>OZ010582.1:126662534-126687534 GCA_963932145.1 Acanthosepion lycidas
TATACTATTTTTATATGTTGCCTCTGATAGACCCTAAAAAACCAAAATTATATTAGAACGCTCCTGTCGCACACATACGGAGAGATATTTCTAAAGTTTTATCTTTTAACTTTGCGATAGTTTAGAGGGTATGCAGTATAGGGATCATTTTAGCTACTCAACTTGAGCCATTTCTTTTGAAGTAAGTTTGATTCTTGTTCAGTGATCTCTCATTGAACAACTGTGTCCCAGTCGTAAATGAATAAGAGCGCGCACACACACACACATGAGAGAGAGCATTTATTTAATAAAATATATCTGTTGTGTTGCCCATTATATTTTCTGAGCCCTTTTAGTCACATCTCTTGGCGGTCCCTTGCATATTAGGGTATATGCCCAAATCTTCATCGGCCATGTATTTCCGGTGTTCTCTTTTTCGTCTAGATTTGCCTGTACATGACACACATTTCTAATCCTCCTTGTTAGTCTTATAATTAGGATCATCATGTTTTACCCTCTTTGACAGCCAATAAACCTGTTGAATGAGCCATTTGCCTTCAGAGCCGTGATTACCAAGAGCCGTTTAAACTCTCCGTCGTAAGACCATGAACATGTTTAGGCAGAAACCACCATGTTTTTTGCGTCACGGAACAATATCGCTAAAGAAAAATAATCAGGAAGTTTATGATTCACGCAGATGCAATTTATTAGGTTGGTGCAAAAATAATGACGTAATAATGTCGTTTTTTGACGTATTAACGTCAAAAAACGACATTATTACGTCATTATTTTTGCACCAACCTAATATTAGATAACCAAAAAAAAAAAAAAAAGAATCCATAGAAGTTAAAGAAATTGTGGGGAACTTCAGATTAATTTAACTTTAGATTAGGAAACAAAGCTGAAGGAGAAAAGGATAAGCCAAAGACATTGTTACACATAAAATATGTATTTAACAAGATGTACAATATCAAGCAAAATGTGAAAGAAGCATGCATTTAAGTAAGAAAAGTTTGAAATAAACAAAAGTTGTCTCTCTAATTATTATTTTAATATTTCAAAGTTCACTGGAATAATGTTCATGAGAGTCTCTTAAAAGATTTGCCATGTTAGAAAAGATTATGTGAGTGTATACAAGGTATGTTCAGCTTGTGAGTAGTGTGTGTGTGAGTGGGAAGGTTGGCGCATGTTTTCAACTGTTATGGATTCGTTTGGCAGCTGAATTCTCACTAATAAGTTAAGAAAAATTCTTGCTTAAATAAGTGACTGTAGGCTCCAAATCGCTGCACAGGAAGAATTATTCTTCACGTGCAGACGATCTGTTTGGTTGGCATAGACCAATCAGCGAGTGAGCTTTAAGAGACTTAAGAAATCTGTGATCCGTTTCTCCCAAAAGTGCACAAAACTGGCTACATAAAAATAGAGCGATGACAAAATTGTCGCATTGTTGCGATGTGTAAATTGTCTATAATAATGTAGTGGTGATTAGTTAACCAACGAATGCTTGGCATTGTATGTGATTTGTATTTTTGTATGCATATATGTATGTTCGTGCGTAATAGACTCGCACAAAATAATTAAATTTCATTTCGATATTGATTGTTACACATAGCAATACAATGGTAACTTTACAATCTGCGAAAGAGTAATAATAAACAAGTTTCTAATATTTACCGTCTGAAAACTGTCTGCGTGTCATAAGCATTTGTTCTCATAAAAAGCCATACGAATTCAGAGAACACCTGCATCCATTTTTTGCTTAAAAAAGCATACAAATTACCGCTATTATTACTCAGATCTATTATGAATTTTCATTGGCGTTCAGGAATAATCAGGTGACTCTGCATAGTTTCTTTAACTTCTGTATTTTTTCATTACTTTCCCCGCTTATCATTGGAATACGAAGTGCATGCGGATGAGCTGACGGTGTGTAGCCAGCTTGGCGTGCCATAGATGAGAACATCTCGACTGGTGGATATAAGGACAGTAGCTCATCTGAACATCTGCCACGCAAATAGCGATAAAGTAACCAGAGACTGCATTCAATATTGAATAATTGAGCCAATTTTTTTTTTTACTATCGGATATGTTTTTTTTAATATTATTGTTCATGAAATACATGACCTAAGAGCTAGTCAAGACAGAAAATGATGACTTGTAAGTGCATACACGAAAGATCTAACAGGTGCGCATTATGACGACATATTGAATAGATAAGAGTTCAGTCTAAATTTGAAGAGGTTAAGATGGTAGTGTTCGGGGATGTATCCTTTCATGATAGTGTATCACAAAGTAATGCTTCTGGGGAAGAAGTTGTCGGATTGGATCTTCTACCTTACTAATGGTATACATCACTGGATCAAACTAACGCCTATATTCACTGTGCTATGTTTCCTTGCGAGAGGACTTAACAGGAGATAACTGATGACATCCATTAAACATGGCGCGCGAAATAAAGGGTTCAGTTCAACATTCCAACCACCTCAAGAAGGCCGGAGAGTACGGCTGAAACGTTGTAATAAATATTAGAGACAAAGATGAGGACAATAGTCCAAATAATGTAAATAGTTTACATAATACCTCATCTCAGAAATATAGACAGATACTGAATGGTAAACGGGATTGTAAGATTTGTATATGGATAATCAATGTTACTTCTCTGCTCTTTTGTTTTAGACAACCCACCCACTCTGCTCATAAGTAAATATTTAAGTTGAATTCATGCGTCGAGCCAGTTGTTATATTTGTCGAATAATTAAAATATCTTGGTTACTTTCATTCCAGAAGCAATTCATTCCGCCATTTTCAATGTCTTGCAGTTGATTCTATTTACCAAAACTATAGACAGTAGTGATAATTTTAAATTTTAACAATTTTGCATCATTTAATATTGTTGCCATTACTAAAGATTATTTCAACAAAATAGCAACTCAACTGCCTTAATATAATTTCAAATAATGACGCAAACGTCCAATTCGTTTATTATGATTTAATTTTAATTTTATCAAATTCATCTTCTTCTATCAAAACTCATTCACCTGCATCAGTCATTATCTTGCTCTTCATATTGTCAGTATGCTAGTTGAATTTAACAAAAATTAATTAAACGCGCGCACACACACACACACATATATATATATATATATATCATTCCAGCACTTGACATTTGTTTCGTAGCTGAGCAATTAATGTAAGATATTATATATATCTCTTAATATATATATATATATATATATATATATATATATATATATATATATATATATATATATGAGTGTGTGTGTATGTGCGTGTGTGTATGAGTATGTGTGCGGGTGTGTATAAAGCAGTTAAATTCAACTAGTACACCATAGTATATAAATATTAACATATATATATATATATATATATATATATATATATGTATCTATATATCTAACGGAATGTATATATTAGGTTGGTGCAAAAATAATGTCGTTTTCTCACATAGCAACATATGTGAGAAGACGACATTATTTTCCACCAACCTAATATATATTAAGTATATATACATATTAAATATATATATATATATATATATATATATATATATATATATATATATATAAATATTATATGTGTGTGTGTGTGTGTATTTTGGCAGCAATCCTTATTTTATACGAGCATCATTAAAGATGTCTGACAAGGTATTGGGATTAAGCTTATTTTAAGTCATTTTTATGTTTATACATTCTTTTTAAAAATGTTTTAAAATAATTGTTCATTTCATTATGTGTGACGTCATTATTTACATTTGGATACGCATTGAGCAGATATGAATGTACGTGTGAGAATCATGGAAGATTGTAGTTTAAAGACAGTAAAATCGACCTTGCTAACCGAACGCTCCTCTCTTGCTCAATCAGTTAAAGGTACGTCAGGCTATATGACGGTTCCATATAGGATACAGGTTCGATTCCTGTCGGAGGACGAATATTTTCTATGACAATTTCTCGGACATTCAGACCGGTAAATGTTTATTATAAACAGAACATTTACTTAAATATTTGTATCTATAAAAAGAATGTATAGACATAGAAATGTCTTAAAATAATTGTATATACTAAGATATGTGTGCATATATATATATGCACACATATTTCTGTTTACATGGATGATTTCCAAGCAACAATAAACACGTGCATATAAGACGCTCACGACGTCACATATGACCACACGAGAGTGAATTGGAGAAGAATGAAGTATGGGAAGCCGTTGGTATAAACCAATGGCTTCTGTTACCAATTATAGACATTTAAGGATATTTGTGGAGACTTCATAGTTTATTTTGTTTAGATTAGGTTTTAACTGTTTTATGTATATAGCTTCAAGAAAATATATATATATATATATATATATATATATATATATATTGTCATCCACAGACAGTTTCGCTGTATCACAGCTCATCAGTGTAGCTATACGTCCGGTTGCCTCTAGCTAGGATTGAAACCCGACTAAATTGTCGTCAGTCGGAGATGAAAATGGAAAAAAATTGTATTCGTTGAAAAAAGTGAATTATGAAACTATATATAAATTTTTATTTTTAATATTCATTTTTTAAACAATACCTTTATTTGTACATAAAATAAATATATACTTCTTCATCAATATATTATTGACATTTAACAACTTCCGCTTTTTAGTTTCCTCTTATTTTTCATATAAATGTTAGCACTTATTCTGCATCGGGCAGTTTTATCACCAGAAGTGAATGTGCGCCATTGTAAATAGGTATACCTATCTCACTCTTTCTAACAATATATATATATATATATATATATATATATATGTATATATATATACTGTGTGACGAATTATTAATGAGGAGACAATTTTCCATTTTATCCAAAACTACACGTTAGAATTTAACAAATTTTCGCAGAATGAGGGCAACATTTATATGCGCATTCCTTACAAAAATGGAAAGTTCCGCAAAAATTCACAGAAACTACGTTAATTTACCTAATTTACTTAAATTATAACTGTTCTAAATTATTAACGAGGTGTAATTAAAATTAATGTAAAAAAGATAATAACATTTTAATTGTTTCATATCCAGATTGTTATGGATACATAGAGTCACCGATATGAAATATATAGAAATCAACATGTACCCAGAGTTCAAAAAACTAATAGTGACGGTGGTTAATATGGAATATGTGGCCCTCTTCATGAAATGACATATATAAGACCCTGGTCTATGGAACATGTCAATTTAAGGATCTCCTCTGATGTAAATCCACGTGATACATTGACTATTGCCTGCCACAAGTTCTTCTTGTTTCTAAATTGACGCTCATTCTCGTAAACCCGTCGCTTGAGAATGTTCCACAATTTTTCGATTGGGTTTAAGTCTGGAGAATTGGCCGGCAGGCTAGTGCATTTTCCGAGGTCCACAGAAACTTAATTGTTGCGGGTACTCCGTAGTTTTATGCACTGCATGCCAGGGAGCATTATCGTGCATAAATATGATAGTTCTCCTGGACGTGATCCTTTGTTTTTTAAGCCAAGGTTCAAGGTGCTCTCTCAGGAAAGCTATATATGCATCTGCAGTCATTTTAATACCGTCAGCCATTTTCCACGTACCAAATATGATACCTCGAATAATACCACCCCAAATCATGATATCCACTCCTACTTGTTGGCGTCTCAAGCGTTGATGACAATGTCGTCTGATTACGATCAAACTTTGCTCCGACCGTCAAGACCATCAGAAATCGCACGAGATTCATCCGTGAACAAGAGCCTCGGGTGGTCAGTAGCCGTCACGCCAAAAAACACCCGCTGGAACAGGGCAGTCTTCTCTCGTTCAGGGCAGTCTTCTCTCGTTCAGGGTAGTCTTCTCTCGTTCAGGGCAGTCGTCTCTCGGCGTCCTCGTCGGCCCTCATTGCCAAAGCCTTCAGACACACTCATTTTATAGACCATGACGAAGCAGCCGACTGGTTGAGCGGGTGAGTTTTAAATATGTGTAGGCGCATTCCGTTAATTTTCTTTTCTCTTAATTGGTCTACAACACCATACGTGTGCAATGCGTGGGCGTTTTCGGGCATGATGTTGCGTATCTTGGTCACGACCTTCATGTTATCTTCTACTAATTTCAGACGCTTTTGCTCGTGTCTTTTTGTCAATGGACGCGTTGGCAACGGCTTCAATGATATCCCGAATTTTTTTCAGAAGACGAAATCGAGTAGTTTTGGATACAGTTGTTTCATCAGTGCACCTGAAAAGTTTTCCGCTGGTTAGGCCTCGGTTATTTACAAATTCACATTTAATTCGCGACAAGGAACATTGGGAAACAACCCACGAATGACACTTATCGACCCTCTTACGTACCTTCGTTGGAACTGAAACAAACCTTTTTTCACAGTTTGGTGATATCTTCCAATCAGTTTGCATATTTCTAATGTTGATTTACCTTTTGCAATTTCAGATGTTATGACAGTCTTCTCAGCGATTAAGTTAAAATTGCGACCAATAATTGCACGATTATGAAGTTACGCGTTAGTAACTTGGAACACTGTTACTCTCCGTACTAGGTATGACGATAAACTACATCCGCGTCCAGGGTAAGACAATAAACTACGTCCAACAGCAAGACCTCTGATTAGGAGGTTTTCAGGAGCGTAGAACCACCTCTTAATTGCTGGTGTTCCCTGACCCGGGGTTGTAGCACCTGTTAAGGTCCCAGCTATGGGCAAATAGTTTGTCAACATTAGATAACCCATTGAGGTTGATATACCATAATACAAAATCAACTAAACCAATCTAAACCAAAGAATACATATTGTATTCATACAAATCTATCCTAAAAATGTCGGCATTAAATAACCCATTGAGGCTGATATACCGTAAAACAAAATAAACCAAACCAAACCAAACCACTGTTACTCATGCAAGTGGCTGTGGTTTGTTTACACTTGCGTATAACCTTACAGTTTTTACGCAGGAAGGTTGCTATCATTCTGTGAAACTTTTGTTAAATTCCAATGTGTATTTTTTTCGCATCTACAAGATGAATCGTCACTTAGAAATATCACAAAGAAATATACTACCACAAATAACCAGAACCAAAATAAAAATCAAATTAATTTTCTACTACACAAAATTTAAAACAGTTAACTTTATCCTCAAAATACCAGAAAAATCAAAGTTACAACAAACTAACATTAATTATGAGTTCAAATGTCCCTTAAAAGAAATGTGTTGCTGATCAAACCGAATTCATACATAATTACATCGATCACATGACTACATGCTTATCAAGACGCCTTACGTTTCACCTACCCGACCACAGATCCATTAGAACCCATTTAAATATACACACAAAGTTACCAGATTCCATCCGAAACATATTAGTAGAAGATATAAATATAATAAACTCAGCCACATGTCAAAATAAGGATTAAAAATAATAAAATCCTTAATAATAAAAAAAAAGAAAAAGCCAACTCTTAATAATATCAACAAAGATCACGGCCACAATTGGCTGTGTTCGGAAAATTAAACATTCCCTATAACTCTAGAAACATGCACACAACTCAGTTAAAAAGTATAAATAAAATCATCCTTGATAATGGCTAAAAGTATGGGCAAAAGCGCTCGGAATTACAAAATATTTGGACAGTTCCTACACACCCTGTGTAAAGAAAGGAAAACCCTTGTTCGAACACAAGAAATATTAAGCAAAAATATTAATCGCAGTACCTTATCTGTCATCTTTAATGAAACGTGTATATATATATATATATATATATATATATATATATATATATATATGTGTGTGTGTGTGTATGTGTGTGTGTTGGGGTGTATGTGTGTATGTATATACCCACGGACGAGAAAAATAGCGGAAAGAGAAAATCGGCAGACAATTGGTGATAACTACTGACAAATGGACCGAACGATTTCGAAACTCTGGAGACGGCTTGCTGAATATGGCATCAATCATTGAAAATTAACAATATATTTATATTAGGAAAATCTATGATAAAATGGAAAAAGTTTTCGTTTAACGCATTTCATCCTATAGGACTTTATCGGACTAAAGTTTTTACGTGGATGCGACTCCACCTGCGAATGAAGGAAAGGTAACGCTGAAATTTAACTTTAAATTGTTTGTTTTTTTTAATATGTATTTTGGATCTAGAGGGTTTGATGGGTAAACTGTCGTCTAAATTATGTAAAAATGAAAAAATACTGAAATATCATTTTAACATATATATTTATCAAAATTACACAAAACTATCTTGAAATACTAAAGACTAGATTTATTCAATGAAGCAGACATCAGCTTCAACCATGGCTTCCCGATGACTTCAGAATCTCCTGCAACTCTTCTGGACGGTCACCTTGTTTAAGTTGGCGAATGCTGCCATAATCCTAGCCTTCAGTTCATCTTTGGTGTTACAAGGTGTTTTGCTGGTCTCTCGCTCAACTGCACCCCACATATAATAATCAAGTGGATTGCAGTCTGGGGAGTTAGGTGGCTAGATTTTATGAGTGATGTGGTAGCGGAAACTGTCTGGCAGCCATGACTTCAGAAACAGTGGAGGACCCAGGATAGTTTATGGGAATATGTAGGAAAGATAATGGGTAACCTTAGATTTGAATAAGTTATTGTAGAGATCGAGGAAACATCCATTTGGTAGAATCGTTTCCAGAAAGCAACAGGTCGTGAAAAGAAGCTGCTCGTGTGGACTTTACATCTCACCAAATAGATTATGAAGGGAATGAGGGTGGATCGCTTCAATGTGCATCGAATGGCGGGTCATAACTGTGGGAGCTAGAAAAACAGAATGAAAGTTAAATCCTGGTTGTAGGAAATGTTTATTTGCCTGAATTATTGTTAATTCATTAGCGAATTGTATGGAAACACGTATTTGAAAACGCATTTTGAAAATGTTATTTATTTGTAATGCTTTAATTAATACAACTAGATTGAGAACAATGTATGTCGCAGTGAGTACTCTAGCGTTACGTGGTATCTGTCCTCCTGTATGGCAGTGAATGCTGGGCAATCTCCTCAAAGATGGAGAAGAGACTTGAATCAACAGTGGTTCTAGAGAAAGATGCTGAGGATACCATACACTGAACATGTGAGCAACAACAAGGTTTTGAAGATAATGGAAACAAAAAGGACACTTATAATAAACATCAGGAAGAGGCAGCTGAAATTTCTATGGCACGTAATGAGGAAAACGGCTTGGAAATTCTGATACCCACAGGACAGATAGAGGGAAAACAGCGGGTAACCTACTTGATGAGCTTGAGTACATGAATGGTAGAACAGGGTTTGGGAGAAGAAAGACAAAACTTATAAAGAGTTATTTACATTATTTACATTGTTCTTACTGTTCTCTTCATCTTTATTGCCATATACAGGACGTGTTGGCGGTTGTACCCTCCAGCTTTCTTTAGGTGATTGCAATTTCAAACTGGACACTTTATTTCGTCCACCGGGGTAGATTATTCTAGTTCCACGTGCCATGCCTTTTCCCGGATGTCTCAGTTTTGTTCACCACTGCCGTATCCAGTTATGGATCTCGTAAATGTTTGGGTCAAGTCATTGAATCCAACGAATGCTTTCATCCACTCGGCGATGTTAAGAGCTACAAGAGACTGGAAGATGTGGAGGACCATGATCGCCTACGTCCTGAAGGGACACGGCGCATAAAAGAAGAAAGAAGTGTACGAGTATTTTTAGGGGATTTAAGAAAAGACGACCACGATAGTATTTAAATCTGTATCAGACCAGAAATTGGCCCTTGTCTAGATCACAGCATCATGGATAAAGTTTCATCGCTGAATTGTTTAACGACTAATAGGATTATTTAAGTGTGGTAAAAACATTAATCTCACTTGGTTGCCTACAGCAGTCTTCCACAGATTTTATTTTCTATCCAATATCACTAACGGATAGTAGCGGATTCGATACTATTTCACCGTCTGATATCCTTCTACACTTTGAAGTGTTTTAAGCTGACATATTCTGGTCTTAGATCCGAAAACGAGTGTGCGTATGTCGCTCGAGCATGACACTAACTCAATCAGATTTTACGGTCCAGAGGGCAATGCCTCGGCGTGTAAAACATTTGAAGGTGGGGGTATCAGAAGGCAGGAAATAGTTCTTTCAGATCAAAGAGATCGATTGGTCGGCATCAGAGGTTTTTTTGATGCTTGGTTTAATACCTCTGTCTGACCTGGCGATCAGAGACGAGAACGTCAGTTCAACTATTAAAATCCATTCAGTTAGAGACTCTGGTATCGGACAATAGACTGCAGAGTTTACATAAGTGTGTACATATACGCATAAAACTTTGGCAAACAAGTAATATATCGTGATATAACACACACATACACACACACGCACAAATACACACGCGTATATATATAATATATATATATATATATATATATATATATATATATATATAATACATAAAAGGTTAATGATCAGAGTTGAAGCAGACCAGGAAACAGTAGTGAGAAAAAGTGCTTAATACACGTGTGGAAAAATAAAATAAAAAATTACGTGTTGAGCTTTTAACTTTAAAAATCAAGAGGTCAGTTGAATCCGATGCCTTGGTTTCAACCTTACTGTATCCTCGGGCGATTTTTATCAAATGACCTCTAAACGCTGTATTTATTTTTTTTAACTAATCAACGTTACATTATTATTTTTAAAAAAATAAACGCACGACATTGGGTGTAATTGGAAGGGAGAGGGGGGACGTGAAGAAGAAGAAGAAGAAGAAGAAGAAGAAGAAGAAGAAGAAGAAAAAGAAGAAGAAGAAGAAAAAGAAGAAAAAGAAGAAGAAGAAAAGCAATGTTATTTTAAATATATCGGTCTAATTGAAATGTCCATCACTTTTTTTTATCCAGCCTCATATGTGGTTAAGAGGAATTTTCTAATATGTAAACAAGGTCTTAATCTTTCGGGATTCTGGTTTAAAGGTTCTTTGAACCCGGAAATGTCATTATTGCTAATTTTTCCTGTTGGCCGAGGTTACAAATATTGTTGTGGTTGTAGAAAGGCTTTGCTTTTTTTAATATTTTCTACCTTATAATCGGGTACTTGTTGTATGGAATTTCAAAGAAAAAAACAACAGGGATCCGATACTTCTGCTTAAGGGGTAACAAAATAATAATAATAATAATAATTATTATTATTTTATTACCTATTAAGTGATAGTATACATTAGCCACATGTCCGAGAATAAATTTAGTTACTACTACATCCAAAAATCAATGATTAATCATCGGAAAAAAAGGGAAATTAATTCCTTTAAATAATATATGGAAATAACCATTGTTTGCCTAATGGAGGTCGCGAGACTAAAAAAATACGTGTAGCAGAATTATGGCAAATAAAGTATAAGATATATTTAAAAAAATCCACATGAAAACAAAAACTTTTGCGGTTTCTCACTCTTCTCTTTAAAATATGCACTTTTCTCTCGTTGGAACAACTATAACCTCTCTCATGTGTGTGTGTGTGTGTGTGTGTGTGTGTGTCTGTCTGTCTGTCAAAGTTTTCTTATTCCATCACCGTTTATTTATGTTTTTGTTGCGTAAAATAAATAATAATCACGTATATTGAAAATTATTTGGTGAAACATTCAGCCCAAAATTCCTACGGGGATCATAGACTAGTGGATTAAAATGTTCGCGAATTTGGTGAGCGTCTAACCGTGAGTTCAATCCCTTATTCGGGCAGTGTGTAGTCGGGCCGTGGAAACTGGGCAAGCAATATCTTTTCTTTTAAAAATAAGAACGAGACATTGGTAGAGTAACAAGAACAGAGTCTATTCCCATAGGTTAAATAAAGGGTTCAGTTCGGAATTTCATTTAAGGGGTCCGGATGGACATACACCTGGTAAAAGTCGAAATGTTATGATAACAACAACAACAACAAAACGAGAATAAAGGTTAACAGGAAAATTGCGTAAATATTAGGTTTTGCAAAAATAATGTCGTTTTCTCACATAGTAACATGTGTGAGAAAACGACATTATTTTTGCACCAACATAATAACAAAATTTCCTGAATAGCTATTATTGATTCAGCCATAAGTATTTGTCTGGGAATGTGCCTGCTTATTTTTTCGGTGTTTTTTCGGGGGGGGGGGGGCTTAATTTGTACCCAAAGTACCGTGATAGCACGATGAAAATATTTCCTTCACTTACAACCAGATCACGGTGCTTATTCAATATGGTATGGTTATCATTTTTGCAGGAATTTTCTCTGCGGTATGATTATTTAGTTTCAGCAATCGTTAGGATTCATAGAAAGAAGCAACAATTCTACTGATAAAGAAAAAGTTACGACAGCGATAGAATAAGTCCACGAAATCCGTATTAGTGAAATCCGACTTTCAGTCATCACTGTGAAAGATAAAGAGGAACCATGAAATAATACCAGACAAGATTGTAATAGATATGCTGACGGCTGTAGAGAAATTTGCGATCCATAAGATTACCGAATTGAAAAATGAAATGTACGACAGCGGTGAAATATCGGAAGACTTCAGGCGAGATATCTTCATAACGATGCCCAAAAAAGCCAAGAGAAAATGAATAAGAATTTAATCGGAAAATCAGCTTGATGAGCCACATCACTAAATTTATCATTAGCTTTCTAATGCATAGAATTAGACGTGGAATGAAGCAAAAACAGCGTGGCTATATTCTGGACATTAATCATACGTGCCACTTACAACCCTTAATGGAATCAAAACGAATAATTCTGTTATTATTTACTTTTTCTTATTTTTCCAATGAAACATGACCCAGTGCACATGTTAGTACTTCATATATCCATTCCACGAAGTCGTTCCTTGCAGATTGACCGCAGATTCTCGATCGGATTTAAATCAGGAGAGTTTCCGGGTCAGTCTATAGTACTTTGATTTGCTCACTGGTAAGGCTTGCCAATCTTTTCGTGCAGCTTTATAAATTTTCTTACTCTTCTTTGTAGTAACGTCTATCGTAGACAATGATCGTAGGACAACTAATCGACAGTCAAGACAATAGTGTCTTGGCGTGACAAAAATCTGATACAATCACGGATGAGGCAATATTTTTCAAGGCCAAAGAAATTTCATCATACATATAAAAATAGATTCATATTACTGCACACCATTGCAAATGACATAATCTGAAGAAAAAATAGAAACCAATTACACCCTATCACTCCAGTGGTTCTAAAAATGACCCTATGGTGAAAGAAAAGAAGCTAAAGTGATTGTTTCAATTACTTTGCACAAGGATGTAGAATTAGACAAGAACAGTGTAGCAATGTTTAAGATATTAATAAAAGAAATGCAATTTTTTTAATCAGAATGTTATGAGATCGAGGTATAAAAGTGTAGTAAGATCTATACGTATGCTTCATATATTACACAAAAGCATTCCATTAAGTATAACATGAAGAATATCTTAAAATTTCTGGAAAACTTGGTATACATGGAAAGGCTATTCAAATAACCCGTAACCTATAATAGGGACCAGTAGCTTGCATACGGATTAGTAGAGAGTTGAATACGTAAAATAAGAAAAAAAAAAGAACAAAAAATATTATCTCCGGATGTATCTAACCTTTAATAGGAGGATAAAAAACCCAACAGGACTTATTATCATCAACCTTAAAATCATAAACTACGTAGACGACACTGTATTGAAGACAGCTTCAGAAAGAAAGCTGTATGTACCATCAAATAATGTAGTCGATGAATGCAGTAAAGAATAACTGTAAAAGGATAGATTGTATGCTTGTCAGCAAAAGGGACATCGGACTCTGTGAGTTACTTAATGGGGATGTCAAAATAAAATAATACAGTTGCAGATGATTGAAAGTTTTACAGAAAAATCCAAAGATGCAGGGGAAATGGTGAAGTGATTGAAAAATATCTCTAGAAAGAGTGCTAGACTGTGATGTCATGTCTAATCTACGATATGGTAGTGAATGCTAGCCAATTTTACTATATCAAGGCAGGGGTCCTGCAAGGCTCGCTTCTCGGTCCAACTCACTTTCTACTTTACATTAATAATCTACCTAGGATTATACTCCGAACTTTTGTAGATATCTATACTGATGATACAACTGTATATAGATACACCTACAAAATTGTAGATGACCAGTGTCTGGCAGCTGATCTCTCATCTAAGCTATGACAGATCAGCAGTGGAAAAACGCGCTGGTCACATTTAATGCCACCAAAACTCACCCAGTCATGTGAAATCATCATTCACTAAACCCTGAACTTTCGTCTATCGCGATGAAAGCGTGTTCCTTGATGGAATATTGGGACTTAAATTCAATCCAGACCTTCAAGCAGAACTACTACATAGAATACATCGCTAAAGGATGTATGGACAAATGGTCGGTTTCCTGTTCCACTGCTCTAAGTACGTGAATTTTCCTCCTCTAATATCATCAACCCGAGAATTGATTATTGCTGACAGATATGGGCAGGGGATGAAGGGATTTCTCTTTACAGTCTCGATAGAATACAAAAGCGCCACTGTGGCTTTGTGACTGAATGATACTTTTCTACCTCAAAACCTCTTCCTCACAGAAGAAAACTTGCAAATCACTTTATACTCTATTGCTATTTTATATATCTGTATAGCTGGTCACTCGTATATGAGTCGGCTAGCAATCCGTATTGCAAAGGCTTGCTTAGGCGCATGTGAACTTATTCTACACCCACAGAGTCCACCTGTGGTTTATACTGCAACTATGCTGAGTAAGTTTCTAGAAAAGCGCGTGTTATCAAGCGTGATCAGTAATTTGAACAAAGCCTCGGTCACGATGACTTGTGGCTTCGTGTTAACACAGCAAGCTACGGCCCCCTTTTTCACTCAAAACCTTGGGTCATCCCGTGGTATGGTTTTCAGGTGCCGCACGCTGGGATCGACATCAGGAAGTCTTCTTTCTCACAAATCGACCATGGTGAAATTCGAACCCGTGTCTCATTGTCAGAATGTGAACGTTCTAACCGCTCGGCCAAGTGGCCATATTAATTTCATGCATAGTGTTCAAACAAACTACATTACTGAGTTCCACTTCACAACTGACCCGACATGCCGCATACATTGTAGCGAACCACCCTCATTTCATTTGAATTTCATTGGTGAGATCTAAGTTCCAGTCGAACAGCCGCTTCCCACAAACCGTTGTGGATCCAACTCCCAAGAGGTTGCTTTCTCAATACCCTTTTCAAGTTTAATGTTAACCGTTATTGTCCCTATATATTCTCGTAGTCTTACGTTTTATTATGTAACCCTCTATCCCCATTGGCTCTTGCACCTTGTACTGACAGCTACTTTAAAAAAAAAAAAAAAGTAATGCAGTACGGAGAGCTGTGTGGGGGTCCCGCCCAACTGGAAGACCTCAGCTCCGCCTCAAGGATGTCTGCCAACGAGACATGAAGCTGGCCGACATCGACCCCAACACCTGGGAAGCCGCGACTGACAATCGTCAGCTTTGGAGAGCCACAGTCAGAGACAGCGTCACGATTGCAGAAGCCGCCAGTGAAGATCAGTAGGCAGCAAAGAGAGCCAGGAGAAAAGCAAGGACGGCCTCCGTCTCCGTGTCATCCAGTTTCATCTGCGCCAAGTGCCTGAGAGACTGCTGCTGCTCCAGAGTGGTACTACACAGTCACCAGAGGCGATGTGACTTCATCGCCTAGCACTACAGCGCTACTCCATCGTCTGCCAAGACGGACGGATGCCGAACGAACGAACGAAATTTAAAAGCAAAAAAGCGATAGATCTGGGGTTATTTAATGAGGAAAGAAGGCTTTTAAAATAGAACACTCATAGGTTACATTGAACGCAAGAGAAATGGGAATAAACAGCGAATAACCTACATGTCGATACTGATTAAATAGCGGAATCCATCCTATAAAGACATATCTTAATAAACAACAAAAGACAGGAAACCTGTTATTGCTCATTTGCTTGAAGGGATGGTGCTCAGCAAGAGAGAACGATACTTGCATGTTTAAATAAAATGTTGCCGTGATTAAGAATTACATCTGCCTCTTCAACCGAATAAGTCATTGGCTCGGCCAGCTGTTTCTTTAATCTAACAATTCCTCGTCATTTATTTCTCGTCTTTTTATTTTATTCAAATTTCTAATATGAAAAAAAAGTATCTCTTCAATTGGAAATAGACAGTAATACATTTAGTAGGATAAGCGAAAATTACAGAGCATAGTGAAAAGAACTGCCCATCTGTCTCCTCTCTATGCTGCATTCATTTGTAAATGTTTTTTAGGAATAAAAAAGAAAACAAAGAAACACTACACATATATTTTTCACAACGTTTATCGCAAGAAAACGAGCTATTATGAAAAACATAATCACCGTTAAAACAAATTCAAGTAACCTTCTTTGCTTAGAAATATTTTTGATTCAATAAAGAAGAGTGAACCATAAAATGGATTAATATGATTCTTATGAAGCGTCCTCGTATCCTATGATGTCAACTATAAGGATTAGAGAAGATTGTCTACCGTCAGAAAGACATTATCATATAAACTCTGCTAGATAACCTTCTTTTTAGAAGGCTAAATACAATGGCGAAGACGCGTCAGCATAAAACAGTAGCTTCCGCTGACTAAAAGACCATCGCATACATAGAATTTAGGAAGTTTTGGTTTGGTTTGGTTTGTTTTTCGGCATATCAACCTCAATGGGTTATTTAATGCCGACAAGAGTTTTATTATCTGTCTATATTTCTGAGATGTACATTATTTACATTATTCGGACTATTGTCCTCATCTTTGTCGCCATATTTATTACAATGTTTCGGCCGTTGTACGCTCTGGCCTTCTTCAGGTGGTTGACATTCCAACCACCTGAAGAAGGCCGGATCGTACAACGGCCGAAACATTGTAATAAATATGGCGACAAAGATGAGGACAATAGTCCGAATAATGTAAATAAGAGTTTTATTGCAGGTAACATTTTTTTTTTCAAAAATGTATTGTTGATAATATATTTTCCTTCAAAAATGTATTGCTGGTAATATATTTTTCTTTAAAAATATATTGCTAGTAATATTTCTTTTTCAAAAATATATTACTGTTAATAATTTTCTTCTTCAAATGTTCATTGCTGGTAATAATTTTTTTTATAAAAATGTATAGCTGGGAATAAAACCTATTTTTACACTTTCGTAGTGGTTTGACCCCTTTATGCTGGGGTTAACTATTTGTCCATAGCTGGGACCCTGACAGGTGCTATCACACTAAGTCAGGGTGGACCTTGAACAACAGCAATTAAGAGGTGGTTTCACCCTCCTCAAAACAACCTGATCAGAAGACTTGCTACTGAATGTAGTTTATCGTCTTATTCAGGACGCGGGTGTAGTTTATCGTCTTCACTCATCACATGCTTGCTAAAAGAAAACTTATTATGAAGAATAAACAGAGATTCTTAATAAAACCATGTAAATATAACAGAATTATCACTCTACTGTTTTACAAGGATTATGTCAGAAAGTTTTTCATAGTATTGGTAAGTTTCTTTTCCAGGAGTTATTAGTATACAAATATCTGATTCCAGGACAGAATTTAGGAAGGTGTCATTTACTACTGAAGGGTCTACGATAGAAATGTAAAACAGTTGTTTGCGAAACCAGACCCTGTTAGAAAATAACGTCAGTATTATTGGTTATAGAGGTGGAAACAGAATTTATAATACAGTTTAACCCGGGTATAAGAAACACGGTATAAGAGAAACCCGGATATAAGAGAGATTTTCTCTGATCCCAAATTACAGTCTGTGATAATGTATATAAATTAGACCAAACCTGGATATAAGAGAAACCCGGATATAAGAGACGTATTCTCCGGTCCCGACAACTCTCTTATATCCGGGTTACACTGTAGAGCAATATTCAGAATTGAAATACTCTGCTATTTAGAAATTTTTCTTCTGTGTACCGTGTCTTTTCAAAACTTGGGGGATCATGGCTCTCTACAACTTCCTATCCTTTGTAGCTCTTTGTAAAGTTTAAATTTTGCCACATCTTCATACACTCTGTTCCGTCCGCAGTCCTCCTTTGTTCTTTTGTATTCAATATGTCCAGTAAATTCATCTATCTGATTTTGAGTGTAACTGTACCTTTGGTTTTCCATTAACCTTAAAACATTCTCGTTGCTCACGTGATCCGTTCATGTTATTCTCAACATCCTTCTGTAGAAAGATGTTTCTGTTGCCTCCACTGTCTTTTCCTTCTTCATAGTCAGTCAGTTATGTACCATACCTTATGATCGGGGAGATTTCATACCTTAGTACGTAAGTGAAGGTAATGAATTCGACTGGAATTCGAACTCGGCTTTCCGATTCCTCAATCCAAGCCGCTATCGATTAATCCTCCGTGTCTTCTTAGTACTTTGTTTAATTTTTGGAAAACATCTGTTGCGATCCGAAAGCGCGTTCGGATTTTAGTGTCACATATTTTCCATCCTTTGTTAAAACACTTCTCAGATATTTAAACTTGTTTCATTCTGAGATCTCCAATTCGCATTTGGCATCTTGGAAATTTGCTCTTAATAACAAAAAAGACATTACGTCTTACAATTGTTGCTTAATGATTTCTTCTCGTTTTATTTGACTACATTCTCTAGAATGTCCTGCAGTTTCCACTTTGTGTCTGCCATCAACAAAGTGTACCATAAGATTGCAGCCAGCGATAATAAATCATGTCAGAATATTCAACGCCCTTACAAGAGTCTCTCTGTAGAACTATTAGTTATCCAATTAAAGCCATATGTGAAGAAAAGTCACAGTATTATGAATAATGAAATATAATATCAACATTAATAATGGAAGCTGTATTTGATGATTAACCAGCGAATATTGAATTAATTTTCCTTTGCACAAGTTGCGGAACGCAAACTGTATGTTGTGATTTAAAAGACAGACAAGAAAGGCTGACTAGCGGTAAGAATTTAGTACAAGCTTTTTGGAGTGAGAAGATATTTGTATGCTAATAACTCCTAGAAAAGAAACTTGCCAATACTATGAAAAACTTTCTAACATAATCCTTATAAAACAGCGGAGCGATAATTCTTTTATATTTATATGATTTTATTAAGAATTTTTGTTTATTTTTCATAATAATTTTTCTTTTAGCAAGCATGTGATGAGTTAAGATGGATATTTTTTTGAGGTACCATATTTTTCTGACGCTTATTTCCTTGTTTCTAGCTGAATTCAATATAACATTGCTTCGTACTTAGAGATTAAGACTGGTATAAGGGATTGAGGCAAACACATGTTCTGTTAATCTTCTCTAGGATTTTGGTCATTTATAATCGAGGGAGACAAAAAAACAAACAAACGCATAAACGTTAACAACAAAACAGTTGAAGACTATTTTATCTATCTATCTATCTATCTATCTATCTATCTATCTATCTATCTATCTATCTATCTATCTATCTATCCATCCATCCATCCATCCATCTCAGTTTTCATTATCTATCAACCTATCAGTCTTATATTTCATTATCTATCTATCTATCTATCTATCTATCTATCTATCTATCTATCTATCTATCTATCTATCTATCTATTATTTTCAATATCTATCTATATCATTTTTATTATCCATCTATCTAAAGTTTTTCCTCATCTATCTATCTATCTATCTATCTATTATTTTCAATATCTATCTATATCATTTTTATTATCCATCTATCTAAAGTTTTTCCTCATCTATCTATCTATCTATCTATCTATTATTTTCAATATCTATCTATATCATTTTTATTATCCATCTATCTAAAGTTTTTCCTCATCTATCTATCTATCTATCTATCTATCTATCTATCTATCTATTATTTTCAATATCTATCTATATCATTTTTATTATCCATCTATCTAAAGTTTTTCCTCATCTATCTATCTATCTATCTATCTATCTATCTATCTATCTATCTATTATTTTCAATATCTATCTATATCATTTTTATTATCCATCTATCTAAAGTTTTTCCTCATCTATCTATCTATCTATCTATCTATCTATCTATCTATCTATCTATCTATCTATCTATCTATCTGTTTACGCGTGTATGTTTAATAACAGAAAGTACTGATAAATATACAAATCGCGAAATAAATAAATCTTGAATAATGCATTTCTTCTTCTCGGAAGAAAGAAGCGATGATTTTTGCTTATTTTTGCTTATTTATTGATATTTATGTTTCTTAGAACTTCCTGAAGACACGTGAATGTGAAAGGCAAACAAAATCTATTGTTATGTCTTTATCTAATTTTTTTTCCATTTTAGTAGGAGAGAAAGTAAGGAGGGAATGCATGTTTTTCAGAGAGAGAAATTGTCAACTCGATTTCTGTGCGTGCGTTTTTTTTTTTATTAGATTCGTACAGGACAAAGCCTTCGTGGTGAGCATCCATTAAGCGCCTTGTCAACCAGGAAGATTTCAAGATGGAAGTTTTCTCATAAAATGTTTTCATTAAACACATCGATAATAGGAAACTGGAGAAAACAGTGACATAGAAAAATATAAAATGGAGGAAAGACATATTTATATTCAAATATTTGTTTCATTGTTCATACTTCTCTATGACAGTATATATGCATACATACATACATACATATATGCATACATACATAAAGTTGTGAAGATATATGATAGCTTACATCCTGGAGAGACGCGGCACATAGAAGAAGAAAAAGAAATTATGGAATATTCTTCTGAGTATTTTATGAATATTATCATGTGTATTTCTTGAATTCTACAACATATATTACTATCCAGCAGGTTATGTTCATTAATACGATTAATATGACACTTTGATCAGTAACATGACAAGTTTACATTTGGGATAGAGTGGTAGTACCATGTCCAACATATTATTTTTTTGTTTTCTACGATCTTACATACATACATATATTTAATGAAAAATAGACCACTTTAAGGTACCATTACAATAATTTATTTCACCAAAATCCTTTTAAAGGACTCCGGATCATCAGGTAACACTTCCAACAACGAAATGAAAGGAAAAATTGAGCTCTCAGGATTTCATCCTCCTTGGAATTACCCATACGGTTTACCAAGTTCTTCGTAACTTAATTATATATATATATATATATATATATATATAATTATTTATTTAAAAATATGATTCCAACTCGCTACATAAGAGGTCTCATGTTTCAAAACAAGAGCCGAAAACTTCAAAATAATATTTGAATTAACTTGAGTTAAAGTGGGCTTTGTTCCATCTTCAAGCAAAATTTTTTTGGGAATGACTTATTTCTGAAATTTACGAGTTTTAATAGTATGGTCAGAATTGAAATCAAAAATTTCCTTGGTAACATCAAGGGCGGATTGTTTAGAATCGGCAGGGGTGGGGTGTTAATAATTTGTATCAGTATAGAGTTACTTTCATAGATGCCGGGTCAGGGTAAGGTGGGGGTGGCTAAATTTACGACGGAGGATGTTTTCGCATAGTCTGGCTTGAGCGTCTACGGAGATTTATTTATTTATTTTTATTTTATCCTTTTATTATATCTCTTTATGAAAGGGATTTATGAAAAGGCCGTAACGTTTGTTATTTGACGACTTCATAAAGGGTTATCAATTTTTGTAGGGTATTAAAACTATGTATATGGGCAATGGATTTTAAAATTTATTTTATTGTATGCGTGTTTTTAGCTAGTTATTCAGAGCGTAAGTTCGGTTGTGTCGGCAGAAACAGAAAAGGCATTTTTCGTGGACCCAATGTATATCATATTATTGTTAGGGTTCTATTTATATTTATGCTCTACTTTCGTATGGAGCACTATTTTTTAAAGATAATTACCAAAATACTAAGGAACTTTGGATTATTTACCAAACCAGTTTCTTTCCTATTTTCTACAATATTTTCACACACACACACACACACACACACACACACACACACACACACACACACACACACACACACACACATATATATATATATATATATATATATATATATATATAAGGTATGCTATACTTATGGGTAAAAGTACTCAATACCAGAGGCAGGGCGTATGTAAATATAAAATATAAAAAATAGCCTTAAGATTGCTTTCATGCATGAAGCAGACACATTTAACGAATGTCAGAATTCGTTGAAAAATACATCCCTACCCCTACCTAAACATAACCCATATTTCGAACGTAAATAATAACTGATACAACAAAAGTTAATAAAAATGCACACGATACCACCCATTGTCTGAATGATTAGATCTCTGTATCCTTGGAAACGGTTGAATTATGAATTTTCTATGCCTTTAAAACTCAGTAAATTTAAAAAATAAGTTACTCCAAAATTCGCTTGAGGATGAAATGGAACTAATGTTTTAAATTTAATTACAAAATTAAATTTGAATCTTTTAGCTTCCATTTTTGAAACAAGATTATTACTGTGTAGCGAAAAACTATATTTTAAACTAGTTAATTTATAATATTAATGTTCTGTAAATTTACATTCAGCACTATTTTGTAAAAATAAAAATATCAATAAGAACACCGGATTATATATCTTACTGTTCTTTCTTTTTATTTACACACACACACACACACACACACACACACATATATATATATATATATATATATATATATATATATTAGGGCTAAAACTTTTTGTATAATAATTCATATTTCATATATACATTTTATATATCGATTAACTTTTGTTAAAAGTTAATGAAGAAGGTTTAATTCAGTTTAATCTTTAAAATAAAGTCACTCAGACACGAAATTTCTAAAATGGTATAGAAGTATAGTAGTATTAAGGCATTCTGTTGCCATATAGAAAGTTATGGAATGATATAGAAGCTTCTGCAACCTTCTAGTTTTATAGCTTTCTAGAAATTTCTGGATTCCTCTAGAGCTTCCATTAAATTTCTTCCAGTAAATTTATGAAGTCTATTTTGTGGGACGATATAAACTTAAGGTCTTGTTGGGTTGTCATTGAGATAAATTGTTGCATAGGCCCTGGGTGTGGGTGGTCATGGGGCGATGGGATCGATTCAATCATAATAACTTTGACTTCTCTCGCGGCTCTATACAAAGGGAATTTTAAATTTAACTATTTTATTTAAGTCGATGTATACACCTCTAACTAGCCAATGTGGTTGTTCTCTCACTCCGCTAGGAAGCAACTTCCAGTCACGAAAAGAAACACGTCTATATTGTATGACGGTTTAGACTCAACTCCCTGAAAAAGTTTCTTTCTATCATTCCCACGCTAATTCAGCCAATCTGAACCGACTTCCTTTATTTTGTCTTGTATCTGACCTCAAAATCAAACTGAGGAAGTCAGAGCAAAAATACACCTCTCTAAAAATATACAAATCTCTCCATACAAATCCCTCCAACAGTGAACTTTTACCCCTCCAAATTCACCACCACCCAGGTCATCAGGTAACAGCTTTGCAATCCAATATTCTTAGGGAGAACAATACTTCTTGCCTCTTCACTTGCCGGAGGAAAACAACCACACCTACTCAACATTTCTTAGCTATTCACTATTATTAACGATCTGCCTCTGTGTGCCAAAACTCAACTCGCAACATCTCTAACTCCATCTGCACCCTACCCCAGAGGAAAACAACCACACCTACTCAACATTTCTTAGCTAATTTATTACTGGCTGTACCGTAGTTACAAGGGTTTTATTCCCTTAGTCGTCTACTGCCACCTAGTTTCCAACAAACCACTTAACCAATTACTTCTCTGTCCCCAGTGGTATGCTAGGGATATAGTCACTCGATACTGAATATTTCATCGCGTAATCCACCCACTCTACCCACCGTTGTTTCCCTATCTACATAGACAGGTGTGACAATTCTCCATCCCAGGACACAAAACCAACACATTCAGAAACCCGAAACTATGCAGGTTAAATCTAATTATCCCAATTAATTAAATTAATGTTTCCACAAAAGTTAAATTCACCAACTAATAACATAATTCTTCAAAAAATGAAGGCAAAAAGACAGAATATGGTTTTTAAATAATAAAAAAATAGAATTTCACATTCTGTTACAATAATGAATGAAACAATCATTTGTCAGTTAATTACGATTAAAAAATACTGCTAAACTTAAAACATTTGAATGCACGCCAAACCATAGTCGCAAACCTCATTAACAGTAAAAGAAATAACAGCGTGAATGGCCGATCACAGAATGCCGCCAGTCTTTCTTTTTTAAAACAATTTTCCATTGCATTCACATACATGAATTCAGGCCTCCACGTGCCACATGATCGAACTTCCGTAAAGGTCGACATCGGGAAAATTTATTTACTGATCAAATTTCCTTCTCCAGGAAATTTTCTTTTAAAATCGAAACTTTCGCGGACAGATTTTGCCACAACAAAATAAAAAAAATGACTTACAGGCATACAAAATTACAGCGTAACAATCAAAATCAACAGTAGATTTTAGCACATGATTCTAAACTTTTGTAAAAAGACAAAACAAAACAACAAAATTAGTCTTTCACTAAAATGTTTCATCAAAATTGACATTGTTGGACCAGTGTGCATGTGTGAGTGTGGATGTTCACTATGTCCTTTCTTTCTTTCTTCGGCCTTTTTTTTTTGTCCATCAAACCCTGTTCACTTACTGTTTTTATTTTTTCCTAATTTTTTCATCATTACTTCCTATTTTGGTTTACTGTTTAGATGTGTGCGTGTGTGTGTGTGAGCAGTGGAACATAGTACTTACAATTTATCTTTTTTCTATCCTTATGTCATGATTACATATTTTTCTTTTTTTATATTCCTTTTTTGAGTTCTATACTCGGAAATCTTCACCGAACTATTCCACGTTGTGTTGTAACTCTCATTCCTCACTACTCCCAATCTGGCAAGCCCTGGTCAACAGCGACAAATATGCCTAATGTTATATATCTTCTGTCACGTTCTGGGGTGGGGGTAACGGTCTTAATAGCTGCGCCAGATTG
>OZ010582.1:126692534-126702534 GCA_963932145.1 Acanthosepion lycidas
TAGGGTTAATATTAAAAAATAAAAATATAGTTCACCTATCTTGTCATTAATCTGAGTTCTGCAGAGATTACATACACTTTATTTGAGACTAGATTATAACATTTATCAAATAAGTCAAATTACTTCAACCAAGAGATTTTTTTAAGCATTTCACCCCAAGCAAGGCGGGAAGCCACTAGTACGCAAGGGGTTACAGAAAATTTAGAGCAAGATCAGATAGGAGTGATAGAAGAAAAGATGAGGAGATGGGTAGTGGATAGATTAAGGCAACTGGAGATATCGATTGATATTACATTTTAATAGCTGGAGATTATAACTCTCAGGGAAACTGGAATAGGGAAGGGAGTTCCACAGACGAGAGGTGCGAGACATGAAGTTATTGCGGTAGAAGAGACGGCTACATTTAAGAGTTTCGACAGTGAAAGGGTGAGAGCTGAATGCCAGCCTCGTAGAGCGCTTGAACTCATGAAGTCTGCGAACCAGCGAATGCAACTCCTCGGAGCAAATGCCATGAAAGTATTTGTAAAAAAGACAGAGAGAGGTGACGGCGCGTCTGTGAGAGAGCAACTGTAGACGAGATGTCAGAGCAGGGCCAATTATATTGCATATCCGCCTGTGGAGCCTATCAAGAACCCCGAGGCAAACAGAAGGGGCACCAGACCATATATGGCAGCAATACTCCATGCAAGGGCGAATTGTTGATTTGTAGATCTGGAGGATCGATTCCGGGGAGAAAAAATTCCTGGCACGGCTCAGGGAGCCAACTTTTCTTGCGGTGGACGAAGCAATTGCCTCAATGTATTTATTCCATCTCAGGTCAGCAGTCAACGTGAGACCGAGAAGCCGCAGAGAATTGCTCTCTAGAAGTTGAGTGTCAGACATTCTAATGGAGGGCAGGGAAGGACCTCTGTGGGGATTAATAGAGAGCAGTTTTGTATTTGAAGCGTTAAAGTTGACCAACCTATTCCTGCCCCAGTTCACAAC
Organism: Acanthosepion lycidas; assembly: GCA_963932145.1. Taxonomy (NCBI): domain Eukaryota; kingdom Metazoa; phylum Mollusca; class Cephalopoda; order Sepiida; family Sepiidae; genus Acanthosepion; species Acanthosepion lycidas. Next base: position 126,693,519 of record OZ010582.1, read on the forward strand.
AGATTGGAGGTCATTTTCGAAACGCACGACCTGGTGAGTTTTGTCAGTAAGACTAGATTTGTTTTTGAGGCAGGAATAAATTGTGGTGTCACCCGCGTAGATGCCAACTTGGGAATTTATGGCGTCAGGAAGGTCATTTATGTAGATAAGGAATAGAGTGGGGCCTAGGATGGAGCCTTGAGGAACACCTGCGTTCGTGGGATAGGAACTGGAGGAGAATCCGTTGAGTTCCTATCCCACGAACGCAGGTGTTCCTCAAGGCTCCATAACTGAACATTTGATAACTGAACATTTAATTATTCACACAAAACAGATATACATACATATATATATATATATATATATATATATATATATATATATATATATATATATGTTTTTGTGTATATTATTAAATTTTCCCACACACATACACACAGACACACACATATATATATATAGAGAGAGAGAGAGCCAGACAAACCTACCAAAGTTTCACCTAAGCGGATCGTTAGGGAAGGCCGGCTATAGGTTTATTTAGTTATTTATTTAGTTATTTTGGGTACTCGCATCGAGTTTTTTTCTTTGGGCCTTGGACTCGTATGCTGGACGATTATTTTCGGATAACGTACATGTTCTTGGTTCTTTCTTTTTTTATACCCTTTTTTCCGTTTGGTATTGCTTTGATTATTTGCAAATCAACACACTGAAGTTTTTCCGAGCGAGTATAGTTTCTTATACTTATACGATTTCTAATAATAATAATATATATATAGATATAGATATATATATATTCGTGTATATGTGCGTATGCGTGTGTGGCGATTCAGCAATTTGAATTTTGATGAGTAATGTTTGCTCAAATAATTAATATTCTCCACTGATTGAAGTTTGTTGACAAGGAAGCAGATTATATTGCAAAATAAACATTCATAGACTGCAAATTGTGCGGAATATATATATATATATATATATATATATATATATATATATATATATATATATATATATATATGTGTGTGTGTGTGTCTGTGACGTAACAATATTACTGAAGGGGAACGTATAGCCCTCGACACGCTGACACATAGAGATGACCTAATCATAACACAGGCTGACAATGGAGGTGCGACAGTGATCTGAGGAATCGAAGAATACATTATAGAGGCCAACAAACAGCTAGCCGACAAAGAAACCTATAAAAGCATACCTAGAGATCCCCCTTCCAGAATACCAAAAAGAATTAACTTGCTCACTAAACATAATGCTTCCCAACAATCTAAACGACAAGGAAACATGCACAACACTTACGCCCACAAACATTACACCTGCTCGTTTCTATCTCCTTCCTAAAATACACAAAAGCAACAACTCAGGAAGGTCGGTCTTTTCATCAGTTAACTGCCACACGACCAAAATTTCCAAATACGTAGACCATTACATACAACCCCTAGCTAAGGAAGTAAAATCGACACAACAGCAAGTGAGCGAGAGAGAGAGAGAGAGAGAGAGAGAGAGAGAGAGAGAGGATTCATTAATAAATATTTGAAGTGACTGTTTATGGTACTCCCCAGCTCTATCCTTGTGCCAAATTCGGTGAGCATCGAAAAGAAAGAAAATTAGCAACGTGGAATAGGTAATTACGCCTCGTGTGAATGCGCATGCGTGGATATTTCAGGAGCGAAACGGAAATCAATTAAAATCCACGCGACTAACACGTGACGTGTAAAAAGTTATATAAATATAGACATTCTAATCACCAGCAGACAACAATGGCGTTATTATTCTTCGTGAAATATGGCATTTTAAAAAATGAGTTTGAAATAAAACATTGTCATAAAACATTACTCACTCGTCTTTATTTTTTGTTTTGAGTCAGTTCAATTTACGCTTGCAATGCAATTACTGACAACTACTACTACTACCACCACTACTACTACTGTAACTTTTAAGACTGGATGTGTCTGGTGTTTTTAGTTTTTGTGAAGCATAAATTCAATGAAAAATAAAACCAGAAATAAACACTTGCATTTTGACATGAGAGAAATGTGCAAGCGAAGATTAATTGTATGACGATGTCCCAAAAAGACTACGATATTTTGCTTCTTTCCCTTATGTTTATTACAATAATGAAAGAAGACGACAATATTAAAACTGTATGAAGCTGGCCGAAAATAAATATACCAAAATATAAAATCAGTCTATCTTCCTGAGATGTGTTGTTGTAAGTATTTACACTATTTACATCCTTGTTTAAATTAATTGCAGCAACCGCTTTAGTTTACTTTCTTTCAGCATACGGTCAGTTTTAGTCCAACTAGAGTGACAGGGTGTAATTGATTTCTATTTTTTCCTTAGATTAGGTCATTTGCAGTGGGGTGCAGTAATATGTATCTATTTTCGGGGCGTATGAAGAAATGTGTTTGGCCTTGAAAAATATGGCGTCATCCTTGATTGCATCAGATTTTCATCACGCCCAGATACTACTGTCTCGACTCTCGATTAGTTGTCACAATGAAATTGTTGTTGATGGACGTTATTCCAAGGAAGCGTACGAAAATTTGTAACGCTGCACGAACACACTGGCAAGCCTTACCAGTGAGCGAATCAAAGTACTATAGATTGTTCCGGAAACACTCCTGCCAATCGAGAATCTGTGGTCAATCTGCAAGGAAAGACTTCGTGGAATGGACATAAAAGGAATGGATCCTGTTTCATTGGAAAAAATAGGAAAAAAAAGTAAATAATAACGGCATTATTCGTTTTGTTTCGATTAATTTGCCCGAAGGTAGAGAGTTCGACAAACTTGTCTCAAGTCTGGCAGTGAATTGCCTGACTTCAAACGGCTTTTTCTTCTTACTTCTGACCTGGAGATCTTTTTTTATAGTTATGGATTAGTTCCTATAGTTGCGGGGGGTGTACTATTTAGTCCATAACACCTCCCTCTTGAAATTAATACTTTTTATAAATATTTTATTTTTCTATTAGTATTAACACCCCCGCTCTTTTTACTGGAGATTTCGCCAACATACTTGAATTTGTAGCGTTTCCTTCTTGGATCCACTTCCAGGATTTCAGTATGCTTTCTTTTCCGGAACTTGTCCTTGCTAATGAGCTGCAAGCACATAGAAAACATTATATAGAATTTTATCAGCTGATCATGGTGAGTTTTATGTTCAAATCTTTTCCCTTTTACCAACTTCCCGATTCTTACTGATATTATGGCGTCTTTCCATGTTTCCTTGCCATTCTTAAATGATCTGAAGAAGACTTTATCGCCAACCTTGAACATTTGGTGTCATTTTTTACAAATCGTTCGTGTTTTTCGACTTGGTAATAATTTGTCTAATTCCGATTTTCTATTTTAGCAAACATTAATTCCGCTGGCGACGTACCTGATGGTGTATTGGGGTTAGAGATTGCATGGTAAACTCTCAGAAAAATTTTAAAGTGCTTCCTCATTTAGTCTCTCAAGACTTTCTTTCTTCAATGCTCGTTTAAAAGTTCCCACAAAAAGTTGCGCATTTCCATTCGACCTTTATATGGAAGGGTTGATATGTTCAATGGAAAATATCTTAGAAAAGTCTTCGAATACTTTACCCGTGAATTATGTACCGTTATCAGAGAATTTGTGCATCTGATAAGCCATATCTCGCAAACAATTCATGCAAAAATTCACTGTGAAGTTGTTGGATTTTTGCATTCATAAATTTCCGGCCATTTAGTGAAACTATCAACTACCAAAAGATAATGTGATCCATTCATAGGATCTGCAAAATCTATATCCAATCTTGACCACGGCGTGTCTGTCTTTGGCTAAGGTTCTATCGTTGTGATAGTTGTTTTTGCTGCTAGAGCATAACCTCTGCAAGGCTTCACTATTTTTCAATATCTTGGTCCATTCTGGTCCAATATACAAAACTTCTCACCAGAGATTTCATACTTGAAATACCCGAATGTCCGCTGTGAAAATCTTTCAATATTCACTTCTGTAACAAACTCAGTATTAAAACCCTTTGCTCGAACATTACTACACTGTTGCATAGCGAGTAAGCGTTTAAGTCTGGACTTCGTTCTTTGTTAATTTCTTTCAATTGTTTTTTTATTTCCGGAATAAAGCCGTCATTTTCTGCTTTTTCTTTTATGTCTTCTAGGGTAACTGGTAAACCCCGTAATAAGTTGTGCAAAATGTTATTTATTTCCATTTCGCTTTTTAGTGCTGCAATGGCCGTGTCCTCAAATCGTTCCACAGCAATCTTGATAATTCATCATAAAATCATAGTTTAATAAGATGGCGCCCCAGATATATTCGTATGTATTCCTTTCTTTGAACCATATATTGTTTATAGAGGCCTGTTGTCTGTTTGAAATAAACTTCCATGTATAAATTTATGAAATTTCTTCACAGCAAATATAATTGCTAGAGTCTCTTTTTCTGTCTGGCTGTATTTTTCTCTGCTGGTAGAAGCGAGCGTGAAGCAAGATCGAAGACTTTCATTTTGCTGCCACTACATGTGACGCCACTACAATTTCTGCTTTTGGATCGTAGTGTGTTCCTGATAAGTCTTTTTCACAGTTGTCATACCAGTTCCACTTTACTCGTTTTTTAACTAGATCGTTGAGTTGAGCTCTCAAATTATATATATATATATATATATATATATATATATATATATATATATATATGATAGTAATTAGCCAGTCCTAGAAAAGCTTGTAACGTAGCCACGTTTGTTTCAGAAGGCTTATTTTAAATTGCATTTGGCCTCGAAAACTATTTTCATCAATAATTTGACCAAGGTATTTATTTTTCGGCAAAAGCAAATCGCATTTTCTTCACTGTACGCTCTTTTATTTTTTCCAAAATTCTTTTTCCATGACCACATTGTTGTTCTTTAGCTACACTTTTGAATATAATGTCGTCCAGATACGCCACTGCGAAATCGGAATCCGCAAGTATGCCATTAATGGCTTGTTGAGAAATGGTTGATACCACCTTTATATCAAAAAGAAGTCGGTTAAACTTATATAATCTCCTGTGCGTATTTATGGTCGTTAATTCTGAACATTCATTTTCAATCTGAATTTGTAAATACGCTTCTGAGAGATCCATCTTTGAAAATATTCTTTCGCTATTTAACTTTGAAAAAATAGTTCTAGACTGTATAATGGATAGTTATGCGTTTCTCGTCAAATCTTTAATTCTGTCGAGAAATCCGCCCAAACAAGAATTTAATTATTATTTTTTTAAAATACGCTGCTGGTTCATTCTATTTTGAATGGTTAATTTTTTCTATTAAACCAGTTCTTTCGAGTTTGTTCAATTCTTCGTTGACTTGTTCTAATGGTACTCACCATTAAATACTGGCGTCAAACCATTTTACTTGAAAATTCACCTTGAAAATAAATAACTGCACAGTTCATTTGAAAGAGCATCCTCAAAACAGTTTTTAATTCTTAAGGAAGATTTTCGCTCGGACGTTTTAAATTGGTCTCTTGTACACTTACGTTTATCGGCAAATCCTAGTCGTTCTATTCTGTCAGTACTCTATAAATATGTAGAATCTTTTAACAAATAATCCATAATAATAATTTCCCATGGTTATTACGGAATAAGACATTACAAATAATTTCTCTCCTACCCTGACCCACAAAAATTAATTTCTGAAAAGAAACTGAAATCACGACTTTGGAAGTCCTTTTTTAATAAAAGCGTCCAATTTGCATCGATGGGGTGGCACTGATTAACACTTTCACTGCTACTCATTTGCCCAGTGCTGCCCCCACCTGGCCAGCCATTTTTAAACTGGAACCAGTGTGTTTTACAGCATTCCATTTTCATGGATATACCTGGGAATGACTTACCAGATCAGTAATGGGTATACATATGATATCTTTTGAAGCATTGTCCTTTGTGGAGTGGGACTTCACACTTTTTGCAGAAGTACCTTGTTTTTGAGTGTTTTCCAGCTTTTTTACAGACTCTGCTTGGAAGGGTACCTTTTCTTATTGGTTGGTAGAATTTCTACCAAGTCACGACCTTTCACTCCACCAACCAGGAAAATGGCAGGATCAATTTTACGCGGCATTGGACATACGGTCACGGGCGCTGGGAGCATCCTCATGCTAGCCACATTTTCGTCAGGAATATTTTCAAATTAGATACGAAACTACCATGACGTCGAGAAAAATCGAGGCTGACTAATAATTTGCATGATAGAACAGTTAGAATTTCCCGTATTTTACGATAGATGGTGCAACGGGACACTCATATGCAAAAAACGTAGGTTTCCGTACTTAGCCAGCTGGAGCAAGATAAAAAAAAACGAAGATCTTCGTAGTTAGCAGCGGAAGTGTTAATGAAATATCACAACCAGTGTCCAGTAGCATTTTCGTACCCACATTTTTATTTTCACACTCACAAATTTCCTTTTGTTTTCTGTCATCATTTTTTTTCCGTCGCAATGCTACGTATTTCTTTCTGTAGGAATTTTTCTTCGTTTGGTTTTTCACTGTGACTTTATATGTTCTCTTTTGTCACACTTGTAACATTCTGCATTTTTAAATAAACAGTCTTTCCCAGGATTTAATTTACCACATCTGTAACAAGGATTTATTCTCCTTTTTGTACATCTGTCCTTTGCTTGTACCAAATCACATTCTTTCCTCGGAATTTTCAGGCTTAGAATTGTTTGAAAATCTTCCAGCATGTCTTGCGGTGTAATTAACTGTTTTGTTCAATTTTCATTAAAATTTTCGCTTCTATTTCTGCATTATTTTTAGGAGTTAAACCCTGAACGAAAATTAATCCTTTGAACATATTTGGAATCATTTCCTTTAATCTAAATTTTTCACATGCTTTTTTTTCTCGATACCAGCATACGGGACAAAATCTTCGTCCTCTTTTTTTGGTTAGATTCCTGCATCTCCAAGGAGCATTAAACAGAGAACGCTTGTTACTAAAGGTTTTCCTCAGAATGTGTACTGTGTCTTCAAACACGATTTCATCTGCTGTTTTCGGTAATATATAGTTTTAGTATTTTTCATATTCTATCGCATCTATTTCCCTCAACAACAATCTAGTTTTTGTTTTATCTTCCCAGTAGCTGCATTCCTGACTGAATGTCTGTTCATATGTACGGAATACGCAAAAAAAAAAAAAAAAAAAAAAAAAAAAATCAGCCCGTCACAGGATTATAGATAAATTCTGATACGGTGTTTTGGACAGCGTCCGGCGTAAGAAAAGTTGAAGATTTTTTTTGTTTTCTTCAGGTTTATATCCAGCAACACCTGTTGTTGTTTTTGTAGTTCTAGTAACTGTTGATTTTGTTGTTGTCGGTGGTGTTCACTTTCAACAGTATTAATAACATTTACCTGTCGGAGGACGAATATTTTCTATGAAAATTTCTCGGATATTCATGCTATTATTAATTGTTTATTAATACTGTTTATTATAAACAAAAATTGACATCATTTTGTAGTCTAATAGCATAGCTAATTCTTGCTTAAATTTTAACAAAGTGTGTAAAGACTAAGTTTAATGTGTAGACATATCTCAATGAAAATTTATCAGGAAGATTGATTGGGCGTGCCAATGATAATGATAATGTACTTTTGAAATGGCCACTTCCTTCACCTCACTTGACACATTAGGATTTGGGAGGGGGTTAAGTGAAAGGAGAGACCTATATCCCTCTCTTCCTGCAATCCAAGAGAAACTTAAGCAGTGAACCACTGAGGTACTCCGGCGTGTTACGCAAGACATTCTACAACGTGTTTGGCAGGAGCTGGACAACCGAATTGACGTGTAACACGTCACAGGTGGTGCGCAGATTGAACATTTGTGAAGCTTCGTGAAATCGGTTAGAAAATCGCCCTCTCTTTGGATACCTTGCTCTAATTTTGATAAATAAATTTTTATTGTTCATGAAGCTTATTTAATTTCCTTCACCTGAGGAATGTCGTTGCTCGCATCTTCACATATTAAATGATATAATTTTTTGGGGGTCACCCTATATATATGTGGGTGTATGCGTGTGTGTGCGTGTGCGTGCGTGCGTGCATGTGTGTGTGTGTGTGAGCGTGATGTGGAACATCCCGCATTAATAGAACATTTCGCACATTCGGATACACACTTTTGTTTGAATCAATCTTTTTTCTTCATCCCATTATTTTTTTTCGATGGCAGCTTATTTAGCAAGCAGGGAAGTTGTCACATTAAATGACACATTGTTGTGATTGGTTTTGTTGCCGAACAAATTACCTCAGACAAGTAATCCCAGTGGAAAGAAGCAGTTAATTTGAAGTTGGATCTTTACATAATTTATTTTGCTAAGTAGACACCTTTCGTTTACAGATTACAACATTGCTAGGCAATGCAAGATCTCTCAAGAGAGGAATTTCTTTATTTGACGTTTGCGGCAGCCAGAATCCAGACCTAAACGTGCTATGTTGATATTTGTTCAAAATATTCATGTCAGTCCTGTTATTATTCCCTCCATGAATTCTTCTGTCTACCGTGTTCATTCAGGACGTGGGTGATCACATTATCATTTTATTCTATGTAGCTCTTAGTAAGGTTTTTTTCTTTTTACCATTCCCCCAAGCCAGTGACCTGCCATCTATATTCACAAATATTTTAGGTAGGTTACTTGCTGTTTCTCTTTGTCTCGCTTGTATTCATTAGGTCCAGTGAGTGTTAAATTCTCCTAGCCGTCTTTTTTCATTTTGTATCCTACAGATTTTAATTGTTTCTTTCATTTTTCTTAAAATATCCTCGTTAATTTCACGTTCAATCCATGGTATACAGTCATTATCAAGAACCGGTGTGGTACCTAGAATTTATTTGTCTGAATGCTGGTCGTCTTTGAAAAAGTCTAGCGTAACGTCATGTGTAACGGCTCTTGGGAAGGAGGCTGCAAAAAAGACACCACATCGGTTCTTAATAATGACTGAGAAAGTCGAAAGTAATTGGACAAAAATAACAAAATATGAACATCCACAACTTCGAGCACATACGCAACTCATTGTCCGGAAATTG
>OZ010582.1:126705034-126732534 GCA_963932145.1 Acanthosepion lycidas
TATTAATACTATTCAGGCATGGGGGTTTGTTCAGGATTTTATTATTGTGTTTTTTTATTATGCTTTCTAGATTTTCAGTGCAGCTGTAACTTAATTTAGGGTGTTTTTATTAAATATTTTACTAAGTCTACTATTGGTAGGAAAGTGTTTTTCAATTAAAGCTAGGAATTTCTGTCCTAGTTTAATATTAACCATTTGATTATCCAATTAACCATTTTTGCATCCACTATTTTTTAGGGCAGCGTTATAAAAGTTACTGTAACTTTTATAACGCTGCCCTAAAAAATAGTGGATACAAAAATGCTAACATCAGTTATAGAAACAACTGTACTAACCCGAAAAAAAAACAGGAAAAGAAAAATCATTTGGTATACCCCTCCGTTCAACCAAAAGGTTAATACTAATATGATATACATTGGGTCTACGAAGAATGAATTTAAAGCCACACACACACACACACACACACACACACACACACACACACATATATATATATATATATATATATATATATATATATATATATATATATATAATATTGTACATATGGTGCGGGTGTTAATAAAACGGTGGTCGATGTAATACAACGGTGCTTTTAAGTATATTTTAATATATATATATATATATATATATATATATATATATATATATATTATTCTCAACGATAGCATCACTCGAAGGTTCATGCACAACGCATCTTCAGATGCTGAGTATAAAGTGGCCCTTATGGAAATTAAATTTTAAATTTTTGGGAAAATGTTGTCGTAGATATATATTATACTGTGATTACAGTTTTTTTTTTAATTTTAAAAGTTATATTAAGCATTTAAGATAAACGGGATTTGTATATATATGCGTAAGGAAAAAAATTATTTTAGAGTGGTGAATAATAATATATAAACAAAAGAAAAACAAAAACTGTAATTTACTAAACAATAAACTGTAATTTATATTAAAATTTTAAAAATAAATCTGGGATCAAACGTATTTGAGCAGATATTTATTTTTATACCTACATTTAACTATCAATTTATTTCTCTTGTTTAATAAGCACCCTTCTTTTAAAGCTAATTTTTCAGCAAAACACAAGTTAAATTTATTTGTTTTCGCGTTAAAAGATTTAAAATACCCCAGTTTATTATTGGTGAGATGACATTATTCTTTAATTGCCAGAAATATTTGAAGAGGGCAGTGCTGTTTTTGTATTTTATATTAACTAAAATCATTCGATGATGGTAAAAACGAAAGTTTCAAGGATTTTCAGTGAAACCAAAATAAAATTTATCATCGTTACTGTAATGTATGCTTGCCCGGTATATAATATTACCGGTCATATATTGACCATTCAAGGGAGAAATCATATTTTTTTGTCGGTTGTATTTGTCTTTAGGAAAATTTTTTTGTCATTGTTGGAAATATATTTGTTTAATATGTTGTTGTTATGCTGTGTTATGGTTTTATGTATGTTATTAACGCAGGTGTAGCTGATTTTAACATTATTTTTGTTAACATTCTTTTTTTAGTGTTAAAATAGTTAAAATGCTTATGTCGTAAATTTAGGAAAATTCTTCCGATATTCGTTTGAACATTACGGTTAAAGGTTGGATTAAACCATATAATGTCACGCTTCCGGTGTATCTGTTTCTTTTTACCTTTGTTATTTTCTAAATATTCTAAAATTTCTTTATCACTGCTTCGCTCTAAAGCCCTTAAAAATTAAAAAAAAAATATTCCGTGTCCGTCATATTTAAAGAAACATGGACACGTACGCGTTCACACACACATATATAAACACACACACACACACATATATATTGTCATCCACAGACAGACTGTTTCGCTATATCACAGCTTGTCAGTGTGGCTAGACGTCCGGTTGCCTCTAGCTAGGATCAAAACCCGACTGAATTGGCGTTAGTCGTGGATTCTACCGGGGATGAAGGTGAATTTAAGCGTATTTATTTTTAGTGTGACTGAGAGAAGTCGATTCGATTTACCGAAGAGACTTGCATTATTACCCGTAATAGTCACTGTTTACAAATCGACACTTCCTCCCCAGAGAGCTCTACCGAAATAAATTTTTCATGAGCATATATAATGCCAGGTGTAACAGCAAAATTGTTCCAATCGTGTAAAAGCATAATTGTCCATCCCCCAAAATGTTTAATGTCTAAAAATCCCCTAAACTTATTGAGTTTCTTTTTCCCGGTTTTCAGATAAGACGATTAGACATCGTGACACAATTTTTCGTAACAATTACTGAAAAATCCTTTGACTTATTTAGCTAAAAAGAGAGCAAATTAAAATCTTTTATGTGTCACACCCACCGTGTCAGATTCACTGTTTTCCAAACTGAACAAAGATCATTTAGATTTTCAGTAAAGGTACCAAAATTCATACTCTGACTTCCATATTCAAAGTCTATTCAAGTAGAGATCGGTCACAACAGTCAGAGGGATAATCACTTCAACTTAGAGCTAAAGAGATCAACTAGAAAAGATCCAACTCAATTCATTAGACCTTTGGCACGTAAGAGACAATCAGCTATGACAGTCCAAGGAGCAGTGAAAGTGGAAAAGAAAACGTTTGTGAAATTTGTGAGGCATCTTGTTACTCCAGAACAGAAAGTTAGAAAGCTAGAGAGGGAGAAGGTCATCTTGAATAAGTTAGAAAATGATCATTGAATTATATATATTAGGTTGGTGCAAAAATAATGACGTAATAATGTCGTTTTTTGACGTTAAAAATACTTCACAAAACGACATTATTACGTCATTATTTTTGCACCAACCTAGTAATATATTCCGAACTTTAGCTATGATTGATTATTTTATGAACATGTCATTATTGTTTATGTTAGAGTTCATCAAGATTCTTCTCATAAGCTTGGAGTGTAATTATACATTCTTATTGCTCAAAGTAAAGTCCAATAGTATTATAAAAAACCTCGGAGAATTCCAGTAAGATATCTTTTTTGTTAAACGATTTGAACAGTTATGCTGTTACACCCGGTGTTCGTTTGTTTGTGTGTACGCGCGCGCTTGTGTGTGTATTAGAGTCTTTTATTCAGGGCTTCGCTTTCTCATCTTGGTGGGTAGATAGTTGACACTCGGGGCAATCTTTTACCGACCCACTGCGCATCAATGTAACACGTAGTGTGGGTGGCAGAACGGAACTACCCGAGTGACAGTTTATTTCCTGTCAACTGCAGACGAAAACCGTCTTCTTCAATCCCAAACATCACCGTAAATAGAGGTCAGCAACCTGAAGCCATCAATATCACGTGATGGGAGCCCCATCCGCAGGCGATAAGATGGAAGTACTTGAGATCGATATAAAATCACACTTTCCTCTTCCATGTAGGTATATCATTGTCACACTACAATATTCCTGTATTGTTCTAAAAGGTGCAAAACACGTGGAATAATGTATCACAGGACGATATCTGTCATTTTTATGATACGGGGCGACGGAAGAATATTAGCTTCCAAGGTGGATAAACTGTGTAATAAGAGGTGATTTCAATTTTGTTATTTGGAACCCCTGCATTTCCTATATTTTAAAAAGATTATGTGCATGCTTAATTGTGAATAGATTGAATAAATTTCTATATCAGTTATGATTTGGCGGCTGGGTTTCAGTCTTCGCTATGAAATTTGGCTTGCTTTCTTTTTCTTTCAGTTAACTTAGCTAGGGTATGTATGCTCATTTTTATATATTATTATAGTCCCGTATTGATTTCGCTCAGTGAACTGATATTTCTGCCACATTTAGTGATTTTTTTTGGGGGGTGGGGGTTATTGCTAACATTATTTCTTTAGTTTCTTGTAAATAGTTTTGTTTTCATATTGTAAATACTCATTAGGGCTAGTTTTTGTAGAATTGTTGTTTTATTCCCCCCCACAGACAACGGATTGTAAATATGGGGACTAGTTAGCATTTTCATAGAGACAATGAGGTACTACGGTGGATGTAGTAAGAAAGGTACGTAAGAATGTGTTGTTTTGGTGTAAGGAACATTGTATGATTAGGTCAGTGTTTGTCGCTAAGTTACAGTTAAGACAGAACAAGACCATCCTTTCCCGAATCCCCATTTTTGGCTTTATGCTACATTTCTGTGTATATATCAGAATAAATATCCCTCTTCGCTATGGTAACTAGACTTTTTGAATTTAAGCGTCGAGATCTCATCAATCTACAGTTGAACTGGCAAGATGTAACCGTAAATTCTATGTTAACAGTTTCTTCTCTCGCACTTCTTACTTGTGGATCTCCTTTCCGGCTCCATGCTTTTCATTCAACTTTAATCTTCAAAAGTTTAAATGCAATCTTAATCGCTATCTGCTGTCTTCCTGACTACTCTCTCCTCTTCCCGCTCATTAGTAATGTTTCTGTTCCTAATTATTCGATATCCTGTATCCCCTTTGTGTCTTTTGCATGGGGTGACACGGATTAAAAAATGTGTTAATCTGTTTATCAGGAAGAGCGTTTCTTTTATAACCGACATATTTTTATCAGCCTGTGAAGGACGTTTCTAGAATTAGGCCTTTTCAGATTTAGAGGAATGTGCTATTACCCTACCACGCTGTCCTTATGCGCGTTGGAAAGGGCGGGTGGGACACGCCTGGGCGATCGTGTCTCTTTTTGATTAATGATTGAGCAAGACTATTTTCCCCCTTAGCGAATGTAGTTAACTTGGCTGGAATTCGAACCCGGCTCTCCCATCTAATCGTTATCCATTGCACTGTCCGTGTAAACAAGCTCACAGCATCCGGTATTCACAAGCGCTCACATATCTAACAACTAAACAGGCACTGAGGTGCTTAATTTCGGTGATCGGGCGAGAACGGGTGTTTCAACGTGATATGGCTGGATATGGCACGTCCGCGCACGCGCGCACACACACACACACACACACACACACATATATATATATATATATATATATATATATATATATATATATATATATATATATATATATATAAATATATATATATATATATATATATATAAATATATATATATATATATATATATATATATATATATATATATATATATACATACAGGTGTAACAGCAAAATTGTCCAAATCGTTCAAACCGCGTAACTGCAAAATTGTTAGATTAAGCACTGAACCGTTGTAACTTGTAAATGGTTAAATATATCTCACTAGAATTCGCTGAGGTTTTTACTATAGTTTTTACACTATTGGACTCTACTTTGAGCAATAAGAATAGATAATTACAGTCCAAGTTTAAGAGAAGAATCCTAATGCAATCGATTATAAACAAAAATGACATGTTCATCATTAATTAATCACAGCTAATGATTGAAAGCTCATGACAGATTGAAATGAAGTTCGTATATATAAATATATGAAAACCTGTTTTATTTTATCTCCCTGATCAAAATGTAATGAAAAGATTCAGATACTTGGACATATTTTCGAAAGTGAGTTGGGCCGAGAATTTTTGTTGAGTTATTGAACGAGATCGAATATTTTAGCTTGTTGTACACATGCTAGTAAATATCTCTTTGCGCAGCAAATATCAGATTGTGTATTATTATGCGAATTAGTTTATACTTTTCAGTTGATTTAATCTAATGTAGACGTACATACATACATATATATATATACACACACATATAGGGATTTACTAAGTGTGGCTTAGATGTGGCACAAAGCCGTAAATATAATAGAGCCAGTGAGGAACGAACTCACTACTCAGTCATAATTGAAATAAAAAGACAAGCTTTGTAACCATTACACCACCCCGAGAAGTCCAGTGATTTTCCAAGCGCGGCTTAGATGTGGCACAAAGCAGAAAGTATGGGGCCACCAGTGAGGATCGAACTCACTACTCAGTCGTAATTGTTCTAGCAAGACCATCTTTCTAACCATTACACATATAGACACCAAGAGAATCTGTCGGATCAATAAATAAAAACATCCATTACTTCTTCAGAATTTACAAAATTACATATACTTACATATATAGATACATACACACACACACATATATATATATATATATATATATATATATATATATATATATATATATATATATATATATATATATGTGTGTGTGTATGTGTGTGTGTGGAACAGACGTCTTTGAAAAATCATTACATTGTAGTAAGTCATGGGGTTACCCGATTAAGTAGCTTATATTGAACCATTTTTTCAACTCTCGAGCGAAGTCTTGGTATTCGCAAGTTTTTTGTTTGTTTTAAAGAATTAAACATTTTGTTCAATGGCCTATTATATTCATTGTATCTTCTTTCTTAAAAAAATAAATGATAATGGATTTTCCGCTTGAGACGCTGTCTGCTTACATCTCAGCCATGATGATGTCAGTCGACTTTTGTCCTTTCCACGAAGTTGATTAATGATGAAACCATTTTGCCATTCTTGTATTTGGCTTCACCATCATTCTTGTTGTTTCTATCCAATAACGCATTTCCTTTGATAAAGTTTATCTCACGCAGATTTTAATAAATACATTAATAATACACAGAATGTTTCGATTCTTTTTCTTTATGAAACAGTCTTTAAAACCGAGCTTGTATTCGCAGTTTGAAAATACAGCTGGAATGTTAGAAGCTGGGAACTGAAAACTCTGTAGAAATAAAAAGGAAAATCACCGAAAAATAAAGGAAGAAATATTTTGCCTTGATGCAGAAGGTATTTCAAGCCCTAACCTTAATCCTAACCCAATAAAACAAGATAGATATAATTAGTTATCATATCCTGTCATATTACGAACATGATACAAGACATGGAGAATTTAGTACAACTGCAACTAGAAATATTATCACCAGAATCAATTTTTATCATTAATCTTCTTCTGTGTGCCGTGTCCTTTCAAGACGTGGGCGATCATGACTCTTCCCAATTTCCTGTCCTTAATAAAGTGAAGTTTTAGTTATTTCTGCTAATCTTCTGACCATTTATACAAACACGTTAGGTAGTTTATGTGCTGCTTTTCTTTCTATCTCTTGTTTTTAATCTCCTGTGCTCTAGAAATTAAAGTTGTCTCTTTCTGGTGTTAAATATACCTGTCCTTTTTCGCTTCCATTTTTCTATAAAACTTCATTATTGTTTACTTGTTTAGTCCAGGGTTTCCTCAGCATCTTCCTCTAGAATTAGACTTTTGTTGGCTCAAGTCGCTTTCTCATTGCCGTATAGGAAGACTGATATTACATAACAGCTCAATAATCCATTCCTTGTTTCTGAGGACATTTTCCTCTTTCTTATGTATATAAAAATACTTTGCTTAGCTTTTGGAGAGAAAAAAAGAACGTTTTTAGCATGATACTTTCGTTAAAATTTATTTTACCGCGTACATATTTATTTTGTCAATGCTAAGTGACACGTGTTCGACTTTTATTTTCTTTTTTTCAAAAACATTCTGGCATTTCGGATGGAATATGAAAATTGATAGTTTGTGACTTGTGACTTGTTACATAGGAGAATATTGAGAAGGTTTTATCGGAGATTATTTTCATAAAAGAAAATCTCTTATATGATGTTAATATCTCAGTTAAATTTTGCGACAGATAAAAAGAATAAAATGCGAAGTATAGTTTTCTTTTTCAGTCTACTGTTATAAAATTATTATCATCGTTTCTTCCTGCATTTGAGTTCTATGCTTTCAGCAATAATTTAAGGGCAAATAGTTCACTTTTTAGTGTACAGGGTCCGATGAGTAAATTGTCTTCATTTTATATTCTTAATTTCCCGCATGCCCGGTATTTGTTTTTGATTCTGTTGACTGCACAGTGTATGGTAGGGTCAATTGCGTTCCTCCTGTAGGAAAAAGAGCGCCATGATGGAATTTACTACGCCAGAAATTTGAAAACGGCATGCTTTACTGCTTACCATTTGCGCCGAAAGCTCCAATACGAACATTTCAGAGTATTTGGGTGTCAATCTGAGGACAGTGCAGAGAATTTGGAAAGAGTTGGATGAGTTTAATGGCGATTACGAAGGCACAGCAAATCGGAAAACTTGATCGTTCTGATAAGAAAAGAACTTTGTTGGTGATGATCTCAGTCTCAACATGGAGGCCTACATCAAGTGCCTTGAGGAAGTAGTGTTGCGCTGGGTCAAGACGGTGGCTACTGGAAGACCCTATGTTTAGCAACAGAACTCCGCACCATGCCAGACAAGCAAGAGAAACCAATCATGGTTGTCAGATTGTTTCTGCGACCACATCACTCCTTATATCTGGATACCTAACTCCCCAGACTGCAACTCCCTTCATTATTATGGGGTGCTGTTGAGCGAGAGACCAACAAAACTCCTGGTAACTAAAGATAAACTGAAGGCAAGTATTATGACAGCATTTCACCTACTTAAACAAGGAGACCGTCCGGAAGAGTTGCAGGAGATTCCGAAGTCGTCTGAAGGTCGTGGTTAAAGCCGATTGGGATTTTACCGAATAAGTTTACTCTTTAGTATATCAAGATATTCTTGTGTAATTTTTGGTAAATACATGTTAAAATGAGGTATCATTATTATTTTAATTTTTGCGTAATTTATACGGCAATTTATCTATCGCACGCTGTATATTGTAATTTAGACGAAAATTTATCCATCGCATCCTATAAAATCCTTCTTTCATCATAATATGACTTAGAAATTTCAACTATCTTTTTTTTCCGATTCTATTCCCATTTTCCTTAAAAATCCCCCCGTTACTCGCATATCCCATCCAGGATATTCTCAGCATCCTTCTGTTGAAGCACATCTCTGTTGACTCAAGTCTCCTCACCGTCTATGAGGAAATTGTGTAAATTACTTGAAACAAAACGAATAATTCTGTTATTATTTACTTTTTTCGTATTTTTCCAGTGAAACATGATCCAGTGCACATGTTAGTACTTCGTATGTCTATTCCACGAAGTCGTTCCTTGCAGATTGACCACAGATTCTCGATTGCATGTAAATCGGGAGAGTTTCCGGGCCAGTCTATAGTACTTTGATTTGCTCTGTGGTAAGGCTTGCCATTGTGTTCATGCAGTGTTACAATTTTCGTACGCTTCCTTGGAGTAACATCCATCGCAGACAATAGCCGTAAAACAACTAATCGACAATCGCGACAATAGCGTATGGGAGTGATAAAAATCTGATACAATCACAGATGACGCAATATTTTTCAAGGCCAAACAAATTTCATCATACACGCCAAAACAGATTTATGCATACCACTGCTAATGACCTAATCTGAGGAAAAAATAGAAATCAGTTACACCCTGTTACATCAGTTGGACTAAAACTGACCGTATAGTGAAAGAAAGGAAAATAAATCGGCTGTTTCAGTTAATTTGAACAAGGATGTAGGAAGACTTATATTGCATAACAGGTGAGCTAGCTTTTCTTTTTGTTTCCAACGGAACTTATCTGTTTTTTAAGATTCTGTTTAGTTTTTGAACGACATCGTTTGCTATTTCAATGCCTTTTTCAGATACGCACACACTCTCTCTCTCTCTCTCACACACACATAGACACAGATACACATACATACATACATACATACACATAAACACAGGTACACACACACATAAACATAGATTCACACACACATATACACTCACACACACATAGACACAGATACACACACATACATACACATAAACACATACACACACATAGACACAGACACACACACACACACACACACTCTCACCCACACATAAACACAGACACACTCACATAGACACACACCCACATTAACACACTAGCACGCATTCACTATGATTACTGTGCACATCTTTCAATGTAAAAATTCAGATATAAATAAATTAAATCTGTAAAAAAATTTATAAAGACAAATGGAAAACCTTTCTTTACCAACGCGTTTCGTCCTCTGGTGGACATTAGCAAGGTTAATGTAAGAAAATTATTTTGAAAATATATTTATAAAGAGAAGTGTAAATATTGTAAGTTTTTCAAAAATTTTAAATTCAAGAACGTTCAAAAATATTTTAAAGATTAACTCTGAAAACAAAGGTAAGAATATTTCTGAGCTTTCTTAAATTAAAAAAATGACAACTTAACGATATTTAAAAAATATATTTTTCAACAACATTTGCTTAATTTCCTTTATTAAGATTTAAATAACATCATGTAGTAGCCTCCATAGTTTACCTTGACTTTCCCAGTTAGCCCTACGAATAATTTTAAGCGTTCTTAAATTTAAAAATGTTGAAAACCTAACGATAGTTTTACTTCTGTTTAGAAGTAGTTGCTGCAAAATAGATTTACCTTGATAAAGTCCACGAGAGGACGAAACGCCTTGGTAAAGACATTTCTTTCTTTTTTTCTTTATTCATGTTTACTATTTCCAAGCATGCTGGGGATATATATTTTTTATCCTTTTAACAGTGTGTGTAAAATCCACGACTGACAGAGTATCATATTAGCGGCTTGGTTTATTGAAAATTGTGTTGTTGCTAAACTTTCGATAGCAACAAGAACGTCTTGAGTGTTGCCCTGTACAGTTGCGATCAATTACATTATCATTCACTTCGTTGTTGATAATATGATTCACAAATCTTGACAATTTACACACACGGAAGTGCACGTACTTATTCACCCGCAAAAGCACACATTCACATACAATTAATGTCACATTATTGATAACAACGTGAGTACATTTCCTCTGCCCGTCACCCACTATATTGGATATTGTATTTTTTGCATGAAGTAAATCGAGACATGTTTGGCAAAGATTTTATTTTCTGGCTGGGCATGAAGCCAAATAGAACTAACCGTATTTCCAGGTCATAGGACGTCAAAGATGCTGCATCGATATTCCATTGAATTAATCTTGACTTCACAAGAAACGAACAACTGGTGGGCTTGTAGCAAAAATGGTCGAAAAGCGCCAATACTTTCAGCAGATGATGTGCGATCCTTGCATACACTTGAAAATTTATCGATCACTGCATTGTTTAAAAAATATACTATCGATTTCATTCTGTTTATCTATATAAGCCCGATTCGCTTGTTATCTATTTTCTTATCGATATAACGCCTTACATTATCTATTCCAGTATTTTGAATATCTGTCTGTATTTCTGAGACGAGGTATTCTAATTAATTATATTATTTACATTGTTCGAACTGTTGTCCTCATCTTTGTTGCCATACACATGGTCCAGTGGATAAAAGCGTTGGTTGAATCCAGTGACTTGGCCAAATGTGTTGTGAGTTCAATACCTGGGTACGACAGGCATTAACAAAACCTTGGAGATCTGAGTTAAAGGAAAGTAACTGATAACCGAAAGACGCATGGCACGTGGGCTTAGAACAATTAAAAGCATATAATCATCACCATCAAATATAGAAATTGAAACCTTATCATCATCGTCATCATATATAGAAATTAGAAACATACATAGGTCTATATCTCTGAAATGAGGTATTGTAATTATTTACATTGTTCGGACTGTTGTCCTCATCTTTATTGCCATATTCCCAACGTTTTGGCTATTGTACGCTTCTTCGGGTTATTGGGATTTCGAACTGAAACCTTCATTTCATCCACCGGGGTAGATTGTTCTAATTCCACATGCCGTGTCAGGCAAACCTCATATCATACAAGTCTGATTCGCTACCTCCTCGTCACCGTTGTTACAGTTGCTATGACGTTTGCCTGATAACGTAAGATAACATAACTGTCTGGGTTTCAATTCTCGGTAGTCGATACGCACTGCTGATGAGTCCCAAATATAGGACGAAATGGCCGTCCAGTGCTTTCTGCATTCTGTTGAGGTTTCTTCTAGACTCGATGAATTACTTAATTATAATTATCTCAAATCCTCCTAATTTCTATCACTCATATATATATATATATATATATATATATATATATATATATATATATATATATATATATATATAACACAAATGAATTCGCCTAATAATACAGCTCTGTGTATTAATCGAGTGCTAGCTGTGCAAAGATATTTACTAGCATGTCTACATAGAACTAAAATTTCCGATCTCGTTCAATAACTCCCCTTGTCTCGAGGACGCAGCTATCGCCAATTTTAATTCTATTTTCGACGTTATAATTGGGGGCTTGTTTCATAATCGCTTATTTTATGCAGTGAGCCTTGCCAAGAATTTCTTTTACCTTCAGTCATGTTTGTATAATGTCGGACGTCTGTTTTATCTGTGTTGAGACATTTTATAGTTATAAAAATATCTATCTCTGCTAGTTTGTTCATTATCTATCTATCTTAGTTTGTTCATTATATATATTACAATGAATCATTCATACAAAAACTAAATTAGTAAAGTTAATGATATAGAATAGCAAAATCCCTTCCCTAACAAAATTTTAAAGATGCATTAACCTACTAATCACTCGATGAATGTTATGACCCTTGTTTTTTTTATTTTTTTAAAATTATAAGCTGTATAAGTACTTTCTTAAATATGCAAGTACTTTCGACTGTACATTCAGTCATCTTCAGGTATGTAAATGTTTTTTTCGGTAAAATTCAGGTAGCATCCGAGACAAAAAATATAATGCGAATCGAAATATGTTTTTTTTTTTAATGTATTATTGATAACGGATACAAATATGGGAAGCGTGCAGTCACAACGCTAAGGTCGAATTTTTTGAAAGTGAGTGCGTTTAATTTAAATTTAAAATGTCAGTCGAAAGCACTTGCGTATTTAAGAAAGACCTATACAGCTTATAATTTTAAAAACAAGCATCATAACATTCATCGAGTGATTAGTAGGTTAATGCACCTTTAAAATTTTGTTAACGAAGGGATTTCGCCATTTTATATCATTAACTTTACTAATTTGCCTTTCGTATAAATGATTCATTGTAATATAAATTGAATTGCACCACATATTTGATATATATATATATATATATATATATATATATATATATATATATATATATATATATATATATATATATATAGGTATGATAGCTCTCCACACTCTGCATGATGACGGGCATTAAATAGTTGCGGTGGATAATGTAGCTACTCACCAGCTCTGGAAACCCGATGGAGCACCCGCAATAGTTATTCATGGCTTGCCCAAAAATATGTGGCGTCTCAGCATCAGAGAGCCTTGATGATTCCACTAGTTACAGAAGACACTGGCGGGGTCGTTAATGCTCAACCCATGTAATGATTACACACACACACGCACAAACACACACAGACACACACATATATATATGTTAGTTAAATTATATATATATGTTATTTCAAATATAAATTTTGTCACTGAGCTGACTGATGTTATATTCAACACCTCTACTCCAGAGTTTCGTAGATGAACATTTGTGTAATCGTTCGGTCCACTCGTCAGGAGATATGAGCTACTGTCTGTTGATTTATTCCGTTATCTTTATATTAAATTAAAAAAAACAATTTATGCGCTTTTTTATTGGTGTTGGGTTGATTTTCCATCATCTTACGGCGCGCGCACGCACGTGTGCGTGAGTGTTTCTGCGTGTGTGTGTGTTTATGCGTGCGTGCGTGTATGTGTATGTTTGTGTATGTGTGCCCGCCTGTACTTCTGTGTATGTGCACACGCGTCGGACGTCGTGTTTATTTCTTCTTTTCATAATTGTCTTCTATCCTTATATTCCCCCCCCCTATTCCTTTTCTTTTTTCTTTCTATATTTCCTTTATGGATGTCAAAAGATAATGTAACAGGGTTGTTTCTAAAGTCAGACATAGGAATTATATTTATGGTAATTTTTTTAAATTTCTTTTTTATCTTGATGATATTGGAAAACATCTATCTATCTATCTATCTATCTATCTATCTATCTATCGTTCCATCTGCCTATACATTTATCGCAAGCAGCATTCTCCTCTATTTAAATATCGAGCAATCTCATCAGTTTTCTCATATTGATTCATTTCTTTTAATCAATATACATATTATCCCTCGCCGATAGCACGACTTGGAGTTTCATGCACAACGCAATCTTCAGGTGCAAATCATATTTCTTCGGCAGTTGCATTTGTTTTTAGAAAAATTTACGTCGTCTTTGTTGGAAATAAGTTTATTTAATATAATGTTGTTATATTGGGAAATAGATGTTATTAACGCAGCTATAGCTGATGATGTGTCCCTTAAACGGTCAATGTATGACTGAAAATATTGTATACCAAGCTAGCATACAATATAGTAGAGATGTTAAATTTCATTTTGGTTCCACTGAAAATCCTTAGAAATTTCGTTTCTACCGTTATCGAATGACTTTAGGTAATATAAAATACAAAACAGTACTGCTCTCTACAAATATTTACGGCAATTAGGGAATAATGGCAATTCAGGATTCATCAAATGGAATATTATAGCAAGAGACAAATCTGATAACGGGAAAGTGAATAAATGCAACATATGTCTTGTTGAAAAGTCGATTATCTTAAAACCTTAAATAGACTTAGCTTATTAAACAAGGAAAGGAATTGATGATTATCCGTAGCCATAAATATGACTATCTACTTAAATGCGTTGATTCAGATTATTTTTTTAACATAAATTACGGTTAATATTTATATAAATTAAAAAATATTTTTAATATAAATTATTTTTTCATATAAAAACGAACTAGTAATCTCCCTTTAATTTAAAAATAAAAAATAATATTCATACCACCAAAATAAATTCTTACATATATACACAAATCCGTTTGTTTTAAAAGCCAAATATAATTATTAAAACTAAAAAAATACTGTAGTATGAGTATAATATATAAATGCTCCAACATTGCGATAAGATATATCTTTAAAAATCTTTAAATACGTAACGGTAGTCTGTACTCAGCACCTGAAGACTGCGTTGTGCATGAAACTTGCAGGGATAATATGTACATTTATATATATATATATATATATATATATATATATATATATATATATATATATATATATATATATATATATAGTCTATTGTACTACCTTTAACACTGTTTTTTAAGAGCAGCACGATATATATATATATATATATATATATATAATTATTTATTCGAAAATTATAACATAAATATGTTATAAAATCACTACAAAATAGCCATTTTATTTCAGCACTTCTGGTGTCTTATCAAGTGAGGGTGTTGAATGTAGAATAAAGGAAACACTTTATTCTACATTCAACACCATCACTTGATAAGACACCAGAAGTGTTGAAACAAAATGGCTATTTTTGTAGTGATTTTATAACATATTTATGTTATAATTTTCGAATAAATAATTATATTTGCTCTACTCTGTACTGAGCACTTTTTAAGAATAGTATTTGTTGATTATTGGAATTTATTCCGTATACATAAATCCTATACTTGGATATATATATATATATATATATATATATATATATATATATATATATATATATATATGTAGGGATATGAGTTTGTTGCCTTGGCTTTTGCGATCATCACACAAAGTTTGTCTGATGATCGCAAAAGCGTGAAACCCAGTGTCACAAACAAATCCATACAATAGAATATGTTAGCTCTATCACTGATATTGAGCACTTTCCACTAAGTACTGCACATATATGAGTTCCACCACGGAATATGTCATCGAGCGGCGCTATATCGAGTCTGATTCGCTACCTATTCGTCACCGAGGTCCGTTGAAACACTTGGTCTGACATTTGCCCGATAATTTAGCTATCCGGCTTTCAATTCTCGGTAGTGGATTCGCACAGCTGATGAGTCCCAAATTTTGGGCGAAACGGTCATCCAGTGCATTCTGTTGAGCTTTCTTTAAGTTTCGATGAATTACTTTATATATATATTATTAATAAAAGTTCAACTGACTTGTCTGATGTTTTTTTCGGACTCACCGCTCATGAGAGTAATAAAATCTGATAAACTTTAAAATCTTGGAAAGGGAACTTAGTTAAACTTTAGTTATTTTATAGTTTATATTGAGCACCTTCGTCATAACGAAATCTGCTCGCTTTAAAATAAGCCCTAGTCATTCCACCGATGTTGATATATGTGCTTGATATATACATTATTATTGCTAATATCTATCTATCATCTAAATCTGTTCATGTCTTTCTATCAATTTCTGTCTCTCTGTGAAATGTTGTTCGACAGGAAATTATCGATTTTATTTGCTTGTTTTTGCATTGTCAAACAGCATAATATCTGTTCAGTTGTGTATTGATATGAATTATTATTTTCACCTGGGCGCGCGCGCGCACACACACACATCTATATATATGTGTACGTATGTGCGTGTGTGTATATGTGTGTGTATGTGGTTTACATAAATTGCTTCTCCTATATCATATCAAGTTTCTTTAAAACCTTAAAAATTTACTAAAAAACACGATATCTGAAAGCAAGCCCACACGTTTTCAAATATACAAGTGTCAGGAAAAATATTTATTCATATATACATAAGATGGAATGCTGAAAATTTCTTAAATTGGCAAGGAATCCTTCGAAAATCTCCATATAAAAGAATCAAATTTCCGTTCACTTGATATATTTTAGTCCCCACTTCTTAAATATATGACCTTCAGCTATTTCCTGTAAAATCTGTTTTGTTAAATCTACACAGTACAAAATCTTAATGTATAGTCTTAAATGATGATTGGAAAACAGAGGCGTCTGATATTCAATATAGTGTTATTTATTTATAATATATGAATTTGTACAGAAAAGAATTAAAATTTTGTTACTTACGACTGGATTTTTTACTTAGAAATATAATTTGTTGTTTTCCTTTTTTTATATAGATTTTTTTTTTTTTTACTTTAACCGGTTTCGCTTATATTTTCAAAAAGGTTTTAACTGTTTCTGTCTCCACGTGTTGATGCTTATGCTTTGTGCAAATGAAAAAAATAAAAATCAAGGGGCGTAACTGGCAATATATGTCGTTTATGGTAAGGGGAATTTGGTAGAATCTATTTTTGCAATGAATTTATTATGGATTTGAATTTGTTGGTGAAAAATGTTTCCTTATTAATCCGCCTTTGTTCAGTGGTTCTGTAGTCGCATTGGTAGAATGGTAAGACACTAAAATTTGGAAAATTTTGTCCACCACATTCCTCTATATGTTGGCTAACGGGTATTTTTCTTGTGTGGGGGCCCCTAATTTGTTGGCGATGAACTGTCATCCTTTGCCAGAGTGACTGGCCGGTTTAACCAATGAAATGTCCGTGGCGACATTTGCATGTAATTATGTATACAGTGTAACCCGGATATAAGAGACCCGGATATAAGAGAAACCCGGATATGAGAGCGATTTTTTCTGGTCCAAAATTAGAGCCATACTTACCTAAACAAAATAGACCAAACCCGGATATAAGTGACTTCCTCTCCGTCCCGACAACTCTCTTATATCCAGGTTACACTGTATTAAATTCTCTGAGTCGCACAAGAAATTATTTTGAATTTTGAATTTTGATCCATCTTTAAACTGAAATTCATGGCCCTCTAATACCCCGCAAAGTGTTCAGTTGAAATTTTTAACCTGAGGGTATTTAATTGTGTTCTGCAGTTTTGCACTGGCCAGTATCTTTTTGGTGAGTTAGGTTGACGTTTACTTTTTATGATTAAATTTTTTTGTAATAGGCTTTTCAAATTTTTGCCCTGAAGTAGGATTGGAAGATTTAATTGTCTGTGTATGTGTAGAGTTCTGTGTTCTTTGGATTGAAAGTTGAGATATAAGAAATGACCTGTTTTTCCTTTCGTTTCTCGGAGTGTTTGGATGTTAATTTGTTTTGTTTTTTCAATACTACTGTCAACCAAACTTTGTAGGTATTTTTTCGTGATGAGTATTTTTTCCTCTCTTTCCAGTCTGTGGTCTTTCGTGGTTGTGTTTGAGACTATTGTACATATTCGGCTGGCCACGGTGAGTGGGAGGTTGGTACGAGTGTCACTCAGGTGAGAAAATGGAAAAAAAGAGATCTTGTCGAGAGTCAGTCAGTTTAAAGGTTATGTCGCTTTCTAGTTCAGTGCTTTTTTTTGTTATTAAAAAAAGTCTAAAAAGTGAAGGTTTTTTTGTGCTGTACTCCATAGTGAACCGAATGTTAGGATTTATATTATTAATGGATGTTTGGAATGTCTTTAGTTTATCCAGGCATTTATTCCACATATCACTGATATATATCTCGGTAGGGTATTTTCGTTGAACATGAAATAATTCTTCTTAAGATGAATTCTACGCTTTCTATGATGAAATATATATATATATATATATATATATATATATATATATATATATATATACCCACAAGAATTACTTTTAGGCCCTGTCACCTCTTAATATCGCTGAGTTGACAAGGCCTACAAATAAGTCTTGTGGGTCGAAATAGCTATTTGAATGAGGTAACTTTGGATTTGTATTCTATTTAATTTATATACACTGTTATAATAAATACATTGAACTTTTTTTGTCGATCAGTTTTAATATTTTATATTATTAGGATTCAATTGTATTATTTAGCTACAGATTATTACCTATATATATATATATATATATATATATATATATATATATATATATATATATATAGTATTAATTTGAGTAAAAGTGTGTCACTTATTTGATTGATTTTACCTTCAGCATCCGGAATCCAGAGTTTCGTAGGCGGACTTGTCCGTCCAATCTTCAGGCGGTATTACGATGTTTGAAAGAAACATCAGTCAGCTAAGTCACAATCTTTTATTCATATTAATCGTATTAATGCTCTGTCTTTGATATTGAGCACTTTATTCCAAAGACTGCTTCACTTAAATGTCTTCTTTTTCTATAACCTATTGACTGTCAGCATTTCTGGCTTCACACTATTTTGACATGAATATTATATATATATATATATATATATATATATATATATATATATATATATATATATATATATATATATGAACTATATTTGTGTGTAGTTATGTGTGTTTGTACTGCGGAATGTGTATGTTTGTATATTAGTGTATTAATATGTTGCAAGGTTTTGTATATATATATGTATGTGTGTATCTGTGTGTATTTGTATGTGTGTATATATATATATATGTGTGTATGTGTGTGTATGTGTGTATATGTGTGTATCTGTGTATGTATATATGTATATATATATATATATATATATATATATATATATATAAAGTAAGAAGGTAAAAAGGAGAAGAAGAGAAGAGGTTAAAAATATTGATGTATATGTGTATGTATGTGTATTTGTATATGTGGGTATGTGTGTATATATATGTGGGTATGTATGTGTATATGTATGTATATATGTATTTATGTTTGTATATATGTATGTGTCTGTATGTATATGTAGTTGTATATATATGCATGTATGTATATATGTATATGTATATATATTTGTGTGTGTATGTATGTGTATGTATGTGTACATGTATGTGTATGGGTATATATATATATATATATATATATATATATATATATATATATATATATATATATGAGTATATGTATGTGTATGTATATGTATATATATATATGTGTATATTTGTTTTTATGTGTACTATTATATTGTGTACCTAAATTTATTTACGTATATTTCTGTTGGTATGAATGTGTTTATATATGTATGTTAGGATACGTGTATTTTTGTGTTTGCGTGTATATGGATGTATGGCTATGTCTATGTATGTTTATATATGTTTTTGGTTAAATATCGTTGTATTTATGTGTATGCATGTATATATGTGTACTTGTTATTATAGATAGTTATTTTTATGTATATATTTATGTATATATATATATATATATATATATATATGCATATAAATATATATATGTATATATATATATATGTGTGTGTGTGTGTGTGTTTACTTATGTAGGTTTGCAGTTGTATATGTGTATTGACACCTATTGTATATGAAATTGTTTGTGTGTACGTGTAGGTAGGAAAACTTGGGTATGTCATTAAGGCCACATGGGTTAGTATATGTGTGTATATATGTTTATATTTGTGTATTGCTGTGTGTATATATGTATTTATATGTGAGTATGTGTACACATATATGTGTGTATATTTGTGGGTATATATGTGTATATATGTATGTATGTGTACTTATTATCATGGAAATATATACGTATGTATATGTTTATGTATTTATGTATATGTATTTCGGTGTGTATGTATGTATGTATATTTATGTATGTGTATATATATATATATATATATATATATATATATATATATGTGTGTGTGTATGTGTGTGTTTGTGTATATATATATATATATGTATATGAGGTGGACATCGAAGTTACCTATGTGTGTTGACTTTGATGACCGATTTTAAATTTACATACACTATTTTAATATATTAAATAATATTATTTTTAATCATTTTTATCTTTGTATATTTGCTCGCTTAAGTTATATTTCAATAAGTGGTTAGCATTCATGTAATGACACTTTCTGTCTTAAATATTTATCGGTTGTGGTATCCGATTGTCTGGGTCAATGTCTGTGGATGTGTGTACATGTATTTATAGGTGTCTATGTGTATGGAAAGTGCATTCACTTTTAATTGTGTATGTATGTACGTGTGTGTTGGTTTCCCTTTCCCCAACTTCCCTTTTTTTTTTCATGACAGACCGTGAAGATGTTCTCTGTCTCGTCTCTTTTTGTGTGTGTATATATATATAAATATGTCTGGGTGCTTATATATTAGAATCTGATTGCGTTTGTTTTACGCGTGAGTTTAGGACCCCATTCACACACTATTAGGATTAAAATGTATACATTGTAAAAGGACCGGATATAAAATTAGCTAAAGTAACTTCAATGAAGAAATAAATTGAATAACATATATATTTCTTCTTTTCTCCTCAGTAATTTTATAGTTGTAAACTTAATAGCGATTAAATTTTGATTTTGAAATTAACAGTTTTTAATTTTAATATTAAATTTTATCATATAATTCAGTAATTATTGGTTGGAATAAATTCTTTTTTAATACTATCCATATTTTAAACATCTGAATAGATATTATAACATGACTTCGTTGTCAGGCTTTTTGAATTTTCCTATACTTGTATTTTGATTGGTCCATCTAGCCTTTGTAGCCTTGCGAAGGATTGTTAATTAATTTGAAACTTTTAAAAACATTTATTTTACATTCAACGTCATCACTTGATAAGACACCGAGGGTGTTGAAACAAAATGGCTATTTTTGTAGTGATTTTATAACATATTTTATATTTATGTTATAAATTTTTTTAAATAAATAATTGTATATATATATATATATATATATATATATATATATATATATATATATATGCGTGCGTGTGTGTGTGTGTGCGTCTGTGTATATGGAGAGAGATACAGAAAGAGAAGAGGGTCAAAGAGGACAGCTAAACGGACAGAGAGAGAGAGAGTACTGTAAAACAGAGAACATATATAAACGAAGAGAAAGAGAGAGATAGAGAGAGCGTGTGAGACAACAAGGAAGAGATAGGGAAAAAGAAGTAAACAGTGTGTCTACAAAAGCAAAAAGAGAAGGAACATATAAAATGAGAAAGAGGATTATTATAGAGAAACCTTCAGAAAAAATGAGACATTTAGTAAAGTAAGTCTGATAAATATAATGACTATGTGAGGATCGAACTCTCTATAGTTTACTAAGTATTGCTCCACAACAAATAACTCTGAAACTGGGCGGTGACTGCCAATAAAGCAATATATTGAACAGGTCAAATGGTTGATGATAGTGATGCATGAACCCAAAGGTGACACCCCTCGGGACTTTCATGAAGTTGGGGTGAAGCATCCATTAAAAAAAAAAGACAAATGTGTTTAAAACCAAAACGAACTTTGATTTTATAGCTATTTCACTGACTGGTTATTGTTTATTGATTAAAGAAGCAATGAAATTTGGCATGTCTTATATTATCGACATTCAATCGTTGGGGAACTAACAACTGTCTGTATGAAATCTCTTGATGTGAATTCTGTAATGTTTGGCATTCCAAACTCCACTGCATAAATTCTTCTGTATTTAAAACCAACGTTGCCCGTTGGCCCTTCAACAAAGACATGTTTACAAATCATTCATATATGACTTGAAAGCACATTAAAGTGTCCACAGAAAAGATTTGTTTCTCCTGAAGGCTCCCTGCAGAGAGAAATATAAAAATTAAACGGACATTTTTTTTTTTAAATTCTGTTTATTATGCACTGCAACTAACTTTTCTTTGGGAGGGTAATCTTTCATTTTGAATCCGTTTAAGTGGCCCGGACTCACCAGCAGTTAGTAATTTTTCAGAATTATTGAAAAGAGTCAGCATCTACGAAATAATGGTACAGATAATGTTGTATAGCAAAGGTGGAATGACTTCTTATCAAAAAGTAAATATTTGTTCGTTTTTTTTTCTGTTAACATTTGTAAAACGAATTTTATAGGGAAAAAACATATTATCTTTTGATTTCTTTTATATTCAATCTGGTAAAATTCCGATATAGATAAAAAGATTATTTTAATTCTCATTATATTTCTAATGCATTTTATCAAATTATTGTTTCTAAATCAGTGATTTTTAAACAGGAGATATTTTGTTTCCAGGTGGGGGGGATTTCAGGTCTAGAAATAAGATATGTAATTGGAGAAGTATTTCAATATTATATATTGTTGTGGTGTCCTCCCTCTAAAGAGTCTATGTTGGACTCTTCCGCCTACTTTAAGATTAGTACGAGAGAAGACTATGGAGGAACAGACGCGCAGATTGTTCAACAGTTAAACTCTCTGCCTCGGCAGAGAGGAACTCGAACGATGCTTTGCCCTGCGGCAAAGCATCGTCCGGGGAAGTAGACAGGCTCGGAAAACCCACGTTAAACTCGGCCTTGTGCCAAATACATTCCTTGTTGGGGGACTGCTAAATATAACAGTCGCATAGATTGTTCAACTGTCAAACTCTCTGCCTTGGAAGAGAGGAATTCGAACGAGGATTTGCCGCGGGGCAAAGTTTCGCCCGGGGAGGTAGACAGTCCCTGAACCCGTCTAGGGGGTTCAAAAGGAATATATTTGGCCGAGCCTATGGGCTCGGAGAAACCCACGTTAAACTCGGCCTTGTGCGACATACCTTCATTGGTGGGGGGACTATTAAATATAACAATCGCCTCGACCTTGTGCCACATAGATCCCTCGTGGGTGGGGGGCATAAATATTAACAGTCGAATAGTTCTGTACGGACTGTGCTGTCGAAGTCTCTGTTTTTGGCAGAGAGGAACCTGGACGAGGCTTTGGCGCAGAGGTAGACAGGCCCTGAACCCGTTTATGCGGGTTCTAAGGGAATATATTTGGCCGAGTCTACGGGCCAGGAGAACCCACGGTAAACTCGGCCTTGTGCCACATACATCACTCGTGGCGGGGACTGTTAAATATAACAGTCGAATAGAGTGAACGCTGTGTCAACCGACACACACTCACTAGTCGTGTAATACTCTTCTGTTTTATTTATTGTTTAATGTATGATATATCTGTAGCCCTTGTTTTGTTACTTCTTTAACCATTTACTTGGTCACAGCATCTTTAGGTGGACACCATAACATATATCATAGTTGAAATAAATATATTGCTTTCAAAATGGGGGAATAATTTGAGGAAATCTTACATGAAAAATTTGAAGAATCTGACATGAAAAAATAGGAACCACAGTTTAAAAACCAAATTGTAATAAACGATAACACATTTAACTCCGTTAAAACATTTTGTAATGTAGATTTCTTGAATTGATGCAGACATTATTTTAGAGAGATATGCATTATCTAGCTGCCAAGAATATTAAGGTCAGTATTCATGGTTGTCGATATTTGGTAAACTTGAATTTGTACGATACGGTTGTGAAATACCCAATGAAAATCGAAATCACTGATCTTACAGATGTGTTTATTATAAATGATCTGTAAGATCATTTACGTAACCATTCCGAAACAGCGAAGAGAAAAATCTAATTAACTGACGAAATCAATATACAGATTAACTTATCACTTTGGAAGGTCACAAGTATGTGAGACCCAATAAAATTCAAAGATTTTATAAACACCAATGGTTAATGACACGAGGTCGATGAATATTTTTATGTTGAATTATTCAAACATTAAATAGTTACAAATTTGAATTTATGGCTTGTAAACTAATTCATATATTGTGAACATAAGCCATAAATCATAAGCTAAATTATTTGAATTCAACCTCAGATAATTCCACAAAATTTTCTTTTCTAATTTATCATCATAAATGCCCAGTAATTGCTTAAAAAGAAATCACCCTTGTTCAAACATATTAAACTAATGGCGGATAAGAAAAGCCCGAAAAGTGCTTTTCTGAAACTAAGCAATATAAGTTAAGAAAAAGTGCGCTCAATTTGTGTGTAGTATATAATTATAATGCTGGACAAGATGGTGAACAGGATAATTGAAGCTACAATTCGATATCGCTCTCATATATATATATATATATATATATATATATGTGTGTGTGTGTGTGTATTATTTTTTCCATAAAACGGTAAGACTTCTTGTCATCTTAATTAAACTTTTGAAAATCATGGAACCGTAAAACGGGTAAAATTGCTCGAAAATTAAATAAATATTATTCTAAAATATATAAAAAAACTACAGTTTCATTTTCAACTTCTTTTTCATATATATATATATATATATATATATATATATATATATATATATATATATATATATAAGGGGTGCTGAATATATGTAGTGTTTGTTTAGACGTGCATTTCTGTGTTTGTTTAGACTGAGCATACGACTTAAAAATTTACGAAATAATGAAGAAACGAAAAGGCTAGTGTATACACCCACAAATGTTTGCATGTATGAACAGACACGCAGACAGATCGACAGACAAAACCAAGAAAACAAATATTTATTTATTTATTCTACTTTTGATTGTGCAATGTGCAATACAATTGCACATCAGTTCCCAGGATAATTGAATCGACAAGGATGTGACTCTTCCGACGGGTTTTAAGAATACTATTGACATGTGGGAAACGAGGATTTGTTTTTGTTTTATTTTTAATCGGTATTGCCCCAAGCAAGGCAAGTAAAGCCACTAAGACACAAGAGATTACAGGGTGTGGAAGAATCAGAAACAGAAAAATTAATGAGCAAGAAGAGAAAAAAGAGTTATCAGGAAGACAGTAGATAAAAATTGATATTGCATTTAAATTCTTGCAGCTTAAATTTATATTTAAATTATTTTATATATAATTTATTTTATTTATCACAAGGTTTCGGCCGTTGTACGCTCCGGCTTTTTTCAGGTGGTTGGAATGTCGAACTGAACCTTTTATTTCACTCGCTGGGGTAGACTGTTCTAGTTCCATGTGCCATGCCTAATGAATGTCAGTTATCAGTTATCTCCAGTTAATTCCCCTCTCCAAGTTATCCACCGCCTTAACCGGGTATTGAACTCGCACTGTTTAGGTCCCGTCACTGGATCTAACTAACGCCTTTATCCACTGTGTCCTTTAGGACATCCATTAGACATGTCACGTGGAACTAGAATAGTGTACCCCGGCCAGCGAAATAAATCGTTCTACAAGCTTAATGTAGCTATTTCCGTAGAAACTTCGTGTTTTTACACTCTTTACATTATTCGGACACATGGCACAGTGGATAAAAGCGTTAGTTAGATACCAAAATGTGTGAGTTCTATACTCGGTTAAAGCAGTAGAGAACATTCTGATAGGAGTTAACAGAAGATAACTAACATCCATTAAACATGGCACGTGGAACCTATTAGGTTGGTGCAAAAATAATGTCGTTTTTTCACATATGTTACTATGTGAGAAAACGACATTATTTTTGCACCGACCTAATAGAACAGTCTACCCCATTGGACGCAATAAAGGGTTCAGTTCGACATTCCAACCACCTGAAGAAGGCCGGTGCGTACAACGGCGAAAACGTTGTGATAAATATGGCAACATAGAAAAGGATGATAGTCCGAGAAATGTAAATAAGAAACTGCTAGTGTAGAACTTAGGGCTACATTTAGCCAGCTCAACTGTAAATTGATCAGACCTCAACGCCAGTCTAGTACTGCGCATAAATTCATAGAGTCTAGGTACCATAACGAAGAGCTCATCGAAACAATTACGATGAAAGTATTTATAAAAAGGAGAATAAAATGGGAGAAAATGGGATCTACATGGAAACGTATACGTAAAATCATAAAAAAAGACCCTTGAGAAGTCATAATGAGGTACAAATGACCTTTAGCATCTAACATCCAAAGAAAACACGGAACATAAGAGAAGCAGACAAAAACGAAGGGTAAGATATTTTACAAGTTTTTGAATGGATAGAATAACAAGCAAACAAAGGAAGAATAAAAGAAAAAAAATATTACTAAGAACAATAATGGAAGCTGTGGAGAGACATGATCTCCCGGGTTTTGAAAGGACATGGCATATGAAAGAAGTGCATTTTAATACAGGATATAATTATATTAACAAAATAACTCACCTGATTTTAAGTTGATGTTATTCCCATCTTAATTGTTCAAGTTCAGTCATCGCTCGCGAATCAGTTCAATGAATTATTAGCTAATTTCCCTCTCAATCTTTTCTTGTAAATACAGTACGTCAAGTGGACAAATTTACAATCGCCGGTTGAAAGTCGTTAGAACTACGTCTGCGAAGAAAGTCGTAAAATGATCCTGCGCAGTAATTGTTCCCATGTATGTATTTATACAATTTGGTTCAGTTACGTTATTAAATATACAAGAGAGAAGAGGTAAAATGCAGAGACTATAATCATTTTTTTAAATGCCTTTAAAAAATTGAAAAATAAAAAAAAAATCTTGAGAAAAATGAAATTCGAATCCCATCGTCCTACGCCTGCGCAACAAGTTTCGTTATCAATTGAAATATATGGAACATTGATAGACTATTTTTCTAATAATACCTAAGAAATAGCACACGTTCTCTTCCCCTCCCCCATTTTTTCCATCGGGAACATAAAGGACTCAAATATGAGAAAAATATATGAAAACTTCTATTAAAAATTGATAAGAGTCGGAAAATCTTCTTGGAAATCGTTTGATTAGAAGCGGATAAAAAAAAGAAAAGATCGAAGAAAAAGATACACAAAGAGAAATAGGGAAAGACGAAATGGAGAGAAAAAGAAAAAAGAAAACAAGTTTGAAAAGTAGTAGTAATAATAATAATAATAATAATAAAAAAACAAGATATAAAAGCTGGTACACAATAGAGATAAATGAACGCGAGTTCACCAGAAAAGGATATAAAGATTTACATAAAAAAAACACGTAAGAAAGAAGAAAAATAAGAAATAAAGAAAGAGAGAGAGAGAGAGAGAGAGAGAGAGAGAGAGAAAGAAAGAGAGAGACACAGAGAAAACTATTTTTCTTCTTTTAACCCCACAGATTTAAGATTACGAGCTAGCTTACGAAAGAGCTTAAAAAAGAAGACAAAACGATAGAAAAAATATTGAAA
>OZ010582.1:126737534-126765034 GCA_963932145.1 Acanthosepion lycidas
TCTTTCTCATCAAAATCTATTTTTCACATTTACAAGTCTGCTATTTGTCTGCGCATGAAAGACTGGTGCCACATCTGGTCTAGTGCTTCTGTTATATGTCTAAAGATTCTTGACAAAATACACAGAAAAATCTGCAACGTTATCAGCCCTGACCTGGCATATCGTTTTCAGGTACTTTCTCACTACCGTAACGTATACTCCCGGTAGCTTTTGTATAAATATTTTCACAGGAATTTTTCTAGTGATGTTTCCTTTTTGGCTTCATAAATGTGAGCGCAGTACTAGATTGGTAGCTAGGTCTCATAATGACACCGTTGAAATTGCTTGATGTAACTGCAAGCTCTATGCTAATAGCTTCTTTCCGCGCAATTCTCGCTGGCAGGACTCTCATGCAGCTTCCTGCTTTTCTGTCGACTACGATGTTGAAAACTTTAAATGCAATGTTAATCGCCATCTGTTTCCTTGATTCTTGTATTTTATTTTCCTCTCTGTTTATTCGACTCTCAGTAACCCATTGCATACTAGAGGCGTTTATTGCCTTGCTTGGGGTGAAATTGTTAAAATAAACCTGGTCGCATCAGTTACAACTTGGCGTGTTTGTGTTATCGATTGAAGGAAGAAGATAGCATTGTTCAGAATATGCGTAAATGAGAATAAGTAGAAATCAAAAAATAGTAAAACCAGCTGATGATTGTACCAAAGAACGAATAAATAAAATGAAAGAAAGAATTTCAAATGAAACTCGAAATGAGACTCGTGTAGAAATGTTGTGTGTTGAGTAAAACCACCGAGGAAGACATAAAAATGGAAAGGCATTGAAAGGTGGAAAAAGGTAAAAATAAACAGAACAAAAAAAGAAAGAAAGATGGCGGACGAATAAGACAGGGACATCGAAACAAGATGCACTGTATGATTGAATTGAATGGAAGCAAGAACGAATAACTCAAATAGAACGACATGGAGGAGAAATATCGGGGGGAAAAAAAAAAGTTTGACAGAAGAATAGGAAAATGACAACACCCAACCAAGTTTTATCTTCGTCTTTTGAATTTCATTCAATCAGATTATCTCAAGTGGAAAGGGAGTCTAGTCAGGTGACGTGTAGAGCTTCTGAACGCCAACAGAAAGTGTTGTTTGCAGACGATGAGAAGGAAATATTTGCATTCACAGTTTTTGGCGTCCGACACGAGGATTTTTGTTTTGTTAATATTTATGCTTCTTCATGATCTTTTGGGGATGGATTTTTTGTGTTTTCCCTGCAGACAGTCGGGTTTGAATACATAATATAATACAACAGATTGCTGTGATCGAATAATGTAACCGAAGAAGACGACGCTGTGTTCACAGACAAGATTACAACCTTTCGTGGCCATATTCTTTGAAGGATTCTGTACTTTGATTTGCTTTCACCTGAAATGGCCTGCATTCAAGCAACATTCCGAAAATGGCCTTGCTACAACATTTATAGAACATTACGTAAAGTTTCTGAATAGAGTTTTCATAAAAATCTTCTTTATAGACTTCCCATAATGTTTCCACAAAGTCAGGGCCAGGGCGTACTAACTCTACCCCTTCCGACCGTAGGGTCCGAGGCCTGGTTGGAACAACTGGGCAGTGCTTGGTGACCGTTAATATCTTAACATTTGAATTTTTCTGCTTACATGTATATACGTTACAAATTAGACGAAGCACAACTGACTATTAAAGAAGGGCGAAAACGCGTTGTATTATGACGTCAGTCGGAGTGTACTTTTTTGCATTGAAATTCATGAATTTATTTTGGATTTTATTTTATAACAAGTATTAATGGAAAAAGCAAAAAATGAAGAAAAGCTCACTATCGTTTAATACATTCTTTCATTAACGTGATGAATATTTATGGGCGTTTCTTAATTTTAATAATCTTGAAAAATAACATTTTTACCCTTGTCTATAAGTACTTGTTACAAAATACAATCCTGACATTTGCCTTGATAAAGTCCCTGAGATGACGAAAATGCGCCGGCTAATATAAGTTTTAATTTTGTCTTTAACAGATATCTTCTATTTAAAATGCTACACACACGCACACACACATACGCACACACATATATATATATATATATATATATATATGAAGAAATATAGTTTTAAGGTGTGTACGTATGTGTACATGTATATATTAGGTTGGTGCAAAAATAATGACGTAATAATGTCGTTTTTTGACTATAACGTCAAAAAACGACATTATTACGTCATTATTTTTGCACCAACCTAATATATATACATATATATATATGTGTATATATATATATGTATATATATATATATATATGTGTGTGTGTGTGTGTGTGTGTATATATGTGTGTGCGTGTATATGTATATATGTGTAAGTGTTTATGTGCATATGTATGGATGTACATATATGGGTATTTGTATGTGTATTGCATAGATGTATATGTATATAGATATACATATGACTTTATGTGTGTATATGTATATATGTAAGTATATGTGTATGTGTGGATATGTATGTAGATGTGTGTGTATGTATTTCTCTACAGGTGTATATGTGTAGGTATGGAAATATACATATAGTTTTTGTGTAGATGTGTGTGCATGTGTATATAAGAATTCATAGGTATATAGTGAGATATAGGTATGTGGATATAGATAGATGTTCGGATATGTGTAGAGGTGTGTATGTGTATGGATATATAAAAGATTGTAAAAGAAGGACCTAATTTTCTCCTAGTAATGTTTTATCCAAATTTCTCCTCTAATATTCTCCAATTGGAAGTGAGTTTAAATAACACGGAGGTAAATTTTAAATTGGTAATTTAATTTAAATTGAAATATATTAACCTTTAACAATCATTATTGACGATAAAATTATTTAAATTGGAAGAACCTTTGATAATTATGTAGGTATCTAAAAAAAGTCACGAGTTTAATTTATGAACAAAACTCAAACGAATAGATGTCAACTGAATAATCTCCTCTAATATTCTCCAATAGGCAGTGAGTTTAAATAAATAATACGGAGGTAAACTTTAAATTGATAATTTAATTTAAATTGAAATATATTACTCTTTAATAATCATTATTGATGATAAAATTATTTAAATTGGAATAACCTTTGATAATTAGGGACCTAAAAACAATCACGAGTTTACATAATTAATCAACAAAAATCAAACGAATAGATGTCAACTTAACAATCAATGAGAAAAAAGTTTAGGAAAATAAAAAAGATTACTAAATATAAAATGGATTATTTTTTCAATGTACTTCCTATGAGTTTTTCCAATCGACTATTTCATAGAAAATACCCCAAACTCCATCAAGCTTCAAATTAAATTCTTCGTAGATTGTTTAGACATTTAGATTTATATCAAACTTTAATCCCCAAATATAACCTTTAAAGTAATGCGAAATAACACCGTCTAAGAATTTGAGTGAAACCTGCCCTCATGGAATTGATTTATGATTGTTGTAGCTTCTTCCTTTAATGTCGGTCTTCTCCCTCACCCCTTACCCATCTATATCTAAAGATAACACGCGTTAAGTTTAAGCGAGGTGTAACCTACACAGAGTGGGGTTAAGAATAAAGAATTGAAATGGTACATCTAACTCACTCATGTCTTCTCTCCCACCTCATTTCCTTACTTCGTTAATTTTACATATGCTTAGTGCGGTGCGTCAAAAATGTGTAAATTTCTTTTCATTTTTCATTTCAATCTTTGGAAGTAAAGTCTGATGATCCATAGCCCTGTTAAAGGGGTTGTGGTGAAATAACTTATTACATGGAACCTTAAAGTAGTCTGTTTTTATTCAAACATATCTGCTCTGAATTTACATTGAGCTCTCTGGATATCATCCTCCTTGGGTCTACCCATACGGATTACTTAGTTTTGCATAAACTAATATATACATATATATATATATATATATATATATATATATAACGATAGATAGATAGATAGATATAGTACAGGTAATAAATCCGTTGTGTATAATCCATGTAGATCCTATTAATATCAAATATTTAAACTGATCCGCATAAAGAACTCAATGTATTTATTATAACAGAACATATAAATTATTAATATTACATCATTATTTTTGCATCAACCTAATATATATATATATATATATATATATATATATATATATATATAAATGTTGGATATATATGTATATATATATATATATATAATTTCGGAAAGGAAGAGCTAGAGTTTTTGCATAGTTGCACTTCTGTTGATCTTAGAAAGAGACGAAAAGTACTTGAGAAATATAATTCTCACTGTTACAGTGTAAATTTCCTTATTTAATTTGAAAGAGTTATGATAAAAATAAGCAGACATAATGTTTTTAAATTATTCATAGACATGTTTAAAAGAAAATTTGCTGCCTAAATACACAAATATATTTGTATATCTATCTGTCTGTGTATATATATATATATATATATATATATATATATATATATATATATATATATATGTGTGTGTGTGTGTGTGTATGTATATATATAGAGATAGATAGATAGCGGCAACCTCTTTCTATGAGCAGGCATTCTTATTCATAGCAAGTGGACGTGTCTGTGTTCAACAATTACAACACAACAGAATGCTTGCCTCGTCTTTGTTGTTACAAATACAATGTTTCAAAACTTGTAACATACGACCCTTTTCTGATCTATCTATCTATCTATCTATCTATCTATCTATCTATCTATCTATCTATCTATCTATCTTAGTCTATTTCTATTAATCAATGAATCTATCTATCTAGCTAGCTACCTAGCTACCTAGCTAGATAGCTCACCCCCCATAGTGAGAGAGATGCAAAAATACACTCACAGTTAAATATACATTTATGACTGCAAATGAAAAGTACGTGTTTAAAACAAGTAGGAGAGGGAGAGAGAGAGAGAGAGAGTTTTATTTGTTGCATTTTCCTTACATTTGTGAAGTCTCGCTTTGTTAAGATTTGTTGATTTTTATTTTTTATTTTCGTATTTTGGAAACTGGAATGGTGTCCATTGCTGCAATGTCAGTTGGTACTCCCATGATGGCATGTTAGCTTTGAGGCGATATGGGAGTCAATGTGGAGAAGTAGGAAGAGGAAACAATGCAGAATTTGGCAAACGTTGCAGCTGTTTTAGAAGTGACTGCATAGACACGTAAACACAAAATGATATATGAATTACCCCCAACACACACACACACACACATATATATATATATATATATATATATATATATATATATATATATATATATATATATATATATATATATATAATGTATTATTTTAATACTTATAGTCGATGGTGTGAAAAAATCAGAAAGTAAAATTTGCAAATATAAATATATTTAAATAAAATGGTATGAGGGAACAGTTTTACTCTGAAGGTCCGTAAGGTGAAACCTTGGTTATATATATATATATATATATATATACCATTGACATGACATTTTCTCTGCAGAGAAGGTTCGCGAGAAAAACCAAGAGTTATACATGGTGTTTGTGGACTTGACGAAGGCCTTTCACACTGTGAATCGAGAGGCTCTTTGGCGAGTCTTGGGGAAACTCGGCATGCCTGAAAACATGTTAAAGGTTATCATCTCTTTTCATGAAGGAATGAAAGCTAATATCGTATCTGATGGTATGATGTCGGAATCCTTTAATGTCACAAATGGCAACAAGCAAGGTTGTGTCATGGCCCCTGTCCATTTTGTCCTTTTCTTCTCGGTGATGCTGAAATATTCATTTGCAGACACAGAGAGTGGCGTCAAGTTTCAATTTTGAATAACTGGGTGGTCTCTTCAATCATCAGCGCTTCAAAGCCAAGACCCACCTTCGTACTCATATTATTCATGATTTGTTGTTTTCTGATGCTGCTGCTCTTGTAGCGACATCCTTTGGAAGAGGCCCAACATCTAATAAATCGTTTCTCTGCTGCATGTAAAGCATTTGGTCTTACACTTAGCATAAAGAAAACTGAAGTTGTGCACCAACCTTGTCCTACTCCGAAGCAATTGCATGGTGAGAAACAAAAGCCATCAGTCTACAAATTTCCAGAGAGACCATCGAGAGTAGAAGACAAACCCCTGAACTATGTAAAGTCTTTCACCTATCTTGGTAGCAAGGTCAATTACAGTGGAACTTTAGATAATGAAATCATGCATCGGATTGCTAAGGCTACCAGTGCTTTCGGCAAAATTCGCCATCGCTTGTGGAATGAGTGGGGTTTTCGACTGGATAAAAAATTGGGATTTACTTGTTGTACTTGCCATCCTTTTGTATGGATTAGAGTCGTGGATTCCATACAGGTACCATATACGCCAGCTAGATGTAAAAGCTTCCATGCAACCTGTGGAGTTAAGCTTCAAGATAGGACATCTGACGTAGACCTGTTTAACAGGTGTAATATTGGAGGAATCGAGACTTTCATCATACAGTCCTAGTTACGGTGGACTGGTCATGTCTTTAGAATGTCTGATGACAGGATACCCAAGATCCTAATGTACAGCCAGTTAGTTCAGGGCTACAGGAATGTAGGACGCCCATGCCTAAGATACAAAAAACAAGCCGAAAAGCAACTTGTCAGCAGTCAATATACCACATAACACCCTTGAACGCTTAGCTTTGGAGCGGGTAGAATGAAGATCAACGTGTTTTACTGGACTCAGCAATTTTCAATCTGATTGTCTGAATCATCTTCAAGAAGTGTTAGCAAAATCTAAAAGGTTAGCCAATCTAACAGTGATCTCATATCACAATCCTCACAGTTGCTCCATATGTAGCCTCCTTTGTAAATCACTAGCGGGTCTTAAATGCCACTTAAGATTATCGCACAAACTTTCATAACTGAATCAATAAGCTGTCAGATCCTCATACGTCGAAACCGACGGGAGAGTCAATTTTATATATATATATATATATATATATATATATATATATATATATATAAATATGTGTGTGTGTGTGTGTGTGTGTGTGTGAAGAGATATAGTCTTAAGATGTGCTATATTTATGGGATAAAGTGCTCAATATCAGTTACAGAGCGTATGTAAATATAAAAGTGAACATAGAAGTCAATACTTAGAGGCGACAGTCTCTTTCATGCTAGATACAAGCCAGTTAGAATAAACTACAACAATCAACCCCAAAATTGAATAAATAGCTTTATCTTCCCAAACCAAAACAAAACTCTTAATAAGCGATATAAAGAAATTTTTACAACGTTAATAAAAACACCGATAAAAATAAAATAAATAAATAAGAAATTAAAATAAAAAATAAAAATAAAAATAAAAAAATAAACAAAAACAAGCAAAATAATTTAACCCAAATACAAAAATAAACGACTTCCGATAAAATAACCGCCAAAATAGACTACCCACAATGCACCACTGACCCGTATATATAAATAGCCGAGAAAAATAAAAGCACTCGTGGCCTAACGATTATATCTAGCATGAAACAGACTGTCCCCTCTAAGTGTTGACTTCTATGTTCACTCATATATATATGCATGTTTAATTATGTTTCGGCCATCATGGATAATGGTTTCTCAATATCTCAATATATGAGGAATTTCGTGATGGATATATTGGCGTATAATGATTTAATATCTAGGATCTCCACGACCGTGGTTTCCATCTTTACGTTTCATATTCTCTGGATTAAATCACCAGTGGTTTTGTTATCTGTTGTGTTGATGGTTACTAGAAACGTAGTTCGGACTTTTGCAATCGCTCTAGCTAATTTGTGTGTCTCTGTTTATTGTTTGTTCGTTGGTTTTTGTGTAGGTGTTGTCGTTATTTAAAAGGGCTTCTAATTCTACAATGTAGACGTTGGTATCAATGATGACTTTGTTGGATGGGGTTATGATGTTGTCTTTCTGGATAAGCTTTTTAGTGCACGTATATATCTCCTGGGTAGTTTCGTCGTTGTTTGTGAGGGTCGCTAACTCGAAACCCTGAACAAAACCTTTTTCAAATTATTGAATTTTGGTTTTTTTTTTACCAACTATAAGACAAACACTTAAAACATTATATTAAATCACCATCTTTCATTGTATACATTCTTAAAGAATCTAACTTATATCTATCTTATACAATGAATGGCTTCTTAACGAGGCTAGTCATGAATTAGTTCCATGCATCTCCCCGCCACGCAGGTTGACTGCACCAAAGGTGAAGATAAGATCTCAACTAGACAGACAGACACACATACACAGGCAATTACAAATACACATTACCATCTGTTGCTCATTTAGACATACAAAAATCTTCACAAACGTACATAAACATAAAATTATTCACGGTTTTAATACACGTGACACACGTCTGACCAATGACAACTAACCGAAACATAATTAAAAATACCAATGTTTACTTTAAGTTTTCTCTTTTTTCTCTCAATCTCTGACGAAGCCTTAATAAAAGCGAAACATATTAGATTGATATACC
Source organism: Acanthosepion lycidas (assembly GCA_963932145.1). NCBI lineage: Eukaryota > Metazoa > Mollusca > Cephalopoda > Sepiida > Sepiidae > Acanthosepion > Acanthosepion lycidas. The sequence goes on from OZ010582.1 coordinate 126,746,003, forward strand.
TTTCCCCTTTCTTTTTTATCGTATCATCCTATCAGATTCCGATCCATATTTGATCTTTAAATCACACACACACACATACATATATATATATATATATATATATATATATATATATATATATATATATATATGAGTTAAAGATCAAATGCAGATCAAACGTGGAACGGGAATTCGACAGGACGATAAGATAAAGAACAAATAAGAAACGTTTATCAATCAAACATGTTTCACTTTTAAGTTTTATTATAGCTTTTTGTCTTTGTTTTCTTTCACTCTCCGACGAAGCTTTAATAAAAGTGAGACATTTTAGATTGATATATCCTATTTGTTCTTTTATTTTATCATTCTGTCGGATATATATATATATTAAAAAATATGATTCTTTCACTACATAAGAGTTCTCATGTTTCAAAATCAAGAGGTGAGAACTTCAATATAATTGTTAGAATTAAATTGAATTTAAAGTATCAAGCTCTGTTTCATCTTCAGCGAAATTTTTGGAATAACTAATCTTGAAATTTTTGTGTCTTTATAAGCATATTCATTCATAAAATTAATTACTATGGAAACGGCGAAAACAATGATTTAAGTAAGGAGCGTAATGGTTAACAATTTGTATCAACATATTAGTTACTTTCGGAAAGAGTTAAAAAATATAAGGATGTAGCAATAACGTAATATAATCTTTAGCTGAACCAGATTAGACGGTATGAGATTAGTGCAATCATCAGCTTAAATTTGACACCCCAACCCTACCATGACTTGGTCTCTTTTCGAAAGTAACTGATATGTCGATACAAATTGTTAACCCTTACGCTCCTTATATATATATATATATATATATATATATATATATAATAAAATATAGATATACGCACATATACTTGTATGTACGAAAAAATATATTTCTTCCTCAGATGTTACAAATACAATGCTCAATGTTATGTAACAGAGCTATTAGTATATATTAGTGAATATACATTATATCTAACGTCTGTAGAACGACTCGGAGTTTCATGAAGTCCTGCAATTTTCAGGTCCTGTGTGCATTCTGATCGTTATAGAGTCCGCGTTCTCGCGTGTGTTAAGACTTGTTTATGCAATTATTTTTGTCTAAAATATTATAATTAATTATTTTAATTTATATAATTCAAATTCGTAAGCTCTAAAGATGAAGTAAAAAAAAAAATTTGAAATAAATGACCAAGTTAGGTATCAAGGGAGATAACTCATATTCCTGCCTAAAATACCATACTTATAACAATTAGATTAAATTAGTACTCGTGGTGTAAATATAACAATAGATCGAGACGTTATATCTAGTGTGTTTGGAACCAATATATATATATATATATATATATATATATATATATATATATATATATATATATATATATTATAAATTAATCTAGTGCAGTAACATGGAATTATATGTGTGTATATATATATATCAGAAAAGTTATTAGTGATGGGTATATATTAATAGTTGTTGCATATTATATTAATATTTTGTAAAATCTCTTCGGTGTTTGAGCAGATGCTTGGTTTTATATATATATATATATATATATATATATATATATATATATATATATATATATATATATATATAGAGAGAGAGAGAGAGAGAGAGAGAGAGAGAGAGACATTTATTCTGTTCTTATGTTCGACAAGTTGGGGTTATTTAAGTGTTTTAATATAATAAGTTTCTCCAAGAAACAGAAGTTATAGCTGTCTCCCTTTCCATTGTATGGTTTGGCTTTCGCGATTACCTCCCAACTACTGGCTGGTTTCTCATGGTTGATTTTTTATCGCCAAACATATTTTCAATTTGTCGTGCAGCTTTTGTATTTGATATTGCTCAGTGTCATTTTTGGTGGTAACAACGAGATTTCCAACTGTTCTCGGAGGATCCAAAGTAATTTAACATCATCGTCTGAATTTATCCTAGCTCTGTAGATTATGCCTTCAGTCATGCACTTGCCATTTAATAGGCAGTTTACGTTTTACGGCAGTTGCATTGACTTTCAGTAGGATTATTATTCAGTGTTTTGTTTGTGTGTTTGATTAATACATTATTATGTTGTGATATAAAATTATCAGTGTCTTTTGTACAGCTATAGCTTACCTTAGTATTTTATTTAGAGAAAATATTTTTTGTGTTGTAGGATGACCAAAGTGTTTGTGAATTTAATTCAGGAAAATTCTACCTACATTGGATTCGACATAACTGTGGTATGGTGGGTTCAACCATATTATGTTACATTTGCGTTGTTTTAGGTTATTTTTTAACTCTTTTGCTATTTCTTACAAGATACTTAAATTTTACATCAAGCTAAGCAGTAGAAAGTAGCGAATAACCTAGTTGACATGTTTGACTAAAGAGTGAGAAAAAGTGTGAAAAAGACTACCAAGAAAGAGAAAGGCCATAAAAGAGAAAGTAATGCCGTGAGGAACAGAACTCAAAAAGTCATGGGAAGGTATATTCGCTCATGTCCTGAAGGGATAGAACACACGCACCGGCAAAACCCAAAGACGGGCGGAGAGACTCGTAAACATAATAGTAAAACCCAGTAACTTCTGGAATCAGAAAAATGAGGCGTATGTTTTTTAAGCATTTCACCCCATGCAAGGTTGGAATGCCGCTAGCACAAAAGGGGTTACTGAGTGTGTAAAAGAAAAGTGGGGGGGGGGGTTGAGGAAAGGATAAAGAGAAGGACGGGGATCAAGATCAAGGCATCAGAAGATGTCAAATGACAAGAAATTTAAATTTTTGAAAATTATAGCTATCAGAGAAGCGAGTAAGAGGAAGAGAGTTCCACTGTCGGGAAGTGTTTGTATGTAAAATGACAATTTATTTCTTTACTAGTTTACACATGTTGTCAAAAGGAGAAAGTAATACATAATTTTGAAGGGCATTGTACATATAAAATCTAAAAAAAGCTTTCTCTGAACAGATATATATATATATATATATATATATATATATATATGTGTGTGTGTGTGTGTGTGTGTGTTGTGCTTGAGTGTGTAATTTATGTATGTGCATGTGTGTAATATATATATATATATATATATATATATATTTTGAACAATAAAAAAATTAAAAAATTAAAATCTTCAGACACACTGGGTTGTAGATTAATATTCTTTCGTTTTTTTTATTATTATTATTCCATTTAGATTCCTCAACTAGTTTCGGCCGAAATGGCCATCATCGGGAGGAGAAATATTTCTGCTTGCTGCTAGCACTAAACTACAGAAATGAATGTCTTGATGGAGAAAATTAACTTTTGTCTGTAGTTTTCATTTGTTTTTTTATTTTTTTTATCTTTTTAACATGCATCTTTTAACATTCCTTGTGTTGGTCAAACAGTCTCTTTTAAGTTGTTATTTGAGATAAGAGCTGGATAGATACATGCTGCTATGAATTCTCTGGTCAGTTTGACAGTTTTATTGGACTTGGTGAGGGGATGTGTCTCTGTTTAGTGTTTGTGTGTGTGTTATTTGGTTCTTAGGGAGTGAGTGAGTATGATATGTGTAAGCGTGTGTATTGCTGTGGGTGTGTGTTATCATTTGGCTCATTAGGGAGTGGGTGCGTATGATGTGTGTAAGTGTGTATATTCGTGTGGGTGAGTGTATAAGTGTGAGGCTTCCACACCTCCGCAAGCCTGTCTGTCTTGTGTAGGTGAGAAATGTGGGTAGGTTTTGATTTGTTGAGTTATATCTATATATTGTTAAATTTGTGATTTAGCCCGGCTGGATATTTTGTTTTTAGACGTTGTATCCACTTATTTTCATGCGACTCTAAAATCTTTCTAATGTTATCTGATCTGAACTTTTCTATTCTCTCAATTATAGTGAATTTGGCATGGGTTTTGAAATCGTGTTTTTCCAGGCGGAAATGTTCTACAGGTAATAATTTTTCATGGGGATTCGACTTAATTCGTTTACGATAACTGTTAATTCTGTAGTGAAAGGGCCATTCAGATTTTCCTACATATTGTTTCTGGCATAGTGTGCATTCTAGGAGGTAAATTATGTTATGACTTCTACAGTTAGAATCGTGGTAGATTTTGAAAGTAGATTTAGTGACTGAGCTAGTGAATGAATTCGTGTTTTTAATATGCTTGCAACATAAACTTCTTTTGTTGTTGCATGGTTGGGAAAATATATATATATATATATATATATATATATATATATATATATATATATATATTCGGAGGACGCATATTTCTATGAAAATTTCTCGGACATTCAAGCCAGTAAATGTTGTTAATACTGTTTATTATAAACAGAGCATTTACTTGAGTATTTGTATCTACAAAAAAAAAAATCAACGTATAAACATTAAAAAAAAATTGTCTTAAAAAATAATTGTCGGACTTTGTCCATTTCATTATATATATATATATATATATATATATATATATATATATATATATATATATATATATATATATATATATATATATATATGCGTATGTGTACGCGTCGTGGGTACTATATACAGGGTGCGAAGTTGTCTAGATAAATCAAAAATGAAAATGATACTGAAATTTCATTTTAACAGATATATTTATCAAAATTACACACAATATCTTAAAATACTAAAGAGTATTTATTCAATAAAGTTGACATTGTCTTCAACTACGACCTCCTGCAACTCTTCTAGTCGCTCTCCTTGTTTAAGTTGTTGAATGCTACTATAATCATCGCCTTCACTTCATTTTTGGTGTTAGGTGTTTTGTGGTCTCTCTCTCTCAACTGCGCCCCACACATAATAATCAAGGTGCTGAGGTCTGGGGAGTTAGGTGACCAAACGTATGAGGTGATGTGGTCACAGAAACAGTCTGACAGCCATGAGTAGGTCCTCTTACTTGTGTGGCATGGTGTAGAGTCCTGTTGCCAGACATAGGGTCTTCCAGCAGCCGCCATCTTAACCAGGGTAGCACTACACACCCAAGGTACTTGATATATTCCTCCGCGTTGAGTCTGCGGCCCCGTGGAATGATGAATAGAGGCATAATTCCACCATCACTAGAGATATAATTATTTATTTAAAAATATGATTCCATCGCTACATAAGAGTTCTCATGTTTCAAAACAAGAGCCGAAAACTTCAATATAATTATTTAAATTAAATTGAATTAAAGTACCAAGCTCTGTTCCATTTTCAAGCGAATTTTTTATTTGAATAACTAATTCCTGAAATTTACGCGTTTTATAAGCATATTCATTATTAAAATTAAAATTGCTATGGTAACGGCTAGAGCAATTGTTTAAAGAAAAGGGGCATAAGGGTTAATAATTTGTATCAATATCTCAGTTACATTCACAGATGTCAAGTCAGGGTAATTTTGGGTTGTCTAAATTTAAAGCGGAAGATGCCATCGTCTAGGCTGGTTAAGTGTCTATGGAGATTTATTTTTTTTTTTATTTTATATATTTTTTTTTTCCTGAAAGGTTTTTGTGTATTTAAAAAAAAACTGTCATAATTCGCTAACATTTGTTTTTTTGACGACTTCATAAAGGATTTTCTTTTTTTTTTATTGGGTAGGTCATTTAAACTTTTAATTAGACTATGGAGTTTAAAATTTGTATTTATTATTTTATTGTTTGTTTGTTTTTATGCTAATTATTCAATGCGAAAATTTGATGATGCTGGAAAAACCGTTAACTCATGTCTATTGTTTAATAAATTTTTATTATTTAGAAAATGTGTAGTTTTTCCTGTAGGCATAAAGGGAATGAGTCATCCCAAATTTTACAAGTTCTAGTTTTGTTTATAATTTTCCATTTTACTTTTGGTGTTTTATTAATTTTAATTTTAATAATGAATATGCTTATAAAACGCGTAAATTTCACGAAGTAGTTATTCCTCCAAAAATTTCGATTGAAGATGGAACAGAGCTTGGTACTTTAATTCAATTTAATTCAAATAATTATATTGAAGTTTTCGGCTCTTGTTTTGAAACTCGAGAACTCTTATGTAGCGATGGAATCATATTTTTAAATAAATAATTATATTTATGCTCTACTTTTGTATCGAGCACTATTTTTAAAAATAGTAACAAAGATACTAACGAGTTCTTTCCTATTTTCTATATATTTTTACACACACACATACACACACACACACACACACACACACACACACACACATATATATATATATATATATATATATATATATATATATATATATATATCAACGCGTTTTAGTGAACTCAGCAGTTTTCAGTCTGCTTGTCTGAATCATTTTATAGAATCGAGAGCAGAATCTAAAAGGTCAGTCAATCTAACAGTGATCTTATCTCACAATCCTCACTCTTGCTCCATATGTAGCCTCCTTTGTAAAACACTAGCGGGTCTTAAATGCCACTAAGATTATCGCACAAAATTTCATAACTGAATCAACTAAGCTGTCATATCCTGATACTTCGAAACCGACGGGAGAGTCCATTATATATATATATATATATATATATATATATATATATATATATATATATATATATAACTGTTGATCGAATTTCCATGTTCCTATCTTCAAAGTTGAATATATATGCATTATTACGAGTTAACTGTATATATGAATAATTTTAATAACGAGTCACTTTGAAATAATAAAAGAAAAAGAAAAGGCGAAATCTTTAGGATCTCACTCGAGCAGCGTTCGATGATGCGAGGCCAATGGCTTTCCCGCTCTTTTGTGTTCCTCTCTTTTGCTTTTGTTGTGTTCTCTACCAAATCGATGATCGTTTTTATTCTCCCTATAATCTATTCATGTAAACACAGTTCCCTTCTGTTATCTCACTTCTTCATAACTATCTGACATAAACCCCAATAGTCGGATGTGACCTGTTTCTGCTGAGGCCATTCATTCAGTAATTATTGATCTCTCATTGCCCGCCAATGTGAAGCAAAGTTTTTCTCAAAAGATTGCAAAAATAAACAAATAAATAATAATAAAATAATGTTTATGCTATTATCATTCCTTTTTCTGTCTGTCAACCTTATCTCTAACTGGTGTGTTTGTGTGTGATGTGGGTGCCAATGTTGGGCCCACAGAAGTAAAACACGGAACACGGATTAGATGCAAGAATGATATATTAACAACAGGTTACAGAGATAGTGTAAGCAGAGCTTACTATAGGTTAGTGTTCAACACTGGTAGTCGCACGAGACTCTCTGTGTCACTCTCTATCACTCTCTGTCACTCTGTAGAGTGCTATGTCGCCTACTTAATATAGGCCTGGAAGAGTCTATTGTGTAGGTAGTTTCCGGTCTCACAATACCCACCTTCCAAAGAGTTTTCTTTTTTGAAAAGGAAAGAAAAAAATAAAACTGTTAATACTTTTTCCTCTTGGGATATATTGTTTCTCAGCTGGAAGTAGAGATCTTGATGCGTGAGCCACAGCTTTTCGCGAACGATCTGGCAGTTTATGTAATATGCAAGCGCCTATGCCGTACGAGCTTGCATCACTTGCGACTATGATATCGAGACTAGGGTCGTAATGGGTGAGGGAGAGGTCTGAAGTAAGAGTTTTCTTGATCTTCTCGAATGCGTCTTGTCATTCCGGGGTCCATGATCATGGTTTGTCCTTTTTTAAAAGTTGGTTTAGAGGCCCTCTCAAATTTTGCATGTTCTTAATGAACCCTTGGTAAAAATTAGCTAGGCCGAGGAAGCTTTGTAACGCTTGAACGTTATCTGGGACCGGCATGTTTCTGATCGCATTGGCTCTTTCTGGACCCGGCCGACGACCATCTTTATTTATTATGTGACCTAAGTATTTAATCTCTGGTAAGAAAAAATGTCACTTTTTCCTTCTTAACTTTAAATCCGCATTCTTGTATCTTTTCGAATGCGTTTATTATATGGTTCCGGTACTCTGCCATAGTTTTACTAGTAATTAGCATATCATCCAAATAGGCTGTTTTGTAGTCAAGATCGCCCAGCATGGCGTCCATGACCTGCTGGAAAACTGCAGGCGCAACCTTTACTCCAAAAGCCAGCCTGTTGTATTTGTACAACCCTCTATGGGTGTTTATGCAGAGCAATTTGGAACTTTCTTATTCCACCTCTATCTGAAGGTATGCGTCCGAGAGGTCAATTTTAGAAAAAAAAATTTCCACTATTGAGTTTATTGAAAATTTCTTCAGGGCTTGGGAGAGGATAGTGGTGATCTTGCAAGGCATCGTTTAACCCCGTGGAAAAATCTGCGCATACTCGTATTTGATTGGACTTCTTTTTTACGTAGACCGTAGGTGCTGCCCACTCGCTGAAATCTGTTTTTGACAGAATACCTACTTGTTCGAGTCTATCTAACTCTTTATTGATTTGCTCTAGAGCAGCGAAAGGGAAATTCCGTTTCTTTTTGAATACCGGTTGTGCACCGTCCTTCACATGGAATTTAGCTTTCATTTTAGTACATTTCCCAAGGCCGCCAGAAAAAACTTGGGGAAATTGTTGTTTGAGTTCCTTTTTTAGATTTACCAAATTGGACGTTGTACTTTGTATCTTGCGACAAAATGTACTCATTGGGCAATCCTAAAGATTGAATTTTTCTATCCAATCAGTTCCAAATAAGTTGTCTGAAGTTTTTAATACGTAGGCTTTGAGCTTTTTGGTAACTCCATTTAGTGTTACTGTAAGTATTACTTCGCCTAAAATGTTAATATTTTCGCCAGTTACGGATTTTGCTGTTTTATCCGTTTTTAATAAGGTCGGCTTGTTCAATTTTCGATAAGTACGCCAGTTAATGGTTGAAATATCAGAACCCGAGTCAAGCTGGAATTTAATGGACTTATTGAAAATATCCACTGTTACATATTTTCTTAAATTCCTATCAACTATATTGTCAGATTGAGCTTGCCTAATTTTATTTTTGGGTTTTTCTCGTTCTGTTGGCGTACCAGCACGAAGTTAAATTATGCCCACTTTTATTGCAATTTTTGCAATATTTTTTGTTCTTAACTGGACAGAATTTCATCCAATGCCGTTTTCCACAATGGTAACATGGTCCGGGCGGTTTCTTTAACTTATTTGAGTTTTGGTTACTGCGGAATTTAGGACATGAGATTTGTCTTTTGTCTTTTTGAGGGGAATAGGAGGTAGACTTGCTTCTGATTTTATTAATCTGAGTCACAACTGATTCATCGATATTGTTTGAGTCACGCTTTACAGATATTACTCTTTGACAGTCCTCTGCCAGTTTTTGGAGAGTCAATCCTTGTCCGTTCTCAAGCTTAGTCAGTATCCGTCGTCTGACTTCGGCGTCTTCTGCAGATACTAGACCTTGTGCGAAAATTAAGCACTTAAAATCATCGGCAGTCAGTTCGGCTAGTTTAAAATCATTACATAGCTTGTTCACCGATGCTGCAAACGTTAGAAAATCTTACTGGTTGTCTTTGACTGTGTTCAGGCATTTCCAACGTTTGTGGAACAAGGCTGTGTTAGGCCCGAATAATTCCGGTAGGAGCTTAATCATCTCTGAAAAAGCCAAGTCAGTCGTTTTCTTGGGTAGTATGACGTCTACGAACCTACTATGTTCTGTAGTTCCCAGTTTTCTCAATAGTAGACGTACCCTTTTTTTACTGGGCCATTGTTCACAGTCTACGTTGAAAATAACTTCGTAGCGCCTGTAAAAAGCCTGGAACGTTTTGTCTTCCTCTGGTACGTATTCAAAGGTTTCCATTGAATTGTAGATTATACTCTGGGAGAATATTGTATCTTTTTCAGAGTTTGAGCCTTTTAATGCATTAACGAGTAATTCTTTAAGTTGTTTCTGTTGTAGTTCAGCATTCTGAAGCGTAATTTTTTGGAATTCCATTTGCTGTTTATATAAATCCAAAAATAGTTGTTGTCTTTCTTCTGATTTTTGTTGCTGGTCCAAATTTAGTTTTAACATTTGGGCAACTACTTTTTGCAAATCTTCCATATTTAAAAATGACAACGCTTTTTTTGTTGCTTTGAAACACGTGTACTAAGAGGAGGTACACAAAAAAAATCTTGGATAGATTTTTGTTCCTTTTTTTTTCTTTTACAGAAAAAAAATATGGACAGACAATAGTTAAACTACACTAATTATGTGTGTTTAGCTTTTTTTCCCGTGGTTCCGTTAATTTTAACGTAATTGAATAATTTTTCACCACACTTACGTATTTTTTTTTATAGAGGTACAAAAAGAAGACAACTCATCTCAGTGAATTTGAGGGGAGAATAATTTTATGCCCGAGTTCAACTCAGTTACAAAAAAAAAACTTTCGAGAGTTTTTTTTCCGAAAACTTGAGTACAATGGTAGTACTTGATCTTGTGTTGTCAGTTTTTTTTACGAACAACTGTTTTTTTTTCTGTGTGTGTTGGTGTGTAGAAATTGTTCTCGTATTGGACAGATTTTAATATTCCGTAGATGTCGAATCGCTAGTTTGTCAATGGCGTTTGGTATTGGAATATATGTAGACGCTGGGAGTTTAGATTTTAAATCGCTAATGTATTAATACCAGCTTAATTTCACGTTCAACACTGCTGTGGGAACGCATGGAGTTTGTGTATTTTTCGAGTAATGTCGCTATTGATATGGTGAGAACGAAATCCTGGAATCTTCTCTGCCGCCACTGTTGTGAGACTGGCAAGGTATTGCGGTTTTTCGACATGAATGCGTTTCTAGAATTCTTCGACGACCCAGATGTGGGATTGGTAAGGTATTTAGGTTTCGCCGTGGGTGTGTTTCTAGAATCCTCGTCGCCACTGATGTGGGTGCCAAAGTTGGGCCCATAGAAGTAAAACACGGAACACCGATTAGATGTAAGAAAGATATATTAACAACAGGTTACAAAGACAGTGTAAGCAGAGCTTACTATAAGTTAGTGTTCAACACTGGTAGTCGTACGAGACTCTCTGTGTCACTGTCTATCACTCTCTGTCACTCTGTAGAGTGCTATGTCGCCTACTTAATATAGGCCTGGAAGAGTCTATTGTGTAGGTAGTTTCAGGTCGCACAATAGTGTGCATGTTTCTTTAGAGAGAAAAATGAGGCGCTGGAGTGAAGATGAACAGCACAAAAGCAGATACGGATTCATATGTTCGCATAATACTAAGCGGAAATCATCCACACACTCATATGAAAAAATGTGCATTCATTATATCTATATCGATAGCCATATATAAAATTGATTTAAATCATAATCACACACTCAAACACACACACACACACACACACACACACACAAGCCTCCATATATATATATATATATATATATATATATATACATATATATACATATATATTTATATATATGTATATATATATATAAATATATATATATATATATATATATTTAATATATATTTATAGATATATGAAGAAATATAGTCTTAAGATGTGCTATATTTATGGGATAAAGTGCTCAATATCAGAGATAGAGCGTGTGTAAATATAAAAGTGAACATAGAAGTCAACACTTAGAGGCAACAGTCTGTTTCATGCTAGATGCAATCGCCAGGCCACAAGTGCTCTTATTTTTCTCGGCTATTTATATATACGGGTCAGTGGTGAATTGAGTGTAGTCTATTTTGGCGGTTATTTTACCGGAAGTCGTTTATTTGTTTATGTATTTATTTGGGTTAAATTATTTTGCTTGTTTTTATTTTTTATTTTTTATTTTTTATTTCTCATATATATATATATATATATATATATATATATATATATGTATGTATTTTAATCGGTTTTTATTAACGTATTTTTAATACGTTAATAAAAAAGGATTAAAACCGATTTGTTTATATCGCATATTTAATAGTTTTGTTTTGATTTGGGAAGATAATTAAAGCTATTTATTCAATTTTGGGGTTGATTTTTGTAGTTTATTCTAACTATTATTTTGGCGGAAGCAGTTTTTAATTTGGTTATTACTTCATTTATTTATTTGGATTGATTATGTTTATTTGTTTTTTCTAACGTTTAGTTTATCGGGATCAGTTTGTTAGTTTATTTATTTGGATGAATTTAGGTCAGTTTATTTTACTTGTTATTACTTATTTGTTATACTGTATATTTTCTCTTTTCGGTTTTCGATTTTTAAGTAACGTAGTATTTTTTTTATCGTTATATAACAGTTATAGCCATTTTTTCATCCGATTTTTGGTTTGATTTTTATTAACGAATATTTGGGTCATAATGGTTTGCTAATTTGTTTATTATTTACTTTATTTATTTGGGTTCATTGATTTTTTTTCTTATTTTTTATTCTATTTCGTCTATTCTAACGGGTGTGAGTTGGTAATTTGTTTGGGTTAATTTATTTTGCTTATTTTATTGTCATTTTGTTTATTTATTTATTTTTTATTTATTTTATTTTTTCAGTTTTCGATATTTAAGTAACGTAGTAAAAATTTGTTTTCATGTCTGCAATTTGAGATGACCTCGGATCTTTTATTTAATAATTTATTTTGGTCTGGGAAAGTAATGATAGCTATTTTTTTCTCCAAGCAAAGTTTGCAGGTTTTGGATTGATTGCTGTAGGCTTTTTATTCGGTTGAAGGTGACATCATAGGTATTTACTTACTACACGAACTAAGCAAAATAATAGATAGAAATGACACAGGACTCTACAGGGGCGACGGTCTCATAATCTTAAGAAACTGTAACAAACAAAACACAGACAAAACTAGAAGAACAATAATTAAGATTTAAAAAAATAACGAATTCGACATAGATATAAAAACGAACCTAAACGAAGTAGATGTTCTAGATGTTACCTTCAACCTAAGAAAAGGCACATATAAACCATAGAGAAAATCCAATGATAAACCACTCTATATACACACATCTTCCAACCACCCGCCTTCTATAAACAAACAGATACCGACAATACCTCCAATGAATCCATATTTAACAAAGCTAAGAAAGACTACGAAACAGCCCTAAAAGATAGCGGATTCCCAGAAACACTCACATACACACCACAGAACACAAAAAAGGCCAACAGGAAAAGAAATATCATATGGTTCAACCCACCGTACAGCAAAAACGTAAAAAGAAACGTAGGAAAAATATTCTTCAAACTCTTACACAAACACTTCCCGGAATCAACCACCCTACACAAAATATTCAACAAAAACACATTAAAAATCAGCTACAGTTGGTTGCACCGAGATCATGGCACAAATAATAAAAAAACACAACAGGAAAATGATCAACAAACCACACGAACAAATTAAACCCACATGCAACTGCTGAATAAAGAACGAATATCCCTTAAACGGTAATTGTTTATATATATATATATATATATATATATATATATATATATATATATATATATATATATATATATAATTCAGTTGAAAATAAAACTGTTAAATTAATTGTTTGTGACACAACCGTTATATGAATAAAAAGTGCACAATCCAAATTCAAATAAGGAAAATTTAAGGATATTTAAAGAATAAAATTGTACAGGAAAAACACTCTTCCTGCTACCTATATATATATATATATATATATATATATATATATATATATATATATATATAACCGACTGCGTCATGCAAAAAACAGCCTGTCGCCTCTGAGTATTGACTTTAATATTCACTTTTATATTTACATACGTTCTGTCTCTGATATTGAGTACTTCATCCCATAAATATAGCACACCTTAAAACTATATATATATATATATGTGTGTGTGTGTGTGTGATTTAAAGATCAAATATGGATCGGAATCTGATAGGATGATAAGATAAAAAAGAAAGGGGAAAGGTATATCAATCTAATATGTTTCGCTTTTATTAAGGCTTCGTCAGAGATTGAAAGAAAACAGAAAACTTAAAGTAAACATTGGTATTTTTAATTATGTTTCGGTTAGTTGTCATTGGTCAGACGTGTGTCACGTGTATTAAAACCGTGAATAATTTTATGTTTATGTACGTTTGTGAAGATTTTTGTATGTCTAAATGAGCAACAGATGATAATGTGTATTTGTAATTGCCTGTGTATGTGTGTCTGTCTGTCTAGTTGAGATCTTATCTTCACCTTTGGTGCAGTCAACCTGCGTGGCGGGGAGATGCATGGAACTAATTCATGACTAGCCTCGTTAAGAAGCCATTCCTTGTATAAGATAGATATAAGTTAGATTCTTTAAGAATGTATACAATGGAAGATGGTGGTTTAACATAATGTTTTAAGTGTTTGTCTTATAGTTGGTAAAAAAAAACCCCAAAATTCAATAATTTGAAAAAGGTTTTGTTCAGTGTTTCGTTCAGGGTTTCGAGTTAGCGACCCTCACAAACAACGACGAAACTACCCAGGAGATATATACGTGCACTAAAAAGCTTATCCAGAAAGACAACATCATAACCCCATCCAACAAAGTCATCATTGATACCAACGTCTACATTGTAGAATTAGAAGCCCTTTTAAATAACGACAACACCTACACAAAAACCAACGAACAAACAATAAACAGAGACACACAAATTAGCTAGAGCGATTGCAAAAGTCCGAACTACGTTTCTAGTAACCATCAACACAACAGATAACAAAACCACTGGTGATTTAATCCAGAGAATATGAAACGTAAAGATGGAAACCACGGTCGTGGAGATCCTAGATATTAAATCATTATACGCCAATATATTCATCACGAAATTCCTCATATATTGAGATATTGAGAAACCATTATCCATGATGGCCGAAACATAATTGAACTACCAGTGTTTACTGTCTTTATATCTCTTTTCTCTCAGTTTCTGACAAAGCTTTAATAAAAGTGAATATTGTTACATTGATATACGTTAGCTATCTGTTCTTGTATTTTATCATATATATATATATATATATATATATATATATATATATATATATATATATATATATATTAGGTTGGTTAAAAAATACGTCAAAAAACGATATTATTTTTGCACCAACCTAAAATATATATGAGTGAACATCGAAGTCAACACTTCGAGGCGACAGTCTGTTTCATGCTAGATGCAATCGTCAGGCCACGAGTGCTTTTATTTTTCTCGGCTATTTATATAAACCTGTCAGTTGTGGGTAGTCTATTTTGGCGGTTATTTTATCGGAAGTCGTTTATTTTTTTATTTGGGTTAAATTATTTTGTTTGTTTTTGTTTATTTTTTTTATTTTTTATTTTAATTTCTTATCTTATGTATTTATTTATTTTATTTTTTATTTTTATCGGTGTTTTTATTAACGTAGTAAAAATTTGTTTATATTGCTTATTAATAGTTTTGTTTTGGTTTGGGAAGATAATTAAAGCTATTTATTCAATTTTGGGGCCGATTGCTGTAGTTTATTCTAACTGGCTTGTATCTAGCATGAAAGAGACTGTCGCCTCTAAGTATTGACTTCTATGTTCACTTTTATATTTACATACGCTCTGTAACTCTGTCTGTGTGTGTGTGTGTGTGTGTGTGTGTGCGTGTGTGTGTGTGGAGAGGGAGAGGTAGATTGCTAAATGGAGAGATAGAGATGAATGGTGAGATAGATTATGAAAGAGGTACATGTCCATCAGCGTTTTTTCTTTTTTATATTTCATGGCACACTTACACTTTTCGGCTGGCTGTGATTCAAATATATTGGCAAATAGCCATTTTTAATGATGAAACATATTCATTTTTCTTCCGATTTCGTCTGGACAGATCTTCAAGATTGACTTTGGGGACGGTTAAGTAAATAAAAGTTGTCAATCATTATTTTGGGATAATCAGTTGGTTGATATTGCACTGTAAATCATTTTGAAAGGTCGGTTAAACGAAATTTACACAAGTGGAGACAACGTTATTGCATATCACAAATTTGTCTGTCATGTGGCATAATTCTTGGTCAAAATATTTTGTGTAGCCGGAACTAGATCAAAAATAAAATTCATTCTTGATAATGGGCAAATGTATATTCGAAAGCGCTCGGACATACAAAATATTCAAAAAATTTCTTCATAATTTACATCCAGAAAAGAAGGAAATTATAAGAAAAATTAACCGTCAGTCGTTTTTTATAAAACTTAGAAAAAAGAGGGATTGCTGCCTAAATACACAAATCTCCCTCTCTCTCCCTCCCCACTCTCTCTCTCTCTCTCTCTCTATATATATATATATATATATATATATATATATATATATATATATATATATATATATATATTTGTGACTCAACGAATGCTCGTTTGACGCTTTTGTAATGCCAACGAATACTCGTTGTCACTTTCGTAATGCTCGTTGTAGTAGAGACTTTGTAATCGCAGATACAACTCTAGTAACGCCGTTGAACAATACTGGTGTCAGACGCCTTCGAATAACACTCGCATTAATAATACTTACTCGATAATAGTCGCTCGGAAAGTAACCACCAAAATTGTAATCTATATAGTGATCCGACTAGAGAAATGGTATACTAAATGGATAGGATAACACAGATCACAATAGAGGATAGACTAGAAATGCAGATCAATTAGACGTCACGCTACTTTCTACATATATGCGTTTCCTATACGGTGACGTTGTCTACTTAATTCAATAATGAAATCGCCTTTGTTTGTTCACTGACGATCTATTTTCAAACTCAAGTGTCGACAGAGACACTTTATTTGTATACATTTGTGTGTGCGTGTGTATATTTTTAATTTATTTGTTTAAATTTTACTTTGATGAATATTCATATTTAATTAGGTGCTCCGTTTTTCTAACAAGATCTCTTGAATATTCAGGCCGGTATATGGAAATAAAAATATATACCGTTTAATAGTAAAAACAAAGCATCTACTCAAATATAAGCATGCATTAAAAATAACATTTAGGCAAATAAATTATATATATATATATATATATATATATATATATGAAGAAAAATATACGGAAAAAACAAACAAAAATCCTAATATGCAATTATGCTGTTTTAATGTTAATATAATGTGAACGTCGGACGTTTCGGTCTAGTAGACCATCTTCAGGACACATTCATAAAACATAATTAATATTAGACTATATTTAATTCAACATTAATGCTCGATAAACGTACATATAAGTTTTAGATTAAAATAAAATTCTTTTCATTTTTCATTCAAAATACTATATTTTAGGAATACGTTTTCACAACATCGCCCACGTGACGCCGACGTGATCATATTGAAACGGAACGCTGATCTTGAAAAATTTCTGTTGTCTGTTTTGATTAGTCTTACTCTTATGTCCATCGTCTTTTCATGTTGAATTTTCTTTTTTTTTTCTGTATATTTTTCTTCATACTGTCGGATCTACAGCCATATATTTGCTTACACACACACACACACACACACACACACACACACACACACACACATATATATATATATATATATATATATATATATATATATAATTCAGGCATGTTTGGGTGAATAATCTAGACATATTTGAAAGGATTAAAACAAAGAAATGACCAAAACTACGCCGTCTTTCTTACGCAGTTTTATAACAGCACAAAGAAATTGACCCGGGAATTTGAGCGGATTAATACAAAAATAAATAGACATAATATGTATAGATTATTCAGCCAAACATTAATGAAGATATGCCGACTATATATATATATATATATATATATATATATATATATATATATTGTTTATACGTTATTTTGATAGATATAATCAATCAAAACACAAGTACAGAATCTGAATAGATATTATAACATGACTTCGTTATCGAGCTTTTTGAATTTTCCTGTACTTGTGTTTTGATTGGTCCATCTAGCCTTTGTAACAACGTTTTCCCCTTGCGTAGGATTATTAATTAATTTGAAACTTTTAAAACCATTTATTTTACATTCAACGTCATCACTTGATAAGACACCGAGGGTGTTGAAACAAAATGGCTATTTTTGTAGTGATTTTATAACATATTTATGTTATAAATTTTTTTTCTTTAAAAATAAATAATTATATATATATATATATATATATATATATATATATATATATATATATAGCTTAGATAGATATATATATATCTGAAAGCTTAGATAGGCTTAAAAAACATATATCAATATGGCGATTTTCTTTCGTCTTTCAATGATATTGTTATTAAGCTTAAGACTATGAAAGGAAATTGCTTAAAATAAATAGACATAACTGTATTTATTGAATGAAACATGCATTAATGAATATATATATATATATATATATATATATATATATATATATATGTGTGTGTGTGTGTGTGTGTGTGTGTGTGTGTGTGTGTGTGTGTGTGTTCGCAAGTATGCAGAAAAATAGGAAGGAACACGTCAGGTAAATAATCCGGAGTTCCTTAGTATTTTTGTTTTTATTTTTAAGAAGACAGTGCTTCATACAGATGTAGACGGTGACCGCCATCATTAGTTTGAAATAGATACCCCCACTCTACCTTGGCATAACCTTTCCGAAGGTGACGAATCTGTAGGTAAGAATTAACTTTCTGACCACCTAACCAAGATTCCATAGTAATTAATGTTGCAATAGACCATACTTATAAACACGCGCAAACCACAAGATAGCTTATTCCTAAATTTTCCCTTGAGGATGTAACGGGACCCAAAACCTTGATTAAACTTAATTTTAATAATTATATCGATGGTTTCGGCTCTCGTTTTTGAAACATGAGAACTCTTATGTAGCGAAGGAATCATATTTTTTTTTTAAAATATCATATATATATATATATATGATATTTTTTAAGCATTTAACTGCAAGGGGTTACAGAGAGTGAAAGTAAGAGAAGAAACTGGATATAGAGGCGGGGTGGGGTGGAATTGAGGAAAGGATAAAAATAGCAACGATGATCAAGGCTTCAGAAGATGTTGATTGACATTACATTAAAAGTTTTTAAGATTAAAATTATCAGGGAAGCCAGTAAGAGAAAGGGAGCGCCACTATCTGGAACTGCGAGACAAGAAGCTGTTGGAGTAGAAGAGGTGGTTATAATGAACCGTTTCGACGGTGAATGTTAGGGATCGAGATGCCAACTTAGTAAAACCCTTAAT
>OZ010582.1:126770034-126785034 GCA_963932145.1 Acanthosepion lycidas
AAAAAATACCACCTAACATTTCGTTATGCATATCTTGCCAAACGTGTGTTTTCTTAATTGCCTTATGTATCCTAAAATCGTTAATTTTCCTTGGTTTTCGTCGAAAAAAACCCATTCGCTACTCTAGAGTTGATAACGACTGTGTGCAAATTGTCATTTCTGCGTGTTTATATCCCAAAGGTGATCGCCTTTGTGACTATTCCTTTAACAATCTTTGAATTATTGCAATATAGATTGGAGCGGGTAAAGCCTGTGTGTCTTAATAAAGACTATCTTTCTTCGAATCTTATGGACTGGCGCTACAGAATCGCAAAGAACTGTATCAAATGACAGAAATTACATATCTAGAGGAATTTCAACAACATTAACAACTAAAATGGATAGCACATGTAACCCGGATTGAAAATAAAGACATAATCAAGATGTTAGAGGTTATAAAAGTAGACCGTCCTATCAATACTGGAAAGAGCGATAACACCTACTGGACTTGAGAAAGCAACATTTCTCGTTGATTATAACTGATAACCTATATTCTCCTATAAGAAACAAACGTGCAAAATAATTGGACTGACAAATCACAGTGATAAAATCGACTGTCTTTATTGAATGATTTGAAAGACACCTTATTCTATTCATGAGAAGAAATTAACCATCAATCATCAGCAAAATTCAAAAGCAGACCCACTAGAAACAGATCTTGAATTATTTGGGCCGACTGACCCAAAAAACGATGTTGGGTAACATATATAGCATAGTTTATTTCAAGACGAAAATCATACACACACACACACACACACACACACACACATATATATATATATATATATATATATATATATATATATATATATAGCATAGTTTATTTGAAGACGAAAATCACACACACACACACACACACACACACACACATATATATATATATATATATATATATATATACACACATACACAGAGGGTGCGATGGATAAATTATCGTTTAAATTGCGCAAAAATTTATCAAAAAAGCGATGTTGGGTAGCAACTGTATATTTGAAGACGAAAATCACAAACACACACACATGCACAAACAAACACACATGCACAAACACACACACATACATATATATATATATATACACACACACACAGAAGATGCGATGGATAAATTCTCTAAATTACGCAAAAATTAAAATATCACTGACCAAAAAAGCGATGTTGGGTAGTAACTGTATATTTGAAAACGAAAATCAAACACACACACACACGCACACACACAAACACACATACACACACACACTGTGGTTGCGATGGATAAGTTGTCTAAATTGCGCAAAAATGAAATTTAATATTTTTAGTGAAGACCTGCGTTTGAATAGACACCTTATTTATAAAGTGTGAGTATTACGTTTACCAGCATGAGCATTCAAGAAAACTTAGTAAGGAAAATGTGTTCTCCTAAAGGGTTCGAACCTATGTAGGAGAAATCAATGTCTGATCTGGGGTGCTTTAGATCGCTCCCACCACACGGACATTCACAGTCCAGCAAGGAATGCACATATCCACATTCATATTTTCTCGATAGTCCATATCTGCTCGACTTCGTAGAGGAATTTGTAAACAAAGCAATTTCTAAACAATTAATGCATTTATCTTATTACGTCTACCGACATAAGCTCTCGATTTCGATGGATAAATTGTCGTCTAAATTATGACAAAAATGAAAATAACACTGACATCTCATTTTAACAGATATATTTACCAAAATTATACAAAAATATCTTCAAATACTAAAGAGTAAATTTATTCATTAAAATCGTCATTCGCTTCAACCAAGGCCTCCAGACGACATCGAAATCACCTGCAACTCTTCTGGACGGTCTTCTTGTTTAAATTCCTGAATGTTACCATAATCGTTGCCTTCAGTTCATCTTTGGTGCTATGGGGAGTTTTGCTGTTCTCTCGCTCAACTGCGCCCCGTACGTAATAATCTAGGGGATTGCAGTCTCGGGAGATGTAAGGGGCGATATAGTCGCAGATATTGTCCGACAGGCATGACTGGATTCTCCTGCTTGTGTGGCATGGTACGGAGTTCTGTTGCCAGACACATGATCTTCCAACAGCCATCCTCAAGACTCTGGGCAGCACTACATCATCAGGGCAATTGATGTAGGCCTCCGTGTTGGGTCTGAGGCCCTGATGGATGATGACTGGAGTCATAATTCCGCCATCACTCCAAACATATTCGTATTAACCAGGAGACTCAGCCAACTTCTTCAGAATCCTCTCCACTGTCCACAGATTGGCAACCAAACACTGAAATATTCGTATTGGAGGTTCAGGCGCGAATGCCAAGTAGTGCAGCAGGTTGTTTCCAAATTTTCTGGCGAAGTGAATTGCATCATCGTTCTCATTTTCTCGCAAATGGTTACCCAAATGATCCGATTATATTGTGCAGTCGACACGATCAAAACAAACACTGCGCATGCGCGAAATTAAAAATATAAAGTGACTCATCGTACCCATATATGTATATATATTTTATACACAAACACACACACGCATATATATATATATATATATATATATATATATATATATATATATATATATATATATATATATATATTTGCACAAATTTTATGAGCTATTTTCCAATTTCAAACTTAGCATTTGTATCTTTTCATTCGTTCACAAACAACTCTATTTACTCATATATTTCATTTCAAGCGCCGGTTGCAGATCAAATAGTCAAGCCGTCTGCAAAAATTTTATGTAATTACGAACCTTGGTTGAAATACGACATTGAAATCGAAGCATCATTAACAGAGTGTCTTATTTCTTCTTTTTTTCTGGAAATATTTTGGCGTTTAAAAGTCAACAACTTTATTCTTAATTCTTCCTCTTCCCGGTATCACATCGGAATGGTTTCTCAAAGATATAATCTGAATGTGAGTAACTTCGTAAAAGAAAGGTTATTTGATAGCTTTCAAGTACTTGAGCACTCTTCATTTGAAGCTGATATTCCTAAGAGCAAAGTTTTATCTTACATTTATTCGCTTACCGCTATAAGAGAACCTACTCATCAGGCGATACGTCAATATCCAATACCACAGCTAACGGTTTTGTCGTGCAGAAATAACTCGGCCCACATTTTGCTTCTCACCGATCATAAGTGTTCCCACTGACATCACCTCTTAGTGCAATGTTATATTTTGAGGGTTGATGTAGTTTTCAGGCTTCATTTATTGCTTTGCACTACTGGAAACGAGTGAAATTTACCGTTCGTGATAAAATTGAAATTTTGAAACTTAAGCTGTTAGCGCGAATGCCAATTCATCCGAGGCAATGATTTTCTTTAATATCCTATGGAAGTCATGCTTTCAGAAAAGGTTGGTTTCGTATGAAAAATCGTTGCCTTTTTGCAATGATTATGCAACTCTGGGAACTTCAGTCGGTGAGTACTCTCATATGATAGTCTACTGAAATGTGGGGATGCCTGAGGATGTTGCAACGTCATCCTGACCTAGGTCCCTCTTCCTATATTCTCTCGTGTTATTTTTGCAAATCATCACACCGTTCAGGCCCATTTTTATAGACCAAATCGTCATGTTTTCTGAGAGAGACGTTAGTTCAAAGATATTTGGCCGAACTGATTAGTCCCGGGTATAACGCAAAACTACATCTGGTAACAAGACCTCTCTGATCGGGAGATTGGAGGTTTTGAGGAGCGTGATACCACCTCTTAATTGCTGTTGTTCCCAGGTTGACTCTGACTCGGGGTAGTAGCACCTATTTGGGTCCCAACTATGAGCAAATAGCGACCCCCAAACAAAAACAATAACACTGTGAAAATATAAAAATACATTTTTACATTAAAATAACCAACATTACCTATTTATAGTAAATCTGTAGCAGAAGACATTCGGTTGCGTTCAAAATATATTTACTTGAAGGCATAAAATTGTGTTCAAATTATTTAGATTTCTGTATTGAATAACTAGAATGGCAGATTCTTATTGAGATAAGCACATACTGTCTTCTTCCATTAAATATAAAATCTTAATCTGTTTTTATACATTCTATGAAAATTTAAGGTTATTTCAACGAGAATTGCCAAAACTCTTGGCCTGGGAAATGATGTGAAATTTTTCGTGGACACCCTGTACATACCATGTATATTTAATATATATTTTTATGTGTATACTTATCTATTGATCATTCCTATCGTCTAGTGTTATACTTGACGCACGGAGAAATATCTTTTTGCCTTTCTAGCATAAGGAGTCATAAGGAACCTAAGCTTTTCTCCGTCTACTGTCGTGGCATATCCGTAATGAGAAATTTTCAAGCTACCTCTCAATGGGCAGAGGAGAAGATAAACAGGTTAACGCTGCTTCAAAGAGCCCTAGTGCAAAGTGAACATAAGCCGATTCACCCGGTATTCGAAACCAGATTACTGATTTCATTTTAGGCTATTACTTATGTCGTCGTTATGCTCAGCAACTCACATGTAGAGGTAGGGATCAGCATTGTACAGGCTTATGTTAATTTCTTTTAAAGATGTTATAATATATATTTCTTGCCAAGATATATGATAGGTATGTGCTTTATGACATTATACGCAAAAGTTAGTCAAAAATAAAAACAAAACAGCTGCATGGCAGATCTTGGGTTGCTCTCAGCCACTGAATGAAGGCAGGATTTAACACACCTATATCCAGTACTGTAAGGATGCCAGTAAGAACACTGGGCATAGTTATATAATTAAGAGTTTCATTTAGTCTAGAAAACTCTCTTAAACAGAGCAGAACAGACAGATAATGTAGTGTCCGTGTGTTGGACTGGAGCAGCGAACCCCCGGGAATACCATTGACCGAGTGTAACTCATGAAATATTTGAGTGAATAAAATGTTATTTTTTTTAAAGCATTTCACCCCAAGCAAGGCGGGAGTGCTACTAGCAGGCAAAGGCTTACAGAGAGTGAGAGCAAGAGCAAAGAGGGCTGTTTGGGGAAAGGATATCGAGAAGGATGGGGTCATGATCAAGGCATCAGTAGATGTATTTGAAAATTAAAGCTATCAGGGAAGCAAATAGGAAAAAGGCAGTCTCACTGGTGGGTAGTTTTGAGAGAAGAAGCTGAAGTTGAGATGTTATAAACTTTCAAGTCTCATGACGTTAAATCGGCATAGCCATTTTTTGGAACAACAAAGCAGGCCTTATCTCTCCAACCCCCTCAAAAAAAAAAAAAAAAAGTCCAAAAAAATGCTGGCCAGATTTTGTGAAGCGATTCAGGTTGAAAACTTTTTATTAAGGTTCGGTATTATTGTATAGTCACACTTCCACATTCCTAACAGCTAATCTTGCAATTCCATCGGTTATATTTTTTTTTTTACTAATTATCTATTTCTCTTTTTACTAGTGGAATGTCTTGGCTTCTCCAACTTTCTCACTCAAATACCTGGTGCCTACAACTCGGGTTACACATGTCCAAACGCAGAAATCACAATTATCTCGTGAACAATCGGGACAGTGAATAAATCCAGGCTGATCTCTTAAAACTTGGCATCATTTCATAAAGACAATGAAAAGTCTGGTCAGATTTCAATGGCTCTGGATATAAATTAGATGCTCACCGACATTGTTAGTGCTTTTTCATGTTCGATAGAGGCTTCAGGATGTGAGCTGTCGAGTAAAGTCGGGTAAAGTAACTTCGTATTTCTGTAACCGAGAAGCTATTGAGAAGGATAATTCGTAATTCCTAAGAGACTTGTGCACTGAATTACTGTTCCCAACCCTCCATTCTATATTTCTCATTGAATAATGGATAAATCATCACAATACATAGAATTTATTAATCACAAAAAGAAATGTGGATCTACAGAAAGATGCTGAGAATACCACGGACTGAGCATATGACAAAGTTTTAGACAACATGGAAACAACATATTTAAGAGGCATTTGCGATTTCTGTGGCACCTAATGAGGAATGACGGCTTCGAGAGTTTGATACTCACAGGGTAGATTAAAGGCAAGAGAGATAGAGGAAAACATTCTTAATGAGCTGGAGTAAATGGATGTCGGGACAGGAAAGACAAAATTTATTAAGGGACAGAAAGTTGTGGAGAGCCATGATCGCCTACGTCTTGAGAGGACACGGTATATAAGGAAGAAGATATAGAATTTATTAGCCGAAGCACTGTCAGTTCTTATTTAGGTTTTATAAAGTTTTTAACAGTATACGAATGAGGATCTGTCAGTAGCGAAAACTAGCAAAGCGAAGAAAAGGAAAAAAAAATATTACTAATACATTAAATATATGACATCTGACAATTTTTTATGTTCACTCAAACAAGGCCCAAGAGCCACTCAACGTAGAGCGCTACTAAACGTGGTTGTTGTATGGACGTAGGGAAGTAGGAGAAGATTATGAGGTAGGTAGGATAGTTAACTTTAAACGTGAAGAAGTTAAGATTGTAGTGTTGTCGGAAGCATCCTCTTGGGAGTCAAAGAGAAGCAAAGGGATTTAGCCAAATAACAATACAAACCAAAGCAATAAATAAAAAAAACCAAAAAAAAAAACCAAAAAAAAAAAAACAACCCCCAACCCCCACAAAAAAAACAAAACAAAACAAAATAAAACAAGACGGGTAATCCTAAACAGTCCATCAAATAAGTAATATTAACCAGTCCACGTGCTATTAGCAGAGCGACTTCACAATGTGAATTGGGTAAGATTACTTTTTATGTTTATATATAGGGCTTCAAGTATTCCACTAATGCAGGGGTCGGTAACCTTCTACTATGTCCCGACTTAGGGTTTTAAAATCATTCAGTGTGCCAACAGCATTCGTATTTTTATACAAGTCAAAGTCATTATACCTGTTCTACAATATATTTTATATAGTAATATATAGTATATATACTTTAGTATATATTAAAATTGAAACAGATAAATATCTTCTTTGCGTTGTAGTAGTTATTGGTTCGGACTTTGTAATGTGATTTGCGGCTGCGTGCCATTGGAAATTGCTTCTCTGTTACCGACTCCTGCTCTAATGTATCTTGCTTCTGAGTGGATAAAATAAAACATTTAAAATAGATTAAAAAAAACCCAATTAACCGATTAATCCACAGCAGTTTTATTTAATTACGTTCTCTTTAAGTTTCATGAAGAGACATAGAACTTAAAAACAAATCTGTCGGATACAAATACAGTCACGGGAAAAATGGCGTTCAGATTACATCAATAAAGGTTATTTACTGTTTATTTTGTTTAGCGGCATATCAACACCTTTTTAGATTAATTTAATGTTAAAATCTTCAACTGAATATATATATTTTTGTTAATGTTCACCCAATAAAAGGTCCAAGGGCCACTGATTGTAGATGGTTAATGTGGGGAGTGTGTTAATATGAGAATAGACAGGAAGTGATCTTGGCGCTAATCAGGAAAGATAACAGCTAATTCTAGACTTGAAGATGTAAAGATTTATTTAGTGAATGAAAGAATAGTTAGAAATATAGAGCAGAAGTACACTTTAGAAGGAACCTGGAACCCAATCCTAAACAGGAAACAATGGATAAACCTCTACTACTGTTCAAAAGACCTTGAAAGAGTGTGAACCAGATGATAGGCAAACCTATCTATTCCCATAAAATCGTATGCCATCAATTACAGATATATATTAGGTTGGTGCAAAAATAATGACGTAATAACGTCGCTTTTTGACGTTAAAAAATACGTCAAAAAACGACATTATTACGTCATTATTTTTGCACCAACCTAATATTAATATAAATACGTTTTGGTATTTTTTTTTAGATATAAAAATGTATTGGTAGTATTTTTTGCTATAAAAATGTATTTTTATATTTTCATAATGTTTGTTTTTTGTTTGCCGGTTCACTACTTGCTCATAGCTGGGACCCTAACAGGTGCTACCACTCCTGGTCAGAGTGGGCATTGGAACAACAGCAATTAAAAATATAACCAAGAAGATTAGATGAGGGAATTACGGAATTACATATCAAAGGTCGATGTCGTATGAAAGAACCACGTGTGGTAATATTTTTAGCAAGAGTGTTCTTTTTCTTTTGTCTGTAATTAGCTCCAGAACATACAAGTCAAAATATTTTATTGGACCAGAGTAGACCCGCGAACAACAGAAATTACAAAGTCGTTCTACGCTCCTTAAAACTGTTATTTCCAATCGTATCTCTATTATAATTTATATACGATTAAATGAGAAAAAATTGCAGATGTAAAATTATGCCAGAGCAATAAGGCGTGATGGCTGGAAAGCTTGTCTACCAATATCAATTACTATTATGATTAGTGAGTTCGATCCTCATTAGGTGCTCCATATTTTTGAACTTGTGCCACATCTAAGCTTTACTTAATAAATCACTATTTAAAATGATGTCACTCTTATTATTGCAAGGTGATTTGTTATTGCCATGCTTGATAAAGGACGTCAGAACCTCCTATCTGTTCAGGTAAAACATGGGAGCAAGATTTCTTCTCCCTCAATCATCTCGACACGCAAATAACGAGACATTATTTAATATTTCTAGCGATGGGGCAGAAGTCAAGGAAACGTGACTTCATTCTTTTGTAACGTATGAAGGCAAAAATATTTACTTTTTATTCCAAACTACTACGGCTTACGGCCATATCAAGTTGAAACACCGTGTGTCCTACAATCAGCGAACTTAAGCAATATCAGCCCTGGTTAGTGTCTAAATGGGTGACCATTTGTGAATAGCAGGTGTTGCAAGCTTTGATGTGCAGGTGGTGTAATTGATGATGGCTCGGATTTGTTAATCGGAGAGCCGAGTTCCAATTCCCGTTAGGTTTGTCATATTCGTTTAAGCGCAAATACACGTGAGAAAGGTATGGATCAACCTTTCCCCCCGATATGGGTTAATTGGTAAGACTTGTATCAAAAATCATTTTTATCTGGAAAAAAAAATTCTTACAATCTAAAAATATATTCTGACTTTAAATAACCTGCAAAGGGTTGATAAACCGTAGAAAACAAACCAATCAGACATAATAAAACATATTGCTACGCTCCTCAAAAATGCCATGAACGTTAACAATTACAAATATCCTATTGCTAAAGGGGAAAATGGGTAAAATATTTGCAGACTGAATCGAACTTTTAGATATTAGACCAATGAGTCATCCAGGTACAAACTGTTGATTGTGTTTGCCTTCTTGTAAAATCAGAAGAGTTACCAAAATCACGTTCTGGCATAAAGAAAGTTAAGAGGAATGTACGTATATTCCAAGCAGAGGTTGATTGTTTTCCTCTCTTGAAGATTATTATTTTAAATTGATTTGATCTGGGATCGAACATTCACCAGTAGCATTGCTGGAAAATAAGCGACTGATTTACCCTCCTCAGCAGACCAATATCTCTTTCAGGCTAGGGCTGTCATATTAACGTCGTGACAGATATCAGCATTACCTGAGAGAATGTTGCTAATGATAAAACAAAAATAAATAACATTAATGGATTTGCTGCTGTGATTTCCACAATTTGTTTCACGCCGTTCTGTACTGACTGGCGCTGTCAAGATGGAGGGAAGAAGTAATTTTCTCCGCTTCAAAGTCAGACATTTTTTCAGTTAAACTTTTTCACGTGTTCTATCCTCCCCGACTGGTCAGATCAGTGCGGATACTGCGTATTTTATCCCCAGAGACACTGTTAGCAATCGGATGTGGACACTAACTAGAGAAGCTGCCGCCCAACACTGACACACGAGAGGGTCTTCGCCCGATTTTAAAGCCCTTGAGAATATTCGAATCGTGCCAATCGAAAGGGAAGATCGCTACATCTTGATCCAGATCTCTAATCGCTTTTGAATCGGAGTTCAAATATTTCACTAGCAAAATACAGTAGCAGTGGAATACAGAGATTACTGGCACCTCCCAAGAGTACTCATATTAAATCGGATTATTTTATGCTTCGTGATTTGGAGGGGGGCAGGTTGAAACATCAGAATATAAAAATGAGGCAGATGCAGAAATCGGACTGATCGGACATTCAAAATTTTTCTGAGTAAATCAGTTGTCAATATTTTCATGTACTATGACACCGATGTCAGGATTTTTTCAATTAACTTGCAATGCGGGGACGGATAATTATCTATCTATGCTTTTTTATATCTATCTATCTATCTATCTATCTATCTATCTATCTATCTATCTATCTATCTAATTCTGTTCATCTATCTATCTATCTATATATCTATCTATCTATCTAATTCTGTTCATCTATCTATCTATCTATCTATCTATTTTTATATGTATGATCGTGCATATATGCGCTACTGGTTGATTTGTTTTTACGGTTTATCAACATTTCGTGGTTATTTTAAAGCCGAAACATTTTAGATTTTACAAACATTCACATATACGCGCTATTAATACATCCATAAATACGTACACATTAATATGTATTGTAACTTTTGTATTTTTACATTTGAATTCATATCTGTTTGTTCATATCTATCTATCTATCTATCTATCTATCTATCTATCTATCTATCTATCTATCTTTTCGGATCTGATTCTGAACCTATATATCCCAGCATTCTCTTGCTATACCAAACTATATCTCTGCATGCTTATCTGTAACCATCATCGTTTTGTAATGAGACATTTCTCAAAATCCTAATAAAATTAATAATCCCTTGATGCTCCATAAAATTGCGGCTTCGTTTCGGGCTAAAATTTGATAAAAACTGATTTATGCATATTTCTTTTTCTGTCTGTTTGTTTTTTGGCTTTCTGTATATTAATCTAGATAATTAGCAATATTATTTAAATGGACAGAAACTCCTTAAATGCTTGTTTATTTATAAAGAAATCTTTTAACAAACATGTCAGTCCTTTTCAAAATACTTTTGCACATGCGCAAATGCTTCGGAATAAACAGGACATTAACAAAATCGCAACTTGATCAGGTAGATTTGTTTCCCCACAAAATGTAAAAGAACGCAAAAATAATAAGAAAAAAGGTTCCGTGTTTGATGCTAATATTGCTTTATAATAAAGACTACAATTGAAAGAAAGGCCCAAACAATGGAACGTATTATTATTCATACAATACGAACAAAATAATTACAATGGCCCACAATAACAATAATAATACTTTTGAGATACAGCCAATCAAATTAGCAATATGCTGCTTTGTTCTATCGAATCGGTAAGAAGCCGAATCGATAAGATATAAAAAAAAACATAAAAAAAAAATGAAACTCGTTACTTCTTGGAATTGGGGCTTTCCGAATTGGCTAGAGCTTCGATTTTAACTCTACAATTGATTGATCACAATGCCAGATCATCGACTTTCCGATTATATCAATAGGCACCTAAGGATAGCAATTTATGCCCTCTTATTTTCACCTTTGATGTTACAGGTAGAATTTGTAAAACAAATATATAAAAATCTTTAATTACTTTTGGGTTGTAGAAACAAAATTAGACTATAAATACAATTATATTTTAGTGTCGACTTCATTTAAACCCACAGTGTATAGACAGGATTCTTTTTGTATTTATATTAACCAATAGTTCTCCCCCGTAAGTCTGTTCATATCTGTCTATCTTTTTATCGATCACTGACAATCTATGGCTCCTGACGCATTTATGGAAAATAATTTCTTAATTTTTGCTTCTCCGCTTAGTTTAAATTTAACGTTAACATTTGATTGGTTGATCTGAGTAAAGCCCGCAAACCTTATAACCCCCACTTTTTTCATATTTTGTTTAAAGAGGTTGTATTTTGCTTTTAAATCTAAATAAATCGTTCACTCGTCAGTAATTTATAATCACCTGATGAGATTCATTGATACGCATCGACTGCAAATATGTAGCAATTTTGGCATGTTTTCTATGTAATAGCCTAGAATATATAATATTGCTCTATTTTACTGAGCCCGCTTTTAAATCAAATGTTACGAACGTTGAAATTGTACACTATTCCTTCTTATCTTACCTGGATATATATATATATAAAGAAATATAGTTTTAAGACTTGCTATATTTATGGGATAAGTGCTCAATATCAGAGATAGAGCGTAGGGATCTTTGACACAATGGGAAGCTTTGACGGTAGCATGCGAAATCATAGGGATATACTTACCACACGTACTAAGCAAAATAATTGATAAAAATAATACAGGACTCTATAGGGACGACGGTCTCATAATCTTAAGAAACCTTAACAAACAAAACACAGACAAAACTAGAAAAACAATAATTAAGATTTTCAAAAATAACAGATTTGACATAGATATAAAAACTAACCTAAACGAAGTAGATTTTCTAAACGTTACCTTCACCTTAAGAAAAGGCACATATAAACCATATAGAAAACCCAATGATAAACCACTCTATATATACACTCGCCTCTTAATAAGATACCAAAATCCATTAACCGCAGTCTTTCCGGCAATTCTTCCAATGAAACCACATTTTACGAAGCTAAGAAAGACTATGAAACAGCCCTAACAGATAGTGGATTCCCAGCAACACTTACATACTGACCACAGACCACAAAACAGAGACAGAAGGATAAAAAAAAGGATAAAATAAATAAAAATTACTACCTTACTTAAAAATCGAAAAGCGCAAAAAGTAAATAACAATATACAAAATAAAAAAATAAAAAAAGTAAATATATAAGAGAAAACAAGTAAAAAATAATAATACAAATAAATAAATGAACACATTAACAAATCGCTCCCGCTAAAATAACCGTTAGAACAAATAAAAATAAATAATCAAAAACAAGTAAAAATAATCAATGCAAATAAACAAATAAAATAATAAACAAATTAAAAACTGCTAAAAGAACAGAATAGACTACAGCAATCAATCCAAAAATTGGATGAATAAATAGCATTATCTTCCCAGATCAAAACAAACTATTGAATAAGCGACCTAAGCAAATCCCCAGCCAATATTTACTACGTTAATAAAACATGGAAAATCGAAAAGCATAAATAAATATATAAAATAAAAAATAAAATAATTAAAACAAAATAATTTAACCCAAATAATAAATAAATAAGTAAATAATCAAGCTACTCCTGCCAAAATAACAGCCACAATACACCACTGAGCCATATATATAAATAGTCAATAAAAAATCAGCACCCGCGGCCTGACGATTGCGTCTAGCATGAAGCAGCCTGTCACATCTGAGTGTTGACTTCAATGTTCACTTATATATATATATATATATATATATATATATATATATATATATATGACTGTTTACAGTTGAAATGTTGAAATGCAATGACAATCGTTATCTTCTGTCTTCGTAATTCTTATTCTTTTATTGTCATCTTTCTGTAATAGTAGTTTTTTTTCTAATATAATCTAATACTTTAGTGAACTTTATTGCCTTAGGTGAAATGATTAAAAAAAATATTGATTTAAAAGCTTCTACTCCAATTAAAAGAGAAAACAATTTATTAAATCGAAGCTATTTAGAAAGTGCTTTAATCGCTAGATCGTCCACAGTAACTTCGTTTAAAGGTGCTTACAGCATTTCCCCACCATTGACTGATCTGTTAAGGAAATGTGGGTTACTTTATAAGAAAAGTGTTGGAAGCATTTGATAGGCTCCAGTGGCGGATATGCAATATAATTGGCCTTGTTCTGGCATCTCGTCTACAGTCATTCTCTCACAGACGCGCCGTCGCCTCTCTCTGTCTTTTTACAAATACTTTCATGGCAATTGCTCCGAGGAGCTGCATTCGCTGGTTCCCAGACTTCATGAGTTCAAGCGCCCTACGAGGATGGCATCACGCTCTCACCCTTTCACTGTCGAAACTTCTAAATGTAGCCGTCTCTTCTACTCCAATAGCACCTCTCGCCTGTGGAACTCCTTTCCCTACTCCAGTTTCCCTGAGAGCTATAATCTCCAACTATTCAAATGTAATGTCAATCGACATCTCCAGTTGCCTTGATCTATCCACTATCCTTCTCCTCATCCTTTCGTCTACCACTCCTATCTGATCTTGCTCCAAATCTTCTGTAACCCCTTGCGTCCTAGTGGCTTCTCGCCTTGCTTGTGGGGGGGACCCTTTAAAAAAAAGCATCAAATAAAGAAAAATAATGCAAATGAAATTAGCTAGATAATATACACCAAATAATTTCACTTAAATCTAGCGTTTTGACAGACACATTTTATATCCGAAGAAACTCCATAGCCAAAGTAAAATCGGTAACGGTAAATGCTTCACCTATGATTCAGAAGTGAAGTAGGGTAAGATATCTTCCACAGCCCTTGAGAGGCCGAAAAAAAAAAATCAGAGAACCTGAGGCGAACATCGGTCGTGAACGAGAGAAGTAAAAACTCTGAATTCAGAACCTGTGGAGGGTCGTTTGAAGAAACTTGTGGCACGGAGTGCACTAGGTCTTTATATCCGGATCTTCTGCACAAAGCCATCACCAATATAATCAAATCATATGTGCTGGTGTCTAGCTGTCGGTTTCTAGGAAATAAATTACTTGACTCTAATACGTCGAGAAAACGACAGGAGAGTCCAGTCTCTCTCTCTCTCTCTCTCTCTCTCTCTATATATATATATATATATATATATATATATATATATATATATAGGATTAATATGAGTAAAGTTTGTCACTTAGCAGATTGATGTTACATTCAACATCTCAACCCCGGAGTTCCGCAGACGGACCTTTCCGTCAACTCATCAGACGTATCAGCAATTTACTGCTTATATTTTTCGATTTTTTCTTTTTTATACACTTACCATTGGTGTAAGATTTTTCCGTATTGTTTGTGTTCGCGTGTGCGTTCATGCGCCCATTTTCGCGGATGTGCCTAAGTATAAAGTGTCGTGATCATTTGTTTTTTTCTTTTTTTTTCCATTTTACACTCGCTCTTTAGGTTATTCTCGTTTTTTTTGTCTTTTTCTTCTTTTCTTTCGAAAGTTGTCATTTGTAGAGACTTGTTCCAATCTCTAAACATG
>OZ010582.1:126787534-126812534 GCA_963932145.1 Acanthosepion lycidas
CTTTCGCAGTAATCTGAACATGAACACATTTTTGCTTTTAATGGATGGGAAAACACTGGCGAAACACTGATTCATTTCTGCCGTCAGTATATATATATATATATATATATATATATATATATATATATGCTAATAACTGTCGAATATTTGACAAAATTCCTTTTAACGCTTGTCTGCAAATTCATTATTCATAATATGCAAACGCTTCTACATTCATTCCTAATGGCTTAAAATTGTTTCTTGCTATTTTTGTTTTGTCTTTGCGAAAATTCATGCAGATATCAATATGTTCGGAAGTACTTAGCTTACTGAATACTCATCCGTCCGACCCCACTACCAAAATTCAGTTAAATGGTCAAAAAATCAGGAATTATTCTTGACAAATATTTTGTCAGACTGAGAACTTTTCATCCACACAATATACATTTTTATCTGTCCATATTCAAGATACGTTATCCATATTACCGTCTGTGTTTTAAGTCCGATGCAAATAGCAATACACACTTATATAAACCCCTTAAATCTGATGACGTAATACTGTAGTTATATATTCAAATCCTGTTATGGTCCTTGGTAAATATGTTTATTCGTTGGGTCTCTATCCTCGTCTTGTTATTACTAATTTTCTGCTTGCACCCGACATTTGATTATCGAGAACAGCGCTAAACGTTAACTGGAAAAGACCACATGTCCGATGAAGAAATATATGGAAGTTTACCAAAGATTGCGAACACAATGTGTAAAAGACGAATGTTGTGCAGTGGACATTGCTGGAGAAGTAAACAAGAAGATTTGCATCAGCTTATACAATAGGATTTCGAATTATGCGAACGGGTCAAGAAGTTGAACAATATTCAACGTTCCGAGATGACACTGGAATCAGAAAGGAAGTACGGATTAGAATTATGGAGGACAGGAATGGTTGGAAGGAAATGGTCAAACGTGTTCACTTGGTGCCAATATGATAGATGTCTCCTCACTGACACGGACCTGGGCTGAAAACTGTGAAATCTTTCATGTATTAATTTCAAATCTTCTTATTAATAACTGCATTGCTTCTTTGCAGATACGAGGCTGGGCTGAAAAGTTCATAGGCTGACTATGAAGGAGTAATGCTAGAGCTGTGAAATCTTGCATGCATTCACTTCAACTCCTCATATAACTGCATTAATTCTTTTCAGTTACTAGGGTGGGCTGAAAAGTTCAAAAGCTGATCATGAAAGGGTGATGCTAGAACTGTGAAATCTTTCATACATTTATTTCAACTCTTCTTATTAATAAATGCATTGTTTCTTTCCAGGTACTAGGGTGGGCTGAAATTTTAATAGGCTGACTATGAAGGAGTGATGCTAGAGCGGGGAAATTTTGCATGCATACTTTTCAACTATTCTTATTAATAAATGCATTGTTTATTTCTAGGTAAACGGGCTTCTGACTGTTCAAATAATACAGTTCCTCCTGTTGGTATAAAATTATCAATTGCAGATATGAAGTCATCATCACGGCGATACTGTTTCCAAGCCAAGTGTTTATTCATGTTGGGAAACAGATGATAGTCAAATCAGAAAAAAAGAGATTGCGTTATCAATAAGTTCAAAGACACTGGCACACACAACAATTGTTGAAACTAAAGAATTTTGCGATGGAGCATTGTCTTGATGAAACAAGTTCTTTTTCATCAGTTTTCTTGGGTTTCTGGATTTGACAGTCTTTCATAACTGCTTAGTACTCTCTATTGATGGTGTGGACCTTTTCGATAAGAGTCAATAAGCACAATGCCTTGCACCCAAAGTGTTTTTATGTTGGGGATAAATGATAATTGAATTCGCAGAATAGCGAGTATGATCAACCAGTCTGAAATGTAAGTCACACAGCAGCCATTGTAATCAAGAAATTGTGTCCTTCAGCATTGTACAGATGAAACAAGACGTCTTTCTTTAGTTATCCTGGGTGTTTGGTTTTGATAGCGTTCGTAACTGCCTCAGCAAGTCGATATAATACTCTCTCATATGGCCATTTTGAAGATATTCAATAAACACAATGGTTTTTGAATCCCAAAAAGCAGAAGACTTCACTTTTCGTGTAGATGAAACGAGAAAAAATTTCTCTGCATCAGGTGAGGGGGAATATTTTCACTGCATGGATTGTCTCTGGTTCAAAGTGATGAACCAAAAGCCATCTTGGGTCAGGAAACCTTCAAGAGAAACCAACTGGATTTGTCTCAAACAATGTCAGATTTTTCTGTGATGTGATCAGACTGATCAGATGTCAGAAGATGTGGCACGAACCGACTAGACACCTTCATCATGAATTAAGAATAAAGTATGACAGTTGGCATTTTGTCCTGTTCTAAATTGAAATTCTATTGCCAGTTAATCTGACAACTGTAATTTAAGTCTATTCTAGAGATGATGGTGGTCATTTTTCATATATTGCACAATTTTAGTCAAAACAGAAGATACACAGAAATATATTTGTCGTCAATGAATCCTCGAGGACTCATATAATATCGGATTTGCCAGGGTCTACAAAAGTGGGCTGAAATAATTCATAGACTGGTTATGAAGGAGTGATGTTATAGCTGCGAAGATTTGTCTTCATTATTTTCAACTATTCTTATTCATCACTGCATTGTGTTTTTCCGTTAGTAAAAAAAAGTCATCAATAGCAGATATGAAGTTATCATCTCTGCGATACAGGTTTGCAGTGAAAAGTTTTGTTATGTTGGTGAACAGATGATAATCAAATTCGCAGAATAGCGAGAGTGATCAACCACTTCGAAAAGAAAGTCACCCACAGCAGCCATTGTAATCAAGTAATTATATTCTTGAACATTGCCCTGATGACACAAGATCACTTTCTTTAGTCTTCTTGGGTGTTTGGTCTTGATAGGCTTCGTAACTGCCTCGGCAAGTAGATGATGGCATGATTGTGGAAATATTTGATAATGAATTACTGAGACACGAGAGTTACATCGAACGTAAAGAGAGATGCTAGACCATTTACTGTCTCCCACTCAATTGTCCCCTTGACCATAGTGTCTAAAACCTTGATCTAGGCAGGACATTAACACTGTGTCTCTGTAGGGTGGCATGAGGACTCATTCTTTATACATCAGAGATCATCACAGACGACCTGAACGTCATGAACATCATCGTGGGTACCAGTATCCCTCGTGTTTATGTGGCTGCTTTCAAATAGCTGGTCACTAGAATCCCGCGTACCGAGTGAATTTTTTTCTCAGTCAGAGCGGAAATAATTTTGTTCTGTTAATTCTCGTACAAAGATATTGTGTTGAAATATATAAAATACAATAAATAAACAAAAATAAGTAAGATAAATAAGTACATAAATTAAGTAAATAATAAACAAATTAACAAATCACTTACGCACACATAAACACACAAAAGCATAATAGTAGCAAACAATCAATAATAAATAAAAAAAGTTAACAAACACCACTGTAAATAGCCAAAAAACCGTATCAATACGCACAATTATTTCTACTCAATAGCCTCTAGAATAATTCGTAACTTAAACGTTACCACCTACCAAAATAACCGTTAGAACAATACAATAGACTACCCACAATGCATCACTGACCTGTATATATAAATAGTCGAGCAAAATCACAGCGCATATAGCTTAACGCTTGCGTTCAAGCATGGCTGTTGGCTCTGCGTGATGACTTCAATTTCCATAAAAATGATAAAAAGCAAAGAGACGCAGATTAATGGTGTGTTGTGTTTAGCTATTTCTTATTGGTTAGATACGTGTCACGTGTAATGTAGTAACAGATTTATATCTAAATATGTGTGGCAAATATTTTCGACGCTAAAGTTTGTAAAAGTTAGCAAGATGCAGTAGGATGTTTTAAATGGATACATGTCCCGTGTAAGGAAGTAACAGATAATATTTAAATATATGTGACAAACAATCTCGATGCTAAAGTGTGCAAAAGTGAGATTCGTTAGTATGTTTTGATTGGCTGCGTGTCACGTGTAATATATATATATATATATATATATATATATATATATATATATGAATGCTTAAATGACAGAATATAGATTTGTTTATATGTCTGCACTTAACTATTATTTCCGTTTTCTTATTTAGTAGTTTGTTTTGGTTTCTATAACTAATTATTTGTATTTTTTCCTCTAAGAATAGTTTACTGTTTTTTTTTTTTTTTTTTTATTAACGCTGGTGGGGCAGTTTTATGATTCGTCATTTCATTTTGCTGGAGATACATATGCATACATTTTGCTGAAAAGTTATCGACGTGACCCATTTCCCCAAAATCAAATACGCATTTATTGAATCGCTTCTTGGTCGAACCAAGAACTTTTCAGCACTCCATCGTAGGCATGTGTTTGATTGGGGCAAGTTAGAGGGAATTATCTCGGAGAAGTGAAGTGTAACTAATGAAATCTCATTCGAAGTGAATGAAAAAAAAGAGACAAAGAGAGATAAATGAACAGAACGAACCAAGAAAATGTCCTCAGGATAAAATCAATTTAAAAAAAAAATCAGCCCCGCCTGAAGATAGATTTTATTTTCCTTTGGCTTCGATTAAGGGAATCTGATTAAAAGCTGCTCAAAACGATTTTTCTTGTTTAGTAAAATCAGCGTGATTGAAACTGCTATTTAGTTTTTGATTCACGAAACTCGTATATTAATGGGTTTGCAAATATATCCAGCATTTGGAGATCAGTGTTATGAGCTCAATGTGGGCATAGTTTGGTCTGTATTCCAGGATTAATAAACCAAAGGAAAATAATTGCAGGATACACAGATCTTGGGCCATCTTAAAGACTCCCACTTCTCCTCCTATTTTCAGCTGCCCACTTTTGCACTGTCGATGAATCTATAGTGTCATCACTTAATGAAGTAACCTTGTCATCATGAATGAATTTGAAGACTAAATCATTTTCTGTGGGTACATGATAACACCGTTATGCCAAATATGTGTCCATTTTCAAGAGAAGTCGCTACAAATTACGTCTGAAGACTTTTGTGAGCAGTCAGATGTCAGTTTACCTGGAATTAAACAATATAATATTTTTAGTTTTTGTCTATTGTTTTCTTGAAGCTATATACACAAAACAGTTGAAACATAACCTGAGCAAAATAAACTCTGAAATCTCCACAAATATCCTTAAATGCCTGTAATTGTTAACAGAAGCCATTGGTTTATACCAACGGCTTCCCATACTTAATACTTCTCGAATTCACTGTCGCGTGGTCATGTGTGACGTCATGAGCTGTGGTGCGATTTTCACTTCCAGCGTCTTATATACACGTGTTTAGTGTTGCTTGGAAATCATCCATGTAAACAGAAACAGACTATCATCACATTCTTGTCCGTGTATTGCTTAATATAATGTACAATAATTGTCATCTTTGATAATGGCTTATGTAAGCTGAAAGCTTAGATAGGATTAAAATATACAGATCAATATTGTGATTTTCTTTCTTCGTTTAATGATAATGTTATTAAGCTTATCAGACGATATGAAAAGAATTTACATAAAATAAATAGACAACACTTGTCTATATTACTTAATGAAACATATATCAATGAAAAAATGCTGCCTAAATGTACACACTCATACGCGCGCGCACGCGCACACACACACACACACATATATATATATATATATATATATATATATTATAAATATGATTTTAAAATATGGTTCCTTCTCTACACAGGAATTAACATGTTTCTAAAACCGAAGCTAAAAACTTCAAATTTAATTATATGATTAAATTAAAAGCGTTAGTTCTTCTTCATTTTCAAACAGAAATAAATTTAAAAATATGTTATTCCAAAATTCGCTTGAAGATGTAACAGAATTAATCCTTTTAATTTAATTATATAATTAAATTTGATTTTTTTAGCTTCAGTTTTTGAAACATGGTAATTCCTGTGTAGCGAAGGAACCATACTTTTAAATCAGTTAATTTGTAATATTTATGCTCTGTAAATTTACATAGAGAACTGTTTTATAAAAATATCAATAAGAACACCGGATTATATATCTTACTGTTCTTTCTTTTTTTACTATAATATATATATATATATATATATATATATATATATATATATATATATATATATATATATATATGTATGTATGTATGTATGTATGTAATTATTATAAATTCATGATGACGGTAAATAAATAGGAAAACATTCTATTTATTTAGTTTTATCATACATTCAGCTGTTTCCCGTTTTAAATCAGATGCTGTCTTGTCTTCCTTAGTTGCATCGATGTCACGTGTATATTCGCGTTAGTGCCCATGGTAATATGGTAATATCAGTTTTTAAATTATTTTTCCTTTGTTTCATTGACAGTGAGGACGCCATAATAATATATCTTATCGCCTCTGTCTATGTTAAATTCTTGAATTCGGTTAATTGTATATTAAATATTGGCGGTAACATGACGAATGTTTGAATAAAAATAATTTAAATTTCATGATAATTAAAACGAAGAAAAATATCAAAAGCTTAATCTATTTCTTAATCTTGATAAGTAGAATTGAATACTATGCTTTTTGGGAAGCCATAATAAAAAAAAATCAGTAAATTAAAAATAAAATGGCGTCCCAACGCGTTAGAGAGAAAAATGAACGGAAGTAAAAATAGAAAAAACAAATTTCTGAAAAAAAATAAAATAAAATATTTTGATGAAATAAGCAAAAAGTGATAATGGTCGAATCAAATTAATCAGAAAGAAATCAAGGAAATAATAGAAAAAGAAAAAAAAAGACAGAAATAATAAACACACAAAGAAATGAAATAATATAGAACAACATATCGTTTTTCGTTTTGTGGTTCCATTCTAAATATGATGATCTCTCATTTTCCTTTTCTGAACACTAAGCACAGAAGGCATTCATATATACGAGGGTGGGCTGAAAAATTCATTGACTGACTATGAAGGAGTGATACTAAAGACTATGAAATCTATAAAACATATTGTTCGCAAAATTCCTCAAACGCAACTTGAAGCGATTTCTCTTTCTCAAATTCATTCATGACGACAATGTATAACATTAGGGGATGACTCTATAGCTTTATCAACAGTGCAAAAGTGGGTAGCTGAATTTTGTGCGTCCTGCAATTGCTACCATCGATTGTGGTCACCACATGATGATCACAGACAATTGACTATAAATCAAATGACCAATTCCATTAGCATATCCTGTAAGAAAGTTGAGAATATTCTGCACAATGGACTCGGTATGACGAAGGTTTCTGCTTCGTGGGTTCCACATCTCCTGACACTTGATCAAAAGCGCATCAGGCTGATCAGATCATGGAAAAATCTGAAAGTGTTTGAGGCACATCAAACCGGACGATTTCTAACCCAAGCAGAGTGTTAGATTCATCAATTTGATCCCGAGACAATCCATGCAGTGGAGACATACCTCCTTTAAAGTCCAGAGTCATTTCATCTATAGGGAAGGTGATGGCCCTGAACTGGTTGATTGCACTTCATATTCTCCTGGATGTTTGGAATGTCTTACCCAGACATTTAGTCCACATATCATTGATATATATATATATATATCGATAGGGTGTTTTCGTTGAACATGAAATAATTGTAGATGAATTCTACGTTTCTATGATGAAATATATATATATATATATATGTATATATATATATATATATATATATATATATATATATATATATATATATATATATATATATATATATACCCACAAGACTTACTTTTAGGCCCTGTCACCTCTTAATATCTCTGAGTTGACAAGGCCTACAAATAAGTCTTGTGGATATCTCGAAATAGCTATTTGAATGAGGTAACTTTGTTTTTTTTATTCTATGTAATTTATATACACTGTTATAATAAATACATTGAGTTTTTTGTCGATCAGTTTTAATATTTTATATTATTAGGATTCAATTGTACTACAGATTATTACCTATATATATATATATATATATATATATATATATATATATATATATATATATATATATATATATATAAAGTATTAATTTGAGTAAAAGTGTGTCACTTATTTGATTGATTTTACCTTCAGCATCCGGACTCCAGAGTTTCGTAGGCGGACCTGTCCGTCCAATCTTCAGGCGGTATTACGATGTTTGAAAGCAACATCAGTCAGCTAAGTCAATCTTTTATTCATATTAATCCAATTAATGCTCTGTCTTTGATATTGAGCACTTTATCCCAAAGACTGCTTGACTTAAATGTCTTCTTTTTCTATAACCTATTGACTGTCAGCATTTTTGGCTTCATAATATTTTCACATCTATCTATCTATCTATCTATCTATCTATCTATATATATATATATATACACACACACACACACATATATATATATATATATGTGCGTGTGTGTGTGTGTGTATGTGAAGAGAGACACAGAAAGAGTGTCAGAGAGAACAGTCAAACGGAGAGAGAGAGAGAGAGAGTATTGTAAAACAATGAGAACATATATAAACGAAGAGAAAG
The DNA here is from genome assembly GCA_963932145.1 of Acanthosepion lycidas. Lineage (NCBI taxonomy): Eukaryota > Metazoa > Mollusca > Cephalopoda > Sepiida > Sepiidae > Acanthosepion > Acanthosepion lycidas. The sequence goes on from OZ010582.1 coordinate 126,796,057, forward strand.
AGAGAAATAGAGAGAGCGAGTGAGACAAGAAAGGATAGATAGGGAAAAAGAAATAAACAGTGAGTCTAAAAAAAAAGAAACAAAAAGAGAAGAATCATATAAAACGAGACAAAAATGCTTAATCCATGCAGTGGAAACATACCTGCTTTAAAGGCCAGAATCGTTTCATCTATACGAAAGGTGATAGCCTCAGTATTTGGGGATACAAAAGGCATTGTGTTTATTAATTATCTTCAAATGACCACGCCATCAATGGAGAGTATTATGCCAACTTGCTGGAAACTTGCCCAGGAAAACCGATGTAAGGGATTTTGTTTTATCAGAGCAATGCTCCAGGACAGAAGTCCTGGGTTTCAATGGCAGTTGTGCGTGGCTATTGCTTTGAACTGGTTGATTGCACTCCATATTCTCCTTATCTGACCTGACCTGACCTGACTATTATCTGTTTCCCAACATGAAAAACACTTGACTGGCAAACAATATCGCAAAGATGAGGACGTCATCTCCGGTGGTGTTGACATTTTGACCAACTACATGAATGCTAAACGTTAACAGACGAAACGGGCGAGCAATAACTGAACAGTCCTAAATAAAGTAATAAACGAGACGAGATATCCTTAGACATGGGCAGTGAATGGAAAACAATCTCCCCAGGTATATTAAATAAGGTTTCAATTCAGAATTCCCTGTAGTTTACTCATATCGATATACATTTGATGAAGATCCGTGAGTACAATGGCCGAGACGTTGTGACAACAACAGCAAAGATGAAAAAATAATCCCTATATAAATAGCGTAGATAACGAATAACTCCTCATTCCAGAAGTTAAGATATTTTCTTATCTCTGCTTTGAGTTTTATAGAGATTAAATCAACTCTCAAGGGGCCTTGATTATAAAAATTATATAGTCTTCTGAAAACTATAGATAGTATAAGAGAATATTCAATTTACTATCTTTTTTCGGCTCCTTCATCATTTTCCATGCACGTTCTTTAAACCGATTACTTCTTGGTATCTTGTCTATGAACATCAAAGGCTTCCAGTGATTCTCCAATGTGTTCAATGCGTCTTTTCTAAGGTTTTACTTTTTCTGTTAAGTTCTGAGTCATTTTATTGTAGATCTGATTATTAAACCAATACACAGAGCATGACATATATGAAATATACAGAACAGTTGTATGAAATGAATTTGCATACGTTCTCCAAAGAATTAATACAAGGGCAGCGCAAATAACTTTTGAATTCCATCTTGTATAGACAATTCTTTTGATTATTTCACCCCAAGCAAGGAAATAAAGCCACTAAGATGTAAAGGGGGGTACTGAGCGTGAAAGAATATGAGCAAAAGAAAACATTATTAAGGAGAGAGAACAATAAAAGAACAGCAATTAAGAAAACAGGAGATAACGATTGATATTGCATTGACATTTTAAAGATCAATGTTGACTAGAAAGTAAGAAGACAATCCACAAGCAAGAGGTGCGAGAGAAGAAACTGTTAACATAGAAATTACGTTAAAATCTATCAATTCCAACCGTAAAATGATGAAACCTTGCCGCCAATCTAGAACTGCGATTAAATTCTAGGTAAGTGGAAAGCTAATGAGAACATTTATCATGAAAATATTTAGAGAAAAGACACAGGGAAGCTACGTTACGGCAGTAGAAAAATGTCTGAAGCCGAGATGCCAGTACAAGACCAATAACATTACAGATTCGTCTTTGTATTTTATCTAGAATCTCTAAATACATATCAGAAGCACAAGACCAGATGTGACAGAAATATTCAATGCATAGACGAATGGTAGACATACAATTTGGTAAAATAGATTCCTGCAAGAAGAATTTACTTGCACACACACTGTGAACCAACATTCCTAGCAACATTCTTATGTTTGATATTTTCTGAAATCCTTTTAAAAGAATACCTCCTTTTTTTTAAAAGAATCTAACTCCACCCTGTGTTAAATGTTACAAGCATGTATTTGAATAATCACCAGTCGACAGTTGACAGGATATGCGCCAAAAAAAAGCAATGTAATTATAGGTAAATGTAGCTTCATTGTTTTCATTTAGGGGTGACCTTTGTAGTAATTCGGATAAATTACGACCAATTTTGTTGTTATTAAACACACAATTTCATTTCATCAATATAAGAAGCAGGAATTATTTTTAGAAAAAAATATAAACACAAAAAATAATAACTTAATCTACATAAATCGTTAAAAAGATAGAGGACATTATTTTAAATCTAGTCTGCATGCTGCCGTTAAAATAGACGGCAAGAAGGAATGTATTATAAGTAATCTGTATTATATTGTAAGTAATTTTCGCTTAATCCAAGTAAAATTTTGTAATTTAAAATAGTACGTTGTTAACGTTAAAAATTGAACAGTGTATAATTTATAAACACCTAAGGAAATATATCCGTATATTATCCTCATAAATATTGCATATTTACAACCAAAATTATGTTTACTTCAAAAGTTCCCAAAGCACAATATTTTTTGTCTAATCTTTGGAAGCTCTGAGTAATCCTTGAAAATCTGTAGATTCAATCTGTAATTCTTATCTTCTTACTTCTCGTCCGACTTAGAGAAACGTATGATTAGATTTTTTTTAATTTATTTTATTTTCTCAAGATATTACAAAATTCCACAAGATATACTCCGAATCGTAACATAAAACTACATTAAAACTACATTAAAACTAATTATTTAATTATATAGGCTTTTAATTTCTATGACAAATAATTTAAATGAAGGATGTAGTGTGAATAGAAAAAACACTTTCGATGACCACGAAATTATTACAAGAATTGTTCCCCACTCTTTTTTTTAATTATAATTTTTAAAGTTTAAAATGAATGTCTAAAAATGAACAAAGCATTCTTGAAGATATATGTTGTGTATTTTATATACGAACACACTACGATAGCAATATCAGAACGCGTCAACGGGACCAAGTTAGCACGGCAGGGAGTGGATCATCGTTATTTTGCACACTGCCACACAAAAAACGTGTGTGTGTATTGTATTGTATTGTATTATATATATATATATATATATATATATATATATGAAGTTCGAACATGCTGTTGAAAACCGAGCAAACTGGAGAAACACCTGTCACCAAGGAATAACAATGAAAAGAATAGTCTCAAAATCGGAGAGAATTAAGAACCAACACTAAATCTCGGGCTAATACATCAGCCCATATGCCGGTCATCCCTTCAGCATGCTCTCGTGTGGACGTGTTTTCAAATCCCGTACAGGATTGTTATCTCATACGAAACATAAGCATAAAAACTGAACTCAAAGACAATCGAAAACCACGGGAGAGTCCAGCATATATATATATATATATATATATATATATATATATATATATATATATATATATATATTAAGTTATAAGGAACTTGGTAAACCGAATTGGTAAATCCAAAGAGGATGAAATCCTGAGAGCTCAATGTTAGGACAGAGCTAATATGTAATGAAAAACAAACCACTTTAATGTACCATTACGATAATTTATTTCACCTAAATCCTTTTTTAAGGATTCAGGATCATCAGGTAAATCTTCCAACAACGAATTGAGAAAAAAAATGGGATTTGAAATATGTGGGTAGTGTAATTTTTGTAATTTAATAGAGGGGGTTGAGAGTGGTTGTTAAAGAGACAATATAAAGTATAGGGAGGGGTTAATTTTATAACTCTCTTAAGTATGTATAAAACATACTTAAGAGAGATATAAAATTACATTATATATATATATATATATATATATTTGAAGTTTGAACTCGCTGTTGAAAACCGAGCAAACTGGAGAAATACCTTCTACCGAGGTATAACTAACTTTGAAAAGAATCATCTCAACCATCTGAGAGAATTAAGGACCAACATTAAATGTCGGGCCAATACATCAGCCCATATGACGGTCAACCCGTTGGCATGTCCATCGTGTAGACGTGTTTGCAAATCTCGTGCAGGATTGTTGTCTCATACGAAAGACGAGCATAAAAACAGAACGGAAAGACACTTGAAAACGGCGGGAGAGTCCAGCATATATGACCGGACAGCGTTGGCGAGTGATCTACTGCTCAGGACACCTAACCGTGGCACAAGGCAGGTTGGTCGCCCAACAATCACCAACATTGACCAGCTATGTTATGACACTTGATGTCACCCTGATGACTTTACGACCTTGAAGTGGTACCGTGGTGGTTGGCGTGATATACTCATAAATATCATGAGTCTAATGAATATAAAAAATGGATCCTTGTAGTGATATGTAAAGGACTGTCTAAAAGCATATATTTAAGTCATAGAAACTATGTAAGTGCCCAAACTGTAAGCGGAGGAGCAGGATACGATACGTGAGTACTTTATTTTGGCCGGAAGAGGAGTTCACTCCTATGTCAATAATAATGATATTTGCTCAAACCCCGGGAGGCCATTGCCCAAGTCAGCACCTCTCATTTTGTAGAAGGTTGAGTTTATTGCCCGGTGGCTGAAGCAAACCCATATGTGGAAGCACCGGTGTTTGTACGGTATTGGCGATGAACCCACATTAAAATTGACCTTGTGTCACATTGCGTTTACGTTGTGGGCGTGTGTCTAAATACCCAGTATGATACGTGAGATTAACGACCGCCGCTAGAGGGAGAATAGACGAATCAAATTGTATTACATAACAATTCTGTTTTGTAACGAATACAAGTAATAAAATAACATCCAGTTGAAATAAACGTGCCGCCGGGAATTTGTATAGAAGCTTGATAAACTGGAAGAAAATAATCAAGCCAGAGAGAAAATTACTTGAAAAATAATAAACATGCCTTACCAAATTAGTACCGTATCTGTAGTTATGGAGGAGGGAATTGGAAGAAATTATTTAATCGTACCGATAAACAATTGTCGCGTTAAAAATAATCAGTATATATTAACCGCGTATCTACTTTTTCAAGGCATGGCTCAGTCTACTGTAGGTAGATAGATAAAATACGTCAGGAAACAGACTGTAAAAGCGGTAGAAGAAAAATAAATAAATCTATGAAAAAGACAAAACAAAATCGGGAACTTCGTCGATACCTTCAGGAAATAACAATATCAAATAAGATTTTTAACCAGTATACATAGATACACAGCTACATAGATGGTGATGAAGTTGTATTTCCTAGCGGTAATAATGTTGTCTTACAGATGATTGGAATTCTATACAAGTACAATAAGCTTGATATGAATACATGTGTTTCTTCCTACCTCTAAATAATCACATTTACGAATCGTTGGCCTCGAAAGCGGCGATGCCAAACGCGAAGCGAGAATTCGTTCTGCGCACAGGCGAGCCTGTTATCGCCGCCATTGTGTGAACTAATTGGAATGAATAAAAATTCAAACAATATTGATGAGTGGATTTAAATAGATATTCGAGAGTACCTAATTAAGGCTCGTTCTTCCTGGGTATTTAACGGAAGCGGAATAATAGCCGAATGTGTTGATAGCCGTGTGGAGTGCTGAGAGAATTTCTGATTCCTTCAATAAATTACCTATCTGTTCAAGTCCGAATACAAGACAAAATTTCGAACGCTGATATTCCAGGGTAGGTATTCCGTTTCCATTTGAAAGATTTTCGTAACGGTCTTTGTATATTTCTATTTCCTACAAGATTATGTAACTCCTAGGGCACATCAACAGCCGTATGAAAAAAGCGCGCTTATTTTACGAATTTTAACTAAAATTTATTTTTATTGCATACCATTTTGTCAATAACTTTCCTGGAAAATTTACACATATTTTTTTTAATAATTTCACCCTAAGCAAGGCAATAAAGCCAGTTAGAATTAAGAGGTTATCGCGAGGGAAAGAAACTAGGTAAACTTTGGGGAAAGAGAGGTCAATAAAAGAGCAGTATTCAAGAAGACAGAAGATGAAGATTGATCACATTTGTCAGAGAAAACATTGAAGTCCGAGAGATTAAACAATTGCCATAAAACGTACAATGCTAGCAATTTCGACAGTAAAATGATAAGATCTGGCCACCAATTATATAGTCTCGCTTTATTTTCGAAAATAATTGCTGGTTCATTTAAAATCCTTTACAGATATGCAGCTTGAAGGTTAAAATTATATAACGAGGCTTCGTTGGAATAGTGATTTAGATTAACCCAATAATATCCACCTCTCCATTTTTTGAAACGATGGGGATTAACGAGTCATAAGTAGAAACCTATATTTAATACCAGATTTTTATAAATAATTAATTAATGTCATTCTTTTTCATTTAAATCTATAACTTATACGGAGATTTCTAAAAAAAAAAAAATACATTTTTCAGTAACTTACAGATCAATACCAGAGCTTTATTTTCATTTTTCTAATTAATACTGGATTTTACGATTGACATTAATGGGTTAAATCTTTTTTTATCGGACATATAAGGCTTAAATAAGGCTTTAAGACTGAAAATCCGACACCGAAATCCGAAGGCTAATTGGGATAGCGAAAGATGTCTTTCAAACGCTAAGCAAAGTATTAAGAAACAGGAACATTTCATTAAAAACAAAGAAAAGAATGTTAAGCTGTCGTGCAATATTCTTAGGAGATTGCCCATATAGATATGACAGTGAATGCTGGAGAATCTCATGACCAATGAAAAAGAGACTCGAAGCAACAAAATGTGGTCCTACTGAAGAATACTAAAAAACTATGGACTAAACAGACGATCAATGACGAAATTTCATAGAAAACGAAACCAAAAAGACAATTATGCTTAACTTCAGAAAGATATAATTGAATATTTTTGTTATGAACGGCATGTTTGTTGTTTCATAACTATTAAATGAAATGCCTTGTATGCAGTTTTAATTCACGGTCTGTGGATGAATATATGCGTGTGTGCGTGTGTGTCACATGGAGAAACGTGTGATGCGTTAAGAAGGAAATTATTGCTAATCACAGTTGGCTTAAAATAACCATTTATTTACACAGAGAAGCTTACAACATATATATATGTATATACAAAATCACAGACCCAAGGTACTGAGTTGTGTGTCCCAACCATTAGGACAGGAGAATATATGTGTCCTTATTCCTTGATAGCCATGTTCCCAATCTTTTGAATTTTGCGCGTCTCGCCTCTCAATGTCGCGTTGATCACGTGACTAGCGTGGTTTGGACAGGGGGAAAAGAGAGATACTCTGTTCGAAACAGAAAAGTGTTATTTCCCTTGGAATATATTTTCATTCGTCCTAACAATTTTAAGGCACATAATGAGGATAGGATTTATTAAATGCAAGATGGACAGTGGAAAGCAGCGAATAAACCCTGCCTAAGGAACCTGCGCAAATGGTTGACAAAACAGGGACTAGGAGAGACAGAAAAGTAATCATGATTCTCCACGATCTGAAGGACAACGGCACAAAGACGTTATGCGGAACTAGACTAAAGAAAGGAAGCACTTCTTTGATATACAGTATCTTATTTATTTGAGAGAGTTTTTTGAAATCATCTAGACTAACCAAATATCTAAATTGTTTTTTTTTTTATCAAGAGTCTCATAATAAAACCGATGTTTGCTGGTAAAATTTAGTCAACGGATTATCAATATTTTATCTTCCATCATAAGCCTTCAAGAAATTCGACCGACTTTTAAACGCTGGACGTACGTTTCTGGCCAGTTCTTACTCCGCCCACTGAGACATCGAAACCTTTGCTATCCATCCAAATTCTCTCGAGATATCTACTCTCTCTTTTTGGTGAATTCAAGAAGACAATTTTCACGTGCTTATTCATGATGGCTACAAGATTATTGGTGATACTACGGCGAGATGAATTTCTTGATCACATACCCTATTGAGGTCGATTTTAGAAGAATGGTATTGCACTCATTTTGAATTTTGGGATTTGACATGGTAATTAGGATACACAATATATTTCTCCAACTCCTTGTCGTTTTTTTAAGGAAACGAATTTAAAGATTAAATTTATGTTCAAAATCGTGGCGTTGGTATGGCCTTCCAGTGATCAGTGAAAGACTTATAAAATTTATACTTTTCTGAAGTTATACAAATTTTATATGGACTAGATGCATGACACATCACATTATTACTAAATAATTGCTCTATCAAATAATACCTTCATTTATTTCAGATGGAAATTATAATGAACAATTTAGCTATATTATAATTTAATATATTATACAGTTCAGTAGTTTTGGTGCGATTTACAATAAACAATGAAACATTTTATCTTATAATTTGTGCTAACAGAATTATGATGTTATATATAATGTTTGTGATGTACAGTGGCTGTTAATAATAAAGACTTAAATTTTAAATAAAACAGTATTTATTGACAACTGCAAATAAATACTTAACAAAAACAAAGAAGTAAAAGTCAACCAAAGATAATCATTTCAGTCAATACCTTGTTATTACCGCGGCTCAGCTTAACGTCTGGTAAATCTTAGATCAAAACCCAAATCATCGACGCACAATAATTCACACTAATTCGACTGGATAGTTCCACTCAATGATAACTGAATAATTACTCCAGTCAGTAGCCTGACACCGCTATTTATACACCTAGCGGAAAACATATATTCATAAGTTGAATGTCACGCTAGAACCTCGGTGTCTATATTTACTTCCTATATGACAATACTTTTATCTATTTTGTTTTAATTAGTTATGATCTAACAAATAATCTAACCAATCTTATCCATTATTATTGTCTTTTTTGTAACCTTTTACAATTTTTGTTACACAGATTTTACCTATGGAATACAGTAAAAGAAAACTGCAGCTAATAATTAAAATTCTTGTTTGAATATATTTTCCATTCAATGTATCTAGTACAAAATATACCAACTTTATTTGGATTTAAGATTGAAATAGTAAAAATTTTTAAGTCAGTTTGTAAGTAAAAATCTGCAGAAATTAGGTATATCTGTACATTGTTTTAGAAGATATTTAAAACGAAATCACAAAGAATTAGTAAAAACTATCGATCTAATTTTCGGTGGCAGTATTTAGCACCTCAGACCTCAGATTTCACAGCGAGGGCAATGTTGATTTTCTAAAGAAAGTGAAAAATCAAAATACGCTAATACCATATCCATCCTTATAAAACTAACGAAGTTTTTACCACTTGGATCCGGCAAATCACATTTCGGTTCTTAACCAATATATCAGTCATGCTCCGCAGTTTGGCACAAATATTTATGCTTATTCACAGCTCGTTTAAAAACATAAAAAAAACATTTGCACAATTGTTAATAACATAAGATTTCAGCATAAGCAGCACGCAAGCTGCTTTTGCAGAAAAAAATTCACTTACAAAAATATACCTGCCGTATCCAGTAGTATATGTTGTAATCTTTCTTTTTTAGGGCTTTCAGACTATTTTCTAAATTATTTCATTAGTGTTCACCAATATACACTTCAAGAGCCACTCAGAGTAGAGGGTTACTGAAGAAGATTTATGTAAGAGGTAAGATGTACGTATTACGAGAATATGTGGAAAGGATAACAGCTAAATATTTATTTGAAGAGGTTAATATTGTAGTGGTTGGAGAAGGCATCCAAACAGGAGTAAGTTCTACAAGGAAGCAGTCCTTGGGAAAAATCTTGAGAAATAAGCGAAAATTCAGTGTCAGCTCGGTGAAGATGGAGCCTTAATAGTCATGTCTTTTAGGTGTGAAATGTTAAAAGCCACTTATTCCTCCATTGAGCTGTTAAAGCCTGGTCATAGGAGAGATCGGCGGCCAGGTTCTGGTCATCTAAATGTTTTGAGGTGCACCCATACATTGTATGTAAATAGGCAAAAACTTAATATAAAGCAGAAAGTGGGTAAAACTTTGACGATTGATTCGTTTTCTACGGTTTACCAACCATTTGTAGGTTATTTTGTTACACGATTCAGAGCAGTTTTTCTGTAATTGGGGGTCCTGTTTTATAAACAAAACTTATGATTTAAATTTTTCAAAGACCCCCGCTTTAAACTAACAAAAACAATTTTGAGATTGCAATTAAATTTCTCGAAATTTAATAAAATTATGTAAGTCAGTGTAACATAAAACAAATATTTTTAACAAGATTTTCTAAAAGAAAACTTCAAAAATAATTTCATTCATTTGAAAAAAAGGCCCCAAAACATAAATCATAAATATTACGTCGACCGCTGACGTAAACAAAAAGCAAGATTTTTAGCCAAAATATCGAACGTGCTAGAAAGGATTAGAAAATTAATAAAATAATTTAAAAAATACTTTGGTCTTTCCTCTTATTAATAAGGCACATTTTGACGATAAAACTTTGTTTTTATTGAGATTGGGGCCTTATTTCATCGTCCTATGCTGTTTTTCTCAGGAAGCAAATGGAAGTACTAACAATTATTCTGAAATGTCTAATCGAGACTAATATTATACAAAATAAGTCCAAATTACGAATATTATTAAGTTTGTTGCTTTTTTCAGTGTCCTATGCTGTTTTTCTCAGCGAGCATATGGAGGTACTAACACTTATTCTGAAATGTCTGATCGAGACTAATATAAAAAAAAGTCGAAATCACGAATATTAATTTTCTTGCTTTAAGAAATCACGTATTATGGAAATATTTTGTTATGGTTTTTGCAGTGGGCGTTCAATTTACAGTGGATTTACATAGCAAATATGGCCCCATATTATATTTTCAAACAATTAATAACAAAATATAACATATTTGGGATCTAAATGGCTTAATCTATAGTAATAGGAAAAGAAAAAACAAATAGAAATAATTTCTTGTCGCAGTAATTATATCACAACTTACTCGTTCTGATTTCTGTGGAAAAGACCGGAGGGAATATTTTAAAACTTTATCCAAATGAACGTGTGTAGAGCTTCGCATTAAACCTGAACCGCGTATGAATACAAATGAATATAACGCCCTTTGCACTATTTCGTCAACACTTCAACTATCATAAGTTCATGACAATCGCCATGAGTATTGCATGCTTATTAGCATTGTCATCTATATGACATCACATAAAATTAACTGCGAGGCATATGAATCTCTAAGGTTGCTTTTATATCCATTAGTGAAAGAAAGCACAAAATCAATTTTCAGTTGTAAAATGAGTTAGAATTAAGAAATCTCCTAATATCGTTGGTGAATAGCCAATCTCTTCATTTAGTTATACTTAGAGCGTTAGTAATTGAATGCATAACTTCTGCATTCGTCTCTGACCTTTTTGCACCCTTTTTTAATGCAATCCTTGAAAGCCGCATCTCATCTATCGTAGAGTCACACTAAATACCTTAGCACTAGACAAGAGCTACTATAAAAGACTTCTCAGTGAGTGAAATATTTTTTATCCCAGCAATCTGAGTTCAGATCAGTGGAAAGGCCAGGTTTAGAAGATCTATTTTAATATGTTCACGTAAATATTAGACTCTTACCAGTAAATCCAAACAATTAAAAACAGATGCGACGCTGAGATCCGAAGACTTATTGGGATGGCCAAAGACGCACTCTAAAATCTAGGCAGAGTATTACGAGACAGGAGAATATTTTGGGTAACAAAGAAAAGAGCACTGGACTGCTACGAGACATCTGTCCTCCTTTACGACAGCGAATGTTGGCCGGTCTCCACGAAGAGGAAGAAGAGACTCGAGGCATCGGAGATATGGTTCTACAGAAGGATGCTAAGGATACCAGGACCGAACATGTAAGCAACGATGAGGTATTAGAGAGGATGCAACCAAGGAGGAAGCTTATACTTAACACCAGGAAGAGGCAGCTGAAGTTTCTGGGACACGTAATGAGAAAGCTTAGAGAATCTGATGCTCACATATTGACTAGAAGGAAAGAGAGAAAGGGGAAGGCAACACATGACAAACATAGCGGGCTTGAGCGGGTGGATGACAGAACTTGGCCTGGGGTTAGTAGCAGGGGGACAAAACCTATTGAGAGGTACAAGGGATATGGTGAAGTGGAGAGCCGTGATCGCCTACGACCTGAAGGGAAACGGTACATAAAAGAAGACTTATCTTGATTTATTGAGGAAATCATCATTATTTACATATGGATCATTATCCTCATATTTCTTCTTATGATCATAACGTTTCGGTCGTTGTGCTCTTCGGCCTTCATCCTTCGATCCGGGTGATCCTTTTATTTAATCTCCGGAGGTAAATTTCTCCTCGTTTCACTTCCTATGTCTCGGGATATCTTGTCTAGTTCTTATTTAAGAACTGCTTACTTATTGTTCGCCCTGTTTGCACTAAGTCTATGTACATGGAATTGAACTCAGAATATCACCAAATTCGTTAGTTATCTAACGGCTAAAATCACTAGGCTATTATCCCGTTGAACAAACCGAAACAAATGTTCATAAGATTGCAAAGGAAGCACAACGTCCTGACCAGAGAGAGTATATTGTATTGTGCCGTGGATTTCCTCCAGTTATTCTGACGACAAGAGAGTGAAGCATTGATAAAAACGACGTAGTTGAGGAGAGTAGTGTGAATGTAAATAATGATAACTCCTCACCCAAGAAATTTAGACGGGAGAATCATATATATATATATATATATATATATATATATATATATATATATATATTATTTTATTCAAAACAATAACTAACAACGAAACAAGACAAGGCAGAAAATATCGCGTGTGATATCATGACCAAAAGAAAAAGAAGAATGATTGCATTTTTATTTTGTAGACGGATAAAGAAAAAGAAAAAAAAATTAACAAATTCGAGCAACATAAATTCAGAATTAAAAAGTTAATCTTACTTTTATTGTTGTTCTATGTGCATAATTGGCAACAGTTTTGTGCTACATCTAAATCTGTATCAAAATGTAACACCTTTCACTCACGCGTGAAATCCTCTGTTTTTCTCGTTTTAAATAAAGATTACCGTTAATCTTTACAGGACTTAATGTCTTCTTCTCAAAGGAAAGATTTTTTTTTTTTTTAACTCTAATCTGTATAAAATCGATTTGGAGTAAAAAGGCATTCTTCGATCATTTTACGTCAAGTGGACATCTAACGACTCTTGGATCGGCTAAAGATATTAAGCGTTAATATTTTTTTTTGTTTTTGTGCTTAACTGGTACTGTATCGAAAACGATAATTAGCGTCCTTTGGCGTTGATCGTGCCAAATTACTTAATTCTGTGAGAAATGGCTTTCTACTCCTGAATTCGTTTTTTTGTTCATGTTTCAGAACCAGCAAGAGCGAAAAAAAGTGATAATGCGTATAAGTGATAATGCGTTTAAGTGATAATGCGTTTAAGTGGCAATGCGTAAATATGATAATGCGTATAAGTGATAATGCGTAAATGAGAAGGATGACGCCGTGAGATAGTATGGCGGGACATAGCTGTGAAGGCCTGAACTGGGGGAATATAGCTCGTCTGAACATTTACAATGAAAATAATTAAAGAGCAAGGAGAGACTAGCAACTTATCGTCTGTATGTAAGGAGATGCAGGGTGAGAAATAAGTCATCATATACAAGGCGACATAATTATGTTTGAACTATGTCATGGCTGCACAGTGAGGAACAATACTCCATTTTATGGCTGATTTTTTATGGCAACTGTTATATACCGTATCTTTGAACACTAAAGGATGTGTCCCAATCCTCATAAATACTTTGGAAACTATTGCGTGAGTGTTTGTGTGTGTGTGTGTGGGGGGGTAATATGCTAAGTAGTCCGCCACTAGCTGTGTTTACCTACTTCAGGCCGCTGGCGATTATTGTATTTTGTTGATGCTATAAAGATTACCATTTCATTTTCAACCTCCGTTTTGGTTATTCCTCATTCAGTAACTTTTTTCTAGGTTACAACAGCAACAATATTCCATTTTATGGCTGATCTCACGCTTGTAAATATAGAGCATAGAAACAGGTGCCAGGTACTTTCTAGAGCGGTACAAAGAACCATCTGTAACGATGACCCGAACATACGAGTTTCACTTAAGGTCTCGAGTGATCTTATCTTCTATCTCAATAGGCATTCGAGACAAGAAGTCTCATTAATAGTGTTATCTCTCATCAGAACTGAAGAAAATCTCATTAAAAATTTTTTTTTTAAAGAAATGTAGGGTAAACCGAATTTTTGCCTGTAGTGTAGGATAAATAACAGTTATGCCTAAACTTGAAGTAATCTGGGACGTAAACACTTGGCAGTCTGTTCCACAAGTTGGCATTTTTGGGAAACCGCGTGGAACTTCTTTATTATCGATGAAAGACAAAGGAAATTAGCATGATTCGACCCTGTGTATGTGGAATGGAGTGTTAAACATCTGTACTGGTAGAACCAAGAATATAGCTCGTCAAAATATTTTCCATGGAATAAGGATAGGCTTGCGACGTTTGCTCTGTGGGAAAAAGAGTTGTAGGCTTCAAAATAATTAATTGTCCACAACGTCGCGTAAACGCTTTTGAACACTGTTAAGTATGAAAAGGTAAGATTAGGTAGCTCCAGTTCAGGTACGGCAGCTTTTGTTTCGAAAGTCGACCGATTTTCTCTATCTTAATTGCTGAACATAGACTCGTCTATTCACTATGAGTAAGACGTCTGCTTATAGGTTAGAGGTCGCAAAAGGATCGCGTTGAGACGCACGCACTGACCTGCCGCAGTGAACTGCAGTATTCGTTATTACTGTATATTCATCCATGTCCCTCAATTGATTTAAGCTTTTCTTAAAGCTTATACGAGCATTATAATAGCAGCAGTATTCTATTTTTAGTCAAGTACAAATGTGTTTACGTATTATACCAACTTCCATTAAGCGACAATATAAATAGTCAGGTGTTTACCAGGACGAATGAGTATCACACGGTTCACACTCCTCCCCGGACTTTTGAATAGGAGTAGAGGTTTATGCCTTGTTCCATGTTTAGGATAGGGTTTCCGGTCCCATCTAAAATCCCCTTCTCTTTCATTCCCAGTAACCTCTTACGCCTTAGACGCATTGTCGCCTTGGCTGGAGGAGAATTGATTAAAACATAGATGAAATACTAGCCATTTATGTCAACAACGCTGAAAAAGATATGAGGCCCTAAACCCACAAACGATACGTTGTAGTCTCTTGCTATTTTCATGGCAGCTGATCAGATGTGCAATATTCCTTACTGCAATCAGTTCAGACCTCCACAGCTAGGAACTGTTATGGACACATTCAAAGAGTTACTGCTGTTTGTATTTGTGGCAGCCACCCCGGATTGGTTGAGCCGGCTTTATCAAACCTTTTTGCCGTATCTCGAAGCATATGCAAATACATAGCAGGAATTTCAGTAGAAATTTGGACGCATGTATACACAATTTATGTTAGCGCAATACGAGCATATCGAGGCTGATTTGAATTTAGATTTTTCCTTCTCCTATATTGGTTGCCAAAGTTTAAAGGACCCAATCTGTCCTGCTATTTACCCATAGATGGGGAAAAGAGATAAATGCATACATTTACTAAGTGCGTAAGTGAATGCATGGACTTGACCGGAATAAGAACTTTGTTCTTCGATTCCTCAACCCGAACAGCGATCCATATATACAGTATTGACTCATCTCCTTATTTTTGTATTCCACTTGCAACGAACAATGTAGCATCTCCCTAGAACAGTTACGTTGTGGAACAGACTCCAAAGAGAATGCTTCTCTGATCACTGGAATCTTTACCTCTTCAAGTCTATGAGAAACTGTTATCTATTCTACATATCATATTCACCTCTTACTTTCCCATTGTATTCCCTTACAACACCCTCATGCATTAAACCCCTCTACCTGAGGTGGATATAGGGCTTTGTATTGGAAGAATAATAATATATATAAAATATACGTTAAAATATTTTACAGCTTATGATTACGATTTATATCAGGTCATTCTAAGAATGTTATCGGTACTAGGCTTTTCCGGTAAGGAGGGTAGCTAGTCAGTCAATAGGATTAAGGTCAAGAGATGTCAAAGTGCGGATGAACTGTCTTTTTAGATTAACGGCCATCTATGACAGTGCGAGAGATTGGGCTTCATAACTATAATTTTAGCCCGTGCGGTGGTGAGTGAAGGAACCCGAGACTGATGTCTATGATCCGGACGGAGGTTTTCCCATGAGGGAATCAAAAGCCCTGTATCTGGTAAGCCTTGGAGCATATTTACTGTAGTTTGATCAGGAATGGGATGGGCTCCGTCAGGTTTACTTTCGCAAGACACTCGATACAATAATGATAGGATTACAACCCAGATAACTAGAGCGGACTGGTCAGGTTCTCAATTGTGTTGTGACCTGATCATGTTGAGGATGAAGGATGATTAGAACAAATTCTAGCGGTGGCGAAAAAAGAATACCACTGAATGTTTTGGAAAACGTTTTGGTATTTTTTTATTTACTACAATTTCGAGTTTATCTTTAGCTATTTTCTTTATTAACAGACTAAATATTTTTTGCCAAAATGAAGGCATTTGACGATTAAACA
>OZ010582.1:126817534-126882534 GCA_963932145.1 Acanthosepion lycidas
AACAGACACGCTGAAAGCAATATTACTGAAATGAGTCACACTTAAATGTGAGCAATGTCGAAAAGGACAATCTTTCGTTACTAATTACTTGATATCGAACTCTGTAATTAAAACAGATTACTTGTTTTGAATATGTTATTTTTCAGAAATAGCCGGTTAGGCTGAGTTTTGCCGAAGCAATCATTGCTAATGTTGTTGTAAAACCGCATCTATAGAGGCAGAGATAACTAATAGAAATAAAACAAGACCCACGGCACATGCTAGTCCATCGTATGTCCATTCCACGAAGCCGTTCCTTGTAGACTGACCATAGATTCTCGATTGGATTTAAATCAGGAGAGTTTCCGGGCAAATCAATAGTACTTTGATTAACTCACTGGTAAAGCTTGCCAGTGTGTTCTTGCAGCGTTACAAATTTTGGTGAGTTTCCTTGGTCCATCGCATACAATATCCGTAGGTCAACTAATCGACAATCGAGAAAATAGTGTCTGGGCGTGATAAAGATCTGATGCAATCACAGATGACGCAGTTTTTATCAAGGCCACACAAATTTCATCATACACTCCGAAAATAGATGCATATTACTACACACCACTGCAAATGACCTAATCCGAGGAAGAATAGAAATCTATTACATCCTATCAATCCAGTGGATCTAAAACTGACCGTAGGGTAAAAGAAAGGAAACTGAAGCGGTTGTTTCAATTAATTTGCACAAGGGTGTAATAGAAATAAAACAGGCATTCAAGTCTACTGTAAAACAGATCAGAGATTTTTTTAATCTTTTCAACTACGTAGACACCAAGATACAAAAGGTGTTTACTGAGTGTGGAAGAATATGAGAAAAATGAAGAAAGAATGCTAATAAGGAGAGGAAACAATAAGAGACGGTTGACAATGCATTTAAATTATTGAAGATCAAAGATCACCGGAAGAGAGTCGAAACGTGAGAAATAATGAGACTTAGACGCCAGAAGTTTAAATTCAAGGCACCAATGATGAAAGGCCAACAGAACAAATTTTCATGAAAATATTTATAGAAAAGACACAGGGAAGCGATTCATTTTCGTTGTTTTTCTTTTCGTTTAATTTATCAATTTTCCCAACGTATTTCTCCTGATGAGATTTTGAACGAAAGGGCCTTAGGGAATATTACCATTAATAAATTCCTTTTTTTTTAAAAACAGTTCACAGATTTTGTACCTCTAGGCATTTATCTATCTATCTATCTATCTATATATATATATATATATATATATATATATATATATATATATTATATATATATATATATATATATATATATATATATATATATATATATATATATTAAGTATAGAGATCATGCCATTACATATATATCTATATATATTGCATATGTCATTATATATATATATGTATCGAGAGAGAGAGAGAGAGAGAGAGAGACAGAGAGACAGAGAGAGACAGAGAAAAAGAAAATACAGAAGATCCTTAAAAATTCATTCGGTTACAATTTATTTCGTGAATATATTCAAATATTCATCTCTCCAGACCGAAGTTTTTTTTTATAATTTTTTAAATTACCCCTCTAACTGCCTTCTCTCTCCTCAATTTTTTAAAACCTCATATTAAAATTTTTATTTTTATTTTTTCCACTTTTATTTTCTTTTTTTCCTGTCCCTTTTCATTTTGTCTGGACAAATTGATTCGATTTATTAAAAAAACTTCGCTTTGAACAGAGAAATATTTGAATATATTCATGAAATAATTTATAACCGAAGGATTTTTAAGGATCGTCTGTACTTATTATATTGCTCTCTCACCTTTATATATATATATATATATATATATATATATATATATATATATATATATATATATATATATGGTAACGTATCCATGGTAACGGCTAGCTCGATTGTTTAAATAGAAAGGGGTGTAGGGTGTTAATAATTTGTATCAGTATAGAGTTACATTCATAGATGTCAAGTCAGGGTAAGGTTGGGGTGTCTAAATTTAAAACGGAAGATGATTTCGTTTTGTCTGGTTTACGTGTCTATGGAGATTTTTTTTTTTATTTTATTTTTTCTGAAAGGGTTTTGTGTATATAAAAAAAACTGCCGCAACATTTGTTTTTTGACGACTTCATAAAGGGTTATCTTTTTTGTAGGGTATTTAAACTATTTATTAGGACTATGGATTTAAAAAAAAAATTATTGTTTGTTTGTTTATATGCTAATTATTCAATGCAAAAATTTGATGATGTCGGCAAAAAACCGTTAACTCATGTCTCTTGTTTAATAGATTTTTATTATTTAGAAACTTGATAATGTGTAGTTTTTCATGTAGGCATAAAGGGCATGGGTCATCCCAAGTTTTACAAGTTCTAGTTTTGTTTATAATTTTCCATTTTACTTTAGGTGTCCTATTTATTTCCTTCAGATGCCAAAAATATTTAGATAGAGAAGTCTGATTTCTTTTATTTATATTGTTAAAAGAGCACTTACGCTGCCTCCATCTGGCTTTAAATTCATTCTTCGTAGACCCAATGTATATCATATTAGTATTAGGACTCTCAGTGGATGAGATAGTACATTGGTATACCACAGATTTGACGCAGCATTTATTTTCCAATGGGCAGTCTTCTGGGTTTCTACAATCACATACTTTTTCACTGTTTTTGTCTAATTTAAGTGTAGGGTCTTTATTAATACTATTCAGGCATGGGGGTTTGTTCAGGATTTTATTATTGTGTTTTTTTATTATACTTTCTTGATTTTCAGTGCAGCTGTAACTCAATTTTAGGGTGTTCTTATTAAATATATTACTAAGGCTACTATTGGTAGGGAAGTGTTTTTCAACTAAAGCTAGGAATTTCTGTCCTAGTTTAATATTAACCATTTGGTTGAACGGAGGGGTATACCAAATGATTTTTCTTTTCCTGTTTTTTTCACTCTGGTTAGTACAATTGTTTCTATAATTAATGTTTGCATTCTTGAATCGACTATTTTTTAGGGCAGCGTTATAAATCTACTGTGTTGTTGGAATATCTTTCTTTGTTAGCGGAGTTAATGCTTATTCTATTTTCTGTTGATGAGGGTATATGTTTAATTATGGATGGAGGGTGGTTTGACTAATGAATCAGCATGAACTCCGCTAATAAGGAAATATTCCAACAACACAGTAATTTTTATAACACAGCCCTAAAAAATAGCGGATACAAAAACGCTAATATAAGTTATAGAAACAAAAGCACTAACAGAAAGAAAATCAGGAAAAGAAAAATCATCTGCTATACCCCTCCGTTCAACCAAATGGTTAGTACTGAGCTAGAACATAAGTTCCTAGCTTTAATCGAAAAACACTTCCTTACTAAAAGCAGACTTAGCGGGATCTTTAATAAAGATACTTTAAAATTAAGTTACAGTTGCACTGAAAATCTAGAAAGAATCATAAATAAACATAATAATAAAATCCTGGAAACACACGCGCACCAAAACAGTATTAATAAAAATCCTAAACTAAAATCAGACAGAAATAATGAAAAATTACGTGATTGTAGAAACCCTGAAGACTGCCCGTTGGAAAATAAATGCCTCATAAAATCTGTGGTATACCAATGCATTATCTCATCCATTGAGATTCCTAACACCGATAGGATTTACATTGGGTCAACGAAGAATGAATTTAAAATTAGGTGGATGCAGCACAAAAGCTCCTTCAATAATATTAGAAATAGAAATCAGACATCTCTATCCAAATATTTTTGGCATTTAAAAGAAATGAATAAAACACCAAAAGTAAAATGGAAAATAATAAATAGAACAAGAACTTGTAAAACCTGGGATGACCCATGTCTTTTATGCCTACATGAAAAGCTACACATAATTAAGTTTCTAAATAATGGAAATCTATTAAACCATAGACATGAGTCAAAGGTTTTTTTGTCGACATCAACAAAATTTCGCATTAAATAAAATTTATTAAACCATAGAGATGAGTCAAAGGTTTTTTGCCGACATCAACAAAATTTCGCATTAAATAATTACCATGAAAAAATAAAAATTCATAGTTTAATAAAAGACTAAAAAGCTTGCCGTTCAGTGCGATAAATTTATATATGAAATGGCCCGTTGAAAATAAATAAATAAATAAAATAAAATAAAACAAAATTATCCAGACACTTAACAACATACTATGGTGCCAATATCTATCTTCCTCAGTGAAAGAACAGACGATGCGCGTACAAGAAATACATCATTCGCTTTGAAATAGATACCCCACCCTACCTCAGCTTGACCTCTCCCTGAAGGTAACTGATATGTGGATAAAAAATTAACTTTTAGGCCCCTTATCAAAAATGGTCGCCCCAGTCATTTTCATAGTAACGAATGAATATGATTATAACGATACATAAACTTTAAAATTGGTTATTCCTAAATTTTCGCTTGAGGATGAAACAATGCTTGTTACTTTAATTCAATTTAATTTTAATAATTATATTGATGGTTTCGACTGTCGTTTTTGAAACATGAGAAATCTTATGTAGCGAAGGAATCATATTTTAAAAAAATAATTATAATATATATATATATATATATATATATATATATATATATATATATATTTGTGTATTTAGGCAGCAATTCTTCTTTCATGCACATTTCATTAAAAACGACAAACAAGGTGCTTTTATTTAGTTTTTTTAATACAATTTCTCATGCGATCTAATATTTTTTCTTCTCGGATGATAAATTATATAAAAACTGTCCGAATGTTCTTTTTTTTATCTGAGCGCTTTCGGCTATACATTTAGCCATTTTCAAGGATTATATTTTAACTGTTAACATTAGAAATAGTTTGTTGTATGTATGTTTTATAAAATGTTTTCATTTTTTTTTTGTTTCAAAACACGGTCAAGATATTATGTCCATTTTCAAAGTTAATATTATTAAGTGTTGGTTTGTTTGTTTTTATTAATAAGGCTTCCATTATTTTTAGCCCTTTTTTTACATGTGCATGATGCTATTATATTAGGGTTGTCGACAAGTACGTTCCGAATAGTGTCCGGTAGGTCTCCATAAATATTTAAATGAGATCTAATTGAGCTATTGTCAGAAAGGTGTAGAGTTAGTCTGCGTGTTAAGCATGTTGTAGTGTGGCCTATATAATTATTTACGAAAGTTGATTGTTGAGGAATACAATTCCTTAATGGGCATTTCATTTGACCCACCTCGTTTATAATTTTGGGGGAAACTTAAAAATATCTTCTCTTAACACATGCCATCTGTTTATCCGAAGAGACTAGAGTTGCCATTATGTTGCAAATAGTTCAGACCGGTTTCAAATTACGACACGGGTTGCGCATTTCTCATTTTCCAACTTTGATAGAGTTCAAAATCATTTACGCAGTCTTGTGGGTGGGGATCACTTAGGTTTCCCTCTCCGTACAATCTTTCTCCACAAACTGGAAACCCGTCGCATTTCTATTGCTGTTTCCTTTGCAAATTCTCAGATGATCTCAATTCATTTAATTTCTCCAGTTCAGATATTCCAGCTCGGACAATTCAGTACTACAACCACGGAGTCGTTTGAGCCTCATATCCCACGTATTCTATTTATAAGGACGGAGGTCCATTCAGACAATTTTTATTATCAATAACTGCTTCTTTGTGGAGCAGTCTCCCGCGTGGATGATTCCCTGAATACTAAAGTCTTAGCCTCTTAAAGTCAAGTTCCAGTTCTTCCTCCTTATCCCCATAGCCACAATTACGATTACATCCTCTTACATTTATATTACACCCCTTATTCAGTAATACTCTATCTTGAATGGCTCTCGAGGACTTTATTTGATGGACGTTAGTAAAACTTTAGTATCTAGACCATGGCGGGCAAGGATTGCCGTCTGCAGTAACAAATGATTAATATTTTGATTTTGTGTTTAGATTTATTATAATTGTTGAAGAAAAATGGTTTCAAGGAAAAATAAGAAAATATGTTTATTTTAACCCAGCGAAGATTTTATTAAATAAAAGAAATAACTAAATATTTGATACAAATGTGTGAACCTCATTTGGTACTGTACAATTGTAACCTTGTGCCAGACAATGCCGAGCATATTAAATATGAAAAAACGGTTTTAATGTATAACCCATATTGGATTACACCCGAGACGGTGTAGTGGTTAGCAAGCTTGGCTCGCCAGAACAATTACGACTGAGTTGTGAGTTCGATCCTCACTGGATGTCCCCTAATTTCGGCTTTGTGCCACATCTAAGCTACGCTTTGAAAATCACTATTGGATGCGAGGCGTAGAGTGCAGCAACGGTTACATCTTCGAAAACTAGCATCCACGAACACTGTTCGAAATCTGCTTGAAATTGTTTATACTCTCCTCCTACTAATGCTCTTACGAAAGGCATGAACCAACTTCTCCCTGCACTCTGTCACATTGCTAGGTAACTTAAGTAATATCTTGTGTCTGGCATGCCGGGAAAGCTCATGGCTTGGGACATAAATGTGCGAGTTCATAAGTAACATATCTTCTTAACCATTTTATTAATATTAAATTTCACCCAATTTATTGGGTGATTATTAATATTAAAAAAGGCTCAAGAGCCACTCATGTTAGAAGGTTACTGAATGAGGTATGTGATATGAACGTAAGAAGAGGTAGAAGGAAGTGAAGATTATTGACATAATAAAGGTAAATATTGACAGTTGACTTGATGTAGTGAAGTTTTTCGTATTCAGGGAAATACTTGGGACTTTGTGGCGAAAAGTATAAGTTGTCGGGAAAAGCTCTCTAAGTGAAAATTCCTTTTTTATAATCTGGGGCAATAAGACTGATTCGACTTCGTGGACATAGCATGGGCAAGTCATAACTATGAAGTTGGAAATGGTGGAAATAAAGAGTGATAACAATACGAAGAATAGTATAAACATTTTAACCTTATAGTCAATATTAGCAGAGTACAATTTAATAAATTGTAGTCATTCAGTAAGGATGGACGTCAAAATCGTGAAGAACATAATCCTGAATATTGAAATCCCGGAAAACTAGAAATCCCCAGAATTTACGAAACATCAAAACCGTGAAAAAATAATTGAGGGATAAATAAAAAAAGGTTTAAAACTTATATATTTACTTTTTTTAAAAAGTATTTATTTGAGAAAGGAGAAATTTATTTTTTAATATTAATAAATATTTGGAAAAAAATTAGAAAAGGATTAACAGGATAGAGTAAAAGTGACTTTCTCAATCATTAACTCCGATTTAGAATGTAAGACTTATTTCTAACCCTAACCTTAAATATATAAACAAGGATAGAAATTAGCAATTACCATTGAAGATTTTTATCCCGACCATTTGTCTGTTAGATATTGGCATCTCAAGTTTCCGTATTTTGATTTTTCAGGAAGTCACCTTTTGTCATTTTGCACTATTTTTTCCTCCTGATTCCAAAA
This sequence comes from Acanthosepion lycidas, assembly GCA_963932145.1. Lineage (NCBI taxonomy): Eukaryota > Metazoa > Mollusca > Cephalopoda > Sepiida > Sepiidae > Acanthosepion > Acanthosepion lycidas. The sequence continues at coordinate 126,824,984 of OZ010582.1, forward strand.
AGTTATAATGTATCTTTGTAGAGTAAGTGTGGCCAAAGTCAGAGGAAATTTCAGAAATACGAACGGAAATACAGACTTTTCTGCTTATTTACAAGATAGACGATATAAGATTGTAAAAATAATTTTTTCGAGTTGCGTTAACGGTTTTTAGGGAAAAATGATGATTTTTCTATTTACAGGTTTTACTATTTAACCAATAGTTGGGGGCAGAATAGATGGATTTATACCTTTCCCAGGGGTATTTGCGCATAAAGTTGTGAATTTATAACAGAACATTTTGTGTTTTAGAGAAGTGCCTATCTCCCATGAATATATTTTCCACGGCTTAAATGTTTGTATACTTCCAAAATACGTAAAAACTTCAAATATATTTTTCTATCTTTTTTATATAAAGGTTTAAGATTACAATTTTAATTTTTAGCATTAAAATATTTCAAAATAAAGGAAAGTCTTACTTGAATGGTTTTCTTGGTTTTAACGAAAATATTCAGAATCGCCAAACACTTACCTGTAAAGAGAAAATTAAGAAATAGATATTAATTAAGCAGAATCGTATTGTGTACATAATCTTTATTTTTTAAGAGTTAAGAAACAATAAAGAAACATTTTTAACCACAAACATATATACATATATGTATACATATATACAGAGACCAATGCAAATCTATTTTCAGCTCTTTCTCCTTTTTGAATATTTAATCCCAGTTTTATACTCATCCCTTCTCAATTCCCGTGGTTTTGGTACCTGGCAAGACCGATCCTTCCATCCACATAGATTAAACCTGACTGTTTCAACCGAAGCTAGATGTATATGGCCAGCGTTCTTTCATTGCCCTTTGCCTTATACGTTTCGACGTCGTTTCTGGTAGGAAAATATTTTGACCTATCAAAGTGTTTTTGATGCAAGAGTGGACAATCAATTACTAGTTTTTCCCAATTTTTACATGTGGTTATTACCCCTTTTCATAGAAACACATAGGACATCTGTGTTATCTATGGCCAATGCCAAGTTCATGATAAAGAATTTGGCACAGGATTCTATCAATCTTCATGCGGAATACACGGCCTGTCCATCGAATGCCCTATTTGATGATGGTGGCGTCAATGCTATTTGTTTTTGTCTTTTTAAGGACAGCCAAATTGGAGACATGATCATTAGATAGAATCGTTCAATTTTCTTAATGTAACAGCGAATTAATACACATACACTTGGATAGGAATTGCTAGATTGCGTAGAATTTATCAACCCGAAAAATGCGTAACAGAAATATAGCACAGAGTTCAAATCCTGGCAAGATCTTTTTATATTGTTTTCGAACGAAGAGTTTTCGGAAAGCTACGAAACTAACACTGCTTGTTAACATGACACTTTTATAATCCGACCTGATAATAATGATTAGGTAACCGTGTGGATGATCAATCAACTCACCGATAAGCAATTTACGTATGGTGGTTGGTTGGTTTTCTTTAGCGGCATATAAACTTATCTATCAGATATTTAATGCTGAAATATAAATATTTTGTACATGCTTACAATTACAGATATTTTATACATAATTTTGTACGTCCATCTTTGTAGATCGTAAAATACATGGTTGGTAATTTTACTATAAAAATGTATTTTTATATTTGTTAGTGTTGAATTGATTGTCATTCTCTATAAAAAATATATTGTTGGACATTTTGTTATAAAAACTTACTGTTGATTTTGGAGGTTTCACTATTTGCCTATAGTTGAGACATTAACAGGTTCTACCACCACGGGTCAGTGTGGACCTTGGAATAAGAGCAGTTAGGAGGTGAATCCACCCTCCTCAAAACCTTCAATCTCTAGATCAGAGGCTTAGCTGTCGGATATATTTTATTGTCATTCCCAGGACGAATTTGCATATGTAAGTTAGAAAAATAAAGTTAAATGCTTTACCAAATATTTTTCATATCGAGTGAAGCAAAGTAAATAAGAAACAGAAAAAAAATCGTTAGAAAAAAGAAAATATTCTGTGTAACATGAATCCTTTATGTGGCAGTGAATGTTGGACGATTTCCTCAGAGATGAAAAGAGACTAAAAGTAATGGAAATCGGATAGAAGGAAACAAAATTCCACGAACTGGAAATGTGAGGAAGTTTTAAGAAAAATGGAGACGAAAAGAATGTCTATATTTAGAATCAGAAAGAGAGAGTTCAAATTTCTAGAACACATCATGAAGAAAGAGGACTTAAAGAATATGAAACCCACAGAAAACACTGAAGGCGGGTGACATGAAAGTAGCTAATAACATAAGTAAAGAAGAAGAAGAAGAAAAAAGAAGGAGAAGGATGAGGGGAAGGATGAGGAGGGGAAGGATAAGGAGGAAAAGAAGAAGAAGAAGAAGAAGAAGAAGAAGAGGAGGAGGAAGAGTAGGATGAGGAGTAGAAGGAGAAGAAGAAGAGGAGGAGGAGGAGGAGAAGAAGAAGAAGAAGAAGAAGAAGAAGAAGAAGAAGAAGAAGAAGAAGAAGAAGAAGAAGCCGACGACGCCGCCAATATTAGTAATACATACGCGGATATATTTTTATACGCTATGTATATGTCCGAAGAAAGAAATTCGACAGATAAAAAAACAACAAAAATGAGAACACACACACACACACATATATATATATATATATATATATATATATATATATATATATATATGGAGATAGTAAATAAGTTTTATCATATTACAAATGAAATAGCCGCTATAAGTCATGATGAGATCATGATTTCCTGATTAAAATATAGTAAATTTATTTAAAAAATTATTAAAACTTAGGTATGGAGGCAACATATGATACTATAGATAGAGTCTATTCAATCAACAACTATTATTCACTCATTACATAAAGAAGGACAACGTAAGAGATTTTTATATAGAAATTAAATGTGAATAGTTCTATATTAGATTTAGAATCCGAAAATATATCGTGAAGATATTAAGTTGAAGGGATAACTCGCAGGAAAATATTTTGTCCTGATGAAATATCTAATGAAAGATGTCTTTCTTCCTGGAGCAGTTGACACGAGATTTCGCGAGTAGATTTTTTTTTATCACTAACCCTAGAAGGTTGATGAAATCATTCACGATCGATGTCTTTGTGTCTAGAGCAGCTGATGGGCTATTTCGCTTGAATTTCCTTTTTCTTTTTTTTTCTGCGACCATTAATGAAATATCTTGCGAGCAGTTTCTTTGTTTTCTGGAATGGTTCACTTGATATTTCGCAACGACTGCGAGTTCCATTAGACAATCAGCTCCGCATTTTGACGGAGAGAGAGCATAGCATAATTTGAAGCAAAACAGGCCAAGAACAGATTTCCTTATATTTGTATATTTTATGATGTCATAGACTGAAGAATCATAAATCAGTGGAGTCGTAAATGCGACTTTCATGGTAAAAGTAACAATGATATTAGTATTTTTCCCTATAAGGAGACATTCTTTATAACGAGACATTTTCCTTATAAGGACATTTTACTTATAAGGAAATTTTCCTTATAAGAACACATTCCGTATTCATTGACTGGTCATTCAATATAGCAGCCAGTTCAAATTTACAAAGTCTTTCTCGTAAAACAATTTTTAGTAAAATAGGTTTTTCTCTTCCAGTAGCTGTTATCGCTCTTTCCATCATTGATGGGGGTTGCCTTCTTAACCTTTTATTTGAAGTATGTGGAACGTCAAAATCTTGATTATGTCTGTATTTTTTCTTCGAGTTTCAAGTGAAATCTATTTTAATTGTTGCTTTTGTTGAAAGTCCTCAAGTGTTGTGATTTTGTTTTCTGGTACAGTTCTTTCCTTGCGATTCTGTAGCGCCAAACCACAATATTCGAAGAAGTTTGGTTTTCGGAAAGACCCACTTGCTTCACTCGCTCAAAGTCATTTTTAACATTGATCTGAGAAAACAGTTGTATACAACTGGCAGTTTAAATATGTCTGGACGTGTTTGGCATCATGCATGCCATTCATATGAAAATCTCGGCAGACTTCACAAAATTCACTTGACAGAATACGAAAAAATGTCCTATTTGAACTGTTAGAAAAATTTGATTTATTTAAATAAGATACAAGAATCATCCATAATATAAACCCTTGTGTAAATTATTTGAATCTAAAAAAATAATATTTTTTTTCGTATTTTGCCAATTAAAGAGGATCCAGTTCACATATTAGTACTTTCTATGTCCATTACACGAAGTCGATCCTTGCAGATTGACTCTAGATTCTCAATTGGATTGAAATAAGGAGATATTCCGGCCCAGTCTATAGCAGTTTGATCTCTGGCAAGCTTTGCCAGTGTGTTCGTGCAGCGTTACAAATTTTCCTACGTCGCCTTGGAGTAACGTCCATCGCAGACAATAGTCGTAGAACAACTAATCAACAGTCGTGACAATAGTGTTTTAGCGGGATAAAAAAACATGAAGTAATCACGTATGATGCAATATTTTTCAAGGCCAAAAAAATGCTGTCTTACCCCACGAAAATAGAAACATATTACTGCACACAAATGATCTAATCTGAGGAAAAAATGGAAAATGGTTACACCCTGTCACTCCAGTTGGTCTGAAACTGACAGTATAGTGAAAGAAAGAAAACTAAAGCGGTTGTTTCAATTAATTTGCACAAGGGTGTATACTGGGAGCAAGCCGCTTAAATACCGACATAAGATAAATTATGAACACAAGTGCATTCTGACCGGATTTATTTAACAGAATATTTGGCTAAACCCAATCGTTCATTAATGCAGGCCGTGTTGAACGGATAGACTTCGAGATAATTTCATATGAATGCACAAGGCCCCCAGTGTTCTATCCTTGGTCCTACATTATTTCTGAACTTCATAACCGACCTTCCCGATGACATAAATCCCCAATTAGTTATCTGTGCAATTAACAGAGCTGTTTACTTCTGTCTTAGGAGTAAAACCGACAGATCCACAAATTAAAACAGACAACTGCTCTCGAAAAGAGACGCCAATCATTGGTTAACTGGAGAAGGATATGAGTTCTAAATTTTAAACGCTCCAAAACAAAATTGCTTTCATCTAAACAACACAGAATTCGGCTCTCGATTAAAAATTCCGAGCCATTATTTTGACACCACCTGCACATCCATCTTTACTGCACCGCATATTCTCAAGCGGTCAGTTAGCTAGGTACTGACCAAACACTACGTTGTTTATTTTAGGTGATCGTAAGTGAGTGGGTCTTGGACATTGTATTTGGTGAATAATGGTATGAAAATCACTTATTTAAAATAATTTCTGGAAGACTATAGAAGAAAAGTACCCAGAGCAGTTGGTTATATGGAAAGTTAAAAAAACGTTTTGAATGGAAGAATACGGTATAAAACTATAGAATAGATCAATAAATATGAGTTTCGATAAAATTTGTCACAATACCAAGTAGAAGCTTCTGAATTTTTATAAGACTTAATCAACTTTACCGCTGAAAATGTTACATTCATTGTAATGGGTGGTTACAAGCGAAAGGTGAGATAGTGTGTGCTTATTCTATTACCACAAATACCATATTTTATATCCATTTAATAAGTAAAGCGAAACTTTTGGCCAACTCAATCTTTTTTAAGCATATTTAAGTAAAAACCGGACATCTTGACATTGTCTCACAATAAAGGCATGCGGACGAGGAAAATGCATTAAACTGTCACTGAAAAACTGAAGACTTTTAGTGCAACGAATTTTCGACGTGCAGTTATGTTTTGTTTGTTCATTTAATACATGCAGTTTTCTTGTTTGAATGGAGCACACATCAAAATCATAAGCAATTTTACTTGAAAGGATTTAAAGGATTAGAACTACCATTTCTGAAAAATGCGAAGTGAACGTCTCAATAAAACAATAACGAGAAATCGTCTAAAGAATGGTAATTGTTCGGGCGGAGATGTGGTTGGGTTGCGAAGAGCTCAAGGCCGGTTGCGTGCTCAAAACTTGGCTATGGAACGCAATAGAAACTGCTGACTGAATAACCGCCAATTAGAATTAAAATTCTATTTAATTTGCTTTTAAATGTTTAATATTAATATTCCTATTAAGACGTGTACATGCGTGACAGTTGTGCGCTGGGAAGCTTCTTTTTATGAGTGTAATGGCGAAAAGAATCGATCATTTGTGTACTAAGTGAAAATGCTAGTGTGTGCTTCTGTGTTTTTGAAACGTTTGTTTTAATGTACATGGTTTTTTTATATGCTACATTTTTATTTAAATTTGCTGTACAATCACGCCACACGCACACACTTACACACACTCACACACACACACACACACACATATATATGTATGAGTTAGCGCTGATACATATATAAATATACATAACTGTTGCATACGAATTATACGAACTTGTTACAAGGTTTTTGTGTTTAGGTCAAACTCACATTATATGTATATATGTATGTATGTATGGATGGATGGATGGATGAGGAGGAGGAGGAGGACCGGTGGAGGAGGTGGAGGACCGGTGGACAGCCGAGTTCGAATTGTTAAGTGCTAATACTTTATTCCTTTATTTTCTTGTGTTCTTATAATTATTTTCTTTTCTGGACATAAATTATCTAGAAATTATCCGAATGACTTGTATGACAGAATGTTTTCGGCTATCCTTTTAGCCATTATTAAGGATGATTTTATTTTTACTTTTTACTGAACGTGTTTGGTAAATAAGTCATTCTTATAACTTTAAATGCATATATAAAGCAATCCATACATTCAGTTAAAAGTAAAAAAAAAAAATGCGTATAGAGATTTAAATATTTCTAATTCAAATGTTTTTGATATTTCCAGAGTTTATGTTTCAATCACTGATCAATACTTTTTTGTACAATTTCTTACCCAATATAAAGCGCAAGAGCCACTCAATGTAGAGGATTACGGAATAAGATTCATGTTAGAGCAAATCAAAGGAAAAATGGGAAGTGTATATTATGAGGATATGTATGATAGATAACGCTTGTCCCAACAATTGAACTTTTAAGGTCATTATGATCAAGGAAGCATCCTTTCTGTGAAAGAAACAGTTATGGCGGTGTTTCGTCCTTACCAGTGAAATTCGAAAGTAATGAGGATGAGTTAACTCTGTGTACGTAGCATGGTGGATTCTTGATGTGAATATCTGGACATCTGCTATGAAAAATGTGATAGAGTAGCAAGATGCTAGAAACATTTCATGCTTTATAAGGTTTGTATGACTGTTATAGCTCTACGAAAGACATCTAACAAGAAATTTATTTTACATCTACAACTACTATCTCTAGTTAAGCTATGACCTATATTTAGTGAAATTAATAATACAAAAATTAATGCAAAATTAATAAAAAAAATAAAACGGGGGAAACTTGTCCAATGAGAATAGGTATGAACGAAACCTACAGCAAGTCGAATACATGATAACTCACGTTGAATAAATATATATACTAAAGAAAAATAAACGCAAAAATAATTATTAACAAAAGATATTAATTATTATTGAATTTTTCACGAAAGTGGTTACTTTCGGAGACTATATGCATTGATTTAGTAAATCGATATTCTGACTAAGTCTTGAATGGTGACTGATTAGCAATGACAAAACTGTTTTGCCGTGCTGTTCGAAGTAGCAAAAAAGAACTTTCAAAATAAACCCAAACACGGAAATGGATGCCTAATAAATTGAATTTTTTTTTCCTCTGTTTTACTCATAATCTGAGATAACGTTTGCTTTGCCTACAGAGTTGCTTCACCAGAGTAACAGACAGGAACAGCAAAATACCATTAATCAGTTATACTTTTAATCGAATCCTGTGATCGAAGAAACAGAAAAAACTGTGATTAATTAATACCTTAATTGATTTTCTAGCAAAGAATGGTTGCTTTATTTTTTTAAACTGAGGGAGGGGAAAACATTTTCGACACGCAATTTCCGATCCTAGCTTGGTATCATGTTTGCAGCAAATACATTAATGTATACATATATTCCACTGAAAATTTAGTATTATGAAACCGTAAAGTTGAAATCGTAAGATAACCTGATTCATGTAATCTGAATTGAAGAGAGCTTCTCAAAAGAGGAAAAAGATTACAATTCAAATGTCACCGGAGTAGAGGTTCCTATTCTTACATTATTCGGGTGATTCAGACTATTTATATTATCCTCATCTTTGTTGTTGTTTACAACAAAAAATGAGAAGAATGGCCGAATAAAAATAATGTTCAAAATGATAACTCCTCATCCTAGAAATTTAGACAGCTTGACTAGACTGATATTGAAGTTGTTTAGTTTGCTAGAACAACGGAGCGATAATACAGGTGAATACAATTTTCGCCGAGTTAGGTTTGACCCTCGATTTTGACTAACTTTTGGCTTCTGAATCCAAACATGGTCCGAGTTTTTCTGTATCACGTAAGGTTTGCATGCTACAGGATACCCTCGCTTTGTATAAAAAGACATAAAATACCGTACTTAGTGTATTTGGGCTCATTTTATTGTATGGTTTAAAAATACATATGATGGAAAATAATAAAGCACACCCAACCTCTCACTGCACCGTCTCACGTGTAACTGATTCAATCTCCGCCCTCTACATATGACGTTACATTCAAAATTATATACACACACACACACACACACATATATATATATATATATATATATATATATATATATATATATATATATAGCATGAAACAGACTGTCGCCTCTAAGTGTTGACTTCTATGTTCACTTTTATATTTACAAACGCTCTATCTCTGATATTGAGCACTTTATTCCATAAATATAGCACACCTTAAGACTATATTTCTTTATATTCAGCTCCTGGTAAACAGTAGAGCACTTTCGCTACATTTATAACCCAGTATGGACATGGAAAAATTTAACCTCGACTACTCCCTAAAAAACATACCCATCCCATCCCCCCCTATATATAAACTAAAATTAATTGAAAAAATAGAAAGTTTCCTAAAAAGAATGAGATGGAAAGTCCACTTTTTAAACCGGGACCTTTACAATAACAACACACTTAAGGAAAAATACGGCTTTAAAACAAAAAAATGCCCCCCACAACAAAAAGAATTAGACAATTTCGAGAAAGACTTAACTGACCTAGTTAGAAACATAAAATTCCACAAAAAACAAGATGCATTCCAAAAAAAACTAAAAGCAGATATAACTAAAATAAACAATTCAGCAAGTGTATTTATCGCTGCTGACAAAACGAGAAATTTATACAAACTAAGTCCTCCTACACACAATAAATTACTGAAGAACAACATAACCAAAACATACAAAGGCACCCCAAACAACAGAACACGATATCAATAAGGAAGCTAAAACAATCGCCCAAAAATTAGACCTGGATGACCGAATAAGTTGTATTAGCAAGGCAGGAGCCTTTATCACACTAAAAGACCATAAAGAAAATTTCAAAACCAATCCTGCATGTAGACTCATAAACCCAGCCAAAAGTGAACTAGGTAAAATAAGTAAAACAATACTAGAAATAATTAATTCTGAACTTAGGAAGAAATTAGGAGTAAACCAGTGGAAAAATACGAAAACAACTATTGACTGGTTCCACAGCATAAATAACAAACAAAACTGCCAATTCTTACAATTAGACATAAAAGAATTTTACCCATCCATAACAGAACGTATGCTAGATAAGGCCATCAACTTAGCTCAGGAACAAGTAATAATACAACCAAGCGAAATCAACATCATTAAGCACTCCCGTAAATCACTATTATTCCACAATGAAGAAGCATGGATAAAGAGAGATGGGATATTTGACACTACAATGGGAAGCTTTGACGGTGCAGAAGCATGCGAAATCATAGGCATTTACTTACTAAACGAACTGAGCAAAATAATAGATAGAAATGACACAGGACTCTACAGGGACGATGGTCTCATAATCTTAAGAAACTGTAACAAACAAAACACAGACAAAACTAGAAAAGCAATAATAAAGATTTTTAAAAATAACGGATTCGACATAGATATAAAAACTAACCTAAACGAAGTAGATTTTCTAGATGTTACCTTCAACCTAAGAGAAGGCACACATAAACCATATAGAAAACCTGATGACAAACCACTCTACATACACACATCTTCCAACCATCCACCTTCTATAATCAAACAGATACCAAAATCGATTAACCGCAGGCTCTCTGACAATTCCTCCAATGAATCCCTATTTAACAAAGCTAAGAAAGACTATGAAACAGCCCTAAAAGATAGCGGATTCCCAGAAACACTCACATACTCACCACAGAATACAAAAAAGGCCAACAGAAGAAGAAATATCATATGGTTCAACCCACCGTACAGCAAGAACGTAAAAACAAACGTAGGGAAAATATTCTTCAAACTCTTACACAAACACTTCCCAGAATCAAGCACCTTACACAAGATATTCAACAAAAACACTGTAAAAATCAGCTACAGCTGCACCGAGAGCATGGCACAAATAATAAAAAAGCACAATAGGAAAATTATCAACAAACCACACGAACAAATTAAACCCATGTGCAACTGCAGAATAAAGAACGAATGTCCCTTAAACGGAAATTGTTTACAAAACAACGTAATATACCAAGCCACGATAAAATCACCAGATAATGAAGAAAAAGTATACATAGGAGTAACTGAAGGACCCTGGAAACAAAGAAATTATACACACAAAACATCTTTCACAAATAGTAAATATGCAAACAGTACAATGCTTTCTAAGTATATCTGGGAAATTAAAAACAAAACGAACATCACACCAAAAATATCTTGGAAGATAAGGAAAAAATCATCAGCCTACAATAACCAATCAAAAACTTGCAAACTTTGCTCGGAGGAAAAAATAGCTATCATTACTTTCCCCGACCAAAATAAATTATTAAACAAAAGATCCGAACTCATCTCAAAATGCAGACATGAAAATAAATTTTTACTACGTAACCTAAAAAATTAAAAAACGGAAAAAATAAAATAAAAACAAATAAATATACTAATAAGCAAAAATAACAAAATAACAAAAAAAAAAAAAAAAATAGAAATAAAATATAAAAAAATACTATGTTACTTAAAAATCGAAAACCGAAAAGAGAAAATATACAAGTAAAATAAATTAACCTAAATTCATCCAAGTAAATAAACAAACCAATCCCAAATAAAGATAATCAATTAAAAACTGTTCCCGCCAAAATAATACTTAGAATGAACTACAACAATCAACCCCAAAACTGAACAAATAGTTTTAATTAAATTCCCAAACCAAAACAAAACTGTTAAATAAGTGATATAAACAAAATTTTACTACGTTAATAAATAAATAAATAAATAAAATAAGAAACAAAAATAAAAACAAGCAATATAATTTGACCTAAATAGATAAACAAACGACTTCCGGTGAAATAACCGCCATAATAGAATACCCACAATGCACCACTAACCCGTATATATATAAATAGCCGAGAAAAATAACAGCACACCTGGCTTGACGATTGCATATAGCATGAAACAGACTGTCGCCTCTAAGTGTTGACTTCTATGTTCACTTTTATATTTATATATATATATATATATATATATATATATATATATTTTAAAGACATTTTTATGTTTAACGTTCTTTTTATAGATACAAGTATTTAAGTAAATGCTCTGTTTATAATAAACAGTATTAAATAACATTTAACGGCCTGAATGTCCGAGAAATTTTCATAGAAAATATTCGTTCTTCGACAGGATTCGAACCTGCATCCTATACGGAACCGTCATTTACGCTGACGTGCCTTACCGTAAATTACAGCGTAAATGACGGTTCCGTATAGGATGCAGGTTCGAATCCTGTCCAAGGACGAATATTTTCTATGAAAATTTCTCGGACATTCAGGCTGGTAAATGTTATTTAATACTGTTTATTATAAACAGAGCATTTACTTAAATACTTGTATCTATAAAAAGAACGTTAAACATAAAAATGTCTTTAATAAATAAATTGTCGGACTTTGTCCATTTCGTAATATATATATATATATATATATATATATATATATGTTTGAATATTTTCCTGGTCCCTTTTATTCAAATCTTATCCATTATGAGGTTATCCATGGGACTCTTGGACGTTGATTGGATCAAACATGTACAGCAGATGTTTGCTTCGCACGACACACCCGCACGTCACAGGCGAGAATGTACCAGAACATCGGAGCTCATCTGATTGGAAACTTATAAGCTAATACGTCAAGGAAATCCTTGAGAGGAAGACCTATCGGTGAATCCAGTGAATAACTGAAGGAATTGGAGACATGATGGAAAATAATAAAGCACACATTTACCCCACATCGCACTGTCTCACTTGTAACTGACCAGGTATCCAGGTTTCACCCTCCCCGGCCAGCCGTTAACCCCCTACATATGACGTTACATTCAACATTAATAAAATAATATTATTAATTATTGAACCAAAAAACTAAATATTATTTTATTAGTTACTTTTCTTAACACTTTGACCGCCCACTGATAAAAGAAGCGCAAATCAGTACAATTTTGTTTATTCCGTGAATGGACTGTAGGGGAAAAAAAAAACAAACAAACAAAAAACCCCAAAAACTTAACGACATAGAAAACAGTGACTCTAGTTTTGAAATTACCATGTCAATTTTAGTCTAAATCAAGTGAAAAAACAAACTCAACAGAAACTATGTTCAAAATTGTTCTCCAGTATAATATTTAGTTTTTTAAACATACAGAAAAGACCAAAATAGGAATGTGCAGGTTTGGTCTTCTTTGTACTGTCTTTAAACTTAGCCAGTCACAATCATTGACCCATTCACATGAGTATTTCTACTGCCATCGAAATTTCACTTAAAATATCAAGTCAGTTTTCTTCTTCTTCTTCTTCTTCTTCTTCTTCTTCTTCTTCTTTTTCTTCTTCTTCTTCTTCTTCTTCTTCTATGTAGAGTGTCCCTTCAGGACGTGGATGACCTCAAATCTCTACAAAATTATTTCCTTTGGAGCTCTTATAAATTTTTTTCGTTTTGCTATCTCTCCTAATCCCTCTTCTTCCAACCAGTTAAACAAGCTTATACAGATCGGCTTACCAGCTGGGCCCCTCTGTAAATTCTTGTCTTCAATATGTCATTTGAATGTTAAATTATACTAGTCCTGTTTTCTCATTATGTTTTAATTTTCTGAAAACTTCTTCATTACTCAGATATTCACTCTGTGGAATTCTCAGCATCCGTCTGTAGAACAATATTTGAGTTGTGTCAAGTTTCATCTGTGAGGAGATTGTCCAGCATTCACTGCCAAAATAGGAAGCCCGATATTACATAGCATCTTAGTTCACTTTTCTTTGTAACGAGATTTTCATGTTTCTTAATACTTGACTTAGCTTTTGGAAGGGAACTTTCGGTATTTCAATGCGCCTTCTGATTTCGTTGCAGCAATTTCCGACCTCTGTGAAAACACTTCCTAGATATTAAAACTTTTGTACTCGCTTGATATTGGTGTCTCCATTTCGAAGTTCGCTTGTTGGGCTGTTCCTTTTCTTGACAACCATATATTCTCTCTTCTGACAATTGATGCTTAGCCCTTTTCACTGACTTTCCTTCATTACCCTCTGCAGGCATTTACACTTTGAATTTCGAACGAGTCCCAAATGTAAAAATTGGATTGGAATGAAAGCATTAACAACATTCAAAAATGTTTTCCCAAATGATTACTTACAATGATATGAAGTATTTTACAAAAACACAAATGTAACGGCTACGGTGAGATAACTCATAACTGACAAAATCTACCAAACCATTATTGATGTTTTGTAATAGACCCGTTTCCTCTTCCTTACTAAGGCTTACGGCCGTATTAAATTAAAACAACGGTACCCGTACGAATATGAAAATTAATCTATGTCAGTTCCTTGATGGGTGATTGCTTAAAAATACCGGCTTTTGGATGAACGGATGGATAATAGCTCGGAATTGTTAATCGGAGAGCCGATTAACAATTACCTTTGGATTCGTTATATTCATTACGCACACATACCTTTGGGAAAAGTACGAATCCATCTCATCTTTCCCCAGCTATGGGTTAAATAGTAAAACATATCACTAAACCATTATTGTCTTCCAAAAATCTCTTCGAGACTAAAATTATTTTTTTGGCTTTAAACAACCTGCAAAGGGGTGATAAGCCGTAAAAAACGACTCAATCAAAACAAGTGATAAAAGTGAATTTACAGATGACGTATTACTCAAGTTGGTTAGCAAGCTTTTTTTTTTACAGACCAATTTACGAGTGTAGAAAATTCGACCATAATTAGATAACAAACTGCTATGTTACCTAGGATTAGAGTTAAACTGAAAAAAAAAAAAACAACCTCTGCTAGGATATCTCGGATGTGCAGTTGGTGTAAGGCTACGAAGCACGGAATGAGAACTGGGATCGAATTCCGGCTGAGATCATTACACCAACTTCCGTATAAATATATCTCTTCTTACCACCTTGATACAGTTTGAATGACAGCGCAGACATAACGTTTCAGCTGTGGTTTGCAATCAATTTATTATTAGGACATTTCATAATTCAAAACTATATGTCACTATATCTTATATATATGTTATCTATATATTATTATATAACATATAGTTAAAATATATTTATATTAATATATTTAATCTAGTAAGGGGTAATAGTTAGGGAAGCTATTCTGGCTGTCTCGGGTTTTACCCTCACTGTGTATGTCATACAATATTCGAATTTAAATATTCCAACAACGATTAATATATTTAATTATATATATATATATATATATATATATATATATATATATATATATATATATATATATATATATATTATTATTATTATATAGACAGGCATGCCCAGAAATGAACAATCATTCTAAACATAAGAACTTACACTGATTTACAGCATGCCTTGAACTCGAAAACGTTATGACAAAGTTCTCTTAAGAGTCTAAAAAGTAAACCTGACTTCTTGCCGTCAACGCGTATTTATTAGCTAAATTTATTCTGACGCATCTAATCCTTTTTTTATTGTTAGTTCACCCAATACAAAGCCAAGAGCCACTCAAGGTAGAGTCTTACTGAGATTATTGTAAGGGACGGAGAGAACTAAGTAAGAATTGCATATGAGGACGTGGAGGATAGATATCATTTGGAGTTGAAGAGAGGGAAATTATAGTTGTTAGGGAAGAATCGTCTTGGGACTTTTTTCTACAAAGTAACAGTTCTATAGAAGAAGTTGTCTGAGTGGAACTTGCTCGTTGTCAGAGGAACACGAAGGGAATGGGGATGATTTGCCACCGTGACCATAAAATGGTGGGCCCTAGTTGTGAATGTCTGAACTGGTTGAACTAAGTATCGCAACTCTTCTGAACATCTGCCTTAGTAATACCGATAGAGTAGTGAGAGGCTGAAAACCTTTAGTTCGTGGGGTAATGGCTGCAGGCTCGAGAATAATACTAAATAAAATACAGAGGAACTGTTATAAAGCTTTCATTAACAGATTTTCCCCTTTAAGTTATAGATGAAAAGGGTGTCCAATTATTGCATATCTATCTTTTACTAAACTAACTTTAATCACTAGTTATTATAAATACAAGGTGCCATAGATCGATGCTTAGAAGTTTAATCTCCCATATCAACGAAGGTTCGATGCTCAATGTGTATCCATTAGTTGGACTTGGTTTAGCAAGAATCTAAGAATAAATACAGAAGAATGAAAGTTGCAGAACATTACATTGATCAATATTTTCTAAGTTTTGGTCAATGACTTTTCCAGTGTCTTTCGGCAATATTTAACAATTGATAATCGATTAATCTATTACAAGTATCTGGTAATTTTCGCATTCATTCCGATTAGGATCAAAGATATATTATGTATCGAAAATATTCTTAAATTATGAATATCCGACGTCTTAGAAGAGAAGGTTGAATAAGTATAAGCCTCATCCGTGTTGTTTATGAAGTAGATAGGATTATCTTAATATAAATATCAAGTTGAACAGAAGATCGTGTCGCATTTGAAGATAGAAAACAAACAAATACTTCTTTATTATTAATGGATATATTTTCCGCCCTCATTATAGGTAACATAATCCTATCTATTTGGTTAATTCAGATTTCGTTGCAAAGAAACATTTCTTAATTATTTATAACCTATTCATAATTAATGATCTGATACCGCATTAAAATGTTTCGTACGGATCTGAAAAGATGATAGTCAGATGGAGCAAAGGCAGGGGATATGGAGGATGAGGCAAAACGTTCATATTTAGTAACATAATTTTTTTCTGTAAGAAAAAAACATCGATTTTTCTGGAAAGTTTGTGCAGTACTTCAAACTGATGACAATACTCTGCATTAACACTTTTGTTTTTGTTTAGCACTGAGTGAAATTTCTAGGGGTGAAATCCTCGTTTGAGGTTGGGTCCTCCATTTTCAGTGTTTTCTCACCATTTCAGTGGAGAGAAATTTATAGAGCACCAAATTTTATGTGATGATTCTATCCGCAAAAAAGTTCAGTCGAAAGTATACTTTACAATGACGAGCAAATGGTAAACATTTGACTAATTTGAAAAGTAGTCTGATAATGAAGGAGCCACTGGCCAAGTTAAGGTCATTTTCTCAGTTCACGAATGTATTTTATGATGGAAGTGTTATTTGTATTGAACTGTTTTGCTAATTCCCATGCAGTTTGCCTAAGGTGTTCCTCAACGGTTTTCAGAAGTCCAATATTGACAGAACTTGATCGTTAAGATTAACGGAAATCTTTGAGAGAAAATATTTCCGATCAAAAGTGGTATATCCAGACACTTAAAACTTGTTTTTAAAATAGAAAACCTATATCTCTTGCAGATTCCGTTGCTGAAGAGACCTTTTTGATAGAGGTCTGACCTAAGCTCATTTAGCAAGGTAAAATAATTTGATAAAACCCACCGAAGAATTTGCAATTATATTACGTCCTTTTCCTATCGCCGTGAAGTCTCATCCCTGTGTCTTTTCTATAAATAATTTCATTAATTGTTCTGATTAACGTTCCTCTATGGTATCTAGACTGTATGAATTTAAGCCCAGTACGATATTGGCGGAAAAGTCTCATTGTTTTACAGTAAAAGTGGCAAAGTGAAACCGTAAGTTTTATGCTAACAGTTTTTTCTGTCACACTTCCCGCTTTTGAAACTTTATTCTTGACTCTTGCTTCCCAGTTAACTTTGATCTTTCAAAATTTAAATGGAATGCCAATCGTTATCCTATCTCTTTCTAATTCCTGTTCTTTTAGTGTTCTCGACCCTTAATAATGTTTATTTTTCATATTCTCCTCTGACACCCACTAACTCCTGTGTCTTGAGGCTTTACTGCCTTGCTTTGAGTAAAATCTTTTTAAAAATGATATAATAATTTACCTATTCTGACATTACTACAAGAACTTGTTTCCAAACTAATATACTTGGCATACCAGCAAAATTGTCCAAATTGTGTAGCAGCAGAATTATTCTTCCAACAAAATGTTTAATACCTAACAAACCACTAAATTAAGTTTCTTTTTTCCAGGTTCTCAGATAAGACGTTTAGCCATACTGATACTATTTGTCGTAAGAATCACTGAAAAAACCCTTTGAGTTATTCAGCTAGAAAAAGAACAGGTTCAAATCATTTTGTGTCAGCTCCACTGTTTTCTCAATCTAGCAATGGTGAGAGGAAAAATTACTCAGGTCTTAAGTAATGGTACCAAGATTCATACTATTGCTTCCATCTTCAAAGTCCATTCAAGAACCATCCAGAGAACGGTGAATAACTTTAAAAAAGAGGGAATAGTAGAGAAAAACTGGATCAGCAGGTCACAACTGGAAGTGGGATCATTATTTCAACTTAGAAATAAAGCGATCAATTAGAAAAGATCCAACTCAATCCATAAGACATTTGGCACGTGAGAGAGGAGTTTCAGTCCAAAGAGCAGTAAAAAAAAACTTGGAAATGAAATCCTATGTGAAACCTGATGCATCTTATTACTCTAGGAAAGAAAATTAGAAGATTAAAGGGAGCGAAGATCATCTTGAATAAGTTAAAAAAAATCATCCTTGAATTATATATATATATATATATATATATATATATATATATATAAATTTTATTTGAAGCCTTCAGGAGATTTCGAACCTTAGCTATGTCTGATTAATGATGAACATATCATTTTCTTTTATGATCGATTTCATCACAATTCTTCTGTTAAACTTGGAGAGTAATTATACATTCTTATTGCGCAAAGTAGAGTCCAATTGTGCTTTAAAACATCGGAAAATTTCAGTAAGATATCTTTAATCATTTCTAAGATACAAGAGTTCAAAGCTTGATCTAACAATTGGACAATTTTGCTGTTACAAGGTTTGACAATTTTGTTGTTACAGGATTTGGACAATTTTGCTGCTACACCCGTTAAATATATTCAAGTAATCTTGAGTTTAATATTTGTAGAAAAATGCTGTAAAAAATGACACAAGTATATTAAAACAAATGCAGAAGACAACGAACTCAGTCCTGCAATAGTTACCCTCTAAATTTCCGAAAAAATATTAGTTTGTAATAAAGATTTATCGGTTCGCATTATTTACCGAATGAGTCCTAACCTTTAGCCTTCTGACCCTTATTCATCTCCTTAATTTAGTCGCATGATAATAAGCGATCATATATGTTGACGCATGGAAAAAATTACTGAAGATTTGGATATTTAAATTGTATAAAAGAGGAGTAATCGCGTTGAAAGGCTTGTGACATTCCCTTGAAATTAGTTGTCGATCCTATGCGGTTGATTCAACTTTTCAAATCAATATTTCCTATCGCTCACCCGCTCTCATTGAATGTGAATTCCGGTCGATGAAAAATAAGAATTGATGTCGGAATCCACGAAAAAAAAAAAAAAAAAAAAACACGAATAAAAAAAACTTTTACATCTGAACTTGAATAAAACTTTAACGATTTATCTTTTGTATTCGCTGATTATATATTTATTTTTTTAAATTCTAGACCTATAATTTAATGAAGGCATGGGACTGTTTTCCCCTTGAAGTATAAATGGCGATTCTTTGCAGCCAATGAAATGATTCGTTATTTCATATTTTGAATTCTAGCAGTTTTTCTTTTGTTTTTTTTCTTCTTCAAAATGTTTCTATTCATCCATCGATTTATGTAGGCATCAATAAAACAATCGCTCGATCTTTATTAGGCTGCCGTATACTTATTGCATTGATCTCTGCTTTTGTTCTTTCCGTTAATTCAAATATGTTTTAAGTTTCTTTTTCAACTGTTATGTCGATAGCTATTTGATAGACATGGCGTCATCTGGCATAAGGCTTTCACATGTGTTTATTACTGGAAGATTTTGCTACTGGTCTATTTACTAATTTTGATTAATGATTCGGAATCAGCATGTTCTATTTACTCTAAAACACTGTGATTCAAATTTCGAATCAGTAATCAAAATCTTTGAAGAGCGTTAGAAATCTGTGTTATGCAAATACGCCTGAGTAGATTTTTGTCTTATATTGATTGTAAAAGGCAATAAAAGAAACCTTTTCTTGGTATAAAACAGATTCTGGTCAGAAAATTATTTTTTTACTAAACAATATCGCCTCCGTTGATTCAAAATCTGTTTAGCTACATAGTATATTTATGCTTAAAATAAATATTATACCCATAATATTACGAAGCGCTGGCGGCATACGATTATTTAGTGTTAGTTGTAAATAACTCCCTTTGATGTTAGAGTACTGAAAACGAAGCTGGTTTAATAGATATGCTTCAAAGTATGCGTCATAGCGGATGTTTTTAAAATGCACTCCTCGTATTCGCATCGCGGTTTCTTTCTAACTGTTCTCTGTGCCGTAAGCGATGAGACTGGTGAGATATTCTATCTAGATATATTTGCTATGCAATCAAGGTATGAAGATCGGTTTAACTCAAACATGATAAGTGGCTAAAGATGCCTCCTATAATGAAAGACCAGCTGAACATAAAAGCGAGAAGTACAAGTATTTGAAACATCTCCGAAAATATCAGAAATAAAGTATTTTATACTTTGTCATTTATTTTTCTTTTTATTTAAAAGAACTTTGTTTTTTAAGTGTTATCCTATTTTCCCTGAAAATAAATGTATTATAACTATTTCTATGTACCGTGTCCTTCCGGCCATGTTAAAATCAGGGCTCTTTACAACTTCCTTTCCTATATACTGCAGAAGACCGGGGGTATTTATGAGTTGTTGAATTAGGAACACGTACTGTTTATTTCCTGCTAGAAGATCCAACTACAAGAAAAATGGTTGTGTCTAGCCGAAGATGTAAAGAATACAAACAAGACCGATATATATATATATATATATATATATATATATATATATATATATATATATATAACAACAAATGTGTGTTTGTGTGTGAACGTAAGGACTTCGTACGTACGTGTATGAGTGTTTAATGGCGTTTTCCCATAAGTGGACGAAAACGCTGATTTCTACGAGAGATTACATTTTTAAACGTGTCCGCTGAAATGCAAAGTAGAAAAGAGAACGAGGCAAGAAGTAGCCCAGTATTTATAGTGTAGGGAGAGCGACCCCTAGTGAACGATTAGGGAATTAAGGAGGAGCTAACCCCGACAGTACCAGTAAATTTTGTATTTTCACCATCCCTTTTCTGTCTCTCTACTGCCATCTTTTTTGTACAAACTTCCCAGATATGACTTTGAGTGTCAAATTTTCCAAGCCGATAATCTTCATTATATATATTTATTATGTTTTCATATCAGCGAGTGAAGATAACACACTCAAGAAGTAGTATGTCGCCTGGAGTCGAGGTAGTCTTGCTGAAATAGGTAGTAAGCAGATAAGCTTAATATTTAACCCTCTCCTTTTTTACTCCTTCTTCTAACGATTCTCGGCGTCCATATTTATGTATTTGGACGAGTCCAAATCTTCTTCTGGGGGAGTTGTGTTCATCTCCACAGCACACCCCTTTATAGATATGCACTTCCTTCGGTCGATACTTTATTCGACATGGATCCTCTACCACCGTTTCAATCGGATTAAGTTTTCGTTTACTCTGACAGATCGTATTGTGATTTCAGTTTTAGGAATAGGTATTTCAAAAATATCGTAAAGTATGTCCATCTGTAAGTTACATTGTATTAGTTGCTTATTTTGTGCATATCAAGACTTCAATTGATTAATATGTCTCTTATGACGAAATCGCCAACCTTCGATAATCTACACCAATTTTATTTTCTGCCCTTAAAGCATTTAAAGAAAACCTTACCCCCTATCTTAAATGACCTGGTAGGTTGAAATTGTCGAACTTTCTTCTTATTCCCTGGCAGTAATTTGTTAAGAACGAATCTAACTATCCTCGCAAACATGAGCTCTGCAGGTGACAATTTCGCGGTGAGATTTGCTTTTGACGTCATTCGATATACACTCAAAAATTATTGTAATGTTTCATAAGATTTGAAGCCTTTAGCTTTTCTTAATGTCCTTTTGAAGGTGTCTACAAACCGTTGAGCTTGACCATTCGACCCCGGATGATAAATCGGCGTTGTCAAATGTTCATGGCGTAGCTTTTTAAACGCACTAAAAGTAAAATGAATTCCATTATCAGATTTCGAACTCTCAGGTACTCCAAAGTTTGCGAAATGTTAGCGCAAGAATTTAATGGATATTGCAGCAGTATTTGGTTTACACCTAAATATTTCGGACCATTTTGTGAAACTGTTGTCTATAATTAAATATTATGAACCATTTAGTGGTCCAGTAAAGTCCATATGTAGTCTTAGTCGCATTTTACCAATGCTCAGCCGTGATTGATAATTTATAGGTGATGATTGTGCTTCTGAATTATAGCTATTACATTTTCTCACTGTATTTTGGGTATCTTTGTCCAACTTTGGCCGATACACGTAGGTTCTCATCAAGGACTTTATCCTTACTATTCCAGGATGCCTTACTTGGAGTTGTTTAAAATCCCTTTTTTTTATAGGGATAACGGAATTAAAAGTCTGTCCGTGTACAAAAATTAATCCATCTTGAATAGAAAATGCTGCATTATTTTTAGCAGGTTTAATTTTAGCTTCACTCCATTTCGACTTAAAGTCATTCATAGTTTTGGGAGTAAACGTATCCTTTTTAGAATGAATTTTGATATCGTCTATCGAGGCCAGCAATTCTTCAAAATCTTATTTAGATCTCGATATCAATCTGGACAAGCCATCTGAGTTTCGCAACTTTTTTGAAGCTAGAAATTCCATCGCGAAATCATTGTTCTATAAAATCGTAGCCCAAAGCTCTAGTTTTCTTGCAGTTTGTGTGGGAATCGCTTTCTTACAACCGAATAGATTTAATAATGGACGATGATCAGTTTGCAGTATGAATTCTCTTCCTAATATTATCCTGTGAAAATTATAACCAGAACTTCTTTTTCAATTTGACTCGCATTTTCCCGTATTTGTCAAACTTCTTGAAGAGTAGGCGACTGCTTTAATTAGACTGGTTTCGAATTCATGGCCTATTACCTAACCTAATGCCGTATTCGCTCGCGTCCGACGCTGCTATTATATGGTTGATGCGGGCCATACATAATATGTCAGCGATAAGTCTGAATTTAGTAGTTTTTTAATTCTTTCAAAAACTTTTTCATATTCCGCCCACCAGTTTCCCTATCCTTTGTGCTTCTGCCGTGCCATTTTGCTCGATTTTCTCTGTATCGTGTCTTAAATTGACAATTTTTGACACTTTTCCGCAACAGTCTGTATTGTTAACTTTGAATCCTGTTCACGATTTGTAAATATTCGAGAGCGTATTTTCTGCATCGTTGCTTGATATCACACCAAAAATTAGACATTTAAATCTGTCTGGGATAATTTATCCAGTTTAAACTCTTCACACCCACGACTGACTTGACTGGCCTATGTGGCAAAATCTTTATTTTCATCCTTAATATGGTTTTTGCATTGCCAACGTGTATAAAACAGTCAATTTTTTTCACCAAAGATTGTCGATAATATCAACACTGTTTTGTTAAATGCTACTTTTCCTGGTTTATTTGGCAAAATGAAATTCAGATATTTTTTATGTTCAGCGGGGCACAATTTTCGTAACAGAAGACGCACCTTCTTTTCATCCAACTATTGTTCTTCTCTGAAAATGGCCTTGTACCTTCTGAAGTACAATAGGAATGTAATTTTTTCTTCTGGGACGTAATGAAATTCACTAATTGAGTTAGCGACTGAGTCCGGTGAAAATGAAATTGACGCATTGTCTGTTCCTTCCTTTTCCAGGATTGTTTTTATCTGTTCTTGGTATTCAATCCACTCCCGTTGCATCTGTTGCTGAATAAATATCTTCAATTCTTCCATAAGTTCGTACCTGTATTCAGTTAGTACCAGTAACCGTAAACTAGGAAGAACATTTTTTTCTAATAGCCTCATATCATAAAACTTGACCTCCGAATCACGCTATGAATATACAGGAACTCCACCAAGATGTTTTCCCGTGAATTTTGAATTTCACCAGCTATTTATGCCAGGCGAGAGGGAACAAAATATATTGTCGAGTAAATTCGAATTCGACGCCGCTGTTATATCTTCATTGCATTGAATAAAGATAAAACAGTCAAAAAGTAGTAGGTCACTTGGAGCCGACATAATCTTGCTGAAATAGGTAGTAAGCAGAAAAACTAGATGTCTCTCTACTTGTCTACACCTTCTACTGACGATTCTCGGCGAACGTATTTATGTATTTGGAAGAGTCAAAATCCTCTTCTAGAGAGCTCTATCCATCTCCACAAGAAAATTAGAAATTTCAAGAATATCTTTCTGATTCTAAGAATAAGTACCACTTTTATTTAATTTTCCTGAGAAACGCATCGTCACTTATCTGTTCAGTCTATGCTATTCTTAGTATACGTCTGTTGAACCTCTTACCTGTATTCACTGTCATCTAGTAGGATCGATATTATATTGCAGTTTAACAGTCTGGTCGTTTTTTTTCTAACGACATATTGTTTCTTAATATCCCATTTAGTTTTTTGTAACGTATCGTTTACTATTAAAATTCTCCTTCGCATTTCTGTGCCCTATTTTCTGTCCCCTGTTGAAAGACTTCTCAGATATTTCAACTGTAATAATATACTATTAATATAGTATTTACTTTGAATATGAAAATTCTATGGGTATATATCAAACACTTGCTATACTAGGATAATTGTGATTTGCAGGCATCCAAAATCTCATGAAATAATGGTCCTGGTCGATCAGGATTACCCCAGTGATATTGCAGTGACGTTGACCTCTTAAAATAGGCTCGCATTTCGGTCAAACCGACGACACCCAAGGGAATGCAGTTTTGGTTCCAGGAAGAATATCAAGGTCGACAGGCAACTGATTGAAGGACAAGACTATCTGCATTTACGTTTATTGACAATTTTATGTTTGGATATGGTCGAAAATCTGCTGAGGATTGAATTAATTTTCCTTCTCCTAGGTTAGTTATGACCTAAAGTAAGTAATCATAGTCTACACTGTGATTTACCCCGTATCGTGAAGAAACTTTTTAATCCTTTTTCCGAAGGCATAATATGAAGTGAACGAAAAAGCCTGGGTTAAATTTCGAACTCGATTGAATAAATATTCAAAATGGGGTCACTAGGTGAAAAATGTGACCTTGGACCCTGAGAGAAACTCTCCTATCATTTTATTATTTAACCCGTCGCTCGAAGATGGGTTTTTGCCTTTTCCGAGAGTATATTATCCATTTAACGAAATTAAATCAGATGTGGAAATTGACTTCAAATACAAATAATAGTTAAAATAGTTACATATTTTCGAGTGGGTCGAGTTCAAATAAAACCAAGATATCGAATGCTAACATTCAAGGCAAACAACTGATCCTCTTCATTTGAATAATAAGCGTACCATACTTTCGATATCCTCATTTGCCGCAATTTCGCCACTGTGATATGCAAAGCTGAATTTAGTAAATAATAATCAATACTATTTGACTATGATTTCGCTTCCCATGCTTAATACTTTTCACTCTCACGTGGTCGTGTGTGATGTCACTAGCTGCGACGCAATTTTCGCTTCCGCGTCTCGTATACACGATTTGTCGTTGCATTGAAAATTTTCATGCAACAAAAACAGACTATCATTATTGTTCCGTGTATTGGTTGATATATTGAAAAGTAACAGTCATCTTTGATAATGGCTTATGTAAGCCGAAAGCTTAGATTGGATTTAAACATGTATCAATATGGTGATTTCCTTTCGTCTTTCAATGATAATGTTATTAAGCTTATCAGACAATATGAAAGGAACTTGCATAAAATAAGTAGACAAAACGTGTCTATATTATTTAATGAAACATGCATATATATATATATATATATATATATATATATATATATATATATATATATATGTATGTATGTATGTGTATGTGTGCGTGATATAATATTATTATTTAGTATCAGTCCACCTATAAGGCAGTGAAAGCTAGACAATCTCATCATACACGATTAAGAGACAAGGGACAGTGGATATGTGATTCTACAGGAGGATGCTGAGGATACTATATGAACAACGAGGAAATTTTGGAGAAAATTGAAACGAAAAAGAGACATCAAAAAGAGACAGCTGAAATTTCGAGGGCACATATTGAGGAAAGAGGGCTTGGAAAATTTGACACTCACAAGTCATATTGATGACAAGCGTGACATAGTAAAGAATTACATAACCTACCCAAAGGAGGTTGTGTAAGAGGCTAGCAGAACAAAGATTAGGTGAGATACGAAAAAGACATATACTAGGAACGACAACGGACAGGAAATTGTGGAGAGGCATGATCACTCACAACACGAAGAAACACGACACGAAGAAGAAGAAGAAGATAGATAGATAGATAGATAGATAGATAGATAGATAGATAGATAAATAGATAGATAGATACGTCGACAGCAAGTAATGCAAATAGCGATAAGACGTATAAATACGCCCATAATTATCTTTCATAATTTATTATATGTTTTCTTAGACTGACAACAATGCTAGCCAGAGAGTAGATATTAAAAGACAGTTTTTGAGAAATTCTAGATCAACATATGACAGAGGATTTCGTTTAAAATTTAGACCAATTACGGCCTTAAAATAAATTCATCACAAGTGTTTTGCTAAATGAACTAAAATAAAAGTTTTGGTGGATGAACAATCATAATTTCATCAACTGAATAAAAACAATGAGATCTTCAGTAAAATTCATAAATTGACATTAACAGCATTCATACTTGAACTAATTTCGAGGGATGCAATTTTAAATTCTTTTTGCAATTCCGAAAAGATTCGATATTGATTTCTATTTTCTAATATAAATGCGTATTTTTCTTTTTTATTCTACTTTCAACGATATCACTTGAAAGCCGGTATTTGTCATAGGATAATCAACATTAGCCATGAGCAAAACTCGGATGATTTGAGAACACCCTTATGTAATCTCTTTGATAAAAATCGTCAGTGAAAAAAGATAGCATCCCAATTAGACGCGTTCTCCGAGGCTGTTTTTAAAAGAATAAGCGTTATGAACACACTGTAATTTATTTTAAATCGATACAATATAATACATCGGAAGCAAAACGCATAATTTTAAACATCTTCAATTGTTACCGAAAATTTGAATTCGATTTAATAAACGCCGAATATATCTGATGAATTATTCTATTTATTATTTAAATATATTTTTTTATTTGACCGCTTTTCTTAGTATATTAGTGGCCGAGTGGTTATAACGTTCACATTCTAACCATGAGACCCGGGTTCAAATCACGCGATGGTCGATTTATCAGGAAGGAAACTTCCAGATGTTACTGAACTGGAGAGGTCAATCCCAGCGTGTAACACCATTGGAAAGTGCTAGAAAACCATACCATGGGTTGGCCTAAGCCTTGTGAATGAAATTGGGGGCCGTTGATAGCTCTACTAGTACGAAATCACAAGTCATCGAGCGTGCTGGCCTTGTTAAAATTGTTGATCACGATAGATAACACGCTATTTCCCAGAAACTGTAACTAAGGTCTGCTCAGCATAGTTGTAGTATAAACCACAATTGGACTCTGTGGGTGTTGAATAAACACAAATGCGCCTGAGCAAGCATCTGCAATAGGAATTGGCTAGCCGCCCTATTAGACGGGTATCCTTGAATACGAGTGGCCAGCTATATGCATGTATATTAGTTAAATAGAATTTAGGGTAAAAGCATGTTAAAAAAATATTCACGGGTAACATTTTTAATGACAAGTTAACAGTCCGATTTCCCTGCAACCGACAATCTTCAAAAACTTAAATGCAATGCCAGTCGGCATCTTCTGTCGTCCTGAATCTCCTTCCTTTATTCTCCATTTTAATCACTAAAGTCGTTTCATTCTCTTTTACTCCTAGTAGCCCCTTGCGCACTAATATCATTGTCGCCTAAAACATCGCCTGCATACGGATAGAAAATTCATTGAGCAAATACGCCAAAATAGGAAGGGGCTTAAGAAAAATATATACCTTCTCACGGGATTTAACAAACCAGTACAGTTAGGTGATATTAAAAGAACTGAAATTTCTATTAGGATTTGTTATTGGCGGGCACAATGTAATTAGCTTAAGAGATGCAGATGATATCGTATTGATGGCAGACACAAAAGGGTAACATCAGGTATTCCTACAGTGGGTAGTAAAGGAGAGCGAGAAGCAAGGACTATTTTCGATTGTAAGAAAATAGAGTCTATGGTCATTAGCAAGTGGAACAACCCAAGATGCTAACTACAAATTTGAAACGTTAAAATAAAGCAAATACTACATCTGGGAAGTGCTATAATAGATGAAACAAAATGTTTCAGTGAGATCTGAGGGCGCACTGGAATAGCGAAAGGTGCTTTTCCAAAACTAAATAAAATATTAGGAAAAAGGAAAATTTGATTGGAAAGAAAGAAAGTGCTAAGCTGTTATGTAATATCAGACCAGAACACTTAGATGAGAGCTCTACAAAAGGATACTGAAAATCCCAAGAACATGTGAACAACGAGAAAGTTTTAAGGAAAATGGAACCAGAAAGAAATCGGTTACTTAAAATCAGAAAAAGACAGTTGGAATTTCTGGGACAGATAATGAGGAGAGAAAGTTTTTGAATATGTCACTCGATGGGCATAGTGAATGCAAGAAGGCCAAACGGTGCACATCCTACGCAGTCCCCACCAAAATATTGCTATGCCCAACCGGTGGGGCATGCGCCTGATATTGGCAAACATTGATCTAGAAAACGTATTCAATAAAAAAAAAATCAGATAGGGATTGACCAAGCATCTGCCAGAGCACTCGATTTGTTCTAAACATAATTCCTGAGACCATGTTTCACTTGGACAATCAAGTGTTTAAATATTTAAAGTTTTAAACCTTACATCTGTGTCCAGATGCTCGGATTCTATGTTTCCTGACTCTGCTACTGGGAAATCTTTTGAGTAACTTTTCTTTCTTAATACGAGGCGACTCCACTCAGGGGATAGAACTATTAGGTTAGTGCAAAAATAATGTCGTTTTCTCACATAGTAACATATGTGAGAAAACGACATTATTTTTGCACCAACCTAATATATGAGTATGGTGACAGAAATCTGAAGAAGGAAAAATTCTATAACGATTGAAACGTTTTCAGTTTAACACCTAGTTATTAAAGGAAGAAAGAAAATTAGCGAATTGATTTTATTCCGAGTGTCTTTGTCAGAATATCTAGGTATATAGTAATGTTTATTCTTCATCTCAAAATTTCCGATAAAATTCGTAAAAGATAAACTTTGATTTTTATCAGTGAAAGGATAATCTCTGATGAACATCTTCAGTTGTAGACGTTCAGCCAGCTATATGAGTATGATATATTTCGATCAAACGGGACTATACGTTCTGTTGTGATAAATAAAACACTCGCGAATTCACATCCAATTATTTGCAAATGCTCTCTTCTCGTTAGGGTATTCATCGTTTTTCCATTTGTTCAATAATACTGACTTTTTATGCGTTCGAAGTAAGGTGTACTAATCCGTAGGCAGTCGGCATCCGTCCGTCTCGAGACGCTACGAGCCTGGGCGGGATATATGGAGAACTATGGCTGCTCGGACGTCTAGTTTCTCGGCCTTACTAGAAAGTGTCCAAAGGAGAGGATAAACCAATAGAGTTTGGTACCAGCTCGGCTTCAGGAGTTGCCGGAAGGTAGCACAAAGTGCCGTCCATCCGCCTTAGGGGCTCCACTGCGGGTTTGAATTCAGAGTTGTCTTTCTCCTAGACCAGTTGCCATCCAAGGAACTCAGTCTGTCCTGCTATTTACCTCTAGAAGAAGAGGATTCACACCTTTCCCAAGGGTATTAGCACGTAAGTGAATGTAATGGATTCGACTGGAATTCGAACTCTGCTCTCTGATTCCTCAATCCAAGCCGCTATCCACCATTCCTCCACAATCCGTAGGCAGTAAAATTCGTCTTATTTCATCCCACCAGGCAGGATATTCTGGCTATATCATCAAGCATTTTCTGTTATAAAGGACGGAATGAATCTGCCTGTTTTTGTTGTTTTTTTGTATCATGAAACAAGTGACATGGGCATGCATTTGAAAGTAAATGTTTTTTTTTCTGATCGCTTTCATTAATCAGATTAATGTCGATTCACGCATCAGTTTAAGATAATGTTAGGAGGACACAGTAGAGAGTTAATATCTACTGGCCTAGAAATTGAAAGTCTTATTAATGAAAATCTTCCGATAGGAATCAAACCGGTATTCACTTTATAGCATAAACAGTAAATAAATAAAAAAAAAACAATAGAAAAAGAAATCCGAAATGGTGAGAGAAACACGTGTAGTTACGAAAAATAATATTAAAAGCAATAAGAAATAAAGAAAAAATATAAAACATATTAATAGCTTAAAAATTGTTTATGTTCCTGGTATGAAAATAATATGGGCAGATAGTGACTTCGAAATGTATCAATGAGAGAGATACATTTATTTAGTAACACAACTGAACCCTCACTTTTCTGTAGCTTAATGGTAAAAACACGTCGGACCTGAAGATCCTTTCCCCCATTATGAAAGAAATGCAAGTATAATTCTTCCGAATGGCACAGCATTTCGATCCATGACTAAATTGATATTAAATTCACTTAAAAACAAGGATGTCTACACTAGAACGTGCATCCACGAAACATAAAACGTACTGTAGTAATATATATATATATATATATATATATATATATATATATATATATATATATATATTATAATATAAAGAACGAATAGTAAGATATATGACCCGGTGTACTTATTGATATTTTTTATTTTTACAAAAGTGCTCAATGTAAATTTAAAGAGCATAAATATTATAATTTAACTGATTTAAAATAGGGTTTCTTCGCTACAGAGTGATAACCATGTTTCAAAAACTGAAACGAAAAACTTCAAATTTAATTATATACTTAAATTAAAAGCATTAGTTCTGTTTAATCTTCAAGCGAATTTTGAAATAACTTATTTTTAAATATACTAAGTTTTAAACGCACATATAAATTCATAATTTCCTGTTTCCAAGGATAGAGAGAAATCCAATCATTTAGACAAGGGCGGTAGCGTGTTAATTTTTATTAACTATTGCTGTATCAATTATGAGTTACATTCAAAAAAGAGGTTACGTTTAGGGAGGGTAGGGGTGCATTTTCCAACGAATTCTGACAACTGTTAAAAGCATGTCGTTTGGGGTTTTTTTTATTATTAATGATAAAAAGTTTTTCGACATTTTTTTCGTTAAATTCCAACTTGTATACTTAAAGATTCTTTCTAAAAAGGAGTGTTTGGGTTATAATCTATATCTATAAAAGACAGGATGTGTGTGTGTGTGTGTGTGTGTGTGTGTGTAACGAATGCATTTCGACGGATTTGCATCAAAATTTTCATGCACATGCTGCAAGCTATCGGAATGCCCTTAAGACCGACTTTGCATTTCCCAACTCCCATCGATAGTGGAAATAATCGATTTATTTCATGCTTCTACGGCAGTTTTCATGCAGTTTGCGGCCATGTACTGGTTAGAATGAGAACCTATAGCTAGCTGCCACGAATAGGCAGGAAGATTCTATTGGCCAGCGTGAGAGCCAACAGCTGAGTGACACGAATGTTAACTAGCATGTTAGCATGCAAAAAAAACAAAACAAAACAAAACATCGATAGCTGCATTCGTCACAAGTTGGAAAATTTAAAATCTGCATGGCACTTTACTCCAATTGGCTCATTCGCTTGTTTAAACTCCGCGTTGATTCTGATTCCGCAGAACTGGGTTGGGTGTGAAAAAGTATTGTTGTTAATGTTAACCACAAATACGTTTTTCATTCGGTTTTTCCAGTTACGAGTCCTTTTTTAAAGCTGATCGTTTTGGGTTCATTTTGTTTAATTTGAAATTTTCATAGAAAATATTCGTCCTTTGACAGGATTCGAAATGAAAATTTCTCGGACATTCATGTCGGTAAATGTTATTTAATACTGTTTATTATAAACAGAGCATTTACTTAAATACTTGTATCTATAAAAAGAACGTTAAACATAAAAATGTCTTTAATAAATAAATTGTCGGACTTTGTCCATTTCTTAATGTATATATATATATATATATATATATATATATATATTAAGATAGCTTATGTTCACTTCATAAAGTTTTTTAGCATAGGCGTGAAACAGTTGCTTACTAATAGCTTGGAAAACATGCCTCATCACTGGTATGTTAAGTTAGTAGACGGAGAAGAGTGCGTAAGTGAAGATATGTTTAAACGACTCCCTCATAATTAACTTATTTCGACAGGGACTGGAATCAAGAATTTCTTATCCACACTCTAAAACTTCACAAGTACCAATGCTTGATGTCTGTCTCCTAGATATATGTCCCATCATCCATTTCAACAAGTCACTTTCTATTGGTTCTCGATGTGAATTTTTGTGGTCTGTACGGTCACAAGTGGAAAGATGCCAAGTTCAAATATTGATTGATTGCCGTAAAGCAAATATCTGTCACTAACATATTTTCAACGAAACCCCCTCAGTGTTTATGAAATCACGAAGAGAAAACGTTCGCATTTCACTCTGTCTATAAAGATAAATCTTAATTGAGTATGAAACCGTGTATGGTATTATCTCAAATTCAAATCCACACAGACAGTCACCGTCGAGCTGATAAATGAACAATAGGCGAAAACGAAAGCAGAGGAAACCTATGCTAAAAAGAAAAGAAAGTATTAAAATAGCGTATGTTAGCTCTGTCTTCTTTCTTGTTTCTTTTTGTGTGAGTTCACGCGACATACGTGATCTCGTCAAAGAACGTGAGATGGTTTCAAATTTTTAAATATTAGGCTGGGTCGATATTGAAATAATTTTGAGAGTAAATTTAAAAAAAAACAAAAACAAGGGGACAATCACTAAGTGGATGATAAAAGTTCTCGACATGTTACTGAGAGGAGAAGGAATTGAATTCGTAGCTGTAGTTTTATTTTACAAGAAAACTATTTATTCAGCAAATTTGTTTCTTATATCATGCAACTTACTAATTGAGAGCAAAAAATTTGATCTTTTCTTCCAATTGAAAAATGCGTTTAAAAGATGGCAACTCTTATTAAGAAAAAAAAAAAAAGAAACCAATCCGTAATGACATTAATTATCAACACGACTTACCATTTTATATATTAAAAAAAAAGTTACTTTTTGAAGTTTCTAAAACACGTAATGTATATAAATGTTTATATATGTACATTATGTTCCACAGGTTGTCATAGCCTTTTATAGCGTGGATAAGCTCCCAATTTCTATCAAATGTTCCCGTGGCATGCGTCTTAAATAACCTCTGAAAACTCCAAGCCGGAGAATTGGTAAAGGCGGAAAACCGATGCTAACTTCTTCGGGTAGATGGAGTTTGACAACCCAGAAAGGCTGTCCATCTAATGGAAGGGAGACCCCAATTTTAAACATCCGATGCTTTGC
This sequence comes from Acanthosepion lycidas, assembly GCA_963932145.1. NCBI lineage: Eukaryota > Metazoa > Mollusca > Cephalopoda > Sepiida > Sepiidae > Acanthosepion > Acanthosepion lycidas. Next base: position 126,858,100 of record OZ010582.1, read on the forward strand.
TGTCAGATCCAAAATTAAAAAAAAAAAAAAAAAAAAAAATAAGGCTTATGAAAGTAAATATAATGAGAAAACCTGGAGCACAACAGAAGGCGGGTAGCTGTTAAAAGTGGCTGAAGCTTTATGCAATATTTTTTTTCTCTTGTACACATGTAGTAAAGTAGGTAGGTATTACTGTACCAATATAAAGCTCAGGGGACGAATGGTTAGAAAGTTATAATATCATGTTTCTAATCTCATCTTACTCGATTTAACAAGCAGGAATTTCTTGTTAATATCGGTTTGGAAAGACGATCCTTCCATATTGTGAAGTCCTTTATTTTTTCATTCTTTTCTTTTTTCTTTATTTTTGCATCTAGTTAAAAAGCAAAAATAAAATCATCCTTGATAATGGCCAAAAGTATAGCCGAAAGCGCTCGAAATTATAAAAGATTTGGGTAGTTTCTTCACACTCTGTGTCCAGAAAAGAAAACACTTTTTCGAACTGAAGAAAAATTAAATAAAAAAGCTTAATCGCTGAACCTTGTCGGATATCTTTAATAAAACACACACAGATATACAGTGACACGCATAAGTATTGGATACATGTTATTTTCTGTTATAACTCTAGTTTATGTTCGCCATTTTGCCTGATATTTGGTAAGTAATATCTTGTAAAGTTGTTTTAGTTGTATGTGGAAGGAAAATTAAAACTCATGGTTGAATCCATTTTTTTTATCAAAGTTCAAATTTACCCTATACAAAAGTATTGGATACATCAATTTAATATTTTGTTGCCTAGCTTCTGTTTTGTTTCACTGCTTCCAGTCGATTTCTGTAGTTGGCCGCAAGTTTTCCAAACTGATCCACCGTTACTTTACCCCATTCCTCCTTGAATAATTCTTCAAATTGCTTGATATTTTGTGGATTCCGCTTATGAACTTTAACCTTCAAAGTATTCCAAAAATTCTCAATTGGATTCAAGTCGGGAGACTTTACGAGATATTACTTACTAAATATCAGGCAAAATGGCGAACATAAACTAGAGTTATAACAAAATAACATGCATCCGATACTTATGCGTATCACTGTATGTATATATATATATATATATATATATATATATATATATATATATATATATATATATATATATATATATATACATACATTATATATATATATATATATATATATATATATATATATATATGTATATATATATATTTAGGCAGCAATTTTTTATTAATTCATGTTTCATTAAATAATATAGTTTTTAAATAATAGTTTTATCTATTTATATGAAACGAACTTACTTAAAATAAATAGACAAGACTATATTATTTAATGAAACATGCATTAATATATATATATATAGTTTTAATGTGTGCTATATTTATGGGATAAAGTATTAATATCAGAGATAGAGCGTAAATATAAAATGAACATATGAACATTGAAGACAACACTCAGATGCAGTAGGCTGTTTTATGCTAGACGCAATCGTCAGGCAACCTTCAATATTCAATTTATATATACATATATATATATATATATATATATATATATATATATATATATATATATATATATATTCTAGGCATCTCTGCGAGTTTACTTCGAGATAAATAGGGCTATGTGCATATTTATGTGCAAATACCAATATTCAAAAGGAATATACAAAAACAGTGGCAAGAAGCTACGTGAAGGTCCAGACCGACGCTTCAAGGAGCCGTTGAAAACATCTCTGACAAAGCTTGTGGATATTTTTCAGCGCACCCATCGGATGTGAACATGGTCGCGGTTTAAAATGAGTTTAACAGCAATACCGTGAAAAAATCCCCAAGCCACCACGACACTTCCCTTTTGGGAACCATCTCAAGCAGCGGGCAATAAACCCATTTCCTTTCCGTAGAAAGGAATGGTAGGCTCCTGAATCTTAGACATATTATTATTTGAACCTCCTTGAGCCAAAAGGTGGAGGAATATTAAATGACTTTCTTAAGGTTAAGTGTGGCACAAGCCAGAAAATGTGGCCCACACAATTATGATCGAACACACTACTTAGTAATAATTGATCTAGCGAAACAATTTTGCTAACGATTGAAACACATCGAAGTGACCTTACCGACAAAGCTTACGTATTAGTTTGAAAGTTCACATAGAGAACAAAACTAGATTTAAGAATTATAGTCTTACTTGAAAACCGCAATTTCAATATTGAGTTAAACGTTAATTTTCTTTGAATGCATTTATTATACTTTGAAGAAACAATTGCGTGCCCAATGTAATGACATGTGCTTCTTAACTTCCTCGAAAGATGTCATCCCTTTCCGCAACCTTCATCTTATTTCTTAAGACATGGATTTTGATTTCTACCATTAACCCCCTCTTTATATTATATCGGGTGTGCTAAAAACCTCAGATTTCTATAGCAAAATGGGCAGACACGTCTTGCTGACAAAAGCTTGCAGTTAATACCTGTATATCAGCAGTAATATAATTTATTTAGTTTAATGTAAACGAAAATTAAACCGGAAATTGTTTGCTTGTACGATATTCTAGACTTTTTTTATTCACATTATTTAATCGCATTTGCTTTTTAGCGGAGCTTGATTAAATGTCAAAATCAGTCTTTTTGTTATTTCAATATATGTATTTTATTCAATAATATATAGTGTAGTTTAATGCTACTGACTCACAGGCAGTAGTATGCTCTCAACTGCCTCATGTGTAATAGCTGTAGCTCTTTATAGATTTTGTCACTGCATATGTAAATGAGTCACCTCATCTCCCTTTACTGAAGAGGTTTTATCCCTTATTTTCCTTGGTACTTCTTCTGGGAGCTTTTGTCTCCTAAGTATCCCCCCGCTTCTTAAGAGATTATCTAGACATGGGAGATCTTAATTTTCTTCGTTCTTTTCATAGGATTGTTCCGCCAACAATTGTGCTTGTTCATCTTTAGACTCTATATTTATTCTCGATTTCACTATCATCTTCTTCTTGGCCTGATATGACATTTTCCCCTTTATTATTTTTAGGCTCATTATAGATTTCTTCATCGTGATCATGTTGCAATCTAAATATTGGTCGTTTATATTTGAATGTTAAACATTTATTTGGTTCAGGGATCAGTAAATATTGATCTTTTATATTTGAGTCCGTGATCATTTACTTGTTCAGGGTTAATTAAATATCGCTCGCTTATACTTAAGTCTGTAAGCATTTAATCTATAGGTAAATATTCATCATATATATTTTCACCTGTAATCACTTGGTTCGATGTAAGTAAATATTGATGTTTTATATTTTTGTCTTTGAACCTTTACTTGATTCGGGGATAAGTAAATAATTGTCGTTTATACTTGAGTCTACAAACATTTATTGTTTAATTTCAAGTGTAACACCCGCGCTCAGTTCATATTAAAAATTTTCAGAATACTTACATTAATGTGTAATTGTACATGCTCTCTTCGAATCTGGCTTTATAAATTTGATAAAATCTATCGTTTTGGAGTTATCGACTGTGAAATTCAATTCATTCGCGTCTCGGGCAGCTATTACTGGTATTGTTTGCATATATACGCTGCTGAATACCAATCAGTGTAGGTGTCATTGCGTAAACTTAGCGTGTCTACGTAAATAGTTCCCGTACACAGTAACTGAGACAAATTTAGACAAAAAAGATCAGTTCCGAGCTTAGCTTTCGTAGTCTTCCGCGTTTAGATTTCCGCAGCGAATATATACAAACAACGACAGTAATGTCTGCCACCAACGACGCAAATGAATCCGAACTTTAACTGTCGATAACTCCAAAACGGTGGGTTTTATCAAATTTGTCAAGCTAGATTCGAATGGAGTAGGTACAATTACACATAAATGTAAGTATTCTGGAAATTTGTAATGCTAACTGCGCTCGGGTGTTACACTGCAAACTAACCCATTCAATCGTTTATATTTTAATGAATAAGCATTCTCTTAGTTTGGTTATATGTAAACATTCGTTATATTTGAGTATGTACGTATTTATTTGACGCAGGGATTGGTCATTTATATTTAAATCTGAATGGACTTGTCAGATGGCTCTCTTTTGGGTGGGGGTTTCTTACCTATTTATAGCTTTTGTAGTCAACCTGTTATGAACCCCTGCCGATAGGGCATATAAATTGGAACTGAATGAGTTTCTAACTGTAAAGATTTTGCGTAACTATTAAATCGGATGTGTGTGTAATAATATTTCGATTCATTAAAGAAATATATCAAAATCATTTAGTCTGACATTAGTTTCCTTCTATTAAGCAACTCAAGCTCAGGTTATTTGGTGTGTTTACTGGAACAGAGAAACAAAATTATAACGCAATCAACTATCATTTTGGAGTTTTAAGCTTCGACCTAAATCTATCGTTACCCAACGTTATCTTCGCAAAAGTCTCCATTTAAATAAATTTGTATTTCCCCAATACAATCTGAACGCAGATTTTAGTTGAAATAAAGATGTGTTACTTTTAAGATGTGTCCTTTGTTTGACCTGACCTCTATACGACATCTTGCGGATTTGGGACTTATGCAACATCTCAGGGGCGACATATTCAAATCTACCACGGTCTTGTTGCATATTTATGATTTTAAACGCTTATCATGCAAAATAAGCACAGGGATAATTTCAAAATCCACAGGTAATAATAATCCCAACATTCCTGACGAAATTAGGCCCACAATTCTACGTAGTGACTCATAAGAGTAATGATTTAGGCACTTCGACGTCGTGTAATGCTTAGCAAGCTTGTCTCGGTAGAAAAATTGCGACTCAGTAGGAAGTGCGATCCTCACTGGGTATCCAATATTTTCGGCCTTGTGCCAGATCTAGGCTACCATTATAAAATCACAATGAGAGTCGCCATCGAAAAAACTTAACAAATCTTGATCTAAAGATCATCGACATGACCTCTAAAACAATAAGATATAGTCATGAAGAAAAGGAAACAATAATAAGACGGAGACGGGAATATACAAAATAAATAGCACTAAATGCTCAATAACATTCATATGCTAAACATCTAGAAATGTTAAACAAAACAAATATATATATATATATATATATATATATATATATATATATATATATATATATATATATCAGCATCACAGAGATCTCTTTCAAAACAATAATTTAAACGAACTTAATCGTAAGATATCTGATCACAATCCCGACCAAAATGCCAGTTTGTTTTGAAGAGAAAATATTTCAGTAAAATAAAATTTATCGAAAATTCACTGATCTAAAAATTCTTTGTCATTAGGACAATGTGATATACGATCTAATAGAGGAAAAAAAGAGATGAAGACGCAGTCGACTCTGTGGAGTAATGGTTAGCGGCAGGCATTGTGGCAAAGGTATAAATCCTCTTCTTATCCCCACCCCCGTAAATAGCAGGACAGACCGGGTTATATAGTCCTACATAGCAACTGGTCCATCGCAGAATGAAATGGCAATCTATTCGGGGGAAAAATCTGCCTCATCAGTCAGGTATCAAAGGATACATGATCGCCTAAGTATTTATCACGCATGACACAAAACTGACTGAGACGTTAACAACTTCAGTACAAAACAAACAAAAAAAAAACTTTCTGGTCGCAACATATAACAAATATTGTTATATAATACTCCTTTCTAAAAAATTCCAACGTTCCTTACACAGTGTTTTTCTCCCATCCTGACTGAAGGACGCCTGACAGAAGTAGGCTTAATGCGTTGTCTTTACAAAAATTTCTACTTTTCCTCACTATTGGCACTTTTCTTCGGGTACTATTTCACAACTTATAAACATTCATAACTATTGATGCAGAGTCGTTAGTAAATAAATTTTTGATTTAATGGTGTCCTAATAATTTATTTGAACGTAAAATTTAATTTTCATGTTTTCTTGGATGTTTCTCTAAAATAAATTATTTGTTAATCTTCACAGAAGAAACTGGCAAATTTCTATTAAATAGTTCTATGGATCTCATCTTGGTTTTCATCAAAAACAATTTTTCTTCGCATGTTTTCACTATTAACAAACAAAAAAAATTAAAAGTAGACAGTGGGATCGTTAACAGAAATTTTGTTCTTACTCCAGAAAGAATTCCTGTGAATAGCATTTAGATATCCAATTGAAAACATCTTTTTTCTTTTCTTTTTAAAAGTAAGGGACAGGCAGTTAGAGACAGGGAACCGCTTCCACAAACACTGAGGGTGAGGATTTCTGCATTACTCAATGATTAATGACATAGAAATGTTTCTTTTTGTTAGTATTCTTTGTAGGGAATGAAAATATAATCATTGCAAAGAACGGAAGCCTCATCTAAATTTCCATTCCATTTTGTGAAAAATGAAATGGACTACTTTAATACAAGAGCAATCATTCAAGCCTGACACAAATTAGAAGTAAAAATAAATAAAGTCAACAAATAAACTCTCAAATAAGAAACTACACAAAAGACATTTAAAAATGATGAGAATAAAATAAATTGAAATATAAATTTATACTCCATTTTGGTCGATAAGAAAGTTTTTCGAACATTTTCTACAAACAACAAAACGTTATCTCTGAAAAATAAAAATAACACAATTATTCAGATATTTTTTCTATTCATATTGATCTCATTCCAAAAAAATGGAAGGAGATTCTTGATTCTTTTAATATAAATTGACACCAATTTCGAATCGATGGTCGTTTTAAACGACATGTTAATGAAGGTGATATTTCAGAAGCAATGATCGTTCATTTTATTTTTCTAAATTTAGAAATAAGGGAGGAATCAAAAGAAGAGCAGGCGTTATAGACTTTATTAATTCATTTGTGCCAGTTTTCCCCGCATGTCATCAATAAAGTTTAACATTGTTGTCAACAGACGTGAACTGTGAGCATTTTTCATCTACCTGTAGAATACGTGCGTACTGTAACGGATAGCGACTCGGTATGAAAAATTGGAGAGCCGAGTTCGAATCTCAATCGAATTCCTTCACTTACGCGCTAATACCGTTGGTATGTTTAGGGTTCAAACAGTAATACATATATCTTGAAAAATTATATTTATTCTCCCAAAAAATGTTATACAAGATTCGCTAGCAAAAAGGAAAAAATGATATATTCTTAGAATCAAATATTTATTTTGGCGTTATCTGATACACAAAGGAGTCATAAGCCAGTAAAGGGTGTTTTAGACTTGTTGAGACAAAACAGCGGTCTCTCAGATGAAGAGAGCTCTGGGAAAGTAAGGATCTTAATGAGGAGGAACAGCGGTTCCAGCATGATGGTTCTCCTTCTTATATTGTTAATGTCACCATGGCTCCGTGAAAATTACGGGGAGTGTCTCATCAGACGAAAAACTGAAATGGAATGGGCAGGTCACTCTTCCTCTGGGGGTTCCTCAAGGACAACCCTCACATCATTGTTGCATTGAATGCAGCCATCACAGAAGATTCAAACGAACACCCAGGAGGAATGTGCACGCGTCATCAACCACTTTGCATTCAGCCAAATGACGGAAATCTGTTTCATATACACTAAGGCACCTCTTGACATTTTTGGGTTCATATTTGAGACTAAATGTTTGCACATCCTAAAATGTTACCTTTCAATAAATGTAATTTCCATTGCTCTATCATATGTGATGCTTGATTTGTTCTCGATCATTTTGTTTACAAAAAATGGGAAATACCCTGTAAGCACCAATCAATTATTCACCGACATTTAGACATACTTTGCAGCTCTACTTCATCAATATGAGATCAGTACGGATTAGGCAGTGTCTAGAAAACGAAGAAAAATCTTTTTCTGGTACAATCGAACTTTTTGCATGACAGATGTTCAACTTCTTTTGCGCGCCGTGGTGATATACATGTGCCAATTTCCATCAGCTTTGATGACCATGTGGAATTATGCAGGAATCCATTTCCAAGAAATCAGATAACATTGCGTTTATTGCCTAACAGTTAATGCGGCGCTCAAAATTTGACTTTAATAATTTAATAGGCTTATCTTAGGCTGGCACTAGACCGTAGTGTCACGCTTACTGAAGATCAAAATCCCTTCATTAGTAAATAAGCCTGCCACAAGAGATCCTGATAATTGTCCCCATCAATTATCGTACTTTAAAAGATTGTAACGGACTAAGGTTGAGGAAATTCAATGCGCCTCGAGCCTGGTCAGGTATTCCCTTTCCATATTCATTTTTCCATTTTATTCCGCTTCAGGAATGAAATGGAAAACTCCTTTAAAATGCCAGTCGTAGCTGCAAGTCAGTGATGAGTCCGGCAAGTGGACGGACTGTAAAGAGAGATGAATTGATTCCCATAACATGAGCTTAACTTCCTAAATAAGAAAACTTCAAGCAGAAATCGAACACAATATTCACGTGTATAAGTTGTGTGTGTGTGTGCTTTTATTCTTTATAAATATTATTTTGCATAACTGTGCGTTATACTTATTCTGTCTGAACTGTATCCTCATATCGGTCATTGCTCGCCACAATTTTCTGTCCTTTGTGCCTTGTAATACATTTTAATAAATTTTGTATTTTTGTTATTTTCTCCGAAATCTTATTCCCCCATCCATTTACTGAAGCTCGCAAGGCTGTGCCTTTTTTCCTTCAATCAATCCTATGAGTATCAGATTTTCCAAACCATCTTTCCGAATTATGCGCCTTTTCTCGATTCTAATTATATGTACACTTTTTCTTACCATTTTCTCTGAAACTGTTTCATTGCTGACCTGTTTAGTTCAAGGTATTCTCATCCTTCAGCAGAAACACATTTCTGTTTTTCAATTCTCTTATTTTGATGTGGGGAGCTTGTTGATCATTCACTGTTATAAAGAAGGGACGATATTACGTAACTGTTCAGTATTCTTTTCTTTTTTCGAACGATTCCTTTCTGTCTCTTAATACTTTGATTAGCTTTTGGAAGGCATCTTTATCTATCCCAATACACATTCGGATTTCAGTGTCTCACTTTCCGTTCTCTGTTGAAACACTTACCATATATTTAAATTATTGTATATGTTTCATTTTGATATCTCCAATTTGTAATTTGCATGTTGGGCTGCTCCTTTTGCTAAGATCCATGCATTCTATCTTCTTGCAATCGATGTTGTTATAGGTTATATGATTTTTTATACGTTCATTCGCATATACTCTTCTTTACTAAATACAAATGTCGAATAAATGAAATTGTTCTCATCAATCACTCCAGATAAGCGAAAGATGAGGAAGAAGGCCAGTATCATGCCGATAGACTGGTATTCTGCGAAACGAGAGACATTCGGCTAGTATGCTAAAGAGAAGTGCGTTAGAAAGTGTAGAGATAAGGCGTCTGTTAGATAATGTTTCAACTTCATATTCCTATTGCGATATTTGAGACGTGGATAAATCAGACTGGATATCATACTGATTTATTGCGTTGTCTTTGTGGTGACGAGCGAAGCGAATCAAACTAGCCTTTGAAAGGCACACGTGACCGCCTTCTGCACATGCAGGTTTCTTTTTAATATCGGATGAGGCTTATGTTCTGCCTGTAGTCAGGAGCTCGTTTTAGTTCAGCGTAATCAATCTTGCCCTTCTGAACGTCGTTGGCAATAAAGAGTGAAGCTCGTTCGAACATCTATCATGGAAGTAGCAATAGAGAATCAATAGGCAGGCGATGTTGCGTCTGCGGTATAATGTTCTTAAGAACGGAATGGTCGATATTTCCTTTTTATCATTTCACCCCAGGTGAGTCGCTAATATCCCTAAGACGTAAGGGGTTTATTGAGAAGGAAAGAAAATGGGAAGAGGATAGCGATGGGAAAAGACCATAAAAGAACAGGTCAGATGAATGCAGAAGATTGCGATTGACGTTGCATTTGATTTTTGAAGATAGCAGGAGAATAAGGGAGCAGAAAACTGCAGAGTTTTCCACAGGCGAGAAATACGAGAAACGAAACATTACAGTTGCATCTAACTTATTTCAACATTAAAATGCTAAGAGCTAGTTGCCAATCTATTATTACACTTCATGCGGCCGAGATACCGACGAGGAAATCTCATTAGGACAACTGCCATGGAAATATTTATAAAAAGATACGGGGAAGACATTTCATGGCGTGCGGAGAGGAAGGGGTGGGGGTGGTTCTAAGTGACTGAAGTCGAGATTCCAGATCAAGACCAACAACATTACAGACGTTTCTTTAGAATTAATTGAGAGAGAGACAGACAAATGGTCGATTTATACATGTACAAGATGTATCCTGGCGAGAAAAAAAAAGTTATCTAGACCGACACTGAACCAAGACGAGCAAGCAATTGATTCAATATAGTCATTCCATTTTATCAAATCGAAAACGCAAAGTTGCTCTCTTGGATGTTAGCATCAGCCATGTTGATGGAAAGGAAACATATTTCTCTATGATGACTAAAAGGTACTAATTTCGTTTCGGGGGCGTTAAAATTTGAAAGCCACTGTTTGCCCTAGTTAATAATCTTCGTAATCAGCTGTCAGTTTTACTTTATCGGGCCTATCCGACATACTATTGGGACAGAAGTAAATAGTAGTGTCATCAGCATAAATATTGATTTTATGACATCAAGAAGGTCGTTGAGGAAAATAAGAAACAACGTATGTCCTGTATGACTGCCAAATTTAACGTGGAAGGATCTAGATACGTGGCCGTCTAACCCAACTCTCATTGAATAAAAAAAAAAAAAAAAAACAACTAATCCATGCATAAGATGGGGTTTCAGAGAAGCCAATATTGAGGCTGAAAGCGATTTTAAATAACTATTTCCTGCTTGCACATGTGTTATATGTATACAATTTCAGTTTGGAACTATATTGATTTTTATTTCTGTCGAATAACTTTTCTTTTGTTATATTCTAGCTTAAAAGCCGCCCTATCGGACAGCAATTCAATTAGTTACTGCGAAGAGATCTTGATTGGGCGTTCGGCTTCAGAGTCCCTAAGACTGCAGATTCTCAGCAGTGGAATCTTTCCTAGCAGCCATTTGATCTGGATTTTTATTTGCTCGGGACTTTCTTTTCCTCACTGCAGTCTTGGCTTTTTTTATTACAATCTGGTCCTCTGTTGGTGGAGATTTCTTTTTGCAACTCATAATGCTGCCGGATGCAATAGGCAACAATAAACTACAGAAGAACTCAAAATTGATCGCTGCATTTAAGTATTGCATTAATATTAAAGATTACCTTTTAAAAGTTCAACGATAATTCTTATGTCGCCACTTAATTTAAAAACAATTTGATGTACGTAGGTCTTTACTTTCTTTACAAACAATTCCTTTTATTTCATGGGTGACTTTCACTAGATTTCGCAATTATTTTCGATTATTCTCAAATTTATTTTCAAGTTATAAAAATTGTTATCGTCCCAAAAATATTAATCGCAAAAAATCACGTAAAAATATCGCCGAAACAATCGCAGTAATGAATATTTGGGAATGCAAAATTAAGGATTGCGGGTCTGGATCCAAACCGAAATATCTTTAATTTGCTCACAGAGTCGATCTGATTCCTAAATGATATCATATGTTGGGCTACGGCCACTAGGAGTAAAGTTGAAATAGTGTGAAACTCTGACATTAACATTTATTTATATAGATTTATAGATTTTTGTATTTCTAAAGTATTAACTGATTTTATTATTTAATTCGTCACATTTTATTACTTCAAACGTTATTTTTAGTGGATACCCGTATTTGTGTAGACGTTCCGTTTATTTTATACAGTATTTTATTTTGGCTACGGTTTTTTTTTTCGAATCTGACCGGAGGGAACGTTTTCTTTAATACGTCTCTTCCTGTGTGCAGGCCTGTAGATGAAATAAAATCCTGCTTAAAATAAACATAAAATCCGCTCAAATAAGGGTAGCCACTAAAAATTAGTTTTTAAAGTAATAAAAATGTATTTGTATATAACTGGTTAACAATTACTGGTCACAGCTTGCATATACAATGAGTTATTGTAATTATTTACATTACTTACATTGATCGGACTGTTGTCCTCATCTCTATTGCTATATTCACGACGTTTCGGTCGTCATACGCTCCGGCCTTCTTCAGTATCTGTCTATATTTCTGAGACAAGGTATTTTAATTATTTACATTACTTACATTGTTTGGACTGTTATCCTCATCTTTACTGCCATATTCCTCAAGGACTATCCATGGGATAAAAGCCTTATTTGGATGAAGTGACTAGACTCAAAGAGTTGTGAGTTTAATACCTAGATACTGCAGCGGTGAACAAAATCTTGGAGAATTGAGTTAAAGGGAGATAACTGAAACATCTGGAATTGGCATGGCATGTGGAACTAGAACAATATCCCCCAGTAAATGGTTCAGTTTGAAATTCTAATCACCTAAAGAAGGCCGGAGAGTACAATGATCGAAACGTCGTGAATATGGCAATAAAAAGAGGACAACAGTCCGAACAATGTAAATAATAAAGGAAAGCTTGCATTATACCTGGTAGTTTGTAAAACTGTTATACAGTATATTAGAAATTATAACTTATTATTTGAAGGCTTCCTGAAAACAGAAACATCTAAATATGTTCGAAATACTAAAAAAAAAAAACTTTGGAAAGAACTTATATTAGAAATAAACCCTTGTGTAAATTAATTGAAACCAATACTTAATTTCCTTTCTTTCGCCATGAGGTCAATTTTAGACCCACTCGAGTGACAGGGTGTAATCGATTTCTATTTTTCCTTAGATTAGATCATTTTCTGTGGTGTGCAGTAATATGAATCTATTTTCGGGGTGTATGATGAAATTTGTTTGGTCTTGAAAAATATTGCGCCAACCGTGATTGCATCAGATTTTTATCACGCCCAGAAACTATTGTCTCGAATGTCGATTAGTTGTCCTACGATCATTGTCTGCGATAGAGGAGATATGAAAATTGTAACGCTGTACAAACACACTGGCAAGCCATACCAGTGAACAAATCAAAGTATTACAGACTGGCCCGGAAACTCTCCTCATTTAAATCCAATCGAGAACCTGTGGTCAATCGGCAAGGAACGACTCCGTGGAATGGACATAGAAAGCACTAATATGTGCACTGGGTCATGTTTCATTGGAAAGATATGAAAAAAAAAAAATAACGGAATTATTCGTTTTCTTTCAATTAATTTGCACACGGGTGTAGGCGATATAAAAATATTCATAATTTTGGATAAGGTTGTTTTTTCTATTATATCTCTAAAAAATATGTTTTTATTAAACACCACTTAGGTTTTTCCAACACTCATTTCGTACATTCTTATATCAATACACAGTCCTTAAAATAGTCATTTAGAATAGCAAGTGTTTATATTCGTATGACTACAGGAACCCCTCTATTAGTTCCGGTTCATATGTATATTGGTAACTATAAAAATATTTTCGATTCCTATGGTTAAACTGAAGCAAGTTCTACCGCACTAATTGAGTATTATGTATTCACTAATCGAATTTTGGTATATAAAAATCGAAAACGCATTAATCGAATACGTATTAATCGAGGGATTCCTGTAATTGTGAGCGTAAATGTATGCCGGTGACTGTTTTATTTGTGCGCATGCGGGAGAAATTTTAAAATATAAAAAAGGAAAAGACAAATAGTATCTTCTTTCATTGAGTTGTCGTCATGACTCATTGTCCATACAAAGAAGAAGTCTCGTCTTCTTAATTAACCAATGCATCCATTTAAACTTAAGAGTAACTAATTCGATCAAACAATTGTTTCTTTTAGGAAAAAAAAATCAAATTCTCACATAAGAAAATAATGAAATTAATTAGTCATCGTCACGTCAGTAAACGAATGTGTCGATATCAGATTACTATGATTCATCTGAAAGAAAGGATTTCATTGAATACTGACAACACATTTGCTTTAAAATGAATTATCACGTCAGTTCAGTATTGACTGAATCGAAACCTCTTTCATGGCCGCAGGCAAAACGTCACAATTTCGAATGCTAATAGACAGAAGTCTTTGAAGAGAAAGGGACCATTAGAAAGGAAATGATGAAATACAAAGGATCCCACTAAAAGCAGGAAATTTGGCACAGTTTATTTAATTGTTGGAATGTTAGTTTCAGTCATTTGAAACAAAAGTAAAGCATAGAAATTTAGTAGCTTATAACAGAAGAAAAACACAAATGTTAAATGTGGTATTCAAACTAAAGAACTCTGGCAAAATTTATTGGCATTTTTTCAATCATCAAGTTGGATTTTGTTTCTTAAAGAGAACAATTACCTTGCGCTGAAAATTTGATAACTGTGGCATCCAGGAAAACAAATGATTAAAAATATTGTAGTCAATTTGTTTTTACTTTATTCATATAGTAAAAAAATATACTTAATTTTTTTTAATATGTTAGTTAACTTTTTCATCATATAGTAAAAATAAAATTTCCTGTTTTTTGTGGGGTACCTTTATTTCCTGATGTTTTTGTAAGCAATCCTGTATTTCCTGTTTTTTTTTGTGAGGTGCCTTGTATTTTCTGTTTTTTGCAAACGCACTCTGTATTTTTTGTTGTTTCTTTGTGATGTATCCTGTATTTCCTGTTTTTGTAAGCCACCCTGTATTTCTTGTTTTTTTTTGTAAGCTACTCTGTATTACCTGTTTTATTTTTAAGCCACCCAGTATTTTCTGGTTTATGGTGAGGCATTCTGTATTTCTAGTTTTTATGAGGTACCCTGTATTTCCTGTTTTTGTGGGGTACCCTGTATTTATGTTTTTGGTAAGCCACCCTGTATTTCTTGTTTTTTTTTGTAAGCTACTCTGTATTACCTGTTTTATTTTTAAGCCACCCAGTATTTTCTGGTTTATGGTGAGGCATTCTGTATTTCTAGTTTTTATGAGGTACCCTGTATTTCCTGTTTTTGTGGGGTACCCTGTATTTATGTTTTTGGTAAGCCACCCTGTATTTCTTGTTTTTTTTTGTAAGCTACTCTGTATTACCTGTTTTATTTTTAAGCCACCCAGTATTTTCTGGTTTATGGTGAGGCATTCTGTATTTCTAGTTTTTATGAGGTACCCTGTATTTCCTGTTTTTGTGGGGTACCCTGTATTTATGTTTTTGGTAAGCCACCCTGTATTTCTTGTTTTTTTTTGTGAGCTACTCTGTATTACCTGTTTTATTTTTAAGCCACCCAGTATTTTCTGGTTTATGGTGAGGCATTCTGTATTTCTAGTTTTTATGAGGTACCCTGTATTTCCTGTTTTTGTGGGGTACCCTGTATTTATGTTTTTGGTAAGCCACCCTGTATTTCTTGTTTTTTTTTGTAAGCTACTCTGTATTACCTGTTTTATTTTTAAGCCACCCAGTATTTTCTGGTTTATGGTGAGGCATTCTGTATTTCTAGTTTTTATGAGGTACCCTGTATTTCCTGTTTTTGTGGGGTACCCTGTATTTATGTTTTTGGTAAGCCACCCTGTATTTCTTGTTTTTTTTTGTGAGCTACTCTGTATTACCTGTTTTATTTTTAAGCCACCCAGTATTTTCTGGTTTATGGTGAGGCATTCTGTATTTTCTGTTTTTATGAGGTACCCTGTATTTCCTGTTTTTGTGGGGTACCCCTTATTTATGTTTTTTGTGAGGCACCCTGTATTTCTTGTTTGTTTTTGTGAGGCACCCTGTCGAATAGACTGTGAAATTAAGAGAGACATGCAGGTGGTAAGCTGGGAATGACTGTCAGTTTCAAGAGTAAAGATTGACATTATGCGAAATGAGTCAGGCATTCAATCAGTCGCAATTGACACACAAAGACGAAAGTACAGAGATAAGAAATATACTGGACAAAGCTGCAACATCATATTGCTATTGCAGTTTATGAGATGTTGATATTCTATATCAATATTTTCAAGTTTTATGGATATAATCTAATATGTGCCGTAATTGCAACTGAGAAAACTGTCGATATATTTTCCAGAACAGTTATTGAAAATAGATTTCACAATTTAACAGAGATTTTAAACATTAATGATCAGAAACAAAAGTGAATGCCTTCTAGAAAAATAAAATAACAAATGTTAGCATGTAATAAAAATAGACTCTCACTCCCACTTTCTCTCCCACTCTCTCTTGCTCCCCCCCTCTCTCTCTCTCATGGTTGAAAGTCTACTCGAGTCTGAGGAGCGACAACTTCCAATACTTTATCGTCGAGGTCTTGGCGCTGATAACGTTTCTAGCGACTCGTTAGTCCAGAGGGCGAGCTATATTTTAATCCAGAGGTTGCCTCTTGTTGTATTGTTACGATGGTGCTGTGACTTTCAATGCCGTGAAAGTCTATCTCCTCGCTGAATAGCACAATTTATTGCATAGAGTTCAAGTGAAATCAGGCTTTAAATCACAGTGATAGTTTGTTGTCGCGATGATGTGTGTGACTAATCAATTTAGCCTTTGAACGGCATACGCAACCATAATGATGTTTGTCGATGTTTTCGAGAAAACTTATTGAAAATCGACTTGATAAGTTAACAGAGATTTTAAACATTAACAATCTGAGACAAAAAATGAAGACCTAGAAGAATAAAACAATGTTAGCATGCTGCAAAAAGAAATTCTCTTTCACTCTCATGCAAATGAACACGTTGGTTTTTCTTCTTTTTTTTTTAAATAGATTTTCGAGGAAATCGTATCAGGAGTTTTTACTGTATTTAGAGATTAGTTTTGATGATTTAAATTGTTTGTTTTCGAGAATTGGTAGATATGTGTAGGAATTTATGAAGTTATCGGTCTAAATAACACCCCTGATGAGTGGGGTTTTATTTTTCACACACCTGTCTCCATGTTTTCCAGGCAAATTCAATCCTCAAAACTTTAAATGCTATCTGTTGTCTTGTTAATTACACATTCTTTGATCCTTTGCTCCTCAGTAAAGTTTCTGTTTTTGTAATTCGTCCACATTCAGTAAAACCTTGTGTCTTTTACTGTCTTGCTTAATATATCACATATATAATATATAATATATCCCGACTTAATATGTTGTAGGGTTTCTATGTATTTTGAAAAGTTTTGTTTTAGCGTTTAATATGGTTAAACAAGATGTGCTTAGCGGCATAAGAATAGCGAAAAATATCTCTATTTTATATTATATCTAATCTATACAACCGAGAAAGCTAGATAATCTCATTAAATATGAAAATGCGATTTGAAACAACAAGGAAGTGGTTCTACAGAAGGATATTGAAGATACCAAAGACAAAGTTATGAGCAATAAAGACGTTTGAAAGAAAATAGGAACTACAACGAATTGTATACATACAGTCAGATGGAGACAGTTAAAATTTACGGAGTACATAAAGAGAGGAAACGGCTTAGAGAAGTTAACACGCTTAGGGGATACTTAATGTAAGAGAGACAGGGAGAAATATCGAGTGAACAACTTGGTGAGTTTGTGTGAGTAGATAGAAAAACAAAAATGATAAAATGTCAGACGTTGCTTTTTTAATTTTCTTTTACAGTAAAGTTCACCCTGTACAAGGCTCGGGGTCATCTCGAGGTAGAGGGTTACATTAAGAAAGAATTTTTACGGATAGGCTGGAAAGATAACAGTTTACCCCAGACTTGAACAGGTTAAGATTGTAGTGACAGGAGAAATATCCTCTCGGGAGTCCATTACACAGAGCAGTGTATTATTTTCATTTTTGCGTAATTTAAATGACAATTTATCTATCGCACCCTGTATAATAAAGCTTACATAGTTTTCAAATCGAAGCAGTGAAATAAGTTTTATAGCAACCTAAAAGTTTTTAATACTCATTCTCGATTAAGTTTTATTTTAAATAATTTTTCTTAAAATTATTTTTAGATGATTTTTTAATTATTGTTTTATTACTATAGTTACTTTCTTATTTTACAATCGATTTAATTTTCGATTTGTTAGTTTCATCTAAATTGTGTGGTAGATTTTAATTTATAGATTTTTAAAGATTTTTTGAAAATATTTTAAGCAATAAAAATTAGAATGATTATTTTTTTATATAATTTATATTAATTATTATATAAAAATGTATTTTCCATTTATCTTAAGCATTTTTCACTAAAATGTTTTCCTTAAATCGAATTATTTTAATATTTTTATTTAATTCTTAATCTCTTCTCTACATTTTAAAATATAAACCCTCACTATCAAAAAAGAAATCCTGCATAGCATTAAGAGTAGACGTAATGTCTTCGCTAGGTTTAATCGTCTTTACTTTATACACTGGCGCTGAATTGTCGTGGCATTACTTTCGAAACACCGGAACTGAATCGGTTATTATTGGTTATTTTGATAAATATGTGAAACATTCAAATTATTAGATATTTTGCCTGCCCGGCTAGCCAACGTGGTGGTGAGATTTTATGGCAAAAACAGGTAAAAACCTGTGACCAGCGGCGCCTAATCAGGCAGGCTGATAAGTCGGATATTATTTTAGAATTAATTTTCAATCGAGTTGTCCTTCAGCATCGGCCAAAATAATATTCTAAAAGTACAAGCACGAAGATATATATTATTGCAAGATATGTACAGCTTCTTGAACATTTCTTTTGTTGGTGTCGCAACATTTCAGTCGAACATTTCTACACTTCTTCAGGTGTGAAAATTGCAAGAAAAGCGATGTTTTTTTTCATCAAAGATTGATCTAAAAGAGAAAATAAATCGTGACTAATATACCAACAAGTTCTGCACATTCCCAGCAATCCGACCCACTCGTGCACAATTCGATAATACTAAATTCTATTACATACATGTTTGGGTATTCATATGAGGGGTACACACGTGTTGTCTCATTACTGCAAAATGTTAGCATCACGAGGAAACGAACATTTAACGTAAAACTACACAATAATCATTGAATAGTAGTAATAATAATAGTAATATTAACTGTTTCCTTATAAGGAAATATTCGACATTTATTGACTGAGAAACCAGTGTTATTTTCGGTTTAAACTTATAAAATCTTTTTATTAAAACAATTCTTCAGGCAAATAAGTTTCTCAAATCTAGTAGATGTTGTTGCTCGTTCCAGTATTGATGGGGTTTCCTTCTTAACTTTTTCTTTGAAGTAATGTGGAATATCAACATCTTTATTATGCCATTAATTTCCCCAAATTTAGTTCTGGCTATTGTTAGGCCTGTGTATGACAATAAACTACATCCCTCAGCAAGATCTCTAATCGGGAAATTGGAGGTTTTGAAGAGCGTGGAACCATCTCTTAATTGCTGTTGTTCCCAGGTTCACCTAGACCTGGGGTTGTAGCACCTCTTAGGGTCCCAGCTATGGGCAAATATTGAACTCATAAACACGATGAATGTATACATATACATTTTTATAATAAAAAATACCAGCAGTACATTTTTATGCATAAAAATACCAACGATACGTATTTATCGTAAAACTACAAAAGATACATTTTTAAAGCACATTTACCAACAATAAATTTTACAGCAAAATCACCAAAAATAGATTTTATCTGTAGTCGAAGGCATAAAACTACACCCTTGTGCAAATTAATTGAAACAACTGCTTTAGTTTCCTTTCTTTCACCATATGGTCATTTTTAGACCCAATGAAGTGACAGGGTGTAATCGATTTCTATTTTTTCTTCAGATTAGGTCATTTGCAGTGGTGTGCTGTAATATGAATCTATTTAAGGGGTGTATGAGGAAATTTGTTTGGCCTTGAAAAATATTGCATCATCCGGGTTTGCTATAGATTTTTATTACGCCTTGGCACTATTGTCTCGACTGTCGATTAGTTGTCTGCGGTGGACGTTATTCCTAGGAGGCGTATGAAAATTGTAACGCTTCACGAACACACTGGCAAGCCATGCTAGTTAGCAAATCAAAGTACTATAGATTGGCCCGGAAACTCTCCTCATTTAAATCCAATCGAGGATCTGTACCAATTTGCAAGGAACGACTTCGTGGAATGGACATACGAAGTAATAACATGTGCACTGGGTCATGTTTCTTTGGAAAAATACGAAAAAAAAGTAAATGACGGAATTATTCGTTTTGTTTCAATTAATTTGTACAAGGGTGTATTTTCAAATATTTAGATTTCAGCAATATTAACCTATAGAAATTTATACACCGCTAAAAAATTAACCAACATTTTGCGATTCTTAAAAGATCTCAAGTGATGCGTTTCATTTGGTCAAGTTCTTTGAGATTCTGAAGCATCAGTCTACGTGGTTCAAAGAAGTGTAGTGCTCTCTAAGGCCGGCAGGCTTTATTTGGACAGAATCATTTTAATCCTTGATCCGAGAAAACAATTGCATACAGTTGATAGTTTACTTATTTCTGACTGGGTTTGCCGTCATGCATGACATCCATATGAAAGCTTCGTTTTAATGATGCTATTTAAAAACATGACAGGTTTTATTTTTGAGGTGGGTAGTTTGTAATGAAACTATCACCACTGGCGCAGCCTATTCTATGTTCAATTTCTTCATCTCCTATACTAAATGTGCTATAACGGGATCCATACACCAAAGTATTTGAAACGTTTGTTATTTACTAATTTCACATCCTTAATTTTTATGAGGAATTCCTCGCGGCGTTCATTCCAGTTATGTTTTTGAAAGATTTCACTTGAGTGTTATTTCTTGTAAGGTTTGTAATATGATGTTGAATTTTTTATTGAAATTAATCATATTTTAGGATTGATTTCTGATAGGTAAGACGTAAATGCGGATAAAACCAGTGAGTTTTGAGCAGACAAAACAAAACAGATTCAAAATGGTCACTTGTGAAATTTTCGCTCCAAATATTGAGATCAAGAGGTAATAGCCTTCGATATATTTTGGCCTAAGTATCTTATATGAGAACTGCAGGATTAATATGATTATTCATAGAAACATAGTTGCATCCTCAGCGGAATTTAAATTCCCTATGGATTTCGGGGATCGAACTGTAGAGCTTATAGAAAGTAATTCCTTTTCTTGGAATCGGAAAAGTTAAACCTATCGATCATCTAATTACTCCAGATGTGACGTCTGATTATTTACTCTCGTTTCTTTTTTTTAACTCTTACAGCATTTCAGGGTCTTACTCAATGCAGCTGTTGTTGTACAGGCATTTCCATCAGAACTAAATCTCTTGGCTGGTCATAGAATTTTATGAGAGAATGTAAAAGGAAAGAAAGGTCACAGAATTAGACAAAGCAGAAAAAATCAGTATGAAGTTTGGTAAGTAAACAAGTGACCCTTTCTGCTGACTGTTTTAAAAATGAAGGATAAAATTGAGAGAATAACAAGTTCATATATATTCTGTATATTTACTATTGATTGGTTTTATTTTTTTACGGTTTATCAACCCCTTATATATTATTTAAAGCTGAAACATATTTTAGATTATAAGTTTTTTTTTCGAGTGAATATTGCATTAACAATTTTTTGAGAATACAAAGATTTCTTTTCGAGAAATACTTCCTACTATTTAACCCATAGATGGAGAGAGAAGATGAATTCATACCATTCCCAAGTGTATTTGCATGTAAGTGAATGTAACAAACCTGAATGGAGTTCGAACTCTGCTCTCGTGTTTCGAATTCTGAGCTGCAATCCATTAAACTGTCTATCTAGAAAGCAACTAGCCTTTTAATATTAACGAAGAAAAATTCAACCAGGGACAATGAAGCGTTATCTTTTTTTTAAATCACTGCCATTGGGACCTAGCACGGATCAAACTGCGTCATTTTCACTTATTAATCAATCTGTAGATCTTTTAGAGAATCTTATGCAGAATTTAAAATCTCTTTCGGATTAGCCAGGAATCACACGGAACCAAATGCGAGGTTTAAATAGTTAAGAAATGAGATATGCTGACAAATTTTAGATCCTGCGAAATATTCACTAAAAGATCTTACACGCGAATTAGTCATTTGAATGCAACGGACAGAGATTACCTCACTCAATGACATTTCACTGACGACTGACTAAGCTTACGTGGAAAAGCCTGTTCACGCTGCAAGATTGAATCAAGGTCGCGCAAACAGCTGTAGAAATATTTCAAATAGGTCTATCTGTTTCCGGATAGATCTGGGACCAAAAATAGCAGCCGATTTTCTGATAAGAATAAATCCAGTTCTTTGCAGAATGTGTATATCCCTTTTCAGACTTGTGTTTGCAAACGTATATATCCGTAAATCGGTGTGTGTATTTACCTGTAGGGCGCGCGCTATGTATCCATATGTTTGCGAGTACCATTGCCCGCTCTTAACTCGATGAGATTTATTTATCGGGATACTGTTACTTTGTTTCCAGAGTTCAATTGATAAATCGTTATTTTTCTTTCTGTCTTGCCTTAAATAATTAATCATATTAAAGCACTATTTACACAAAGATGTTTTTATATGTAAGGGAAGTTTGAAAGTAAATATCTTTCTCTTTCTAGGGTTTAGCACTTCCATGGTCAACATAAAATTTATTACCTAATTTTTTTTAGCTAATTTATGACAATTCTGATGTGCTGAATCCAAAAATCATATTAGTTTGAAAGTGACCGAAGGCTAGATGCCAATCAGGTCAACTTCTTTTTACTTATGGACATGGGCTGTTTTTTTTTACATTTTTAATTACAATAACATGTCTACTAAAATATACAACATATTACACGCAATAAAACTAATTATTATGTTAATTATAAACTTATTTATCTTAACACTTCAGAAGTATTTTCAGCTAAAAATAGCTGCATAAATATTAAAAACACGCCTTCATAATATTTATAAACTAATAACACGCAATAAAGTGCTTACATCTCAAAACACACCAATTAAACTGTACAATAAAAAGCCAAATACATAAAAACAAGATAACGCGTATAAATACTACACACCCGCGTCTCTCTAATGAAGTAAATATTTTTTAATGATTTCATTCCAAGCAAGACAATAAAGCCACTACAAATCAAGGTCTTATTGTGAAAGAATATGAGAAAAACATTATGAAGAAGATAGGTCAATCAAAGAATAGGATTTAAGGAAATAGAAAGTAATGACTGACATTGACTTAAACTTATTTTTAGATTAAAGTTGGCTTAAAAGCAAGAAGAGAGTTCCACAGTGAAAAGTGCGGGAGAAGAAACTATTAAAATAGTTTCGTTTGGTAATTTCAACAGTAAAAAGATGCGAGTTAAATGCCAATTAAGGAGTATATCTATATTCAGGCGGTCATGGGAAGGTTCACTGCAATAATTGTCTTAAAAATATTTACAGAAAAGGCACAAAGATGCTACGTAAGGGTGGTGGGAAAGTGACTGAAACCGAGATGCCATGTCATGGCCAATAATATTGCAATTTTTTATTGGGATTTTATAAAGAAAATCGAAATAAATAGTAGAGGCATGAGAGCAGTTATGACAACAATATTCAATGCATTGAATTCAAATAAGGATTAGTAATTAGTAATAGGATTAATAATTGATAAAACGGGAAAAGTATGTATATTATTTAATATTTGATTCACGCCAATATTTCATACCCCAATTTCGGTCAGACTCATATATATATATATATATATATATATATATATATATATATATATATATATATATATATATATATATGTATATATATATATATATATATATATATATATATATATATATATATTGAACAATAAAAAATTAAAATCTTCAGACACACTGGGTTGTAGATTAATATTCTTTCGTTTTTTTTTTTATTATTATTCCATTTAGATTCCTCGACTAGTTTCGGCCGAAATGGCCATCATCGGGAGGAGAAATATTTCTGCTTCCTGCTAGCAGTAAACTACAGAAATGAATGTCTTGATGGAGAAAATGAACTTTTGTCTGTAGTTTTAATTTGATTTTTTATTTTTTTATCTTTTTAACATGAATCTTTTAACATTCCTTGTGTTGGTCAAACAGTCTCTTTTAAGTTGTTATTTGAGATAAGAGCTGGATAGATACATGCTGCTATGAATTCTCTGGTCAGTTTGACAGTTTTATTGGACTTGGTGAGGGGATGTGTCTCTGTTTAGTATTTGTGTGTGTTATTTGGTTCTTAGGGAGTGAGTGAGTATGATATGTGTAAGCGTGTGTATTGCTGTGGGTGTGTGTTATCATTTGGCTCATTAGGGAGTGGGTGCGTATGATGTGTGTAATATTCGTGTGGGTGAGTGTATAAGTGTGAGGCCTCCACACCTCCGTAAGCCTGTCTGTCTTGTGTGGGTGAGAAATGTGGGTAGGTTTTGATTTGTTTAGTTATATATTCATACTACTATCTATATATTGTTAAATTTGTGATTTAGCCCGGCTGGATATTTTGTTTTTAGACGTTGTATCCACTTATTTTCATGCGACTCTAAAATCTTTCTAATGTTATCTGCTCTGAACTTTTCTATTCTCTCAATTATAGTGAATTTGACATGGGTTTTGAAATCGTGTTTTTCCAAGCGGAAATGTTGTTCTACAGGT
>OZ010582.1:126892534-126927534 GCA_963932145.1 Acanthosepion lycidas
AAACCAATCCCAAATAAAGATAATCAATTAAAAACTGTTCCCGCCAAAATAATACTTAGAATGAACTACAACAATCAACCCCAAAACTGAACAAATAGTTTTAATTAAATTCCCAAACCAAAACAAAACTGTTAAATAAGTGATATAAACAAATTTTTACTACGTTAATAAATAAATAAATAAATAAAATAAGAAACAAAAATAAAAACAAGCAATATAATTTGACCTAAATAGATAAACAAACGACTTCCGGTGAAATAACCGCCATAATAGAATACCCACAATGCACCACTAACCCGTATATATATAAATAGCCGAGAAAAATAAAAGCACACGTGGCTTGACGATTGCATATAGCATGAAACAGACTGTCGCCTCTAAGTGTTGACTTCTATGTTCACTTTTATATTTACACACGCTCTATCTCTGATATTGAGCACTTTATTCCATAAATATAGCACACCTTAAGACTATATTTCTTTATATATATATATATATATATATATATATGTGTGTATATGTTTGTATGTGTATTGTTATATTGTGTACCTAATTTTATTTACGTATATTTATGTTGATATGGATGTTTTGTTTTTTTTTTTTTTTATACATGCATGTTAGGATACGTGTATTTTTGTGTTTGCATGTATATCGAAGTATGTCTATGCATATGTATGTGTATGTATGTATGTATATTTATATATGTTTTTCGTCAAATGTCGTTGCATTTATGTGTATGTACGTATATATGTGTATTTATTACTATAGATAAGTATTTTTATGTAGATATTCATGTGTATGTATATTTCTCTATGTGTGTATGCATGTATGTATGTGTATATATATGTATATATATATATGTATATATATGTGTGTGTATATGTTTGTATGTATGTATATGTATATATATGTATATATGTGTGTGTGTGTGTTTACTTATGTATGTGTATGTATGTCGGTATATTTATATATGTTTTTGGTCAAATGTCGTTGCATTTATGTGTATGTACGTATATATGTGTATTTATTACTATAGATAAGTATTTTTATGTAGATATTCATGTGTATGTATATTTCTGTATGTGTGTATGCATGTATGTAGGTGTATATATATGTATATATATATATATATATATATGTATATATATGTGTGTGGGTATATGTTTGTATGTATGTATATGTATATATATGTATATATGTGTGTGTGTGTTTACTTATGTAGGTTTGCAGTTGTATATATGTATGTTGACACCTACTATATATGAAATTGTTTATGTGTACGTGTAGGTAGGGAAACTTGGGTATGTCATTACGGCCACATGAGTTAGGATATATGTGTGTATATATGTTTATTTTTGTGTATTTCTGTGTATATATATATTTATTTGTAAATATGTGTACACATATTTGTGTGTATATTTGTGGGTACATATATGTATATGTGTATGTATGTGTATGTGTACTTGATACCATGGAAATGTATACGTATGTATATGTTTATGTATGTATGTGTAGATGTTTCGGTGTGTATGTATGTATGTATATTTATGTATATGTGTGAGTATGTGTGTATGTGTATGTATATATGTATATGTATGTGTATATGTATGTGTATATGTATATATATGTATATATGTGTGTATATGTATGTATATATGTGTATATATATATATGTTTGTATGCGTATATATGTGTGTGTATGTGTGTGTATATATATATACTTATATGTATATGAGGTGGACATCGTAGCTACCGATGGGTGTTGAATTTAATGTCCGGTTTTTTTTGTTTTTTTTTGTTACATACACTATATTTTAATATATTAAATAATATTAATTTTGATCATTTTTATCTTTGTATATTTACTCGCTTAAGTTAGATTTCAATAGGTTGTTAACATTCATGCAATGACATTTTCTGTCTTAAATATTTATCGGTTGGGGTATCCAACTGTCTGGGTCAATGTCTGTGGATGTGTGTGCATGTATTTATATGTATCTATGTGTATGGAAAGTGCATCCACTTTTAATTATGTATGTATGAACGTGTGTGTTGGTTTCCCTTCTCCCATTTCCCCCCCTTTTTTTTTTTTTTCATGACAGACGGTGGAGATGTTCTCTGTCTTGTCCCCTTTTTTGTGTGTGTATATGTCTTGGTGCTTATGTATTAGAATCTGACTGCGTTTGTTTTACGCGTGAGTTTGGGACCCCATTTACACATCATGAGGATTAAAATGTATACATTGTAAAAAGACCGGATATTAAATATAGCTAAAGTAACTTCAATGAAAAAATAAATTGAATAACATATATATTTCTTCTTTTCTCCCTCAGTAATTTTATAGTTGTAAACTTGATAGCGAATAAATGTTAAATTTTGATTTTGTAATTAGCAGTTTTAAATTTTAATATTAAATTTTATCATATAATTTAGTAATTATTCGTTGGAATAAATTATTTTTTAATACTAAACATCTGAATAGATATTATAACATGACTTCGTTATCGAGCTTTTTGAATTTTCCTGTACTTGTGTTCTGATTGGTCCATCTAGCCTTTGTAACAACGTTTTCCCCTTGCGTAGAATATTAATTAATTTGAAACTTTTAAAACCATTTATTTTACATTCAACGTCATCACTTGATAAGACACCGAAGGTGTTGAAACAAAATGGCTATTTTTGTAGTGATTTTATAACATATTTATGTTATAAATTTTTTTTCTTTAAAAATAAATATATATATATATATATATATATATATATATATATATATATATATATCATACTCACACCCTAAGAATCAAACAACACACACACACTTAAGAGAGACACCCCTCTCCACGAATCAATAAATCTGTCAAACTGACCAGGGGAATTCAGAGCACCATAGATCCATCAGCGCTTATCTCAAATAACAACTTAAAAGAGACTGTTTGACCAACACAAGGAATGTTAAAAATTCATGTTAAAAAGATAAAAAAATAAAAAAAACAAATGAAAACTACAGACAAAAGTTCATTTTCTCCATCAAGACATTCATTTCTTTAGTTCACTGCTACCAGCAAGCAGGAATTTTATTTTTCTCCTGATGATGGCCATTTTGGCCGAAACTAGTCGAAGAACCTAAATGAAATGATAATAAAAAAAAACGAAAGAATATTAATCAACACCCCAGTGTGTCTGAAGATTTTATTTTTTTAATATTTTCAATTTTTAATATTTTTTATTGTTCAATATATATATATATATATATATATATATATATATATATATATATATACGTGCTTCTTATTAGTATAACCATTATCTTTAGTGGCGACTCGTATATGAGTTGTCCTACCGGTTTCTTTTTTATTTTCTTAACTGCGTTAATCACATGACCTGTTTTGTTTTCCAAAATTTATTAAAGTACTTGTAATTTCAAATTGGCATCTTGTTTCTTTTGCGCCCTTCAACTACTCACCTGACTCATTGAGTGCGTGTAGCATGGAGTGTGAAGCAGCTGTAGCTTAGTTATCGTGGAAGGCACTTTCGAAAATACGATGTGACTAACGCAGGAGTAATAAGCATAAAAAATAACGTTTATATTAATAAGAAATAATGTCCAATAAAAAGTCCATTAAAAAATATACAGTTGTGTATGTATATACATGTATATGTTTTGGCATCAATCCCTCTCTAAAAAGATTAATAGCTTACTAATTTTTCTAAATTTGTATTTTTTCATATTTGGACAAAAGATTAATTTTGGGGATTTAGCGGGTGTAAAAAAACCCCAAATTCCGTGGGGTTTCCGTTAATCCGTTCACCGTTTTAAGGGTTTTACTTCTGCTATTGTAAACGGTGTATAAGCTGCTAAAAGGTAGACATTCATAATCCTTGAATAAGGTAAGTATATTGTGGCTAAGTAAATACCTGATGGTATTAAAAATTACATTTTGATAACGGCTTCCATAATTTGTAGATGATTTTTGAAAATGGATGTGCATAGGGCATTTGCTTTCTTGAAAATTATGTTGCAGATACACACATATACATACAAGCACACATGCACACACATACACATACATACAAGTACACATACATACACACGCACATATTCACACAAGCTTACATGCATACATACACAAGCACACATACATATAAACACACACGCAAGAATATATACATGCAAATACACACACGTGCGAGCAAACATACATACAAACATACACAAAAACACGCCCACAAACTTACATAAAACGTACACGCCTAAAAACACACACGCACAAGTAGCACACATACATAAAAATATATACACTCATACACACACTTATGCACACACACACACAAGCACACATACAAGCAAACACACACACATAAGCACACGTAAAATCACATACATACATACAAGCACGCGCACATAAACGTACAAGCACACACATACATATAACCCCCACCCCATATATATATCTTTATTTCAAACCTTATTTTTAGAAGATATCCGT
The DNA here is from genome assembly GCA_963932145.1 of Acanthosepion lycidas. Lineage (NCBI taxonomy): Eukaryota > Metazoa > Mollusca > Cephalopoda > Sepiida > Sepiidae > Acanthosepion > Acanthosepion lycidas. The sequence continues at coordinate 126,897,022 of OZ010582.1, forward strand.
GTTTGAAGTAGACACTTTTTCTATTTTAAGCAGTATGCATTACATCTATCAGTGTACACACTCTAGAAATCTTAATGAAGATCGTAGATACTGTTTAAGATAAAAACGAGGAGTCCATTTCAAACACGGGTATTCATTAAAAAAAAGTAAAAAATGTCATTTCAGATCAAAAATAAATCAGTCAATGCTTTGTATATAATGATTATATATATATATATATATATATATATATATATATATATATATATATATATATATATATATATATATATAGGATATTACACCGGAAACATGTCAAAATCGCTACACAATTGCAGTTGCGTTTCGATGAGTATCAAATGCATCTCATCAGGCGATTCTAAATTACTAAATAAGTAAACGATTTATTTACAGTTAAAAACAAAATACAACCTCTTTTACGAAAAAAAAAAGTGGGGGTTATAAGGTTTGTGGGCTTTACTCTTATAAACCATCAAATATGTCCTACATTAAATTTAAACTACGCGAAGAAGCAAAAATTAAGAAATTAGTTTTTATAAATAGGTCATGACTCGTAAATTGCTAGTCACTGGCATCAAAGACGTTAAACTCGAGCGGATGTTAATGGGTACATATTTTACACACTAGACAATGTCATTTCCTAAGAAAAAATGTTAAACAAGTTATATGCTTTGTGATTTTCCTACAGAAAAAAGTTATAGTTGATAAATAAATGGCTTCTTTAAGAAACCCGTAAATAATGTAATATATAGAATTACTTGGTAAATTAATATGCAGCTATTGACTAAAGATTTCTTATATAAGATGTTAGTAAAAATAACCAATCATTGCATAATATCAAAAATACCAGACAAATACCAATACATTCGTACAAAATGTTACCAATACTACCAGGAGATTAATACAAAATTATATTAAATACCAATTAATCTTATAAATAGAAAGATAAGCCATATATGGTGCAACACAGTTCGACTAAAATCTAAATCTAAGACTAAATGCATTGTCCATTAAAAGTTAAACTGTGTTTACAATTACCGTAACTCTCTCTCTCTCCCTCTCTCTCTCTCTCTCTCTCTCTCTATATATATATATATATATATATATATATAATTATTTATTTAAAAATATGATTCCAACACGCTACATAAGAGGTCTCATATTTCAAAACAAGAGCCGAAAACTTCAGAATAATATTTGAATTAGCTTGAGTTAAAGTAGGCTCTGTTCCATCTTCAAGCGAAATTTTTTGGGAATGACTTATTTCTGAAATTTACGAGTTTTAATAGTATGGTCAGAATTGAAATCAAAAATTTCCATGGTAACATCAAGGGCGGATTGTTTAGAATCGGCAGGGGTGGGGTGTTAATAATTTGTATCAGTATAGAGTTACTTTCATAGATGTCGGGTCACGGTAAGGTGGGGGTGGCTAAATTTACGACGGGGGAAGTTTTCGCATAGTCTGGCTTGAGCGTCTACGGAGATTTATTAATTTATTTTTATTTTATTCTTTTATTATATCTCTTTATGAAAGAGATTTGTGTATATGAAAAGGCCGTAACTTTTGTTATTTGACGACTTCATAAAGGGTTATCAATTTTTGTAGGTAATTAAAACTATGTATATGGGCTATGGATTTTAAAATTTATTTTTTTGTATGCGTGTTTTAGGCTAGTTATTCAGAGCGTAAGTTCGGTTGTGTCGGCAGAAAACCGTTAATTCTTGCCGGTTGTTTAATAGGTTTTTATTGTTTAGGAGGTTAATAATGTGTAGTTTCTCATGGAGGCACAAAGGGCATGGGTCATCCCAAGTTTTGCAAGTTCTAGTCCTGTTAATGATTTTCCATTTTACTTTAGGTGTCCTATTTTTTTCTTTCAGGTGCCAAAAATATTTAGAGAGGTCTGATGTCTAAAGTTTATGTTGTTGAAGGAGCATTTATGCTGCCTCCATCTGGTTTTAAAGGCGTTTTTCGTGGACCCAATGTATATCATATTATTGTTAGGGTTCTCCGTGGATGATATAGTGCATTGGTATACCACAGATTTGATGCAGCCATTCCCAAAAATGCGTCATTCCCAAAAAATTTCGCTTGAAGATGGAACAGAGCCTACTTTAACTCAAGTTAATTCAAATATTATTCTGAAGTTTTCGGCTCTTGTTTTGAAACATGAGACCTCTTATGTAGCGTGTTGGAATCATATTTTTAAATAAATAATTATATTTATGCTCTACTTTCGTATCGAGCACTATTTTTTAAAAATAATTACAAAAATACTAAGGAACTTTGGATTATTTACCAAACCAGTTTCTTTCCCATTTTCTACAATATTTTCACACACACACACACACACACACACACACACACACACACACACACACACATATATATATATATATATATATATATATATATTGTTTAGTTATTATGGAGATAGTTCATTAACGCGGATAGATCATTACTGTAGACATAGAAATCAACTGTACATTGGGAGTGTCACTTTTATACGTAAGAGATGATGAGCTTGTACTATTACGCATTGTGTGTGTTCCTACATATATGGGCTTATAGGAAATGGTCAGTGGGTAAGTGGCTTTCTTCTTAGCTTTCTTACCGCTAGTGTTTTCGATTACAAAATATTATAGTCCTCACTCAAATGGCGAAACAAGTAATAAACACTTAACCCAAATTTAATAGTCTTTATTTCAAATCTTAAACTTTAGTACAAAGAAAGTATACAAAAATAAAATAAAGAAATTAATAAAAAAAATAGTAAATAAATAAAATAAATATAAATATAATAAAAAAGAAAAAACAAAGGTAAGGACGTATAGCAGAGTGGGTAAAGGCGTTGGTTAGATCCAGTAATAAGACTCAAAGAGTTCATTACCTGGTTATGGCTTGGAGAGGTGAATTAACAGGAGATAACTGATGGCATCCATTAGACATGGCATGTGGAACTAGAATAGTCTACGCCGGCGAGCAAAATAAAGGGTTCAGTTCGACATTCCAACCACCTGAAGAAGGCCAGAGCGTACAACGGCCGATAAATATGGCAACAAAGATTAGAAAAATAGTCCGATAAAAAGTGAAGAGTAAATACATAAGTAAAATAAACTCAAGGTTGAAATCATTAAAAATATCATGGTTCTATCTATATGTAATTTTTTAGCTTTCATAATTTTATAATAATTTTTAAAAATCTGTAATAGGATGCTTCCTCTGTTCGAGTTCTGCCTCGGGCTGCATTAACAAACAAATTTTCCCAATATTCAGAAGACGTGAGAACGGTTTGGCAAATTATGTCCCATATTTTATTCTAAAGATTGTTCATTTAGAAAAAAAATTATTTGCAATAATTTCTCTATTTCAAGCTTCCTGCTGCTAATCGTAAAGCAATGGCTTCGCTCAGGCAAAGAAATAGAATTTAATAGGAAATTGATCTAGCAATTTCTGAAGGCTGATATATTTCTCAAGAACTTGCTTAGAGGGAATTGGTCGTCATCTAATACCGATATACTGTCATAAGTAAGGAAATTTAATGTATTCTTTGATTTTCTAGAACCAGGAAACTGGTTGTGAATTTATATCGGCGAACAAAAAGTCCATAAATGCATTATAGAAATGTCACCTTAATCAGTTGCGGAATCGAAGGAAAAAGTAGGAAACTAGGAAGGAAAAGGAAAAAGAAAAAAACATCAGAAAAACATACTGATCAAGTGTAAAGATAAAAATGACGTCAATATTTTCCAATTCCCGAGCGCAAGAATCTTGTGCGATTATCCTTTGAATGGGAAAGATTGCCTGCAAACGATCAAGGTTAATTTTTCCTTCTTTATATCCTTTTCTATGTGAAAGAGTTCCTGAAAAATCTATGCAATAATTTCTGATTTACCTCGACATTTATTATACGTATACATTTTTGCCTTTTTTTTAAAAAAAAAAAATTCTTTTTAGCCGTGACATTTTGTTTTTCTCTTTTATTTTTTCGGGAAAGGCAGCACAAGGCCTATGTCATCTCCCAACAATTATAGAGGATCAAAAAATATATAAACATGTATGCAAACTTTTATATAAAACAGTAATCCCACCTTAGCCACAGAGCACATGTTCCGAGTTCTAAAACAGATGCCTAAAAGCAGAAATAGTATCTATAAATTTATGCCTGATTGCTACGCGTATGGAAATTATCAGTTTTATCTATCAATGAAGTACCACAAACACTATATATATATATATATATATATATATATATATATATATATATATATATATATAGTACAGTCTTCATATTAGAAATAGTAGCCTCATTTTATTTATTACAGTGTGTATTACGTCTATCGGCCCACACACTTGAGAAATTTTATTAAAGAAAATGTGCCCTCTGACAATAATATAAATATCGGACTATATATATATATATATATATATATATATATATATATATATATATGAGAGAAAGAACGGATGGAGTAAACTTCCACTGTTGGTAGCATTTCCTTTTTAAAAAGTGCTCAATATAAAGTAGAGCAATATATTATTATTATTATTATTATTATTATTATTATTATTATTATTATTATTATTACAAGAGGTTATAAGAAAAACATTTTGAAATCGCTACACAAAAGAATTCATGTTTCAATACTATGATTGCACTTCTTCAGGCGATTAAAAGATTTTTAAGAAAATTTAAAAACAAAGTGTTACTTCTTTTCCGAAAGTTAAAGGTGGGGAAAACATAAGGTCAGAATTAAAAATAGACTTGTGGGTATGTCTTGATTAACCTGACATATTTTCCGTAATCGTCAATGATTGTCTATGTTCCGGTTTACTATGGCCTGAAAAAAATACTCCGCCCTCTCAGCTTACCTTATCTAGTTAACGTAGATCTAACATTTAATTGATTAATCAACACACACACACACACACACACACACACACACACACACACACACACACATATATATATATATATATATATATATTACAAAGACAAGTTGAAAAGCAACTTGTCAGCTGTCAATATACCACATAACAATCTTGAGCGCTTAGACTTTAGAGCAGGTAGAATGGAGATCAACGTGTTTTAGTGGACTCAGCAATTTTCAATCTACTTGTCTGAATCATCTTCAAGAAGCGAGAGCACGATCTAAAAGGTCAGCCAATCTAACAGTGATCTCATCTCACAATCCTCACTCTTGATCCACATGTGGCCTCCTTTGTAAATCACTATCGGGTCTTAATTGCCACTTAAGATCATCGCACAAAATTTCATAACTGAATCAACTAAGCTGTCAGATCCTCATACGTCGAAACCGACAGGAGAGTACATTATATATATATATATATATATATATATATATATATATATATATATATATATATATATATATATGGTACAATGGGCAAATTGACGCCATTTTATGTTTAATTTCGTGCATTCGCTTTTTTGTTTTTGATTTTGTTAACTGCACAGTATAGTTTGTTCAGGTGGGCACCGTCTGTGAGCACCATGACACAATTCACTCTACCAGAAATTTGGAAATGGTATGCTGTACTGCTTACCATTCGCGCCGGAAGTTCCAATACGAACATTTCAGAGTGTTTCGGTGTCAATCAGAGGACAGTGCAGTGGATTCAGATAGAGTTAGATGAGTCTAATGGTGATTACGAAGTTGTATGGAGCGATCACTTTTTCTCACAGAACGCAGAAATCTATATCAAGGGCCTTGAGGAGGTAGTGCTGCCCTGAGTCAAGAGGGTGGCTGCTAGAAGAACCTGTATCTGACAACAGGACTCTTTACCATGCCGCACAAAGAGGAGAATCCAATTATGGCTGTCAGACAATTATGTGACCACATCACCTCTTACGTCTGGTTTGCTAACTCCCCAAACTGAAACCCCTTTTATTATCATGTGTAGGACGCAGTTGATCAAGAAACCAAGAAAACTCCCGGTAACACCAAGAATAAACCAAAGGTAAAGATTATGACAGCATTCTCCAACTTAAACAAGGATACCGCCCTAAAGATTTGCGGGAGATTCTAAAGTCATCTGAAGTCATCTGTGGTTGAAGCCAATGCTGATTTTATTGAATAAATTTATTCTTTAGTATTTCAAAATATTTTTTGTGTATTTTTGGTAAATATGTGATGTCAGTGCTACTATGATTTTTGCATAATTTATGCAATATATGCATCGCACCCTATATATATATATATATATATATATATATATATTAATTTTATTAATATGGTCATCCACATATAGGACTTTTTCTCTCTATGACAGTTCATCAATGTGGCTAGACATCAGGTTTCTTCAAGCCAGGATCGAAAACCTACCGATTTGGCATCAGTTAGAGATCTTAACCCTAAGCTATCCTCTCACGGCTGAGAGAAAAACGAATTCTAACATATGGTATATGGATATAAACAAACGCCAGTAACCAACAGTGCTCGAATTCAATAAAGAGCTGTATATATATATATATATATATATATATATATATATATATATATATATATATATATATATATATATAGAGAGAGAGAGAGAGAGAGAGAGAGAGAGAGAGAGGCAGAGAGAGAGACAGAGAGTGGATTATCATAATTGACTTATTGCCTGAATCAGAGCGAGAGTAAGCTTTTGAATTTCTATTAAGTGAATTGATGAATTTAAAGTTATTTCTTTGAAATTATCATTGCTGTTTTCTAAGCTGGACCAGAGGACCCTTGGGTTTTAGACCGGAGGCTCAATTAGCCTTCCGCAGAAGCTAGTTTAAAAGACCGCACAGAAAAATGGATATATATGAATAATAGTGGGGAAATGAATGACGAGATAGAAAACCTCATCGTGGCACGTGTATTTCCGCGATCGATTTATGACATCAAATATTATGTATAAAAGGTAAGGCAATATTAGGAGGCTGAAATACATCAAATGCTAGTTAAAAATGACATTGGAACGTTAATGATACAGAGACGCTCAACTTTTAAAAATATTCATAAAAATGAAAAGAAAGAATATTATAAGAATATGCTAAAATTTAAATTCTTTAATGGATCATGCTAATTGGAATATTCCCATTCGCAACCACAGCACATACTGCCTTTTTTATTTATTAATTTGCTAAATCTCTTAAGTTTCCTTAAGTAAAAGGTTTATTGTGTTGAGTCGAGAAAAATTCCGTTTCTCAGAAGCAATTGTAATGAATGTTAACTACTAATCATATGTGTGCAAATTAATTGAAACGAAACGAATAATTTCGTAATTGTTTACTTTTCATTCGTATCTTTCCAATGAAACATGGCCCGGTGCACAAGTTAATACTTCCTGTTTCTATTCTACCAAGTCGTTCCTTGCAGATTGACAACAGATTCTCAATTGGATTTCCGGGCCAGACTATAGTACTTTCATTTACTCACTGGTAAGGCTTGCCAGTGTGTTCGTACAGCGTTACAATTTTCGTACGCTTCCTTGAAGTAACGTCCATCGCAGACAATAACCGTAAAACAACTTATCGACAGTTGAGACAATAGTGTCTGGGTGTAATGAAATTCTGATGCGATCATGGATAACACAATATTTTTTAGGGACAAACCGTTCATGATACACCCCGAAAAATATTACTGCACCCCACTGCAAATGACTTAATCTGAGGAAAAATAGAAATCGATTACACCCTGTCACCCAGTGGGTCTAAAACTGACCGTATTGTGAAAGAAAGGGAACTAAAGCGGTTGTTTCAATTAATTTGCACAAGGGTGTAAGTATAAGTTTGAAGAACACTACAATACGATAGTTTCAATGCAAAGCGGAAAGGATTGACAAGTATCACAATATCGATCTCCGCGTCAAAAAGGTAACATTGTGCAGATGGTGGGATCAGCGGGGTATTAATCATTCAGAGTTCTTATAACACAACATGCACAATTCTACATCCATGAGCAGCAACTTGTCCCTGAAAAGGTGGTCGAAAATCGCCTTCTCGTTAATAGAAAAAATGTTGATCGCAAGGCCAAATTTTTCTTCTCCTATGTACCGTTTACCTTCAAGATGTCATTGATTATGGCTCTTCACAACGTCCTTTCTTTTGAAGCCGTTTTTGCAACACGGTTGGTGCAAGGCCAGTGGAATATTGACCTTGTATCAACCAATTATTGCGTTTTTCGATCGCTACAAAACATTTTGATGAGGAAACCCAGATTTACTCAAATGGCTTCCTTATAAGTGTCATTAGTTCATTGCAAATAATAATGAATACATAATTGTATAAAATTCAATTGTACTTAATTAAAAAAAAAGAAAGTTAATAATAAAAACGGAAATTATTTATGACGTAACCTAATATTTCTGGGTTTAGCCGTGGGCAACTGAAATGAGGGAAAACTCTTTACGCACACAGAGAGGAACATAACAACTCGCTCTCCATATCTTCCTATCCTTTGTAGCTCTTAGCAAGGTATGTCTTTTTACCATAACACTCATTCCTCCTTTTGCCATCCATTTACATACGCTTCTAGCTGCTCTCGCCTCATTTCCTTTCCTTCTTTATAGAATAGAAATGTTTAATCCTCCAAGACTTCTTTCCTCACTGCCTCCAAGAATTTTCTGTTCCTTCTCTCTCATTGACAGATTAAATTTCCTTATAGTTATTAGTTTCCTTAAAACTTTCTCATTAGTGAAATTTGTCGTCCATGGCATTCTCGGCAATGGTCGGTAGAACCTAATCTCGGTTGTTTTGAGCATCTTCTTCAATGTAAGATTTTCCAGCTTTCACTGGCATACAGAAAAGTATATGTTTCGTAAAGTTTTAGAAATATTTTCTTATGTGTTAATATTTTGCTTAGTTTCTGAAAGGCACTTTTCTAATGCTATTCGCAATGTCCATTGTCTGTTATTACACTTCTGAAGCAGCTTGATTTTGACGTCTCCAACACGTAAGTAACACTTTGTGAAGCCTCTTTTGATGACGCTCATGCATTCTGTCATCTCACAATTAATAAATTTTCTTCTTACTTCTTTTATTTTTTTTTAGCTGTTAACTAAAAATGTAACTGTAAATATCTTTTTTCTATCATCTGCCAGCCGCAATGATGGAGAACGCATTATACCCCGAACCATCGCCAGTGAGACACGCTGCAAGAGCCACTCCGTTTCGAGAGGCTCATCCCTTAAACGAGACGTAATCGCCCCAATCCTCCGAAGGAACGCCATCGAACGAGGGTCAGTAACCCCAGAAGTCTCCACTGCCACAGGAGTAAAAAAAAAAAATCTATCAGCAAGAGAAGAATATTTAACTATTTTTTTCATCTCTGCGTCCCGGGCGACGGATCCCGGCTCAACCGTGGACCTGATCAAATTACCGACCGAAAATGTATCTGCACAAGTCGCATCCCAAATATACGACTTCCCCATTTTAAAAGGGAAAATGGTGATGCCATCTGCCCGCTTTCTATCACTGCGGTCGAGGTCTACGAGTTCGATTTGGGAAGGGAACCTAGCTGCATCCGAACCTCTTTTGATGATGTCGTTAATGGCTGCATGCCGGGGAAAGCGGCCGGCACTACGACGACAGGAGAGAGGATTCAAACCAAACTCATCGATGGAAGCATTCTTTAGTTACTTGTTACAGAGGTTTTCTTTTTGAGTCTGCTATCAACACATCGTGGTCTGCGTAAATTATACACAACTAATTTTTTCCCTTAGTGATGCGCTTAAATCAATGTTGAGCATGAATCACGGGCCAAACATTGTACAGTGAAAATTTCAGATAAACGTTTAGTGAATAAATCCCTTTCAGATCACAGAGTTGTCGTTCTTTACAAATATTACATTCTTGCTTGACCACTTCTGTTCCTACGTGTCACTTCAAAAAAAAAAAAAAAAAAAAAGGATCGATTTTCCTCATGCGCATATTAATTTAAAGTCATATTTCTTCAGGAGTTTTTACATAACTGTCATTAACAGGATGTACACTCAGAGCGAGAGAGAAAGAAAAAAAAGATGACTAACTAAATATTTGCATATTTCTACGGGTCAGGAAAAATCGCAAGAAAGAATGTTCGATAAATTTCTAAGATAATGCATCGTCATTACGCCATAAATTAATCTGATTATCTTTTAAATCTTTCTTGTTTTTTTTGTTCCGAAGTCTTCGGCCAAAATTTCTGTTTTAGTTTTTCCCTAAGTATCCATTGCTTTCAGCATTTGTCGAATTCCATGTAATATTATTGCCTCGTCAACACGGAACTATAACGTTCGCATTTGTAAAATATTTTTAATACATTTGGAGGGGAGATATAGTATATAGTTGGCCACTCGTATTCGAGGATACCCATCTACTAGGGCGGATAGCCAATCCCTATTGAAGATGCTTGCTCAGGCAGATTTCTGTTTATTCAACACCGACAGAGCTCACCTGTGGTTTATACTGCAACTATGCTGAGCAGACCTTAGCTACAGTTTCTGGGAAAGAGCGTGTTATCTAGCATGATCAACAATTTGAACAAAGCCAGCACGCTCAATTCCTCGGTCACAATGACTTGTGACTTCGTGCTAGCACAGCTATAGACGCCACCCAAGTGTACCGTTTACCCAATTTCCCTCACAAGGTTTGGGTCAATCCGTGGTATTGTTTTCTGGCACTTTCCAAAGGTGACGCACACTGGGTTCGGTCCCTCGAGTCCGATAACATCAGCTTCCTGACAAATCGACCCTGGTGAGTTTCGAACCCGAGTCTCATGGTCAGAATGCGAACGTTAACCACTCGACCACATATATAAAAAAATAATAGAAACCAGGTATCAAAAGATACAACGTACACTTTTAGTTGGCTTAGACAATATGGACTGATACGATGTGACAGAAAAGAAACAAAAAAGATCAGGAAAATATCTCGAATTATTCACAGAATAAACAGAAAGAGAAAGATTTTACGAAATGGCAATTATACAGTTTTCTTCTTCTATGTACCATCTTTAACGATCATGTCTCTCCACAATTTCCTTCCCTTTGTAGCCTTTAATATATGTTGTATTTTTGTTATCTCCCCTAAAACTTGTTCCGGCATCCATTTACTCAAACTCGTTAGGTAGGATATGCGTTGTTTCCCTATTGTCTTCAATCGGTCTTGTGAGTATCAGATTTTTTAAACACTTTTCCACATTATGTACTCTAGAAATTTCAACCGTCTCTTCATGATGTTAAGTGTACTTGTACTTTTTCTTTTCATTTTCTCTAAAACTTCATGCTATTCTCAGCATCCTTCAGTAGAACCATATTTCTTTTCCTTCTAGTCTCTACTTCACCCGTGAAGAGATTGTCCCGCATTGATTATAGCATGCCTGATATTACATAACAGTTCGGTACTCTTTTCTTTGTTTCTAACGAAATTTTTCTGCCATAATACTTTGCTTAGCTTTTGGAAGGCATTTTTGCTCTCCCAATGTGTCCTTGGATTTCATTGTCGCACATTATATTCTCTGTCGCAGGTATTTAGATTGTAATCTTAGTGGATTATTTATATTATTCGGACTATTGTCGTCATCTTTCTCGTCATATTTATTACAACGTTTCGGCCTTCTTCAGATTGTTGGAATGTCGAATTGAACCCTTTATTTCGCTCGTTGGGGTAGACTCTTCTAGTTCCACGTGCCATGTCAGTTATCAGTTATCTCCTGTTAATTTCCCTCTGAAAGTTCTCCACTGCCTTAATCGGGTATTGAACTCACACTATTTGGGTCCTGTCACTCGATCTAACCAACACCTTTATCCACTGTGCAACGTGGGCATCTGTGTATGAATCTTTGGGTATTATAAACCTAATGTCTTCAGCAACCATATTTTACCAATGCTCATATTGGAAATATGGCGACAAAGTTGAGGACAATAGTCCGAATAATGTAAATAATGTGCACAATACCTCATCTCAGAAATATAAGATACTACAGCGGTGGAATAAAAAGAAAAAGACACAGATGGGGCTGTTTCAGATTTTATCCGTATTTTGTTTTTATTTTCAAAAATGCAGTTGATGAAATGGCCTGAAGATTTTAGTATCTAATTTCTTAAATCAATTCTGATTTAAATTTTTAATAATGCTATGTCCCTTCAGGATCTGAGCGACCCTGACTCTTCACCTAATCCTTTTCTTTATTAGCTGATTCATTCTGACAGAGGTCCAATATGAAATATCATTTTGCAATTGAGATCAAGCAAGATGTGTAACTGTGACACAAAGTATCGAAAGGGTAGTTGAAAGATACACAACTTCCTTTGTTGTTCTAAGTAATATTTGTCTTCTTATTATCTCTTACCTTTCATTTTCTACCATTAACATAAACAAGCTCAGAGCACTCCGACGGTTTGTAATAGTTAGCAAGATCTTCCGGCTAGACGAATTACGACTGAATAGTGAGTTTGATCATCACTGGGTGCCTCCCTTGTGCCACATCTAAGCTACGCTTAGAAAATCATTTGGCCACTCGATGCCGTGTGATCGTTGAAAAACTTGTCTCGCTAAATTAAATGTGACTGAATAGTGAGTTCAATACTCACTCTGTGTCCCCTAATTTTGGCTTTGTGCCACATCTAAGCTACGCTTAGAAAATCCCTATATTCACATGCGCATTAGGCAGGACATCCGCTGTTTTCCTCTGTCCCTCTTGTCTCTTATGGGTGTCAAATTGTCTAAGTCATTTTCCTCATGATATCCCAGAAATTTCAGCAGTATCTTTATTGATTGTAAGTATAAGTCTTTCTTTCTCATTTTCCTTAAAACCTCCTTGTAGTTTATATTTTTCGTCCATGTTATTCTCAGCATTCCTTTGTAGAACCACCTTTCTGTTTTCTCATGAAACCTCTTCACTTGTGAGTATAGAGTCCAGCATTCGCTGGCATATAAGATGATTGTTATTGCAGAACAATTGTCATTTAGAAGATTATACAGAAGTCTAACAATAGTTTCTATATTTCTATTGAAATTTTCGTGTCCCTTAATATTTTGCTTAGTTTCTGAATGTCATCTTTCACTATTTACCTGTCCAGAATTCACCGCCATGTCGGATATAATTAAGCCAAATAGTCTCTTTAAATTGGCAAACAAGGGAAAGTGAATATTGTGACGGGTATTCAGCAGATAAGCTAAACACGCATATACGCACATAGGTAGGTTAATTTCCGCCTAGCAACAGAATAAAGATTACGTAAAGTCTTATGACATTTTGGGAAGGCAGGTCAAAAGGGTCAACTGACCCAATTACCCGTAAAGGAAAACGTCTAGACAGAAGCTAGACAGGGGACGGAAGTAAGTTAGAATTCGCGCCCAAAACCTAAGTCACGTGACAGTCAAAGATTCACTCGAGGATCAGTTGTTCTCTGGACTTTGAAAAGGCAAGACCGAAGCTGAGGCGCTAGTGGTTCACGAACGGAAAGATAAGACGCATTTGATAGTTATGACTCATCCAGTTCGATCCAGGCATCTCCGGACAGAAGTATAAAGAAATATTCCTGTTCGAGAATCCCAATTTGAAGACGCGGATAAAAAATATATGCTGATGGTTCAACCTGCGTAAAGAAAGTGTACATCCCTGTTGCAAATCGAGCCGTCTACAGAAGAAAGGAAGGAAAGAAAAAGACGAAACAAAGAGAGAAAGAAAGTGTATACCTCTATTACAGACTAGCAGTGTGTGAAATTGTGTTTGTGCCGAGAAAAGGAAAGAAAGGACATTGATATAAAAAAAAAGAGAGAACTGAATACAAAAGATAAGTAATCACATTTTGGACCCGTAATAGAAAAGATATACACACACACACACATGAATATTATGTTTTTTTTCGCAAACAACTTTCTACATGTAAAACAATAATTGTATCTCCTCTCCCATCTCTTTTGTATATGTGTGTTGGCTTCTACATTCAATTCATAGGAATTCATACTTGTATTTTGTATGTTTGGGTTCAGTTGAATCCATTTGGTGTTCGGCGAATTTGATATCCCAAAATAAGTTCGAGATCCGATCGTTGGATGTGTTAACTCACACTTATCTGTTCGTTTATTTTTGATATTTGTATAAATTAAAATTATTTATCAAAAATCGCTAAGCCTTATAGTTCATCCTTGTATTGTGGATCAGTACTCGTGTTGAAAACGAAGCGGACCTGGGAAAGATTACTGTTCGATTATCCCAATCGAACAGTGGTCTTAAAAATATTTTGTTTACCAATTGTCCACTCTCACGATCTGAGAGAGATAGCTTGTATCTCTCCACAGGTGTGAGAGTGTATATATCTCCTAGTCGGCGTATGATCGCCCTATAACCCATTCGTCGACTGGGGCATATGACAATAATAAAAACAAATAACACCTCCGATTTTATGATAACGATTATCTAGATGCGTCTTTTAATCCGGGTTCAACGACTTGGATACCTTGAATCTCTTGCATTTAACTATTTAATTTATATTTAAGTTTATAACAATCGTGAAAAAAAAAACAGCATTTTATTTTTGTAGTATGATGCCAGAATAGAAGATTGAGAAATAATCCCAGGTGCAGGGTTTATCTTGTGTTTCTTCCAGCCGCCGAATGGAGAAGTATGTGACCCAACACCTACATCCGGGGTTGAAGCCGTCGGGAAGATTTTTAATATACGCATGAATATAAACAAACATCCGAGAGAGGTGCAGAACAGTCTCTGATACATTGTGGACGAGAATGTAAGGGTCACATAGGGCGTGGCGCGGGGTCATTCGCACCACAGACTGCCCGAGAGTAGCTGACGAAATATTAGTGTAAATTCGATATAAAATACACAAGCCCAGAGCGCTCCGATGTTGTGTAATAGCTAGCAAGCTTGTCCCGCTAGATGAATTACGACTGAATAGTGAGTATGAAAAATTCTGTTAAATAATAAGGCTGTCATTTTTTAGAGGGAGTGCATCGACTTCTGGCTTCCTGAGGTTGACCTTCGAGGTCAGATGGAATACAAAACAAGGAAGTTGATTTCATTTGGCTGAGCTAACATGAGAACGATAGATAGAGAAAGGTTTTCAGTGAGTTGGTTCTTACACGTCAATGAATATAGACATGATTTCTTTCGAGTCTGAAACGGCTCCCTAGTGAGATAGAGCGAGCCCACTGTATAATTAAAAGGTATATACATTGACGTTAATAAAATAGCTGAGTTAAAATTCACTGTGTTGATGTTCTTTTATCTCTGGACTCAAAACAACTAGCGATCACCGGCCTTCACTGAAGAATGCAACTTTATTATCGAATCAAATCCGTCGACCAAGACCACCCTCACCAGGGGGCTATGTAACAATTCGTCTTTTGTTGTTGTTGTCATATTGCCGGCACAAAAAATTCCCGACGTTTAGATGGAAACAAATCAGTAAATCGTTATCATCTAAGAAATACAATCTAAAAAATATATTCTGTCTTTAAATAACCTGGAAAAACTTGTTAAACAGTAAAACAACAAATCAATCCAAGATATAAAGATGAAGGTAAGTTTTAATATCTTCTACTAATGATATAAACAGTTACTGAGATATCATTTTGTTTACTTTGATAAAACAAAGGTTTATTTATACTATGTACATTATTCGGACTATTGTCCTCATATTTGTCGCCATATTTATTATAACGTTTCGGCCATTGTACGCTCCGGCCTTCTTCAGATGGTTGGAATGTCGAACTGAAGCCTTTATTTCGCTCACTGGGGTAGACTGCTCTAGTTCCACGTGCCATGTCTAATGGATGTCAGTTATCAGTTATCTCCTGTTAATTCCCCTCTCCAAGTTCTCCACTGCCTTAACTAGGTATTGAACTCACACTCTTTGGGTCATGTCACTGGATCTAACCAACGCCTTTATCCACTGTGCCATGTATTCTTGAGAAGATGAGGACAACAGTCCGAATAATGAAAATAGTGTACATAATACCTCATCTCGGAAATATAGACAGATACTGAAGATTTTATTTGTTTGAAATTTGATTAAATATCTTCAATTTCATCTCTCTAATTATCCCTTATATATTATCTAGAAAAAGTTAAATCTTGAACATCAAATGGAATTAATATGTAGCCAACACCGAAATCATGGAAAGAGCCAACAATCAAAGCATCGAATCTCTGATTAGTAAATGCTGTCTACAATAGTCAGGACATTTAGCAAGAATGGAAGAGTCAAGGTTTCCATGTCAAGTATTATTCAGTGAGCTCCTGTCAGGGAAAAGACCGCGGGGTAGCCCCCTTCGAAGATACAAGGACCAACTCAGAACAAAACTGAAAGCCACTGGATTTGAGCCTAAATCGTTTCAAACACAAACCCGTAGTAATTGGCAATGTTCCATCTTTACTTGAACCAACAACTTACAAGCCACCAGAAGAGAAATGGAAGTAATTAAAAGACTAGAGAGAAAGGATTGATGAAATCGATCTCGTCCCCCATCAAAATTTCTGTACAGTCAATGCTATCGGCTTCTCCATGCAAGAATTGGTTTAAAGGAAACGATCAGAAAAAGAAGAAATTAAATTTTGGAAGTGAGTTGACGACGACGTTTATCTAGGATGATGTATAATTCTTCAACCTGCTTATTCTAGTATGAATCAACAAAGCGTAATTAGTTCCTGTTTGAAAATATTTACCAAGTTTAACTCAGTTTGACATAGTGACTAACTATGACTAACTAAACACTGCTTATGATTGATATCACTATCCATGATCATCGATACTTGATTGCTAGCCATTTCTTAATGGTTATAGCTTTTAAAATCTGCGTGACATGAATAGTTTTAAACAAGTCTAAGATATTCCCTCTTTTTTTTTAACACTTCCGCTGCTAACTATGGAGACCTTCGATTTTCTTATCTTGCTCCAGCTGGCTAAGTACGGAAACCTACGATTTTTGCATACCGCTGGTATGAGTGTCCCGTTGCGCCATCTATTGTAAAATCACAAAGGACAATGCTTCAAAAGATATCATGTGTATACCCATTACTGATCTGGTAAGTCTTTCCCAGGTATATCCATGAAAATGGAATGCTGTAAAACACACTGGTGCCAGTTTCCTGTGTAATAAAATATGTAGGTTGAAATTTGGCATTTTCTTTAAAAATGGCTGGCCAGATTGGGGCAGCACTGGCCAAATGAGTAGCAGTGAAAGTGTTAAATTCGAGTCACTCGACATAAACATAAAAAATTAATATTTTGGTTAAAGTTCGATTTTCAGTTTTCGCAAAAATACGTCAATGAAACCTGATGTACAAAATGATTTCTTACAATGAATACACATTCTATTAATACAAACCTATCCTAAAATTCTTGTTGATGTTAAATAAGCCATTGAGATGTTGATATGTTTTAAAATAAACAAAACCAAGCACAATGAGAGGATAATTCAAAGATCTAGATCCACAATAAGGCTGAATAATACTAATATAGTCATATAATACTAATACTAATACTACTAGTCACGGCTCAAAGATGCCGTTATAAATCGATCGTCTCGAATGCTATATTCAATTGATTCAATTACATAGAAAGAGAACAAAAGGAATTGACAAGTGTCGATTATTTGGATTCAGTTCATACACATTAATTAACATTCAAAGAGGAATAGTTTTTCAAGTGTTCTACTAATTCGGGATTCTTGTTCACCTGTCTAGTGATCAAATCAATCAACCAATTTACTGCAGAGACTAATAGTAATTTCATTCACTTTTCGATTCGAAAGTTTTAATTTCTCCAACGATCGAGATGTAACGTGTTTTACCAACCTGGCTGTTTCAGTCGAATATCTTTACAAGTAATTTTTTTTTAATTTGCATGAAAGCAAAACTGAGAAAAAGTTTCTTTTACAAATCTTTATTAGAATGATAGCGTTTCGGAGAAGGCCCTTGCCTATCCAAGCAACGTGTCTTAGGAAGAATACAACAAGCAGGGCAAACATCTCGGGTTGAATACAGAAGAAGATATTTTCGGTTAAAAATCTGATTATTCTTTATCACATTTAATATAGAAACTTATTTCTATTGGGATGATTCAGCGATAATCAAAATTAGTATTTCAACGAATTAGGATTTCTAAGAACACGGAATACAATTCGAGATTGTATATTTACCAAAAATAAGTATAATTTTTCGGATACTAACTTTATACCAATGTGTTACTGTGATTTAAAGATGTCTTCAAAATCATTTTATAATTTTGTACTAGACCAAACTATCTGTATATTAAATTGGTCGTCTGTTCGACAAATTAAGGAGCTCAAAAACGAAATAGTGATTGTTACACCCATCACTATACGAATGTGGGCTGAAAACATAATAGTCTGACTATAAAGGAGTGATGCTAGAGCTGTGAAATATTGCATTAAATCAACTTATTCTCTGAGTGGCGTGGTGGGGTGAAAACTTGAAAGGTTGACTATGAAGTAATGTTGCTAGAGCTGAGAAATATTGCATGTATTCATGCCAACTCGTCTTATTAATAACAGCATTGTTTCTTTCAAGGTAAACTGACTGTTCACAGAAGACTTCAAAAGTAATAAGTAGCGACTTCTCTTGAAAATGGACAAAATTTGATGTTGTCGTGGTGTTATTAACTAGCTGCAGAAAAAGGGTTTAGCCCCACCCCCAGGTCATTTATGTTGGCATGGTTGCTACATTAGATGACGCATCAACTTTATCAACAGCACAAAAGTTGGCAACTGAATTTAGGAGGGGAAGGGAAAGATGAGCCAAGATCTGGATAGCCTGCAGCTGTCATCACCGATGAAAACATTGATCGTGTTCACCATTTGACTAGCGACTGAATATAAATCGAATAGCCAATGCTATTAGCATATCCCATGGGAGAGTTGCGAATATTCTGCGGAATGAACTTGACATGACGAAGGTTTCTGCATGATGCTAACCTCTTCTTATTAATAACTGTTTTTCCAGGTAAACTGACATTTGACTGTTCAAAGAAAACTGTTCATCCTGTTGATCAAAAACGTCAACAAGAACAGAAATCAAAGCGTTTTATCATGTTGGAGAACAGATGATAGTCAAATCTGGTGAACAGGGAGGGTGATCAACCAGTTCAAAGTTAGACTTACGCACCGCAGCTATTGAAGCCATATACTTGTGTGCTGATGACACAAAATCTCTTTCGTCGATTTTGATAGCCTTTCATACCTACCTCAGCGAGTTATCATTGTACTTTATATTGATGGGTTGGCCGATTTAAGCATAATGCTTTTTTGCTTTCCAAAGTATTGAGACCATCAACTTTTCTGCAGATGAAACGATCTTAGCCTTCTTTGGTGTAGGTAAGGGATGGTTTTTCCACTGAATGGATTGTCTCTAGCTCAAAGATGAAACAAACATTCATCCTAGGTTGCAGAATGTTTAAGAAAACTGGATCTGTCTCAAACGATGACAGACATTCCATTCAGGTGATGAGGCCGATGCGCTTTTGATCAGGTGTCAGAAGACGTGGCTAGCACCATGCAGAAAACGTCGTCATGTCAAGTTCATTCTGCAGAATATTCGCAACTCTCCCATGGGATATGCTAATAGCATTGGCTATTCGATTTATATTTAGTCGCTGGTCAAATGGTGAACACGATCAATGTTTTCATCGGTGGTGACAGCTGCAGGCTATCCAGATCTTGGTTCATCTTTCCCTCCCCCTTCTAAATTCAGTTGCCAACTTTTGTACTGTTGATAAAGCTGATGCGTCATCTAATGTAGCAACCATGCCAACATAAATGCTCTGGGGTGGGGTCAAACCCTTTTTCTGCAGTTAGTTAATAACACCACGATATCACCAAATTTTGTCCATTTTTTGCTAATTGTTACTTTTGAAGTCGTCTGTGAAATGTCAGATGACAGTTTACCTGGTTTGCTTTATTTTGTTTTACGGCATATCAACCTCATTGGGTTATTTAATGCCGACAATATATTTAGGATAGATTCGTATGAATAGAATATGTATTCTTTGGTTTAGATTGATTTGGTTTATTTTATTTTACGGCATATCAACCTCATTGGGTTATTTAATGCCGACAATATATTTAGGATAGATTCGTATGAATAGAATATGTATTCTTTGGTTTAGATTGATTTGGTTTATTTTATTTTACGGCATATCAACCTCATTGGGTTATTTAATGCCGACAATATATTTAGGATAGATTCGTATGAATAGAATATGTATTCTTTGGTTTAGATTGGTTTGGTTTATTTTCTTTTACGGCATATCAACCTCATTGGGTTATTTAATGCCGACAATATATTTAGGATAGATTCGTATGAATAGAATATGTATTCTTTGGTTTAGATTGATTTGGTTTATTTTATTTTACGGCATATCAACCTCATTGGGTTATTTAATGCCGACAATATATTTAGGATAGATTCGTATGAATAGAATATGTATTCTTTGGTTTAGATTGGTTTGGTTTATTTTCTTTTACGGCATATCAACCTCATTGGGTTATTTAATGCCGACAATATATTTAGGATAGATTCGTATGAATAGAATATGTATTCTTTGGTTTAGATTGGTTTGGTTTATTTTGTTTTAAGGCATATCAACCTCAATGTGTTATTTAATGTCGACAACATTTTAGGATAGATTCGTATGAATAGAATATGTATTTGTTAGTTTAGATTGGTTTGGTTTATTTTGTTTTACGGCATATCAACTTCAATGGGTTATTTAATGCCGACAACATTTTTAGGATAAATTCGTATGAATAGAATATGTATTCTTTGGTTTAGATTGGTTTGGTTTATTTTGTTTTACGGCATATCAATCTCAATGCCGACAAGATTTTCCATTGCTTGTAATATTTTGTTTTGTCAAAAATCTGTTTCTTGCAATACTTTTCCTTCAGAATTGTATTGCTGGTAACAGTTTTTTCAAAAACTTATTGCTGGTAATAGTTAGCTATTTTCGCACAGCTGGGACCCTAACAGGTGTTAACACCCTGGGTCAGGGTGGATTTGGGAACACCCGCAATTAAGAGGTGGCTCCACGCTCCTCAAAACCTTCTGATCAGAGGCCTTGCTGCTGGACGTAGTTTATCGTCTTACCCAGGACGCGGATGTAGTTTAACATCTTACCCAGGACGAGTCAGTTTACCTGGAAAGAAACAATGCTGTTATTAATAAGACGAGTTGGCATGAATGCATACAATATTTCATAGCTCTAGCAACATTCCTTCATAGTCAGTCTTTCAAGTTTTCGCTCCCCCACCACACACAGAATAAGTTGAGGCATACATGACTAACGGACTATTCTTACAAAGCAGTATATTCAATGCTCATTGACTGTTTTATACTTGTACTTTTGTACTTTCCTAAATTAATGTGGACTTAATGTTGATATTTTACATCCACGTGGATAATAATACAATGATGCCAACCAGCGAGGAAGAGTAGAAAATTAAATGCAGGTATTTACCTCTAAGTGTACAGGTGTTTAGCTTTAAGCATCTCTTAAATATCGGATGTGAAGGGGACCATATAGAAGCAAAAACGTATTAATTCCTTTCAGGACGTGGGCAATAATTACTCTCTACAATTTCTTTTATTTATTTTCAAACTTATAATTTTGTTCTATGTTATTCTCATTATGTTTCTGTAGAACCAAATTTGTTGCCTCAAATCTCTTTTTCTTCCAGTGAGGAAATCGTCCAGCATTAACAGTGTTGTGGAGTCCGCCCTCTAATGAGTTAGTAGGAATAGTAAGCCTTGGGGAAACAGGGATCTAAACTGTTCTACTGTCAAACATTTTGCCTTTGGCCGACAGGAACCCGGACGAGGTTTTGCCGAAGGGTGAAGCTTCGTCCGGGAAGGTAGACAGGCCCTGAACCCGTTTATATGGGTTTTTAGGGAATATTATTAGCCGAGGCTACGGGCTCGGAGAAACCACGGTAAATTCGGCCTTGTGCCACATACATCCCTCGTGGGTGGAGGGCTGTTAAATATTAACAGTGATCTAAACTGAACGCTGGTCAACCGACACACACTCCCAAGACGTGTAACACATTTCTGTTGTATTTACTGTTCAGTATAAAGTTGATCCATTATATTATCTTTATATTATTGCATAACCAATTACTTGATCACAACAAACAGACACAAAGGAGGATTAATAATACATACATGCTCAACGCTCTATTGTTTGATTCTAACGAGATTTCCCCATTTACTTATACTTTGTTTAGTTCTTGCAAGGCATCTTTCGCTATTCGAATATACTTTCAAATTTAAGTCTATCTGCCAGAAGTCACTTTTGAGGATGTAAATGAAGGATATCAAAAAGTAAACGGAAAAGTAATCCTCTGAAAGTTAAATCATTATTAGATACACTATAAAATCGTTTTTATGGAAAAATGAAAAAAATCTCCAATGGTTCTTATCGAGGACATCTATATCACTAACTAATGATTACACATCATTGGCTACAGAGATAATTTGACATGCGCAGAGATTTAAAAACTAAACTAAATGTCAAAGACAGATTGAATATGCAGACAATCAATATAGCGATTGCAGATCGTAAGGGACAGGCATCCTCCAATATTTGCCTTTATTATTATTATTATTATTATTATTATTATTACTGTTACCTTCTACATTCTTGCGACATATTGATATTCAATTAGAATAACAAATTACCAACTCGTAATTGAATATTCAAGATAGTGAATAACCCTGTGACCTTATCTGGCAGAAATTATATTGTAAGCTTTAATACTGGTTGTCTGGAATGAAGGCTAATGTGTACCGAATAGGACTTACTTGTCACATAAAAAGCGTGCGGAGAAACTAGTCTTTCATAGCAGAATATCAGACTCAAGTCCTTTGCTCTGACAACAAAGTACCAATCAGTTCGTCTCGAAGCTACCCACAACATTTAATAAGAGTTAATGGCGACGATCAAATATGGCGTCCGGTCACTTGGCAAATACTTGGAATAATAAGCATCAATTGGAGAGAAGCAACTTATGCGTGAATAATATTTCCAGTCAGGAGAAATGTCTGTCGGTCGATAAAGTAAAAAGTAACGGAATAACCGCTACATGTACTTAAATTAATTGATACTTGGATTAGTGAGGAAGAAAATTAAAAGGTTGAAAAACGGTTGTCAGTTAGCCAAATGGTAGGTGAACATGAAAACTTAACAGTTTGTGTGCCAATGTTATATATTTTACTTATGTAGTTGGGTCGGTAAAAACTAGGTGAGTAGGGATGTTAACAGGTGCTTAGGTCAGCTTTTACTCAGAAATGGGCTGTGCGTGAATTACACTTTTGTAGATAGTCTATCAGTAAATCAATCAACACGAAATCTTCTGTATGTAATGTCATCCATGACTAACATATTTACCAGCCAATATTTTTTATTTCGGAAAGAGTACTGAAATGTTACGTGATATCAGTTCTCCTATATGGCAGTGAAGGCTGGACAATCTTGAATAGACTTGAAGCAACAGAAATATGGTTCTACAGAAGGAAGCTGAGAATACCATGGATCGAACATGTGAGTAACGATGACCTTTTAGAGAAAATGAAAACCAAAAAGAAACTTATGTTTAACACTAGAAAGAGGTAGTTTGAAATTTCTAAGGCGAATAATGAGGAAAGAGGACTTCGAAAATCTGAAACTCACAGGGCAGATTGAAGGCCAGAACGAGAAGAAAAACTAATAAGAACCAACTTTACTCGAGTAAATGGATGGCGGAACAAAGTTTAGAAGAAATAACAAAAAATGAAGAGAATATAAAGAACCACGAAGGATAGGAAGCTGTGGAGAGCCATGATCACCTACGTTTTGAAGGGACACGGCACGTCGAGAAGAAGTAGAAGATTTTTTTTTCAGTAGGTAAAGCATTAGTAGTTTTATAAACGGCTTAGTACTTTTTCTTCATCATTCATAATTATCAGTCATTGGGCTTATGACCATATAAAGTTGAAGCACCCTGTTCTCATAAGATCGCCGAAATTAAGCAATATCCATAGGTAACCACTTGGAGGCACTGTGGAGTAATAGATAGCGGCTCGGATTGAGGAAATCGAATCCATTGCATTCATATGTGCTATTACCCTTGGGAAAGGTATGAATCTTCTCCCCTCAGTTATTTAGTAGGAGAGACCGGTTTCTGTAGACTTGGATGGCAGCTGGTCTACCGCAGAAAGAAATGGCAAGCTACTGAGGGAAAAAAATCTGCCTCGTCAGTCATGTATCGAAAGACACATGATCGCCAAAGCGTGTATCACGCATGATACATAACTGACTGAGCCACTTGGAAATACCAGATGCTGGAATGTAAACTTGTATGTGCAGGTGTTATAAGAGATAAATGTTCGGAAGTGGAATCCATAGAGCCGAGAAACTATTAATCTATTTTCTCTCCCATCAACCAAGTATGGTTTAGTTTAAATTAGTAGGGCTTGTATCAGTCAAAATCCATTAATATCTACAAGAAAATCTGATAATATAAAAATAGATTGCAGCTCTAAATAACCTAACAAGGCTGTCATTTACAGCTTTTGCAGTTTCCTATCATGAAAACTGTAACAGTGTTACTCTCTGTTATGTCTCCCCAACCTTTATCTAATCTCTTCTTTTTCAGTTTGTTTAGCCAAGAACACGAGACCCGGGTATGAATCTCACTATATTCGATTTGTCAGGATCGCAGCATGCAATCCCAATGGAAATTTCTAAAAACCATATCACGGCTCGACACAAGCCTTGTCAGTGAAATTCAGCAGATGAAACTGTTCGGTGGCCCTTGATGTGTTGCTAGCATTAAGTCGTAAATCGTAGTGACTGAGGGTTTGATCGTACTGGCCTCCGTTCAAACTGTTGATCACGCTGATGATGTTCCCTCTCTCTCTCAGAAAATGTAAGCTTCACTTAACTTAGTTGCAGTATAAACCATAGATGGACACTGTAGGTGTAAAGTAAATGAAAGTAGATGCAAATATGCCTGATCAGCTGGTTGCAAAGGGGACTGGCAAGCCTCCTTGGAAACAAGTAACGCGGCCATTATATAATTGTATATTAAATTGATCTTTTGATGGACGCGATAAAAAGAATCGGAGCTATAAATTGATTCTTGAATCAATTACTATGAAATTTAGCATACAAGTATCGTGGACCATTTCTATAAAGTAGCGTGATCTAATGCTAATATCTACTGCTAATATCTAATGCTCATTCAATGCTAATATCTAATGCTAATATATAATGCTCATATCTAATGCTCATTAAATGTTAACATCTAATTGCCAATATCTAATGCTCATTGAATGCTAATATCTAATGCTAATATTTAATGCTCATTGAATGTTAATATCTAATGCTAATATCTACTGGCAATGTCTAATGCACATTGAATGCTAATATCTGCTGCTAATATCTAATGCTCATTGAATGCTAATATCTAACGCTATCTAATCCTCAGTGAATGTTAATATCTAATGCTCATTGAATGCTAATATCTACTGCTAATATCTAATGCTCATTGAATGTTAATATCTAACGCTAATATCTAATGCTCATCGAATGTTAATATCTAATGCTAAAATCTACAGCCAATATCTAATGCTCATTGAATGCTAATATCTAATGCTTATTGAATGCTAAAATCTAATGCTAATATCTAATGCTCATTGAATGCTAAAATCTAATGCTCATTGAATACTAATATCTAATGCTCATTGAATGCTAAAATCTAATGCTAATATCTAATGCTCATTGAATGCTAAAATCTAATGCTCATTGAAAACTAATATCTAATGCTCATTGAATGCTAAAACCTAATGCTAATATATAATGCTCATTGAATGCTATTAGGTTGGTGCAAAAATAATGTCGGTTTTGACGTTGCAAAATACGTCAAAACCGTCATTATTTTTGCACCAACTTAATAATATCTAACACTAATATCTAATGATCATTGAATGTTTCATACTTGTGCTTCTGCGCTTGCCTAAATTAATGTGGACTTAATGTTGACTCTTTACATCAGTGCCCTTTGTATACTACAATGCTGAAAAAAAGCGACGTTTAGTGTTAGGTCTACGGATCTTAAGCCTCTATGAAATATCGTGCGTGAAGATGATCATACACAAGCAAAACCTTATTAAATTCTTCTATGTGTTGTGTCACACCAGGGCACTGGCGATCATTATTCTCCACAATTCCTTATCGTTTGTAGCGCTAAGCAATTATTTTCCCATTAATATCCCTCTCAGACTTTGTTCTGTCACCCATTCACAAAAGCTCGTTATGTAAGTTCTTCGATGTTTTCTTTTGTCCTGCTTGCCTTGAATAGGTACTGTGAGTATAAAGTTCTCCAAGCCTTCTCGCCTATTTATGTTTACCATATATTACACCTGTCTTTTGCTGTTTCTCAACAGAAAAGTATTTTTCTTGCTATTTTCTTTCAGGTTTAACTGTTGACCTATGGTATTCGCTGTTTCCGTAGAACCAAAGTTGTTTCCTGAAATTTCTTCTGTCTGTGAAGAAATTCTGCATTGTTCAAACGTCTTTTATGTGCGTGAAGATGTGAGTCATCAGAACTCTCCACAATTTATCTCTTGCAGCTCTTGGCAATGGTTATCTCTTTACTAACGCTCCCAGTTCCTGTTCTGTTATCCATATATACAAACTCCTTAGATAATTTACACGATCTTTCTCCGACTGACTTGATTTTTGTTTGACTGCTTACCAAATCTTTTTGGGTCATTTAAAACCGAAATCTATTCGCGATTGGAAGAATAATTCATATTTTGCCAGTGAATATTGAATTAACATTTTTTTTTTTAAATAACTGATTTTTTTCCAGATGCATATTCTACTATTTAAACAAGAGCCCTTGAGATCGATTCAAACCTTTCCAAATCGTATGTGTGCGTAGCTAGATGTAACGAACCCGACTGGAATTCGAACTTAGCTCCCCGATTTTTCATTCCGAGTTGCTAAAACATTAGACAAAAAGAAAGTAAATAACCACCAGAGAAAATGCAAAAATGCAAAAAGAATAGAATAGAAAAAATACACTATAAAAATACATAAAAGGTACCATAAATAGAATAGCACATAAAAAAAGACGAAGGCAATAAAAACATTATGAAGAGATGGCTATCAGAAAAAATGGAATAAAGCTAAACAAAATACCAAAAAGAAAAGAAAAATGAAGAAAAGACACTGTGCAATGATGACCACATGAAAAAAAACAAAAAACAAAAAAAACAAAAAACAAAAAAAACAAAAAACAATTAAAAAGAAACTTGGACTTAAAAGCAAAAGATGAAGGAATCAATGAATAGATGACCATTGGAAAAAAATGGGCAAATGGCCACTATGAAGTAAAAATAAAAGAAGAATCCTAAAATCAGAGAAGAAAAATATAAAAAAGACATTCTAAAAAGAAAGGATAGGAAAGGATGAGAAAAAGAAACAAAAAGAGATGAACGCTAGAAAACAATGAAAACGGATCAGTGAAGTAAATGAGAAGACGACACAATAAATAGGAAAACAAAAAAAAAATATAAATAGATGAACATTGTGAAAATGAAAAAAATGACTCCATTAATAGATTCCACTTGAAATATTGACATCAAAAGACAGCATAAACAGTGATAAATGATAAAAAAGACCCTATAAATTGATAAACATTGGAATAATGAAATGAAAATGTAAAAAAAAAAAAAAACAAAGAATAAAAAAATGAGGAAAAGGCACCATAAAAAGAAAACCCTTTGAAAGAGGTCTTTTATGTATGGTGGCATTATCACTGAAACAAAATAACAAAAAATAATAATAAAATAAAATAAAATAAATAAATAAATAAATAAACAAGAAAAATAGAATGAATAGATACATTATGAAAACATTATAAATGCGAAAATAAAATTTAAAAATACGCAATACAAAATGGAATCTTTGTTTCATGATTTTATTGTTGAAATTGCTAGATATAACCATAAGTTCTATTCTAAATATTCCTTTTTTCGCCTGAGGAAATCTCTACCAATTTCTTGTTTCCCTGGCAACTCCTGATCGCAAATTACGTAAACCATCAAAGTCGCAGGAGCATCACTTGCATTGCAGTCACACTAGCAGCAGTGAATCTTGGACAAGATAGCTTGACGGAGCCCAACCCTCTTCAGTCATTTTGTATTCAGTTATCTTCTAGACTATAGAATCCAGTCTGTCTTGTTATTTACCCATCCATAGCTGGTGCGTGTTGGGAGGCGGAGAAAGAGGGGATTCATACCTTTCCAAAGGGTATTAGCACGTAAGTGAATGTAATAGATCCGACTGGAATTCGAACTTGGCTTAATCCGAGCCGCTATCCATTACTCCACCGTTCCTGTCAACTACGATCATCAAAACTTTTAATGTGTCTAGAATCTTCCTCTACTGCCCTATGAATCCTAGTCTTTTAATGTCCTCTCCCCCTTGACGTTTTCCAGTTTTTTCTCGCTCTCAGTAAACCCTTGCGTCTTAACTAAAGCACAAAAAAGAATATATTATTGTAAAAATACAATAATTGTGGTACAAGGCCAAAGTGGGGAAAGGCTGGTTTCTGCTATCTATCGTAGTCCTAGTTAATCACAATCAGGACTAATTTATCCAATTATCACAAGAACCCATCCATCATCATTCAATCTCGTATATACCACAATGCTACACCTTCACAGAGGACATACAAAACACTTCATGGTATAAAATCTCATGAAAGTTCATAATGTATAATTACAAACGTATATAAAAATTCATGAATCATGAAATGAAGGGGAAAGAATGAGCCCTGAAATATAATAAAAGTTTATAACAATACAAACTCAAACAAAACAAATATTAGTAGGACCCGTCTATCCCTCAAAATAATAAGAGTGGCCGATGTATTTTGTCGATAGAGATAATCAAATAGCACACTCAATAATGGAGTGGAAAGGGTAAAAATAAATGACGGAATGAGAAAATCAAAGTCTGACTCAGCCGAGATGAGAAAAGGGGGACAAAAATGATTTTCTAAACGTAGCTTAGATGTGGCACAAAAACGAAAGTTTAAGGCACCCAGTGAGGATTGAACTCACTATACAGTCATAAATGTTCTAGCGAGACAAACTTGATAACCATTTAACCACACCGATGTGTCCAAGACACATACACAGACACACGCGCACACACACACACACACACACACGCACACACACGGACACACACACACACACAAAGAACAAAATGAGAAAAAAACAAAACTTTTATTTACTTCATCGTGGAACAGGACTTTGCAACAGAGCAAAACTATATTTGTGATCTCCATCCTTAATGGACGTCCAAATTGTGTTGGCCTTGTGCGTAACTAAGTTAAGGAAGAGAGTCGAAAATATGAAACAAGATAAAAGAAATACAATACAATAAAGAGATAAAATAAATTAAATCAAACACCCAAGGACGGATGGAGAGAAGAGCGATCGAACTCCGTAAAAAGAGAACAAAGAAAATAAAGAGACATATTCCAAACAACAACAAAAAAAAAAAAAGGAGTCCATGGCACAGTGGATAAAGGCGTTAGTTAGATCCAGTGACAGGACCCAAAGAGTGTGAGTTCAATACCCGGTTAAGGCAGTGGAGAACTTTCAGAGGGAAAATTAGCAGGAGATAACTGATAACTGACATACTTTAAACATGGCACGTGGAACTAGAACAGTCTACCTCATTGAGCGAAATAAAGGGTTCAGTTCGACATTCCAACCATCTGAAGAAGGCCGGAGCGTACAACGGTCGAAACGTTGTGATAAATATGGCGACAAAGATGAGGACAATAGTCTGAATAATGTACTTGGGAAAGGTATGAATCCTCCCTTTTCTCTCTCCCAGTTATAGTTTTATTCGTAAGACTTGTATCACTAAATTATTATTATCTAAGCAAGAAAATTCTTATAATCTAAACCTGTTTTCTGTGTTTAAATAACCTGCAGACGATTGGTAAGCCGTAGAAAACGAATAAAACAAATCAAATAAAAAATAAATAAGAAATATGTCTGAAAAAAAAAATAATCCAAACTGATGCGGAAAGAAGCCGGCTGAGATGCAAGGACGAGAGAAATAAAGGGAATGACAGAAGAAAATAAATAAACGAAAGAGGAATATAAATCTGACTTAATTTCAAAATGTTCTAAGTTCTTCTCCAGCAATTAGCTTCGAAATGATTCGTTATAACCGAGGAATATATTTTTTGAGAACGGTTTCAAAAATTCAATAACAACAAACACAACATAAGCACCGTCTATTGAATGTCGCCGATACATCGATTTGCATATTTTAATGAGAGATTCAAAAACGGTGGAATTGATTTGAATATAGAGAACAGTGTGGAATACACCATTGCGGCAAGCGACTTACTAACTGACAGCACGACCCCAGCAAAATGAGTTCATAAAAACCTACTTAACGCAGGCATAATTTCAAACGTACATAAT
>OZ010582.1:126932534-126935034 GCA_963932145.1 Acanthosepion lycidas
AAGTATTTCTATCACTTTCTTGTAATATTTGGAATTTACCCGCGTTTGCCCAAATAATATATCTTTTTTTGAATATTTTAATTGCAATATTTTCATCTATATAATAAATGCGGATGTCAGTGCGTCACTTAAAAGAAAGGGCAGCAGAAAAGTAAGGGTATTGAAATTTGTTGGAGGTTATTTGAAATGTACATGCTTTCATCCTGGTTCAAACAAACTCAAACTATTTTTTATGTGTATGCATACTGTCATTATTTCTGACTCCTCATCTAGAAGGTTTTTGTGGGGTCTGGAAATGTTATTATTGTTAACTTTTCTTCCTGGTAAAGATTGTAGATACAACTATGACTGCTGTAAGGTTTGGCTTTTTTTTTTATTATTTCCCATTTTACAATCGGATATTTGTAATTTTTTTCTATTAATTTCCATACATGGCTGCCTTGTCTTGGTAGAATTCCAAAGTCTTTCTAGCTTGAATGATGACTTGTGACTATAGCATCTCTTCGTATATTTTCGTTTGGCGATTTTTATTGCTTTACTTTTGCATTATAAATTACTCCAGTTTTGTAAACTCTATTTCGTGGACATTTACTTTTATTTCTACAGTTATATTTTTTTCACTGTCAACAATATTTTGCTGCACGTTAGTTTTGAAATTCCTGGCGTTTTGTCATTTTATTGTGGTTTCTAAATTACTAGTGCAGGTGTAGTTTAATTTAACTGTATTTTTATTAAAGATCTTGCGTAATTCGGGATTTTTTTAAACTGTTTCTTCTTATATTGCATTTGAACACTATGTTAAATAGATGGAGTTAAACCAAGTATTTTTTTCTTTTCCTCGAATTATTCTTCATTTGTTATTTTATTTGAGATTTAAATTCCATTTTAGTTTTAATCCCCTTTTCTTTTAAAGTCATTTTATACTATTTCTTTTTTATTTTACAAGAGGAATTTCTAGGTAACCTGAGATCTATACCTTAACGGATGTGCTTTATTATACTTGCAGGGTGATTCGATGCAGCATTTACGTACTTTAATTTTGTGCTGGGTTTCATGTATGGGGAGACACTACCAGTTTGTAGATGTACTCCTCCATCCAAATAGTGGACAACTTTCTTATTTATCTCGACATTTATTCCAAAGTCGAGGTTTTTAAAGATTTTGAAGAGCATCTTTCTTACATTGTCATTTATTCATCTGTTGTCTGGCACTGTCATCAGCCTGTCATCTGTATACTGGCCGTGGTTCTCTGTGCGTACCGTTTTGCTGATTTTATAAAAAAATATATAGGCCTATTAATTCAGAAAATTTACCACCATCAAACTAACATTGAGGTACATTGCAAGCAATGTAAAATTATATTGATTTATTCAGGTATATATATATATATATATATATATATATATATATATATATATATATATGTGTGTGTGTGTGTGTGTGTGTGTGTGTGTGTGTGTGAAAATATATAGAAAATAGGAAAGAACTGGTTAGGTAAATAATCCAAAGTTTTTTAGTATTTTTGTTATTATTTTAAAAAATAGTGCTCGATACAAAAGCAGAGCATAAATATAATTATTTATTTAAAAATATGATTCAAACTCGCTACATAAGAGGTTTCATGTTTCAAAACAAGAGCCGAAAACTTCAATATAATTATTTGAATTAAATTGAGTTAAAGTAAGCTCTGTTCCATCTTCAAGCCAAATTTTTTTTTGAATAACTTATTTCTGAAATTTACGTGTTTTAATAGTATATTCACAATTGAAATCAAAATTTCCATGGTAACAGCCAGGGCGAATTGTTTAAAATAGTTACGGGTGTTGAGTGTTAATAATTTGTATCAGTATAGAGTTACTTTCATAGATGTCAAGTCAGGGTAGGGTGGGGGTGTCTAAATTTAAAACGGAAGATGTTTTCGCCTAGTCTGGTTTACGTGTCTATGGAGATTTATTTATTTATTTTATTTTATTTCTTTATGAAAGGGATTTGTGCATATAAAAACTGCCGTAACATTTGTTTTTTTATAGGGTATTTAAACTATTTATTTGGGCTATAGATTATAAAAGTTATTTTATTGTATGCTTGTTTTTAGCTAATTATTCAGTGCATAAATCTGATGGTGTCGGCAAAAAACCGTTAACTCATGTCTATTGTTTAATAGATTTCTATTATTTAAAAACTTAATAATGTGCAGTTTCTCATGGAGGCACAAAGGGCATGGGTCATCCAAGTTTTACAAGTTCTAGTCCTATTTATAATTTTCCATTTTACTTTAGGTGTCCTATTTATTTCCTACAGATGCCAAAAATATTTAGATAGAGAAGTCTGATTTCTTTTATTTATATTGTTGAAAGAGCACTTATGCTGCCTCCATCTGGCTTTAAATTCATTCTTCGTGGACCCTATGTATATCATATTAGTATTAGGACTCTCAGTGGATGAGATAGTACATTGGTATACCACAGATTTGATGCAGCATTTATTTTCTAATGGGCAG
>OZ010582.1:126940034-126960034 GCA_963932145.1 Acanthosepion lycidas
TAGCAGTGGGCTCCAAAGAGGAACCAAGAGCTGTGATCTGAATCTGAAGCGAACATGCAACCTCATCGATGTTTACTTGCAGGTTCGTCATTATCATCTATGTAGATTGCTGAATCTTCTTGTCAATATTGGACGTTGACGGGCGACCCTATCCTCCTTTGTACAGCTACTTTTAAATTTCCGGATCCATTCATACACACATCTACGCGATAATGCACTGTTGCTAACACACCTTTCGGGTACAGAAATAGTGTCACTTCTCTTTTTCTTCTTTGGGGAACGCTGTCAGCGGAGCGGCCATGTTTACAATGTAACAGCAGCAAGGAAAAACTTGCGCGATCAAGGTCAACCTTAGACCAAAATTGTACCAACTACAAGGACGCACGAAGGCTGTATAATAAGCCTAAAGATATGCTATCGCGAAAGTGTGGATATTTTTTGGCTTATCCAAATTGTTTCATTAAAAAAATACAACAAATATGAAATCCGTCAGCTTTTTCAACAACTTTCTTTTCATCCATTCATTTATCGTATTATTTTTGTAATTTAAAAGAAATATATGGAAATAAAACCGCTATTCTAGGTATGTCTCTGTGGATGTCCTGAAATTTTCTCAGCTAAACGATTTTCCAAAATCAGAGCAACACATCAGATTAACTTTTCAGAAAGTCTTTCTAATCGGACTAAAAGCATTTCAATATTTTCTTTTGTGTCTTCTTTACGCATATTATTGTGATTTTCTAAGCACAGCTTAGATGTGGCCCAAGGCCGAAATTATGGAGCAGCCAGTGAGGATCGAACTCACTATTCAGTTTTAATAGATCTTTAATGCTTTCTAACCATTACTACACGTCGAGATGCCTTTCTTTACGCATATTGTTACGAGGTACATTCTTGCTTGTAAAACTTTGTGTGAATCGCCTGTGTCTAGATGTGCGCCACTGGCCTGGAAACGGATATTTATTATATTGATATTTCAAAAATATTGTTTTCTTGTGAAAGTTTGAAAAAAATGACCGAACAAATGTCGAAAATAATGGCAAACATTTTTCATTTACCTTTGCCAGTTTACTTTTGTATAACAAAAAAAATGAATTTTCAAAACAATGAAATTAAAGTAAGCTGCATTTTACGCAGACAACACGATAGTGTTCTTTTGAGGAAATATTCTTTGTTTTATAAATATGAAATTTACTGCTTTCCTGTCCTAGTGGTACAGGGTTTATTTGCTCTTTGTATCTTCGTAGGTTGTTACAAATTTTGCTATGCAGCTTGCATATTATTTCAACTGTAGTGCGAATAACACTGGCTAACACGAACTTTTGGTGACTAAGGTTCGAAAGGGTTTTTGGCAAATTTTCGGTCGCTGATTTCAAAAATCTCATCGCAATGACATCCGCATGAGAATGCCTCCATGTATATAAATGTGACCCCAATGTCACTTAGCCATCATCATTCTAGAAACTTATAAAGGTACGCATAACTTTGAATGCGAAGGCAAGTTACAAAAAATAATTTCAGGTTGCGTAACCAAGTCAGCTAAAATGGTCTCCTGTTAAAAGTTTTGGTAAATATATCTGTTAAAATGGGATGTCAGTGTTATTTTCATTTTTGCGTAATTTAGAAGACAATTCATCCATCACATCCTGTAGGTCAGCCACTAAGAGACACGTATCTAGATGTGACTCACAAGTGGCTGCCTCATCTTTTTATTTAAAAAAAAAACAACCCTTTCGACATCCGGCCATGATATTCCTCTGCTGATCACGCTCAAAAAACAATGATGCATAGTACGTCGGCCATTAGAAGACATGTTCAACTGCTTAAAGTCAGGAAACTAACAAATTTATCGTATTGAACAGGATCTTTATTGGAATCAATCTTAATTCACCCAGACAAAACATGTTAAAACCCCCAATCAAGGTTTGGTCTGGTTTCGCTTGGTTTACGGCACATAAACCTCAATGGGTTATGTAATGCTGACAAATTTTTCATTGCTTGCTGGTAATTTTTTTTTTCCAAAGATGTATTTCTAGTAATATTTTTTCTTCAAAAATGTATTGCTGGTAATATTTTTCTTCAAAAATATATTGCTTGTAATAATTTTTAACAAATTATTTCAGGTATTAAAACCTATTTTTACACTTTCAAAATGTTTTGACCGCAGTTTGGGGTTAACTATTTGCCCATGGCTGGGACCTTAGCAGATGCTACCACCCCGAGTCAGGGTGGAACTGGGAACACCAGCAATTTAGATGTGGTTCCATGCTCCTAAAAACCTCCTGATCAGAGCCCTTACTATTGGACGTAGTTTATCGTCTTACCCTGGACGCGGATGTAGTTTATTGTCATACTCTGGACGGTTAATGAGTTAAGTTCAGAAGCTATTAGAACCATGTCTGGTGTAGCATAGGCGTATACCTTATTGCTATTATTATTATTATTATTATTATTATTATTATTATTATATTTGTGTGTAACCTAGTGGCCATTGGTGGATCGAGTGACAACAATTTTGCTCAAATTACCTGTATATTTCTTCACAGCTCACAGGGCTTTGCAGCAGTCATAATATCCTCAGACTTTCCTTGTATTTACAACTAAATCCAATCACGGTTCTAATATTAGATGTGTTCAAAAGTTTCCTGCGTCTTTACTTAAAAAGAGGGACAAAATCTTACATCAATAGTGCGTATTTAGTTTCTAATCATCAAAAAAGTTCTTCTTGATAATTTTTACACAAACCTAATATTTCAAGTGTGTTGTTGGGAGGCACGGTTTGAATAATGAGGAATTGGAGAACCGAGTTCGAATTCTAGTCACATCCATTATATTCATTTACTTGCTAATACCTTTGGGAAAGGCATGAATCCTCCCCCCAGCTATGGGTAAATAAAAGGACAGACCGGCCTTAGATTGCAACTTGTCTACCGCAGAAAGAAATTTCAGCCTAATGTGAGAAAAAAATCAGTCGTGTATCGAAAGGTACATGATCGCCTCACATGGTGATTCCCATAACCCAGATAATATTCTGATATTTTACCCACCTTTTCCCTCCCTTCCTGGTTCGTTGGCGGGTCCAGGATCATGGACTATCAACATACAATTTTCCTTGTTTGAGACTATACATCCGGGTCTTCATGTTCATATATTGTGATCAGTTTGGATGTATCTTTTCATTTTCTCAAACAGACTCTGGTTTGCACTGGAATTTTTCTCTCTCTCTCTCTCTGTCTCTCGCTCGCTCTCTGTACATTCTTTTATACGAGCGACCATATCTTACCTGCTGTCTAATTCTTCAGAAATCTTTAGATAACCAAAGAGAATTCTGTTGCTATCACAAGAATTCGATGCAGTATGCTGGATCGGATACTTTACATTAATAAATGAAGTTGTGCGCTCGACTGTCAAATCCAATTTACTCTACATTCAGTGGTTGAAGTCAATGGTAACCGGTTACATCGAACCAAAGTCCACTGAAGAAAATGGTCTTCTTTTATGTGCCGTGTTCTTTCAGGATTTAGGTGATCATGTCCCTCCACATCTTCGTGTATTTTTTAAAATATGTTTTGCCTTCTTGTTATTTCTTTCAAACACTGTTTTACCATCCATTTATTCAAGCTCATCAAGTATGTTACGTGCTGACTCCATCTGTCCTGTGAGTATCATGTTTTCCAAACCCTCCTTCTTCATTATGTGCCTCTGAAATTCCAACTGCCTCTTCCTGATGTTTTTCGTTGTTGATGTTCTGTTCATCGTATACTCAGGGGTCAATTCTTTTTTTTTTTTTTTTTTTGTTTTTTTTTGTTTTTTTAGCTCATCATTTTCCCGTTCTATTTACATGGTTGTTTTCATCAGTCTTCCAGCTAGCCGGTTTGCTTTTCTTTTTTCTTCGTTCTCTCTCACTCTCTCTCTCTTTCGCTATCTCTCTCTCTCGCTCTCTCTCTCACACACACACACACCATTAAACCCCCCTCACAATCATACCTTTTTCGCGCGT
Source organism: Acanthosepion lycidas (assembly GCA_963932145.1). Lineage (NCBI taxonomy): Eukaryota > Metazoa > Mollusca > Cephalopoda > Sepiida > Sepiidae > Acanthosepion > Acanthosepion lycidas. The sequence goes on from OZ010582.1 coordinate 126,944,035, forward strand.
CGTTTTGACACATCTACATATTGATTCACTTCCATTATCACTTCTCTGACCTCCCTCCTCCAAAATTTCATTCCATTTATTTCACAACCTATTAGCATTCCCCTGTTGTCCTTCTTATTGAATTATCTCGCACTTAATTCTCATGTACGATTCCCAGACTGCCTCTTACTTCAAGCCTCCAACTTACTCATAATGCACTCTATTCACTGCCTAACCAATCCTATCCGCGTTTGTCTTGGAAATCTTATTTGTACTTAACTTACAGCATTTCTTGTAGCCTCTCCACTTTCCTCTATTATGGCGTTTTTATTTTATTTTACTTACCGTCTTCCGCTTTTCATCTACAATTATCCTCTTCCGACGCTCGTTAAACCTATTAATCTCTCGATAACACTCCAGAACTTTTTCTCTTTTTTCCTTCTATTCTACTTCTCCCTTTCTCTCTCTCTTTTTTTATTACATCACCCTCTACTTCTATTTACTACGCTATCATCTACTAATGTTTTCTCCCCTTACTCCCATTTCTGCAGGCAGATTCACTTTGTAATAATCAGCAAGAAAAATATATTTTTACAAAAAAAATGCAATGATTTAAAAACAATTTTTTGAATCGTCTTGTGTCAGGTTTGTGCGTGGGCAGCTGTTAAAACTTTCTATGATTTTTTTTCTAACTCATTATATATCCGTAATAATCAAGATTCTTTTTTTTCCCTCTTACTTATTGTAGTTAAAAATTCTTATTATAATATTATTTTAATTTTTTAATGTCATCCTTGATATCTATCTTTTTATCGAATTGAGTCTCTGAAAGTCTTACTCATTATCTAAGTTAATTCATTATCTATCTATCTATCTATCTATCTATCTCAGTCTGTTCATATCTATCTATCTATCTATCTATCTATCTATCTATCTATCTATCTATCTATCTCATTCTGTTCATTCATATCTATCTATCTATCTATCTATCTATCTATCTATCTATCTATCTATGTAATACTTATTATCCTATCTATCTATCTACCGATCTATATAGTATCATATGTGTCTATCTATCTATCTATCTATCTATCTATGTCTCATCAATATCTATATCAGTCTGAACATTATCTATCTATCTATTTATATAGGATCATCTGTGTCACTCTATCTATCTATCTATCTATCTATCTATCTATCTATCTATCTATCTATCTATCTCAGTCTGTTTATATCTATGTATCTATTTGATATTTTTATTATCCTCTCTCTCTCTCATATATATATATATATATATATATATATATATATATATATATACCTATCTTTCTTTTTTTCTTTGTTTCTATCCATCTATATAGCATCATCTGTGTCACTCTATCTATCTATCTATCTATCTATCTATCTATCTATCTATCTATCTATCTATCTATCTATCTATCTAGCATCATCCGTGTCACTCTATCTATCTATCTATCTATCTATCTATCTATCTATCTATCTATCTATGTCTGAACATTATCTATCTATCTATCTATCTATCTATCTCTGCCTGAACATTATCTATCTATCTATCTATCTATCTATCTATCTATCTATCTATCTATCTCTGTCTGAACATTATCTATCTATCTATCTATCTATCTATCTATCTATCTATCTATCTAAGTCTACACATTAACTAAGTTTATTGATTATCATTCTATGTCTCTTCACACATAACCCAGCAGTTCTTAATTTTCTTTTTTCCTCGTCACTCATACATCCGCCCGCCTCTATTGCTGATGCGGGAAAGCGGATGATGTTATATTTCAGTCTTCGTTTAATCCATAAGTATCCACGCACGAAACATTGGCGACATCAGACACCATTTGCAGCAGAAGTGGTACATAGAGCCAACAGAAGCCCAGGTGCAAATCTATTTAGTTGAACGTGCTTGATTGCTTGCCGAAGACTACTGATATGTATCGCTTCAGATACCGTGGAAGTATGTTTTGGTGGAAACCATGTCAGGACAATATGTATATGTGTGTGTGTGTGTGTGTGTTTAAAATCGTATAAAAACCAATGAAGTGAAAGTTTATTTGGGAATTCATGAAGTTATGTGTTAGAATATTGTACATATAATTTATGATGCATAACACTAAATGATAAGAGCCTCTATATAAAGCCTCAACCTATGTTATATACTTCTTATGTACGAATCTATACGGCAATATCTCATCGAAGTTAAGCAACGCAACCTGAACAGTACCTAGATGGATGACCACTTGGTAATACTATGTTTTATAAGCTTGGATCTTCGGGTTTTGCAATTGATAACCTCTCGGAATTTTAAATAAGATATCCAAGTTCCAGTTGAGTTCGTTATATTAATTTACATGCAAACATCCTTGCATAAGGTATGAAACCATGCCTTCTCCTGCCGGCCACATGTCCATTATTTGGGCGTTTATCAGTAAATCATTATTATCTCCAAGATATGCTCACAATCTAAATGTATTGTCTGACTTTAAATAACCTACAAAAGGTTGATAAGCCATAAAAAAATCTTCTATACGCCATTCAGACTATTTTTTCCTAGTACATGACGGATGTAATATAAATTAAAATTCTTAAATATTGTAATAATTGTCGATATTTTAAAGTAACTTTTTGAACCAACGCGTGTCTTTAATACATTGGCTTTGGATAGTTACAACCAACTTGCCACAAATTCTGAATCAGTCTCTCATTATATTGTTCTACTTCTTTGAGCAGGTGTTCGACTAAGCTGAAAATCTGTTTTCAATTCAATGCGTTTCTGTTTCGCCGCTGCAGTTTTTATGTAATTTTTGCTTTATAATTATCAACAGAACCAAAAACAAATCCAAATTCTACAGTTGAATTAATTACAGAAATCATTAAGCGAGACTCTTCAACTATAAGGTTGAATACTAAATAATTTCCGTTTTGAAAAACCACTTGGAATGGTAAACATATGAAACAACTTGTAATGACGTGTGTATGGTCCTTAAATATATCATAACAGTTGATGAAAAATGTGTTTCGCACGACACTATTGAATTCAGAAGGGAGTGGACTGACAAGAATTAATCACGGCAGTCAATTTAGTGTCATACATGATTTACGCCTAGACGATCATGTATCTTTCGATGAATGACTTACGACGCAGAAAAATTTCCCTCAGTAGATTGCCGTTTCTTTCTGCGGTAAACTATCCCCCCTCCCAAGGCTATAGGAGTCAAACTGTTCTGCTATTCAACCCATAGTTGGGGGAGAAGAGACGGATCCATACCTTCGCCAATGTAAGTAAATGTAGCCAATCGGGCTGGAATTCAAACTCGGCTATCCGATTTCTCATTCCGAACCGTTATCTATTACATCACGACGCACATTCACAATCTCTACAGCTGTCCCTGAGGCCCAGCGTAGAAAGGTAATGTTGTAGGTGTAGTGGAATCGGCCGGGTATTATAAGTTTAAAGGTTTTAAAAACGCAATAAAACACTAAATACACATTTATATATACAACGTGTCCATAATAGCTTGGTCGGAATGCGTACTACAATCGTCAATAGAAAAACACTATGATAACAAGGCCGTGTGCAGAAATAAAGACGGAAGAAAAATATGTTGGAACTCGGCTGGTGAGTTCTACCATTGCCATATTATTCATCTGAACTTTCACTCATCGATTATAATAGTTTTCGATCGTTGCAGAAGATATGAAGGAAAAAAAGTCTCTCGAATGATAACCAGATTAAAGTGTTCATTTAAAACAATTTACACATCAAAACCTGAGGACTTTTACTTAAACGGTATTGGAGATCTGTCTGATAAGTTGCAACAAGTTGTAGACAATAATGTTGAATATGTAATTGAATAAAATATAATTGTATTTACTTCCTTGATGGTCAAAAATTCGGCCTAATGGTTTTTGACAAACATTTTGAAGTCTGTTAATTAATCTACTTTCATGCTGTTTTGATCGCAACGTTTTTGAGATGATAACTTCTTTTAGCATTAAAAGAAACCCCTTTGAATTTCCATAAAAATAAAATCAGACGACAAATCACTTTTCCGCGAACAATTCTTAATCAATAATGGGTTAAGTTATCTAAAAAAAATATACTTCTAACATTTCCCTAATATTGTGCAAAATATGGTTTTGTCAGCTTTTTCGATAAATTTAATATATTTTACATTAGCCAGATTAGACGACACTTGCAAAATCTATACGTTCTCACCATCAACGAGACATAGGGTGTAATGCGCATTGCCTCAACCTGCAGGCGCTTAACATATCGACAGAGTGGTTGAACTTAACCTTATCCTTACTGTTGACCGAGGATAAAGAGAAGGATTAAGTTTACTTTAATAATTTATCCATAGCTTAGGGTTGGATTAAAAACGCAGTTATAACTTTTTCAAAATCATCCGTGCGAAATGAAATTTACGCCAACAGCACAAACTCGAATGTTCCGGTACAAATGCCAAACAGTACAGCATGCTGTTTCCAAATTTTTGGTAGAGTGAATTGTGCCATGGTGCTTTCTTTCTCGCAGACGGTGTCCAACTGACCCTACTATAATGTGCAATCGAAAAAATAGATAAAAAAAAACAACGCGTAATTAGAAATATAAAATGGCGACAATTTACACATAGAACGTTCTGTATATATATATATATATATATATATATATATATATATATATATATATATATATATATATATATATGTGTGTGTGTGTGTGTGTGTGTGTGTGTCTGAATAAATTACGGACATTATCTCTGCGAATTTTTAATAAAATCCGTTCATACTCACGAATAACCATCCATGTATTGATGTTAATGGATGAGAGAATTGTGCTATAGCTGTTTAAATGTCTTTTATTTTCATTTCCCAAGTACTTTCGATCTTCTCTCAAGACCATCTTCAGAGGTGCATGTGGTACAAAACTGTAGAGGGGAGAGATAGACTGATAGATAGAAATTTATAACATATTCTGAAATGTTATATAAATTTATGAAAGTGACTTTCTGCACGATTCATTTGTGGTCTGTAACCCAAAATGCATTTAGTTTTGCAGACCAGCATCCAACTTCGGAATCCCTTTACACAATCTATCATTGCTTGTTATCCGTGCCACTTCAGACGAAGCATTGTCGATATTCATTTTATCTGGCCTTTCTTTCATCGTATTATATGAGTGCATTTTCATGTGACTAAATATGAACTTTAGTTTACCCTTGAAACCTAATTGTTAAGGTACAAATCCGATTTCTACGAAGAGGAGAGAACCTGATTTTCAATCTCGACGGAAACTAATAATTTTCTTCCAAGATACGCCGTTTACTTAATAGCTATAGAATACAAAACGATATAGACGAAGCGGAAGAAAGCAATAGAAAATAAAGTGACAGAAAAAAGACACAAATATCCGTTGAATCCGCTACCCTGGTTTCAACCTTACAGGTCATTTGATAAAAATCGCCTGAGGATACCGTAAGGTTTGAAACCAAAGGAAGTGGATTCAACTGCTTTCCTGATTTTTAAATTAAGAGCTGTACATGTTATTTTTATTTTATTTTTTTACACATGTATTGAGCACTTTTTAATAGGACTGTTTTCATGGCCTGATTCACCATTAACCTTTTATGCATTATATATATATATATATATATATATATATATATATATATATATGTCTTGTCTTCCTGATAGCTATAACTACTAACTCTATTCAACTGTAATGTCAATCGACGTCTCCAGATACCTTGATCTATCCCCTATCCTCTTCATCCTTTCTTCTATCACTCCATTTTGCTCTCGCTCCAACTCTCTGTAACCCATTGCATGCTAGTGGCTTCACGCCTTGATTGGGGTGTAATACTTAATATATATATATATATATATATATATATATATATATATATATATATATATATATATATATATCTTAAATCTTTACATGAAATCGTTTATCAATGACGGCGAAATGTCAACATAGATTTTCACAAATGGATACACGTTAAGGGCTCACATATTTATTAATAAATGCAATGTGCATGTGTGGCTCTAGTCATGCTTTCGACGAATGCAGTCGGCGCTAAGTGGTTCGGTTTTAAATAACTATTTGCACAATTCATTACATGATAATAAACAACTATGGTTCCTCATCTGCTCCCAAGAAGACAGTGGTTTACAAACGGCTTCACAAACCAATTGTAGATGCGAAGATTGAAGACCATTGGGAACATTGGAAGTCAATAGCCATGATCAATGCCAAAGTTTCATGGTAGAATTTCTCTCTTTGAGAAGAGAAGTTTTGTTTTGTTATTTTACAACGAGATTATTAGGAGTTGAGAGGTTCGCCTATTATCTGGTTCTTTACTGGTCTATTCCGTTTTGATAGCGGATAACAAGATATAAGAATGAATGAAAGAAAGAAAGAACTAAAAAAGAGAAGATAGAAGTGTTTAACGTCTGTTTCAATGAATTGGAAACAGTTATCTATTTCAAATCTGTTCATTTGTACCCCCTTACTTCTTAAAATAATAAGATTCATATTTATGATTGTTATTGCAATATTTTGTTAGGCGCAATTATTTTGAAGATATAAAATAATTTCTACTGTTATTTATTGTCCTACAACTTTCCATGAGCGTACCAAACAATAACTGAAGAATTATGATTCATCAGAGAATTAAAATATGAAAAATAAAATTTTCAGGAATCTTTCTAGTAATGATAATTCCTCATCTGAGTGGTTGCATTTACTAAAGGTAATGCCAACAACTTCAGTAAGTTTTGTAATAGTTTTAAATCTGCGTCCAATGGAATACCAATCAGTCAGTTTAGTGTATTAGCATCAACGGTATTCTCTTACTCAGTAATTTTCACAGCCAAGATAAATGGCGACCATAAAGGATTATATCTGCGACAAGATCTGTATATGTTAATTTCTCGACGGTACAATTTATTAATGACTATAAAGCTAGGAGTTAGGCCCTTCACGGAAATAATCGACCAACATGTTTTAGAAGACCACTTGGATTGCACTAATGTTTTGGCTGAGTATTATATTCAGTGGATATGCGGGTATCCTAAATAATGCGAAATTTGGAACTAACTACCCGGGGTGAAATTCTGGCTTAGGTTAGGTTCACGTTTGTACTAATTCCCTCAAGAAATACATGAATCCATGTATTCTCCCTCCAGCGATTAATTAAATTGAAGAGTATAGAGTATTTGAAGGTGACCTCTAGGCTAGAATAAAAGAAATGCTCCATTCAAAACTGTGGAATAAAAAAGAAAACTAGTCTCTCATCCTCCCCAAGATTTAACAATTCACAAATAATAAAATAGAAACATCGTATATCAATTTAAATGTCGCTTGGTAGATTGTATCTCTGATAAAAATGTTAATTCAAACGTTGTTTTTACAACAACGACGATTATGAGAAGGTTTACGTTTCACTTCAACGAATATAGTTCAATCTCAGAACATCTAAAGGAACACTCATATCCATATTCCCTGTTTAGACAAATATTAGTCTGTACTGCCTTTGCCTACTATTAAAGCTTTATGCGTAATATCTGGAGATCTTTTCTGCATTTATCATCTTAATTTAGAATAATGGCTGGCTGTAGCTTAGAAAGGCAACTTGCATTACAATGAAGGTATTTAATACAATCGAAGTCAAAGGCAATAAGAGCTCTGGAACCAGATGCGAAAGGGCCTGGCCCGGCAGATGTAACAAAGCGCCGCAGCTTATGCACGGTTGTCATCACGCTATTGTGTGCAAACCCCTCAATTTTGGGTGCTGGAATGTGTGTACCTTAATTGGTGTTGAAACAAATGTATTTCGACTTTAGATAATATTTGCACTGGTTGCTAAAGAGGTTTAAAGATATGATATGAATCTTGTGGCGCTTTCGGAAAATAGTTTACGTAGGGAGAGTCATTTCGTGGAGAAATCTGGTGACTATACGTTTTTCTGGAGCGAAAGAAAGAAGAAAAAGAAAGAATCAGGTGTTGCTTTTGAAATTAGGACATTAATAATTAGTCAGCTGAAAGAGTTTTCGACAGGTGTCAATGATAGAATGATCACTATGAGAGTTCTTCAAGTACATGGAAGATATACCACCTTGACTGGTGTTTATGCACCAACCATAGTTTGCACAGATGAAGCAAAGGAAGCTTTTTTATGACGAACTAAAGTCTCTTGTTGGGAAAGTAGCTGTAGCAGACAAAATTTTCATTCTTTGAGATTTTAATGCACATGTGGGTCGTGACTGTTGTGGATGGAAGGTTGTTGGTAAACATGTGGTTGGAAAATGCAACAGCAATGGTCTGTTGCTGTTGCAAATGTGCACGGTTTTGCACCTGTTCATGGATGCATCCTAAATCAAAACAATGGCCCATGATTGACTATTTTTCTGTGAGGCGCCGTGATGTAGAGGATCTATATACTGTACGTGTGATGTATGGGGCTGAATGTTGGACTGACCATCGTCTGGGAAGAGCAAGAGTTGAAGTGTGTTGTTCGTAAAAAGGAAAGGCGGAAAAGAGTATCACTTCCAAAGAGGCTAAATGTTAGCCATCTCTAAGTTTCTGAGATTAAACAGAATCTAGTTGATAAGATGGATGAATTAGTAAGTGAAAATAGCTGGACTTTTTTCAAGGAGGCATTTTATGAGGCATGTGTTGCTGCTGTTGGATTTACTGATACGAAACATCAGGTTTGGTTTGATCAGAATGACAAGCAAATAGAAAAGCTCTTGGAAGAGAAAACTAACCTCCGCCCTGCATTAGCTCATAGTGATTTACCTGGTGAATCTGAAGAAGGAAATCGAGGCCAAGTTTAAGCTAATATACAGCGAAATTCGCGCGCGATGAAGAACAAATGGCGGAGTGACAAAGTTGCTGAAATACAGCTTGTATCAGATGGGAAGGATAGTAAGGCCATTTACAATCTACTTCGTGAAGTTTACAGGCTTTCTACTTCACCTGTTACTCCTCTAAGAATTAATGATTGCAAAAAAACTTCTTCGATATCACGATGATATTCTGTTGAAATGACGTGAACATTTAGACGAGCTTCTCAACAGGTACTCAGAGGTTGACGAAGAGTATATTAGATCTATACCTGAAAAGCCTATTAAAGAATTTCCAGCGTTTGAGGAGGTTGAAAGTGCTGTCAGAAAGCTTAATGGTGGAAGGTCGTCTGGAATGGATGGGCTGCATGCCGAGACTTTTAACCTCGGATGAGAAAGTATTTTGCATCGGCTTCATTCGTTGTTGCTAGAGGCCTGGATTAATAACAATGTTCCGGATCGCTGGAAAGATGCTGTCATGATTGTTTTGTACAAGGCCAAGGAAGACAGGGAAAACTGTGGAAATTATCGTGGCATATCGCTGTTGTCTGTTGTCGGCAAGGTTCTTTGTGAAGTTTAGCTCGATCGCTTGTTGCACCACATTGCTAATGAAGCACTTCCAGAGTCATAGTCGGGTTTTACGGCTCTTCGTTGCACTGTAGATATCATTTTCACAGCCAGACAGATGTAAGGAAAGTGTGTCGAGCAAAATATATATCTGTACAAGGTATTTGTTGACTATGATAATGGTAATTGATACCGTAAACAGAAAGGCCTTGTGGAATGTTATAGGGAAGCTGGGATGTCCCGAAAAGTTTTTTCCATACTTCGCTTGATTCATGATGATATGAAGGCATGAGTTAATGTTGGTGAAAAGCTCTCTGAGCCGGTGACAGTTGAGAGTGGAGTTAAGCTAGGTGACATTCTGGCTCCAACCCTATTTGCCTTGTATTTCTCTATCGTTTTTGCACAGGCCTTAAGAACTACAACCTTCGTATTTACATTCGCTATCGTTCATCAGGAAAGTTGTTTAACACCAGGAAATTTGATGCAAAGTCGAAGGTTCACTTGTCACTGATCAGGGATTTGCTATATGGTGATGACTTATTTTGTGGCTCACTCGGAAGGAGATATGCAGCATCTCATGGATACTTTTTCCAAATCATGCACTGCACTGAGATTGACTATTAGTATCAACCAGCTGCAATGAAGCCATATCGTGAACCAAGCATCTTGGTCTAAGGTAAAATGTTGAAGGCTGTTTGCGCGTTTGTCTATTTTGGGGGCACGTTGAGCATGTTCCCTGATCTTGATGGGTGAATTTCAAACTGCATACAAAAAGCTAGCGACGCATTTGGAAAACTGAATAAGTGTCTCAACACGGAATTTTAGTGAGCATAAAGTTAAAATTCTAGCGTGTTTAGAGCATTCCTTTATGCTTCGGAAACGTGGGTGGTTTACCACAGACAAATGAAAAGTTTTGAAAAATTCCACTAGTACTGCTTACGTCGTTTCTTTGACATTACCTGGCAAATGTTTGTTAGTGATGTAAAGGTGCTAAAGAGAAGCGGTTGTGATAATCTGGAGTCCTTGATGATAAAACATCAACTTTGGGAGGGGGTGAAGGTCACCGAGTCAGAATGGATGACAGCCGCATTCCAAAGCAATTGATTTATGGTGAGGTGCGATCATGGAAGAGAAATGCCGTCAAACCTAAGATTTGCTTTAAGGACTGCCTCAAGGATGCGCTGAAGAAATGCAACATTCTTTGTGAGCACTGGGAAAATATGCATCTTATCGCAATAATTGGAATTAGGCTGTTCGGAGTGGAAGGTGTCACTTTGAAGATGAGAAGAGGAGGCACGCAAAGCTTAAAAGAGATGTGTGTAAAGGCGTCTTCCTTGAATTTCCTGAAGACACCCGCAGGCGGCTTGATCTGACGGGTACAAATTGTGGTAAAGTGTGTTTGTCGATGGTTGGTCTAAGGAGTCACTTCAGAGCGCACCGACGGAAGGTCCAGAAGCTTTTTCATTCGATATTTAAAAGTGCATGATAATGTACCACAAGCTGTTAAACCTCGCAAGTGCCCTGATTGTGCCAGACTCTGTAGGCCCCTTGCTGGGCTAAAGAGCCACATTTGTTCAGCACATCAGTAGATATTCTCCATAAAGATATGTAGTAATTGCCATACTCGGACACGAGTTGGGAACAACCATATTTTTGAATATATATATATATATATATATGTTTTGAATATAAAAAAAAATATATATATATATGCTTATATATATATATATATGAGTATAGATATGTGTGCATACATATATGTGCATATATATATATACATGTGTATACATATATTAAGAATGAAAGAGAGAAAGAAGGCTGAAAGTTATTTTACAAGCAAAAATTAGCATTACAGAAGTTTGAAAAGTCAGTTTTAATAGAGAGAAGTTGCTTCCAGTTTAGCAGCAGAACATTTCGTTTTGTATCTTAAAAAGATAATTCTCCACCACTATATATATATATATATGTTATTTTTAGTCGATACCCATATTTGAGTAGACGCTCCATTTATTTATTAAACAGTATATTTATTTTCTTATCACGCACCGGCGGTCAGATTAATAGAGAAATCTTACTAAAAAATATGCGATCTCCGGCAGGATTCGAACCTGCGCTCGTCATTAGATCTGACATAAGAAATCTCGGTTACAGAGAAACTGATGTCCAAGTAAAACACGCCGGTTTTCCCTAGGTTCGAATCCTACCGGAGATCGCATATTTTTTAGTAAGATTTCTCGAATATTCAGGCCGGTAGATAAGTAAATAAAAATAGCGTTTAATAAGTAAATGGAGCATCTACGCAAATATGTAGCCACTAAAACGTTTAAGAAAAAAATATGTATGTATGTATGTGTATGTGTGTGTGTGTGTGAAAATATATCAGTATAAAGAGTCCTCATTATATGTATATATTTAGGCCATATTTTTGTTCTGATCCTCTATTTAAGAACGTACAGCTACATAGAATTATATACGTCTCATATATAAAGCTCAAATTTCTTTGTCCGTCTATGCAAAAATTACGTAAAACCGTGAAATATGATTTCGTGGTGACGTTAACCTTCGCTGTTCCTCGAAGGGAATATGGAAAATGATTAAAAGTCTAAAGTGGAAATCCCAACTGTACCTGGGATTAGCAATACAAATTCCTCAGCTCTCATAGAAATTCTCTATTGAGTCACGTCTCTCGATTAAAAGGGAGTGAAGTAATTTTGGGTGGGATGATAGAACCCTGGAGTTGAGAATAATAGTAAATTGCATAAGAAATGCATCGACCTGATACGAAAATTTTTACACTAGGTCGAGTTTGTCGTGGAGGTCCCAAGAGTACAGTGGGCCAAAAGTAAAATATTTCTTAAACCCCCTTCGTCACTTCCCCTTCAGGGACGCCTCAATCGCCAGCTAATGACCCCAGTCTCCTCTTAAAGGAAGATTAATGCCTGGAGGGACGGTCTCCTCGGGCTCAAGATTATTAATAAGAGTCACAAAAGATAAAATAAGGTTTGGTCAAATCAGTATGTTTAATTGATTGACTGCGTGCTACTGGATAAATGGATTTGATTGACTGATTCGTTTTTCTATAGCTTATCAACCCCTTGAAGGTTATTTAAAGCCCGAAAAACATATTTAGATTGTAAGATGATGATATTAGTGATAAAACTCTTACTAATTAAACCATAGCTGGGTGAAGACGAGGTGGATTCATATATAAAGAAATCAATAGGAATTGGAACTTGGCTCTCCGATTAACTGTTCGAAGCTTACAACACCTGGTATTCCCAAGCGGTCACTCATCTAGGTACTGACCAACCCGAGTTACTTAACTTCTGTGATCATACGAGAACAGGTGCTACAACGTGATGTGGCTATAAATCTGGAGAAATTGAAATGACTATTTGCTACGTTTTACACGGTGGCATAATGGATAACGGCTCGGATTGAGAAATCGAACCAGCCGAGTTCGAATTCCAGTCGAATCCATTACATTCATTTACGAGCTAATACCCTTGCGAAAGGTATGAATCTTCTTCTCTCCCCAGCTATGTGTAAATAGCAGGACTAACTGGGTTCTATAGTTTTGGATGGCAACTAGTCTAGCACAAAAAAGAAATGGCAACCTAATGCGGGAAAAAATAACCGTATATTTTCTAAAAATATCCGATTTTTTAAAATGTGGGTTAAATGAGTTTTTCAATTATAATTGCTTATTTATTCAAAGAAAGAAATTTCTCCCTTGAAAGTGGTAACAACCTCAGAATTTCGATCATAATTTGGTGGTAGAAAAAGCTAACAGTGTCACAAATTCTGAACAATGTTGATATCTTTTAGTATTTTGAAAAATTCAACAAATATATATTAACATGCCGCATATTAAATAAACCTCTGTTAAAATATTTAAACCTTTCAAACTGTTTAATTACAATACGGAGGTATTGATGGTATAAATGAAGGAGATTAACAGAGTAAGAAAAACAGTGTAAGGAAAAGGAATGCGAGAGAGAGAGAGAGAGAGAGAGAGAGAATTGAAAGAGATAAAAAGAAAGAATGAAATAAACTGTTTGAAAAGAAGAAAGTAACAAAAATGGGAATAAGAATAAGAGAGAGAGAGAGAGACAGACAGAGAGACTGAAAAGAAAGAAGTGTTTTGAATCAAGGATAGGAAGGAAGATGGATACAGGAGATAACGTCAGACGCAGGTTGAAATGGCACAAAAAAAGAGATACTGTTTGGGAGAGAGAGAGACAAAGTTGAAGAGCGAAAAAACAACGATGACAAGGAGAGGAGCTAGAGGTAAAAGTAGAGAGATGTGCAGAGAGTGGGAGGCAAAAAGATGTACAGAGAGTGAGAGAGAAAGAGATGGAGAATGATAGAGAGGTGGAGAGTGGGGAGAGAATGGGAAAAAAGCGAAGAAAAAAACCCAGAAATGATTCATTTTGAAAAAAGAAAAAGGATGAAAAAAGAACTCAGAGAGAAAGAAAAAAAAAATGACATCCTTATCAATTAAACGGCTTCATTTGACAGATTTCTCAGTTTCTTCTGAAACGACGGGACGACGAGCGTGCTGCAATATCTCAAATGGGTCAGCTTATCAATTCTTAACGTCCGCAATTTCTCTTGTAATCTGTAATGATCTCTTTTAGAAGTTTTATTCCAAGCTATCTATATAATATTAAAAGTGTGTGATTGTGTCCGGGCATGCGTGCTTGTGTAGTGCGTATGTCCGTCCGGCGCATAAAGATTTATGAGTGGTTTATACAGTAAGTATTTTTTATTTTAACTCTCTTCAAACAGACAATTATTCTAATTAATATATTTATAAGTCAAAGACATACGCACATATTTTTGTATATTAAAACTTATTTTAAGTTAATATGATTTTAAAAATATTTTAAGTGAATAAGGTTAAAAAATACGAGTTATTTATACAGTAAGTATTTTTATTTTAACTTTCTTCACACAGACAATTATTTTAAAAAATTAAGTTAAAGACAGACACAAAGAGATCCCGCTTTGCCGTTTCGTCCAGTTGTTTGCAGAGGATTTATTTATAATTCAGCTTTCTTTAAAGAAATAATATTTCAAATATTAAAAAAAATTTTTTGGCTTATCTTAGAAATATTTTAAAGTTAATATGATTTAAAGTTCAAATTTATCCCGGAAGTTCTATTCGTGTCAAATGCTGTAAACAATTATTAAAAAGTTAAACTTGTAAACGAGACCAATGATGACACGGACGAATTGAAATATTTAAATGAATCATAATAAAATTAACTTTCATTTCAATGGAATGTTGAAATTAACTTCAATATTTTATATCCTGAACCGACAGTAACCCAACGTGTCACCGGTAGTATAGTATATAATATTTGTTTAAAATATCCTGAAACCATAGCATTTTAGTGTCCTGTTGTTAAATTTAGTAAATGTTGTCCCGCTTTCTTTCTTGTTCGTTTTTTATTTTTTTATTTTTCTTCTGCAATCATCTGATTACTTGGTCATATTTCTTATTACTGAATTCGTTTTGTCTTTATTTTCTCTTTCAATGTTATTTGATTTTTGTTATTTTCTTCTTCACGTTTTTTGTTTTTGTTGTTTTTCGTTCATTTGATTTGTCTTCTCGTCTATTATTTTGTTGTTTATTTTATTTTTCTCTTCTCTTTCATCGATTACTCTTTTTTGTTTTCAATCTTCCTTTGATGTTTTCTTTCTTTTTTTTTCCGCTTCACCCTACGTTTGTTGTCGTTGTTGCGCTTCTTTTTTTCCTTCTTTTTGTTTTCCTCTTCTCTATTTTGTTTTCCTCTTCTCTTCTTTTTTTTTCTTTTTGTCTTCCTCTTCTCCATTTTGTTTTCCTCTTCTCTTCATTTTTTTTCTTTTCTCTTTCTCTTCTGCATTTTTATTTGCCTCTTCTTTTCTGTTTTCCTTTTTCTCTTCCTTTTCTCCATTTCTCTTTCCTCTTTTTTACCTTTTCTTTTTCGGTTCTCCATTTATTTTCTTCTCCCCTCCTTTTTCCATTTTCTTTTCATCTTCTCCGTTTTGTTTTCATCTTCTCTTCATTTTCCTCTTTTCTCTTTCGCTTCTCCATTTTGTTTTCATTTTTCTTATTCCTGTTCCTTTTTTCTTCTTCATTTTGCATTGAGTTTCTCTCCTCTCTTTTCCTTTTTCTTTTCTCTTCTTTTCCTTTGAATTTTATTTGTTCTCCTCCTCCTTTCTCTTATTGCCAATTTTTTTCTTTTCTTTCTTCTTCGTTTTCATTTCCTCTTCTTTCCTTTTTCTCTTTTCTTTTTCTTTTCTGATTTTTAATTTTTTCTTCTTCCTCTTTTCTGTTCTTTCTCTCCTTTTACTTTTGTCCCGTCTTCCTTTTTTTCTTTAACATTTCACTCCTAATTATTCTAATTAATTCTCAGATTTTTCTTCTCTATTTTGTATTCTTTTTCACTTTTTCTTTTCTTTTCTACTTTTTCTTTTCTTTTCTCTTCATCTCCTCTTCTAATCTCTTCTTCCTTCACTTATTCTCTTGTACCCCTGCTTTCTTTTGTTCCCTACCATACGTGCTTTTTATCTACTTTATTCT
>OZ010582.1:126965034-127040034 GCA_963932145.1 Acanthosepion lycidas
GAAACAACCGCTTTAGTTTTCTTTCGTTCACCACACAGTCAGTTTTAGACCCATCGGAGTGACATATAGCAATCAATTTCTATTTTTCCCCAGATTAGGTCATTTGCAGTGTGGTTCAATAATATGAATCTATTTTCGAGTTGTATGATGAAATTTGTTTGAGCTTGAAATCTATTGTGTCATCCGTGATTGAATCAGATTTTCATCACGCTCAAACACTAATCTCTCGACTGTCGATTAGTTGTCCTACGCGATGGACGTTACTCGAAAGAAACGCACGAAAATTTTAACGCTGCACGAACATGACAAGCCTTACTAGTGACCAAATCGAAGTACAATCGACTGGCACGGAAACTTTCCTGATTTATATCCAATCGATAATCTGTAGTCAATCTGCAAGGAAAGACTTTGTGGGATGAACATACGAAGTACTAACATGTGCTCTGAACCATGTTTCATTGGAAAAATACAAAGAGTAAATAATAACAGAATTATTCGTTTGGATTCAATTAATTTGCATAAGGGTGTAAGTATGTCCAATATTTGTCATTAAACTGTACATCGAATTGAGCTAAATTACACATATGTTATACAGTCTATCCCACAATTAACCAATAGATTTCAAAATTGAATAAAACCTTTATTTTTTAAATTTTAATTCCCAATATATTATTATTTAAAGAGAATACGGTAAATGTGCACTAATTGATAAATATTACATCTTTTATATAGCGTCCTTTTTCAGCTTCGCACTAACGTTGCCCATTCTAAGGCATTTTCCATTACAATTCTAAATAATTGTTTCAGGATCTATTGCTTTGGTGTTTGTCTGAATATTGTCCTTCAGTTGGAGAGAATTAGGCTTGTGTACATAAACCCTTTCTTTAGGGCAGCCGTACAGGAAGAACTGAGAGCTTGTCAGATCCGGGAAACGTGGGGGACAGTTTATGCCGCAACAGTAAGAAATTATTTCCCCCACAATTTGCCTGAGAAGCTGGACTGTGAACATTGTCGTATTAGCCGTTCCCCATGTTTTACGGAAACAGGTTAATGCATTTGAAAATCCGTTGGATTGAGGTCTGAAAAATCAAAACGGCCTTCGAGTTGACGCGCTCGGATCTTCTTCGATACTCTCATTTAATCGATCAAACCGAATAATGGTATGTTACTTCGTCGAAGGTCACTTTAGAACCATTACTTTCAAGACTTGGAGAATCTCTCACAACAAAATGGCGACAATATTATCGTTGAGTTTGAATTATTTATTGTTGGTTTTGTTAGAAAGATTTATCTACTTGTGTTACATAATTACTCTCCAACATTTCCTATATAGAATGCATGAAAGAAAACTAAGACAAAATTAATAAACAAAAAAGTTATTAAGCCTTCAGGACCATCGGTGTCTTTTCCTCCACACTGTATATCTCTACCTATAATATTAATTTGTAATATATAGGTTAATTCTTCTAAAAATTCTGTAGAAAATTATTTTCAAATGAATGTAACAGATACACATTTCTTTGTGTCTGAGCTATGACAGACCAGGTTTGAGAATAACAACAACTGAAAAGCGGAAATTATAATGAATATGAGCACCCATAGTTAATAAAAATGTCCAATGAACGTCAGGTCGAGAATTCTTCACGTATTCTCCTTATTCATTCCTTCCATCCATCTCTGTCAGACATCGCCGTCGACAGGTCCTCCAGATGGTACCCAGAGTCATCTACAAGTTGATCAATTTAGTTGTGATGAGGACTTCCAACCGATCTTCTGCCTTGCAATGGCTTCCATAGAAGGGTGTCACTCACAAGTTCTGACTTACTTCTCCAGGAGTGACCAGCTATCCGAAATCTTCTTTTACTTTGCGAAATTGAGATAGGAGGAAGGTGTCCATACAGGCGTTTCTTTGTTGGGTGAAACATTCCAGCAGATGTCCAATGCATTTCGTAATATCCTTATATATTCCGTCAAGTGATGCTACTTAGCGCTTCGTCAGTGTTTATGTTGTTGAGCCGTAGAACAAGACAGATTCTACCGTATCCTTAAAGTCCCTCTTAATTTTGTCAATGAGTGAGGACTTCCAGATTGTGCTTAGGCCATCAAGGACACCCCAGGCCTTGATTTGGTTTACCTCGGCAGCAACATCCAGTCGACAGAGGAGATATCAAAAATCGCAAAGCAATGTCCAATCAACGTGTAATATTTTTTTGATTATGTAAAAAATAGTTCTAGACAATGTTTTCTTCATCTATCTGCATATTCATTTATTAGATGGAATTTCAAAATGGTACATCTTTTAAAAGATTAAAGAAATATTTTTTAATATTAAATTATCAAATTGATATCATAGTAAATTGTTAAAGAAATTTCCAAATGAGCCAAGTACATTACTGTTAAAAATAATGACCCCCCCTCCACCCTCAAAAAAATACAGATCAACGCAAAGTTAACGAATTTTCTTCTGAGTCCAGAGTTTTTATTTTTTGTAAAGCCCAATTGGCGGCTGATCTAGAAAAAAAAATACAGTCTATTGTTAACTAGAGAAAAGGACGGTGTGTTAATTTTAACGCTTCCAAAGCAAAACTACTCTCTATTAATTATCTGAGAGACGCTTTCCATCAGTATGGCTGATTCTAACCTCCAGGAGAGTGACTCGTTTCTCCTTCTCAAGTAAACATTCTCGGTTGTCATGAAGAGGAAGGAATATATTGAATTCATTGCTAGTGCAACTGCCAAGAAGGTGGGTTCACTGTGTCGTGCTCGATATGTTTTCTCTCCTGAATCTATCTTATATATCTATAAGTTTATCATTCGTCCATACCTCGAATATTTCTCGATGGTCCGATACTCTAGTTTTATACTTAGAGATCCTTGATAAAATCCAAAGACGAAATAGCAATATTATTAGCTCTGACCTGGTCTTTCAGTGTACCGTTTCTATAAATAATTTCATGGTAATTGTTCGGATGAGCTTTTTGCTATGTTACCTAGACTTTATGAATTTAAGCGCAGTACTAGATTAGCAAAAAGGTCCCATCAGTTTATAGTTGAATTGGCTAGATGTAACCGTAAGTTCTATGCCAACAGCTTCTTCTATCGCACTTCTCGCTTGTGAAAATCTCTTCCGGCTTCTTGCTTTACAGACAAATTTGATCTTCCAAAATTTATTTTGTCTCTGCTGCACTTGTTGTTGGTGGTTTCATCGTTGGTATCGCTGCTGATGGCCTGATTAAATTTGCCTGTCGTGGGGGTCCGTCACTAAAGTCAGCCTGGTTACATCTGCCTTCCTGTGGGGTGGGTGCGGAATGAGTGTTGACTTTATGGAGAGACTGTTATATACCTTACTAATGAACACTAATGAGCATGTTCCAATTCTCATAAATATGTTGGACACTATTGTAAGTGGGGGTAATATGCTAAATAATCCACCACTAGCAGTGGTTTACCTATTTCAGGCCGCTGGCGAGTACTGTATTTTATTGATTTTATACGAATAACAACTTCATTTCCAACCTCCGTTTTAGTTATTCCTCATTCAGTAACCTTTTAGGTTACAACAGTCAGTGACATATAAAATGCTCTTGTGAACACCGCCTGAGGCTTTTCTGCTTAGTCTTAAAATATGTTTTACGACGCTGGTATTTTGGCATAGTATTTCAGAAGTGGGTGCGTGGAGCCGGGCGAAATTAGGGTTTGTTTCTTTTTGTAAATGAGCTGGGAACGCCAAGGTCAGCAATTCCGTTTTTATTAAAGAAGTGAAGTTCCGACAGACTGCGATACGCCGTTTTTTTTTTAATTATTTAACCCCAAAGAAGGCGGGAATTCCACTAGTACGCAGGGGCTTACAGAGAATGAAAGTGAGTGAAAAGTCTCGGTATAGGCTGGATTTTGAAAAGGACAAAATATGAACGGGGTTCATTACGACAGAAAATAGCGATTAATTTTGCATTTAAATTTCTGAAGATCGTAGTTTTCAGGGAAGCAAATCAACAAAATGAAGTTCCACTTGCGGGCAGTGTGAGAAAAGAAACTGTTGGAGACGAAATGTTCGTTATATTTAACTATTTCAACAGGTTCTTGGCTGGTGGGGGAGCGGAAAGGGATGTTTACAGACATTACCTCATGATCAGAGGAAACGCGTGGGGAAGTTAAGCACTTGCCTGAGACATTGAGAAGTTAAGTGTTTGCGTGCCAGCGAGGTCATTGATAGAGTTTTAAACCACCTGGTATTGTGGGCATTAAAATCACCGAACAGAAATATATTTTCAAACGGGTGTAAGGAGATGGATTTGTTTATATTATCGGAAATACTTTCTAGTACACAACACTCATGAGAGTAAGGGAAACGGTAGAGAAAGAAGAGATAGCAGACTGAGTTAAGTAGAGAGATATGGAGACACATGTAAGTGTTGTCTGGAGATTCAAGAGAGAGTTCCCAAGCCAGCGGAAGATATTCGACATGCATGTGGATATTAGAGTCCGTCCTAAGGAGTGAAACGTAGCCAGAAATCAACAAATCAGAGGAGGGGATTGAAGAGTTAAGATTAGTTTCGCAGAGAGCTAGGATGTCTGGAGACTTTTCAAAGAGAAACAATTCCACACTGAAGAAGTTGGTATGAATACCATGAATGTTGGAGAAAGAAAGAATGAGGGGTCTAGGTTTATATCTTTCTTTCTTTTATCTATAATAAAGGAAAGACTAGGGTAATATCAGCAGTTAGTCGTCTAATGTAACATGTGCAGGAAGGGAACTGCCGCAGATTGCAACATAGTGTGGCCTCGGGGTTGCCCACTGCAGGTGCTTGCAGGGACAACCTTCCATGCGCGACATGGCACTGAAAGAACCCTGATATTGTACAACTGTTGATCAGAGCAGCCTCTCAATACGCTACGCAAGTGTTCGGACTCCTATTTACCAGTCGGGAAAAGCAACCAAAAAACTGCCAGCCCAGTAACCTCAGTATGAAGACGCGTTGCCACTATCCACGCATATCACAAAAAATTCATGACAGCACCACTATGCAACCCTGAGAAAAGGAAAGGATCTGGAAAACCCTTCCTAAACAAGAAACAAGGGATGAGCCTCTACTCCTGTTCAAAAGAAGGAGGTGATGTTCGCGGACATAAACTCCCAGGCCATGCAAGTGAAAGTTAGAGTCCTTCCTAAAGAGAGAAAGGTAACCAGAAATCGAGAAATTAGAGGAGGGGATTGAAGAGTTAAGATTAGTTTGACAGAGAGCTAGGATGCCTGGAGACTTTTCAAAGAGGAACAATTCCACACTGAAGAAGTTGGTATGAATACCATGAATATTGGAGAAAAAATGGTTGAGGTGTTTAAGTTTTTTTTTTTTTTTCAGCTGGTTTACGTTTATAAGTTTGGTTGTTTATGTTCATGATGTGTTATTTTGGTAAGGAATGCTTTAAGGTAGTGATAGCAGTCGATCGTCTAATGTAACATGTGCAGGTAGGAAACTGGCGCGAACTGAAACATAGTGTGGCTTCGGGATTGCCCATCTGAGGTACTTGCAGGAACAATCTTCCATGCGCGACATGGCATTGCGAGAACTCCTATTATACAACTCTTTGTTAGAGCAACCTCTCAGGTTTCTACGCAAGAATTCGGGTTCCAAACTACTCCTCACGAAAAGCAACTAGAAAACTGCTAACCCGGTACCTTCAGTATGAAAGATGTTGCCACCATCCACATTTATGAGAAAAAAATTCATGATAATTGTCACACTGTATCACGAGAAGAGCTTACTAAACATCTCTCTATTTCATGCGCTTACTGTAGATATT
This sequence comes from Acanthosepion lycidas, assembly GCA_963932145.1. NCBI lineage: Eukaryota > Metazoa > Mollusca > Cephalopoda > Sepiida > Sepiidae > Acanthosepion > Acanthosepion lycidas. Next base: position 126,970,837 of record OZ010582.1, read on the forward strand.
TACTAAACGTCGTCTATTCTTTTACAAGACTACAAGATCGGGACATGCACGAAGAATCGGACTCGGCGAAGATTATTAAAATAACCGGAGAAATTATAAAAATCGCTCTATTCCAAATGTAAGAATTTAATTCGGTACACTGTTTACATTATTCGGACTATTATTTTCATCTTTGTCGCCATGTTTATCACAACGTTTCGGCCGTTGTACGCTCCGGCCTTCTTGAGGTAGTTGGAATGTTGAACTGAATCCTTTATTTCGTTCACTGGGGTAGACTGTTCTAGTTCCATGTGCCATGTTTAATGGATATCAGTTATCAGTTATCTCCTGTTAATTCACCTCTCCAAGTTCTCCATCGCCTTAACCAGGTATTGAACTCACACTGCTTGGGTCCTGTCACTGGATCTAACACCTTTATCCACTGTTCCCTTTGTTCTCAAGACAGATACATAATGCTGATTTACCTCGAACTAATAATGCCATCGAAGGATAGCATAGGGCTTTTCTGCAGCAAGTGCCGTTCCATCATATCACAATATGGAAATTCTTAGAAACTCTTAAAAGAGAGCACGACTTGCAAGAAATTCATATTGCGAAAGTAAGAGCAGGTTGCCAAAATATCAAGAGCACCAAGAAATACCGCGACGTAAATGGAAAACTTAAAAAAAATAATGGCGACCTTTAACGAGTACTCTTCAGTAGTTGACTACTTTTTTTTTTAAGCGTTTCACCCCAAGCAAGGCGGGAAGCCACTAGCACGCAAGGGGGTTGCAGATAGTTGGAGCGAGAGCAAATAGGAGTGATAGAGGAAATGATGAAGAGAAGGATAGGGGATAGATCAAGGCATCTGGAGACGTCGATTGACATTTGAATAGTTGGAGATTGTAGCTCTCATGGAAACATGACGAGGAGAGGAAGTTCCACAGGCGAGAAGTGCGAGGCATGAAGCTATTGGAGTAGAAGAGACGGCTACATTTAACAGTTTCGACAGTGAAACGGTGAGGACCAGATGCCAGCCTCGTAGAACGCTTAAATTCATGAAATCAGGAAACCAGCGAAAGCAGCTCATCGGAGTATTTGTAAAAAGACAGAGGGAGGTGACGGCACGTCGGTGAGAGAGCGACTGCAGACGAGATGCCATATCAGGGCCAATTACATTGCATATCCGTCTCTGGATTTTATCAAGGACCTTGAAACAAACAGAAGGGGCTCCAAACCATATGTGCAGTAATTATATAGCTTAAGGTTATAATGATTTTTGTTACTAAATTGTTTTATAAACGATATTTGTTTTTCGAATAATTATGATTTGTTTATTCCCAATTAAAATTGTTATATTTTTATTGCAATAAAGATTTTTGCATTTCGTATAATTATCATTTAATATAATTGTCCTTCCGGTTAATTTTCATTCAAACAATTTACAATTTTCGAATAATTGGTTTTCAAAAAATATTTGGGATATATCATTTAGTTCTTAATTTTCTTCTATATTGTCTTGAGTTTTCTTTTTCGATTTTATTTGATAAATGAAAATGAGGAAAATAAAAGCTTCATTCTGAGAAATCGACTTAAGTCTTCAGTTCGAAATTTCAAAATTCAAATTCAAGAAATATAATACATGAAAATAAAGTTAATGTTAATTTTAGCAAAAATAAATAAATAAAAATCTTTGCAAATTTACATAAATTGTAGGACTTAAATCAGAAATTACTTGTAATGACTTGAAAGGTTTTTCAGAAAAATCTCTGACTAATCATGAAAATCTAATTTGCTACTGGCGAATTAATAAGGAGAAGAATTGTAAGGTGTTCAATTAATTGATGGTATTAACTGAGGATTTTAAAACAATTTTAAGGTAGTGTCATCAAAGTTGATTAAAGAATTTGGAAATTCAGGCGCAGAGAAGCAAGAATGCTGATTTTAAATCAAAGAATTTTAAATGAGACATTTTTAAAATGAAAGTCAGAATAAGAAAGAAAAAAATGATTAATTCATCGTTTTGTTTTATAGATTATCAACCTTTTGTGTGCTATTTAAAATAGAAACATTAATTTGGATTGCGTTAGAATAATTCTTTTCCGAATGAATATTATACTAATAATTTGGGGGGCAAATATAAATGATATAACACAGATTTTCTAGATACAAATTACATAAAGATTACTTGTAAAAAATATAGAAAGTAGAATTTTTCCAAATATAAAATGTATCGAAACATATGATAAACATCAATTCTATCATGAAAGCCAATCTCCTTCACGTGAGGCACAGTCACACTTTGTTCGGTATTTCTGAACAATTAGAAGAGAGAGAGAGAGAGAGAGAGAGAGAGAGAGAGAGAGAGAGAAATAATTCAGTTAATATAAATGTTATGTTAACAGACAAGACTTTTAGAAGAAAAAAAAAGTCAAGAAAAGTGACGAAAGAAAGTAAAAAGCCAGTATGAATCATATGAAAATCACTTGCACTGTAAACGGAATCCTGGCTCAAAAAGCAGGAATTCTGTTTCATTTTCATACTATTTTGAATATTTATTTAAGTAGCGTGCTTATTCTCGAGATGTGTTGGAATATTGACAGATGTTGGTAACTGAAGCGTATCGGGAAAAAAATCTATCCGATCTGGAAACTGTGATATGGCACTACTTTAATTTGAAGAGTGATTTCAAAAGGGGCATTTCGAATTTCACATAATTTCTCAATAAACATCAACATTCTTTTCTTGTCACTTCGATTTTTGGTAAAAAGAAATGCAAAAAAAAATAAATAAATGAAAATAAATGAACACAGGCAACTCAAGTTTCTTTCCTCTTCAAAAGGGATTTTTTTACAACGAGATATTCAATGACTTTGTGTGATATTAAAAACATTATTTAATCTTCTGAATTTTGCTAGGGTTCGTGAAATGAATAATAAGGAAAACTATAAAATCTACGAAGTAGGCGCAAAGAACATGGTATCTGGACACAGCTTTTTTTCATCTCTATCTTTATATCTGGAGGCTTTGGTAAGCCTCGTAGTGCTTTTCTCCTGGTGTCGAATAATTCGTTTGATGCCAGGTAGAAACTTAAAGACATTATGAAAGTGATCAGAACACAGTATTCCATCTGACATCAAACTAATTATTCGTCACCAGGAGAAACGCATCGAAAGCCTAAACAACATGTGTGCGCGCACTCACATTATATATATATATATATATATATATATATATATATATATATATATATATATATAGATAGATAGATAGATAGATAGATAGATAGAAAATATTAGTGGTAAATATACACATATATATGCAAAATACACAGGTGCATATACACACATGTATATTTTTTTAATAAAAAATTCCGAGAGGATAGAATCCAGGTAGAACTCAATGTCTAGGACAGAGTAAGGAAATAATAAAAAGGCTTAAACACTAATATTCCATGGTCATAATTTATTCCATTGGAATCGTAAATACGATCCAATTCATCAGACCTACAAATTCAAAAAGAAAACAGAAAAGAACAACTCCGGAAATAAAAATAGAATTTAGAGAGAGTGTAAGTATGAGAGTGTGGGACGAATGTTAGTTCTAAAGAGAGGGGTAACATACGAGGGAAGGTGGGAGATAAAAACTTAACAGAGAGGGTTTTTTTAAATTTTTTATTTTTATTTTTCTATTTTATGGAATAAATAAATAAATTATGGAATAAATCTATGGAATAAATTATGACCATGGAATATTAGTGTCTAAGCCTTTTTATTATATATATATATATATATATATATATATATATATATATATATATATATATATATATATATATATTTAAGTAACAAAAATCTTGGTGATACGTATGTATAATCCAAAGGAGGATGTAATCCTGAGAGATCAATGTTAAGTGAGAGCGAATAATTTAATTTAAAAGAAAAACAGATTCCCTTTTATCTTTTCCGCTTTTTTCTTCTTTTTTCATTTTCCCATATCATTTCCGTTAAGTTGACAGATTAAATAGGTCAAAGTCTGATCCTTACCTCCTCCTTCCTCAATATTAAGCATTGTAATAAAGAGAAATATAAAGATACATTTTTAAACTCTCCTTTCCCTCTCTAAACTCGGCCATGTCTCTCACACCATTACTCATCACCCTCTAATTCAACTTATATAAGCTTAATACTGCCCGTCAAAAGTGTAAATTTTAAATTCATTTTTTCGTTTCGTCTTTGAAAGTAAAGTCTGAGGATCCAGAGAAAAAGTAAAATTCTCCGGTGAAATAAATTATTACTATGGAGCCTTAAAGTGGTCTGTTTTTCTTTTAAATATATATATATATATATATATATATATATATATATATATATATATATATATATATATATGAAGTAATATATTTTTAAGTTGTGCTATATTTATGCTCAATATCAGAGATAGAGAGTATGTAAATATATATATATATATATATATATATATAAAAGTGAACATTGATGTCAACACTCAGAAGCGTACGATTGCGTCCTGCATGAAACAGTCTGTCGCTTCTGAGTGTTGACTTCAATGTTCACTTTTATGTATATATATATATATATATATATATATATATATATATATATATATATATATATATATACATACGCTCTATCTCTGATATTGAGCATAAATATAGCACAATGTTCACACACACACACACACACACACACACACACATATATATATATATATATATATATATATATATATAGAGAGAGAGAGAGAGAGAGTTATTCACTGACATAAAATAACTCGATTTTGCTCACAATTCTTTATTATCAATTAGGGAAACTTTATATATTTTCCCCTATTATTGTATAATGACGAATCTTTATTTCATTCTTGTTAAGTCAAAAGAATACTAATAATTCTAATTACTAGTCCAAGTTAGCTCACCTTATTTTAAAAGATGTCTCCTCCTGCTCCAGCAGCAAAAAAACATGGTTAATAAACGTGGGTAATAAATTATTATTCACTCCACAACCCCTTTCCCAGATAGTAGTCTATCGCTATTTCCATGTTTTGAAACTCTACATTCCTTAGTAGCACCAGTTCAGTCCCCCTATGCCACCACGCAGAGTCGAATTATCCTCATTCCCTTCATATGGCATTGCTAAGAAAGCAGTTCCATTTAGAGAGCCTCTTTCCCCAAAGTAGCGATTTGGGGAACTGACTCAGAAGAGGGGATGCTTCACGGGTCACTAAAATCTTAACCTTCTTAAGTTTAGGTCTAGCCATTATCTTTATCTTTATCATTATCTTTCTTACATATTCTCATAATTTGCGATTATTTCCACTTAGGTTCATACAGGAAAATCCTTCAGAAACCATCTACGTTGAGTGGGTTTTGGTTTTAATTTGATTTGCTTCCTTAACGGTATATCAACGCCTTATGGGTCATTTGATACAGAATTTAATTTTCTTAGGGTGCTTTGAAGTAATAAAAATACGATATATTATTCTGTTTTCACAAATGAATACATGGTAGATAATTCTCAGCATTTATGCATTTACATGTTTGTGTGGACATAATTACTAAAGGCGGTGATATGTGTGTTTTATGTTGTAGTTTTATTGAAGTAATATTTTGGAATATAGTTTGAAATTTTAGGATATTATATATCATAATATCATGAAAGAGTTCATTCATGCTGGTTGTTTGAATTTGTATCACAATATATTAACCTCTGTAGGTTATTTAATGCCGAAATCTAAATATTTTGAACGTAACTGTATACCCCAAAATACACATAAAATGTATTACAAGGTATTTTACAAGAAATATATTTTTATACCTTCATAGTGTTTGTTTTTTGTTGGGGGTTTGTCTATAGCTAGGACCCAAGCAAGTGCTACTACCTCGGATCAGGGCGGTCCTGTGAACAACAGCAATTAAGAAGCGGTTCCACACCCCCTCAAAACGTCATTTCTCTACCAGAGGCCTTGTTGCTGAACAGAGCTTATCGTCATACCGAGGAATATCTATTTTATGAGGGATCATCTATATCGATAAAACCGACACCAGTCATATGAGGTTTTCATTTCCTTCAGCCCCTTCATTTCCTGTGTTACTAATTTGCTTTAGAGTCCCAAATTGTGTTTTGATTTGTTTGTTTGGCGACATATCCACTCCTAATGGGACATTTAATGCTGATATTTAATTTTCTTGCGAGCTTGGAGGTAATAAAAATGTTATTCTACTTTCACAACTGAATACATGGTAGATGATACTCAGCTTTTGTGCATATACATGTTTGTGTAGGCATAATTACTGAAGGGGGTGACATGTTATATTTGTAATACAGTCTGATTTCTTCAAGAAATTATAGGATATTATATGAATTAATATCATGAAAGATTTCTTTCATATTACTTCTTTGGTTTATTTAGCTTAGTGTCATATCAATTTCTATGGGTTAATACTGAAAAATAAATATTTTGAACAAATTTATGGCTCCAACTAAATATTTTGAACGCAATCGTATGCCATTAACTATAGATAAAATTATTATTTTTCATTTTGCTATAAAATGTATTGTTAATATATTCTTTTTATATAATAAAGTGTTGGTGTTATTTTTATTTTTGTTTGTTTATGGATTCACTATGTGCCCATAGCTATGACCCTAGCAAGTGCTACTACTCCCGGTCATGCTGGACCTGAGAACAACAGCATTTACGAGGCAGTTCCACGCTTCTCAAAATATTTAATCTATCGAGCAGAGGCCATCCTGCCAGATGTAGTTTATCGTCACACCCACAACTCGTGGATTTTGGTGCTTGCATTGAATGAAAAATTAGTTAAAAAAAGTTCTCTTCTGTTTTACACTAAAAGATTATCTGCCGATCATGACATAAAATTTTGTATTCTTACTCAATATTTTTTTTAACCAGATTAATTGTATTTGCCGCCATTAACTGTGTAATAAATATGAAACGTGTAAATTTATTAAACTTTTCTCTCTACGTTTTTGTAATTAAAATTTTGCGCTCGAAAGCATGTTAGTAAGCCAGGAAATGAATATGAGTGTTGAAGGAAATGAAAACCTCATATGACTTGTGTCAGTTTTATCAATATAGATCATCCCTCACAAAATAGATAGTCCTCGTTATGACGATAAGCTATATTCAGCAGCAAGACCTCTAATCAGGAGATGAGGTTTAACTAAATGCTGTTGTTCCCAAGCCCACACTGATACGGGGTTGTGGCACCTGTCAGGATCCCATCTATATACAAACCCTCAACCAAAAACAAAACACAATGAGGGTATAAATATATATTTTTATTGTAAAACAGCCAGTTATAAAATTTATGTGTTGTTGGGGGTATACAGTTACGTTTAAAATATTTAGATTTCGGCATTAAAAAAAAAAAAAAAAAAAAAAAAAACTATAGAAGTTGAGATATCGTTAAACAAATTCAAACAACCAGCATGAATGAACTCTTTCATGATATTATGCTATATAATATCCTAAAATTTCAAAGTATATTCCAAAATATTTCTTCAATAAGTCTACAATATAAAACACGCAAATCACCGCCTCTAGTAATTATGTCCACACAAACATGTATATGCACAAAAGATGAGTATCATCTACCATGTATTCAATTGTGAAAGCAGAATAACATATATTTCTATTACTTCAAAAACCCCAAGAAAATTAAATTCCGGTATTAAATGATCCATAAGGAATTGATATGCTGTTAAATAAATCAAATCACAAATCATATCAACAAAACAAATCTAGAAAGCATTAGATTTTACTAATAAAACTTAGTAGCTTAAACTAAATATTAACAAGCATCTAAACTTATAGGATTTCGAATAGAAATGTTGACTAACAGTCAATGAATATACAATAGTGTAAGAATTCTCTCAGTCAGTGTTACATGCTTTGGCGATGATGTCTGGTTCAATTCATGACTGACCAGTCTGCCAACCAAGGCTGTCCTGCTATTTGAATTCATCTGTTCTCCCCAAATCTAGCTGGTGTGGAGAGAAGAGATGGATTCATATCTTACCCAAGGTTATTTCCACGTATGTGAACGTAACGGACCCGACTAGAATTTGAACTCTACTCCTCGATTTGCCGTTCCGAGCTGATATCCATTACGCCACAACTCAAATCAGTGTAAAAGTTAGTTCCTCGTAAAAGAGCACTGTACATAGTACAGTTAACATTCAGGAGGATTTGCCACGTTCATTTTCACATAAATTCTTTTGAGAAAGGTATGAATCTAGCTCTTCTGTTCACTCCCCAGCTTCTGATTATATAACAGAGCAGACATGTTTGACAAGTCTAGATAAAATCTTATGTCGGAATAGATATTGCACTCAAATTTTACATCATAGGAAGCCTAGTAGTGTGTTGGCCTAAATTTATTCCCAACCACCGAACGCTGAAGTTTGTGTCCTCACACTTTCTCCCAGTGCAGAAATCGCGTCACTAGAGATGATTAGCACTGTTTACTGTCGTCAAAGAATGTAGCATTCCGTGTGTTGAACCGGAGACAAGAACGGGTGTCACAGACTGGCTGAGAGTAACGAACGAAATACTGGGGTAGGTGAATAAAATCTTTATAGTGAAGATTCATTCTCATGTTATCATTTAATCAGCATCCTCTACTTTATTACATTAAAATAAATGTCCAGTAGCCTATGCCACTCATGTAGAATCCCCCACACCCCCGAAAAAAACAAACGCACACTGACTTATGTTCATGTCAATTGATCAATCTACCACAAACAGATTAATCGACATTTAAAGAAAAACAATCCAGTATTTTAGCTTGCATAAGTGTATATTTAGAAGTATTGAGAGATATACAGATAACTACATAAGCAATGATCGAAAGATAGTAGCTAACACATAAATGCACATTTATACGACCAGCAGCTGCAACGTGTCCATAAGAATTTGGCCGAAAAGCGACCTATGCACGTCAATAGCAAAAATGTTCTCAATGACAACGCAGTGACACAGGCAGCAAAAACAGCACAGGGAAACATTTTGAGGCGTGGTTGATCTGTTCTATCCCACCGACTATTTTTACTTTAGCATACAGCAACCGATTATATTATTGTTTTCGATTACTTTCAAAGGCTTTGATGGGGAAACATTTCACTAGTGAAAACCAAACGCATACTGATCAGGCCAGAAAATATTGAAAAATAACTTTGATATTAAAATACAAAAAAAAAAAAAAAAAAAAAAAAAAAAAATAACCCCCAAAAACCGAGATACGATATCGCTTAATAGAAGTGTCTCAGAACACCACAGGCATAATAAACGTTTTATATGTGCCGTATCCCTGCAGGACGTGAGTGATCATGACTCGCCACAGCTTCCTCTCATTTTTAGCTCTCAGTATTTTTTTTCTTTTGCTGTCCGTATTCTAACGACCATTTACACAATCTGGTTAACAGTTTATTTACTGTTTTCCTTCATCCTCCATTTTGTCTCCAACAATTCCTAAGAATATCAAATTCTTCAAACCCCCTTCATTACGTACCCTAGGAACTTCAACTGTATCTGATTCAAAGTATAAGTGTCATTGCTGTTTCCATTTTCTCCAAAACTTTGTTGTTGCTCACATGTACAGTCCAAAGTATTCTCAGCATCATTCTGTAGAACATTTCCTTTATCTCAAATCTTTTTATTTGTGAGGATATTGTCCAGCATTTACTGCTATGTAGGAGAGCTGATATTACGTAACAGTTTTTTCTTTGTTTCAAACGAAATTTTCCTGTTACTTTATACTTTGTCTAGTTTTTGGAAGACGTCTTTCGCTATTCTAATGAACCTTCGCATTTCGCCGTAATATTTTCAGTCCTCTGTTAAAAAATTCCCTAGGTAATGAGGGGCCGCACTATAGATGATGTCGGTTTATACACGAGTATATACGGTAGGTTAATTTGACAAGGGTGTAATGTGTGCCTATAGATGATTGAATAATCAACTGGCAAATCATCGTCAGATCAATGTCATTCGGCTGATCAAGGGACATGAAAATGGAGGGAAAACGATTAAAATGTCTTTTTTTTTGTTTGTCAACAATTTAAATCGTGAAAACAGCAACTTACCCTATTTTCAAAGGCGGAAGCACCTGGAAAAGAAAGAAAAATGTTTCACTAAAATAATTTATTAAGAAAATAATTAATTATCAAATAATAACTATTTTATTTCAGCTAATCAAAATTTAAATTTAGATGAAACCCTTAGTGACTTCTTGTATATGACTTTTTCTTTCAGGACTGTCTTTTATCTTTTTTAGTCCTCTTGCTGCCCGTCCTTTTTTAGCCATCCATTTAAACAAATTCGTTAGGTAGGTTATTCGCTGTTGCCCTTTGTCGCTTCTGCCACTATCTACCTGAGTGTTAATTTCTCCAAGCCCTCTTTCCTAATTATGTGTTCCAGAAATTAAAACCTTTTTTTCTGCAAGTGTCCTTTTAATTCGTATTTTCTTTAAAATGACGTTCTTCACTAAAAAACTAGATGGTAGAACAGAGAATGAGAGAGGTGGTAAAAGGAGAAACATTGCTTTAATCTACACCGGATAGGAAGTAATGGCAACGCATGATTTTTCACGTCGTGATGGGACACTGAACAAGTTGTGCGATAATGGGGGTAATAAATTTAATTTTATGGATACTTTAACAAAACATGTAACTAGATGTTAAGTCACTTTGCATTAATAAAATCTATTTTATTATTTGAAAAAAAAAAAGAAAAGAAATTTAGGAAATTTCTTGTTAAAACGCTTTTAATATATTGGAATAATCTCCCTTGATAACTGCTATAATATTGTAGATTATCGGCGTGAGAACGAACGAGATATTCGCTGTATTATTATTAAGCTATAAAGTTTAGTAGAGTTTGATTTATTTTTCAAGTTATTAAATATCTCGCGACAATCTGGTATTTTTATACATTTCGAGCAAACACGCAAACAGAAATCGGATCATGATATCGATTGATAAGAAACAACGATTAATATTTCTCTGTCCGGAGAATGATATGTTTTGAGGCAATTATTGTAAGTCTGGCAACACATTTGAAAGGAACGTTTTCTACGAGAAATATATCTCCTTCGATTTTCCTCTGAGCATAAAATGACACATTTGGCACAGTTAGGTCAAATGTCTGTATTTCAGTCGCAGTGTGCTTGTGCAAAGGATAGAAAAAATTTTCAAGTCAAAATCGATAATAAAATTTCTGCTGTTGAAATTTAATTGAAATCTGGGGATTTCCGTGTTATTTTGCTGGAAGAATATCTTTTATAATTAAAATTACGCACAAACGAGCTGCAAATCTTTTTTCTTTGAAGTTGAAAACAATATGATTAAAGAAAACAGCATAGAAGTTCTTGTATATTTTTCTTGCCTCAGTAAGATGACATAAATATATTACTTCTTGAGATAATATAGATATTGACTAGTTCTCATTTTTACTGAATATGTTTCATTCATTTCGCGTTGCAAATATTAGGTTGGTGCAAATATTAGGTTGGTGCAAAAATAATGACATAATAATGTCGTTTTTTGACGTTAAAAAATACGTCAAAAAACGACATTATAACGTCATTATTTTTGCCCCAACCTAATAGTTTAATTAGCATGAGAGATCTTTACCCCCGGTTGTAACATAGATGATGCCCCAATGAGGCTAACGAATATCTTTTTGACAGCGTTTACTCTTCGTGTCCGCAAGAAAAACTGTGTCAAAATGACGATTATTCACTTGACACCGTTATTATTTATACACTTTTGACGCCTTTTGTTGTTTTTTTTTTTTAAAAAGCAATGATTAAAATTTTAAAACCCAAACATATTAAAATGACATTATTTATATTATTCAGACTATTGTCCTCATCTTTGTCGCCATATTTATTAGAACGTTTCGGCTGTTGTAAGCTCCGACCTTCTTCGGAGGTGGTTGGAATGTCGAACTGAACCCTTTATTTCGCTCACTGGGGTAGTCTGTTCTAGTTCCCCGTTAATGGATGCCAATTATCAGTTATCTCCTTTTAATTTCTCTCTCCAAGTTCTTTGAGAACTCATGGCACAGTAAATAAAGGCGTTGGTTAGATCCAGTGAGAGGACCCAAAGAGTGTGAGTTCAATACCCGGTTAAGGCAGTGGAGAAGTAGGAGAGGGGAATTAACAGTAGATAACTGATAACTGACATCCATTAAACATGACACGTGGTACTAGAACAGTCTACCCCAGTGAGCGAAATAAAGGGTTAAGTTCGATATTCCAACCTCCTGAAGAAGGCCGGACCGCACAACGGCCGAAACGTTGTATGAAATATGGCGACAAAGATGAGGACAATAGTCCGAATAATGTAAATAGTGTACATGATACTTTATCTCAGAAATATAGACAGATATTAAAATGAGTTTATACATTTTCCTTATTCTTGAAAATTGAAAAAGATATTAAACACTATTAGATTGAAAAAAAATCTTGCTTTCATAGTTATTCATAAAATGGGAAACAACAAATATTGTATTGTAGTTTCCTTAGATATTTTCATAATTTTTAAATAGATATTTTAATAAGTATATTTCTTTTCAAATTTAATTCTTTATTAAATGGCAAATAATAAATCTTTAAAAAACGTAAATAATAAATGCCACATTTTACTTGGTTCAGACATTTTTATAATCCTGTAAATAAACATTGTCAGCGGATCAAAGGTATATAACAGTAATAGAGGTGTCAATGGAATGACCATCTTTTTAACATAATATTTTTTTCGTGCATGAAGAATAAATATTGCCCTTATTTAATATATATCATAATTTAATACAGTTCTTTTGCATTGAACACTGTGCTCACTTATTACACAGTATATATTAAATTCATCTATCTCATATATTGAGATTACGCCTGAGGATTTGAATTTTGCGTAATCCAAAGCTATACTCATTTTCAAGCATTAAATTTACTGTTACTTATTTTACCGAAACGGGAGTCACATTTGTCCTATGTTAAACACCAATAATTAGGTTTATAATCATCTGTTCCTAATACGATGGCCTTGTGCCAGACTCGAATGAAACTTACTAGTACTCTGTGGGGGACTATGTTAAATATTGTATAGATGGATATCGGTATGATATATTACGATAATTAGCAAGTTTTATAGTTTAAAGCTACTCGACGTGACATCATTAGAATTCTCTCCGATTGACTCTAAAGGACTTATACTGACTCAATTTGAGTTCTTTATTTCAGGCGTCCTACGTAGTTCATCTGTGTTCCCGATGATGTCATATTTACTATTCAACATCCCTAACTTTTGAGATTTTTAATTAGTAAATATTTTATCTTATTTCTTAATATTCACACGCTTCTCTATCTGACGAGTTCACCAATGTATTGAACTTTGCTATTTTCAGTCAACAACTAGTTTTTCTGTACGTTTCCTTTTTCTGGTAATCATACTTGTACGTTCAACAAATCTTGGTGTGTCGGTACGTCAAAAGTATCATACAGTACTTGCAAAGGTTCTTCCTTTCGTGCGATCCTGTCTTCAGTAAATCATTTCTTTAACTGATTCCAACGCCTTTTGTGTTCCTGTTTTTTTTTTCTTTTTACCATAGATATCATTTTTCCAGTTTCTAACCATAATATGCCGTTTTCCCACAATTGTTTTCTATTTTTATATTTTCTTAAAAACAATTTTTTCGACTATTTTAAAAAGTTGTGTCTTATTTGATATCCGTTTTTATTCTTTTTTTGACCTGGTAACAACTTGTCGAAGAAGATTTAATTTTTCTGGCAAACATCAATTCTACCGACGACATGGCTACGGGTCTATTGGGATTTTGCGTTATCCGGCGTATTCTAAAGAATTTTCGCAGTGTTTCTTCGTCACATCTTCAATACTTTCTTTCTTTAAAAATCTCTTAAAAGTACCAACAAACCATCCAGCTTGTTCGTTTGACCTTCGGTGATGCGGCAGCTTAGTGATATGTTCAATCGAGAACATTTTACAAAATTCTTTAAATACGTAAGCAGTGAATTGTGTACCGTTATCCGAGACTATCTCATCCTGAAAGCAATATCTTGTAAACAGTTCGTGTAAAAAAATTAAATTTAAAAAAAAAAATCACTGTAACTATGAAAGTTTTTTTTTTTTTTTTTTGCACTTACAAATTTCAGGCAACTTAGTAAAGTTATCCACTACCACAAGATAAAATCATCCGCTTAATGGACCTGCGAAATCTATGTGCATTTTTGACCACAGAATAGCTGTTTTTGGCCAAGGTTGTAAATTCGTGGTAAGTGATTTTGCTTCCAGAACACACCTCTGTAGGCTTTTTTCTAATTTTTCAATGTCTTGATATAAAAATTTGTGAAATTTTTCACTGAAAATATTGATAACGCCTCTTTTTTGATCTGGCTGTTTTTTTTTGTCTTTTTTTTTCTGTCGGTAGTAGCGAACGCAAAGCATGTGCGACGTCTTTCATGGTTCCGTCACCATATTTTATAAAGTTACTGCTCCTATACCATAGTCACTAGCATCTGAAGCCAATACCCTTTGTTCTTTTCGATCATAGTGTGCTAATATCTGATGTTAGTATTTTCTTGATATCTTCAAACGCCTGATGGCACTTATCAGTCCAGGTCCACTTGACACCTGTTTTAAGTAAATTGATCATTGTAGCTCTCACATTCTGCATATTAGGTATATCGATCTGATAATTGTTTGATAGTCCGCAAAATGCTCATAACCTAGTAACGTTTATTGGAGAAGGTCATATTCTTAATTGCCCTTTGCCTTCGGTGGATCTGGCTGACAACCATTTTTGTCAATATTTTAACAATTCTTGTCTTCGGTATTTGAATATTAGGCAAAAACAATTCGTACTTTTCCTCGCAAAGTTTGAATCTGTATTCTCGTATTTTCTCAAAAGCTCTTTTCACATCCCCGATATATTAATCCTTTGATTTAATTACTATATCATCCAGATAAGTAACTGAAAAATCCCCATCTGAAAGTATCAATAGCTTGTTGAAATATAGCTGAAGCCATTTTATCCCAAAAGGAAGTCGATTGAATTCATACCATCCCTTGTGCATATTTATAGTTATTAACTTCGAACATTCTTCTCCAACCTGTATTTTTGTTATATAAGAATAAAATGTCCCCGATGACACTTGAGTATGAAAATAAATCGACAGTGGACAAACACGGGTGATCCCATTATTGAATTAAGTGGATCACGTGACCATAGAGGAAACTCATATATTGGAAGACGCGCGACGTCTATTTTGATCACTATTTCTAGTCTATCCTCTATTATTATTCGGATCGTTATTTCTACTCTATCTTCTATTAATATATGGGCCACTATTCTATACTCTAGTCACTATACTATTTCTCCATACGGATTACTATTCGAGCGAATATTATCGAGCAAGTACTATTAGTGCGAGTCTTATTCGAAGGCGTTTGACACCAGTATTGTTCAAAGGCGTTACTATAGTTGTATCTGCTATTACAAAGTCTCTACTACAACGAGCATTACGTAAATAATAACGATTATTCGTTGACATCACAAAAGTGACAACGAGTGTTCTTTGACGTCAAAAAGAATTGAAAATACGCTTCAGAAGGATCCAGCTTCGAAAAAAAGTTTTACACCTTTGAAATTCGCAAAACTTTCTTCTGGACTTGGTAATGGGTAAGTTATGGGATTCTAAACATTTGTTTAACCCTGTCTAAAAATCAGTACAAACGCGAATTTAATTATTTTTCTACTTTACATATACTGCTGGACTATTCTATAATTTAAGAGGTAAAACACATTGATTCTTATCTTCTGAAAGGGCATTGTTTGAAAGTGAACGCAACATAATTATAAAAATAATTACAAGAGCAGCACAAAAATAGCAACTGCCGAAAAAGTTAGAATAATCTTGAAAGACAACAACTGCATAAAGTCAAAGATCAGAGCTTTGCGTGCATTGGCCTTCGGAATCTTAATGGCCATAGGTGAAACTTGGACATTAAATCATAATTACAGCGAAGAATATAAGAAAGCGAAATAAACCCTCTTAGGCATCTCTCCCATGCAGGCAGCACAAGAAATGACACAAAGGAAGGCACCATCAGAAACGAAACCACGGTCAAGAAATGAAAGATGAAATGGTATCGGCATTTCATAAAAAGAGACAACACTCTCCGCACTGCCATCTAACAAGGCGTAAATTTAGGGAAAAAGGAGAAGGTACCTTAGAAAAAAAATGGCTGGCCATGACATTAAGTAGACAGATAGATACTTCGCAGAGATCCAGACATTGGCATACAGCAAAGACATAGGGAGGGAGCTGGTCGTTTGCTCAGCGTGACAGCAGACTTACGACCCCAACTGGTCAAAGAACAGATGGTGATGATGATGAAACAAAACTAAAGTAGGAATAAATATGAACCCAAGCGTAGAATCCAAGCATTAAAAATGAGGTGCTACACGGCCAACCTAGGCATCTTGTAGGTCGGCAGCATCACAAATAGCACAGTACGAGGGATCACGAGACCAGAAACAGGCAAGTTGCTAGAACTCATAACCACCAACAAGAATTTGAAATTTAAAGTTCATGGCTAATTCATGAGAGCAAACATTTTTCTAGTGGCATACTACAAGGTACAATTTTAGGTAAAAGAAAAAGAGGCAGTCGGAGGGAAAAAGAATCGATACTATCATTGAGTAGGAGGATTATTGCAAGTACACCTTTGTGCAAATTAATTGAAAGAAAATGAATAAATCCGTTCTGATTTACTTTTTCGTATTTTTCCAATGAAACACGATTCAGTGCAAATATTTATACTTCGTATGTCCGCCTTCATTTTTTAGAGACTCTTGCATACGATTTGGCATATAATCCACAAATTTGGAGCGTTCCTCATTGATTTTGGGGTCACGCTACCACACATCTATTATGGACGTCGTGAGCTTCTCTTTCGTCGTACATTCCGTGGTTTCTCTGTATCACTTGCCAGTCTGTTCGCGTAGCGTTACAATTTTCTTACGCTTTCTTGGAGTAACGCCCATCGCGGACAATGACCATAGGACAACTAATCAACAATCGAGACAATAGTGCCTAGGCATGATAAAATTCTGTTGCAATCATGGATGACACAATATTATTCAAGGCCAAACCAATTTCATCATACACCCCGAAAATAGAGTGTATTAGTGTACACCCCTGCAAAATGGCCCACCCTGAGAAAAAAAAAGAAATTGATTAAACCTTGTTACTCCAGTGGGTCTAAAACTGATCGTATGGTGAAAGAAAGGAGACTAAAGCGGTTGTTTCAATTAATTTGCACAAAGGTTTATATGTTTCCGTGTAGATATAATTGACTCATTAATAGGATAGTTACCTTCATGTGCCCGAATATCCGTCCCCTTCGTGGAAATAACCAAATATGCTCCCATCCAATGCTCGAAGGAATAGCATTAGAATCCTTATCATTGAATCCAACCCTGTGGCTGAGATGCGTAAACGAATCTGTCATACTCTCGCTCTGAGAGAGAAAATGACAACAATTTCGCATTCTTCGATGCACCAATATTTCGAATAGTTCAAGACATCCATATACCGCAAGACAACTTTCAGCAGAAAATACCTCAAGTTCAACTCACACCACCCATACAGTGTAAAGAAAGGGGTCGTCCGCTGCATACAACATCGAGCAAAAGTCATAAGTGGCGACCCAGAGACATATGAACAAGAAATGGTCAGTATAAACATTACACTACAATGTAGCTACCCTGGGTACATGGCAGCAGCACTGACAAACTGGGATAAAAGGATACAAGAGAATAACAACACCCAGAAAACAGGTTCGGTCTGCCTACTCTATGTGATTATCAGAAAAAAAATGCAAGATCGGTGGTCCATATAATAGGAAGACCATCGAAAGTGGTTCGACACTTCGACAATACCCTCTTCCGAGTAAGTCACCCCATAGAGGAGAACGTTACTAAGGACTGTGTGTACGTCATCCCGTGTAGCTCTGATACGAAACGTAAAGGAGAAACAGGTCGCCTCCTTAAGGTGATACTGCAAGAATATCGTAAAGCCGTAACACCAAGGGAAAAAGAAAAATCAGGCGTAACTTACCACATATGGAGGGTAAAGTGAGATCAAAGCCCTCTGTGGGATGAGGTTGAAATAACAGACATAGAACATCAATGGAAAATACGAAAACTTAGGAAATCAGCACATATGCTAGGCCACGCAAATCTTTTAAATGAACCAAGCATAGAATTGAATACAATATGGGAACCAGTAATACGTAGTGCATGAGAAAAGCAATAATAACAAAAATTTACAATATGACCTCTGGTAAAAAAAAAATGATTACTGAGATAATATGTTTATAAGTCCCAAAAATTCATACATTGATGTCTCTAAGAAAAGATGGCCTAGGTGATAAAAGCATTTTTTGGATCCAGTGACTTGTCCCAAAGAGTTGTGAGTTCAATAAATGGCTACTTCTGTGGGGAATGAAAAATTAGAGAGTTGAGATAACTGAGACATCCTGAAGAGGCATGGCAGGGGTTCAATAAAGGGTTAACTTCGAAATTCCAATCGCCTGAAGAATTTCGGAGCGTACAACATCCGAAACGTCGTGAATATGGCAAAAAAAAAAAAAAAAATGAGAACAACGGTCGAATAGTGTAAATAAATACAATACTTCATCTCAGAGAACCCCAGAGACTTGGCTGGAAGTTGCAGTCTATCCGCCAATTGGTCGTGGCAGTAATGGTTAAGCTTTACATTTAGATTTAATTAAGAGGTATTTTAAAAAATATCATTCCTTGTCTCTTATTTTCATAAAGTAAAAAACAATGGCTACGATAAAAGACGAAGAAATTATCTGTCATGCATTTCTTATAAGTGTTCTTTTATTTGCCTTGAATTGTGTTATTATGTATACTGATTAAACGACAGAGAATTAGCCAAGAGTTATTACAAGCTACTTTTAGTGAGCAAAATTGCTTTAGTAAAAACAGATAGACACATATATACATAAATGGATTTATACACCCAGAAATACATGCAGAAATAACTACAGAGAGAAAAGGGGGGGTTACTTTAAGGATGTTGGATAACGTTGAGGACGGCTTTATTCTCTAGACAAAAATTGAAACGACAAAAATTAGTTTGGATTTTTAAAACCAATTAAAGTTTGCTCATTTCCTTCTAGCGGTTTGATCACCGTATAGAAGAAAAATCAAGAAAATAAAGTTTTTTCACTAAAGCTGGTGTTTTGGTGCGAGATAACAAAAAAAAATCCTAACGTCGAGAAGGAACCAGAAAGAATACAAAGCAATGCAAGATGACACCTTCGTTCTGATTCACGTCATCCTCGTCTGCGGCGAATAGCCGTAAGTCATCAGCACAATTATTCACGGCTTGATTACCTTTCCCTTGATTTGCAAGCGGATACCGGGAGAGGCGCAGAACGTTCCCGGCCATGCGCACGGCGTGATTTTTAATGAAGAAAACGGCCGACGCCGGAATTTGATAGCGGCCAGTTGCTTAGAGAAGCTGACAGGCCGAATGGCGGGATCACCTAGAAAATGAAGCTCTATCAATGCGGTATGGATTAGTTACAATCGGCAGTAACATTCGAGATGGAGAAGTGAGGTGCAGAATTATTTAAAAGACTAGCAAGGTTATCAGGTATGGGTTGGATTTACTTTATTCAAAATTTGATATTTGCACAATTTACATGCCGACCATTGCTCTCATCATCAACAATGAATTTTAATTGCTTTATTTGAAACTTGCTATTTTCACTACCTGCGGATTATTGTCCTCATTGTCAAGAACAAAGATGAGAATATTAGTGCGCATGTTATAGCCTATATAGCAAGTTTTAAATAAAGCAATTCCAATCCATTTTGCTGTTGATGATGGTAATAGTCCGCATGCATTTTAAATAGGAAGTTTTAAATAAAGCAATCCTAATCCAGTTTTGCTGTTGATGATGGCATTAGTCTGTATGCAGTTTAAATAGCCAGTTTTAAATAAAGCAATTCCAATGCATTTTTGCTGTCGATGCCAATAGTCGACATGCAGTTTAAAAAGCAAGTTTTAAATAAAGTAATTTTAGCCCATAGCTAAAGTGAACCCAATAAAGTATATATAATTTCAAGAGCACCACAAACAATAGAAACTGTCGAAAAAGTAAGAATCCTTTTGAAAGATAAGAACAATGGCTTTAAATCAAAGATCAGACATGTGCCTTCATTTGCCTTTGCAATCTTACAGCAAACCTGCGAAAGCTGGATATTAACAGCAGAATTACAACGAAGAATCCAAGCAACAGAAACAAACCATTTTAAGTAATTCACATGCAGATGGACTCACAAATAGCACAGTGCAAAGCAACCATCAGACAAGAAAGAGGTACGTTGGAAGATCTCAAAACCATCAACAAGAATCGGAAATTGGAAATATATTGCCGCATTATAAAATCAAACATTTTTCTCCAGTGCCATACAGTAAGATTTTATTTTAGGCAAAAGAAGAAAAAGGAGGCAGAGGAAAAATGTCACTGAGCTGGAGCATAAAAAGAGAACAATAATCAGCATGTAAATGGCGCAAATAATGATAACTCCTCATCACCGAAATTCAAACAGAAATTATTGAATCAGTGATAACAACGAAGCTGGGGACAATACCCCGCATATAAATAGTGCTATTAATAACTCCTCATCCTCGAAATTCAGATAGAAATTAAAATTTGCTTCTGCGTAAGTGTGAAACATTTACTTTTTCTTAGCGTTGTCAATTATTAGTATTTGATCAATATTTCTCTCATTTTAGTTGTTTTTAAATTCTACGTCCATTAGTTAATAGTGAGGATTGGAAATAAGGCGGCTATTCACGCTACATAATGACGATCTCAGAATGACAACTTGGATATTACGATAAAAAGCATTAGAAGATGGAATAGATATTGGTAAGAAAACAAAGAATATACGGCCTGATTTCGGATAAAGGAATGATTTAAGCAAATACCCAAAAATATTCAAACGCTGTTTAGAGCTACTAGGTACAGGAAGTTGTGGAGAGAAATAATTGTCCATGTTCATAAGAGACCCAACAGATAAAAGAATAGAGGGCCATCTAAAGTTATTGAAATATTCAAGGTGTCCAGCTCTGACATCTTTTGATCATTCATTCATTCAAAATACCATCGCAAATGATTCATTCTATTTAGACACTTTTTATTTCATAGGGAATCATGCTGCTTCTGTGCTGAAAAACACGACAATTCTTTCTTAATGCATATTTTAGTCTTTCCATTACACATCGCTCTCTTTTTGTTTTACTCTGTTTATTTTACTTCTGTGCCTGATTTGCGATATTCTTCTCTGTTCTATTCCTAAAGGTGAAATTTATCGTGCTTGTTTGCTTCGTCTTATTTATTGCCTTTCTTTCTTCAGCTTCACTTCTACGATCTTAGCTTTTTTCTTTGTTTCTTTCAACTTTTACAGCAACATGTTACTTTCTTCGTTCGGTTCTTTATTCATTGTTTTCTTCTTTTTATTCGCATTTTCTTTCTGTTAGCATTTTAATTTCTTTTGAGTTCAACATCGAGTATCTTTCTTTCATATCTTTTTTCACTTTCAAAAGTGACAGTTTCTTTTCCTTCAAGTTTATCAGCAAGCATTTTTCTTTTCTTCTCAGCTTAACAGCTGAAATACTCTTTCTTTTTAGCATTTTTCGTTCTTTCATCTTTAACTGCTAGCATCTTTCTTTTATTCTTTCTTTCACGTCTAACAATCACCATTTTCCTTTCTTCTTTTCTCTTTAACAGATTGTGTCTTTCTTTTTTCACATGTAACATCGCTCTTGCACATTTACAAGGTAGTATTTTTCTTTTATTTCCTTTCACGTTTTACAGCTAGAACTTTCTTTTTTTCCTGATTTACTTTTCGGATTTAACTTTTTTTTTCCCACAATGCAATTGTCTTTTTGTCATTTATTTCTATTCATATCTGTCAATTTTTAAAATTTCACTTATTCAAGTTTCTATTAAATGTTTCTTTCCTCATTCACCTTCACGCAGAATAACGTTGTTTTTTTTGGGTTTTTTTAGCCGAGACTACTTATCTATTTATTTCTTCAATTCCAATTTCCATTTCCAATATAACTTTTTTTTAATTCGAATTTCACCCGTCCTGGGTAAGACGATAAACTACATTCGACTGCAAGGTTTTGATCAGAAGGTTTTGAGGAGCATGGAACTATCTCATAATTGCTGGTGTTCCAAAGTCCACCCTAACCTGGGGTTGGGTAGCAAAATATAAAAATCGGTTTTAATACCAGCAATACTATTTTCGAAAATTTTTACCAGGAATACATTGTTGAAAAAAAATATTCCCGACAATTTTGCGAAAAAAATATTACCAGCAATAAAAATCTTGTTGGCATTAAATAACCCATTGAGGCTAATATGCCTTAAAACATACCAAACCAAACCGAATTTCGCTTACTCCACTGATACTTTTTGCTTTAAGTTTCTTTCTTTCTACAATTCCCGTTTTCCCCCTGCAATTTTACTTTCTTTCTTTAATTCTAATTTTGGTTTCACCTCTCGAACGTTTTTTTCTGTTTTATTTCGTTTGAGTTTCTTTTCCTTCTCTAATTTTTCTTTTTCTTTCTTTCTTTCTAATTTCGCTTTCCTCTCTCTAATACTTCCTTCCGTTTGTTTTCGTTTGAGTTTCTTCCTTCTTTTCTTCAATTCCACCTTCAATTTTCCCTCATCAATATTTTCGTTCTTTCTTTCTTTCTGAATACGAACAAATAAAGTCAGTTGAATTCCCCCCCCCCCCAACGTCTACGTAATATTGATTGCATTTCCTAGCTTAATACAAATGATATGAAAGCCAAACGGATGCCTGTAACTAGGCAGGAACATATCAAGTGCTCTTTAATGGCCACTTATTCAGACTGAACTGATCCTCTCTAGTGCATTTATAAGAAATCACTGAACAAGATATTGTCTTCACCTATTTCACTGGGGGTAATCACTCGATTCAAGTAGAGCTTTTATGCGAGGCAACGATTATTGCAAAACCATTTATATGCGTTCCTGTATGTAGTTGTGCTTATCTGAATTGATGCAATTAGATGCGACGTGAAATGGAGTTTTAACAAAATTAGTCGAAAATCTGTTCGTGGTACCTGATGTAGGTTTTACCCTGAAGTTCTGGAATAAAAGGGATTTGGCTGTATATAATTCCTGTTTTACAAGAAATCGCTTTCAGGTAAATTCGCGAACGTATTGCAAGATTAGAAGGCGGGAAGGTTTCATTCAGATCCACCCACGTGGCTTTGAATCTCACAAATTGGAGATACGTTTGAAACTGATGGTGATGTATACGATGTGCACAAGAATCTTTCCGAAAGACCTCGGATAGCAAACAAGCCCTGTGAAGCAAGAAAGGGTGATGGAATGTTTTCATAGGTGTCCAAGAAATCTTTCAAAGTGTTGGTTACTGTTTAAGATTCCACTGCGCCACGTTGTCAATAATTTCGAAAAATCATAGCTGCCAATAATTTTAAAACATCCGATGTCAAAAATTTAAAAGCATACATTTATAAATACTGTCTCCATATGCATTATTTAGATTAGATA
The DNA here is from genome assembly GCA_963932145.1 of Acanthosepion lycidas. Lineage (NCBI taxonomy): Eukaryota > Metazoa > Mollusca > Cephalopoda > Sepiida > Sepiidae > Acanthosepion > Acanthosepion lycidas. The sequence goes on from OZ010582.1 coordinate 126,994,536, forward strand.
AACTTGCTTGAATTATTCAATAATACATTGATGAGACACTATATATATATATATATATATATATATATATATATATATATATATATATATATATATATATATATATAGGTAACTATACTCGTCTCGAAAAACCTTCGAATTTCTGATTTGCCAATGATCAAATCAATCTCAAAGGAAAAAAGGTTTAAAAAAAAAAAAGAGCCAGGAACATGAAAGTCTGTCGAAAAAATCGAAGTTCAACCCCCCTCCCCCCCAAAAAAAAAAACCTACAAGAGTAAACAACTAACTAAAAAGAGCTCAATACCGTAGAGCAGACCTAGATAAACCTAGTGAGCCAGACAAACCTAGCCAGGTTTCACCTAAGCGGATCGTCAGGGAAAGCTGGCTAAAGAGGCAAAAGAGAAACGGTATATTTATAGGTGACAATCAAAACTATACCACGGTATAGTGCAAAATAAATCTGTCCTCATTCATAATGGGGATCAATGGATAAAAAAAAACAATCATGACCTGTTTGACATCACTATGGGATCATTAGACTCTTCAGGGTCTTCTGACCTTGTTGGACTTTTAATACTGTACAACTTGACCGTGCACCGTGAAATAGATATTGAGGATATCGGACTGTATAGAGATGACAGGCTCATGGTATTGAGGAGTTCTACTAAGTTTAAAATAGAGAAAATTAGAAAAATTATATTTAGTGAATTTAAAAATCTAAACTTAAAAATAACAGTCTGTACTAAATTGAAAAAAGTAAACTTCCTCGACGTAACAAACAACACATACCAACCTTATAAAAAAACAAATACTAACCCCTTATATATACACCCGAAGTCAAACTACACTCCATCCATAATTAAACATATACCCTCATCAATAGAAAATAGAATCAGCATTAACTCCGCTAACAAAGAAATATTCTAACAACACAGTAGCTTTTATAACGCTGGCCTCAAAAATAGAGAATACAAACATTAATTATAGAAAAAATTGTACTAACCAGAAGAAAAAAACAGGAAAAGTAAAATCATTTGGTATACCCCTCCGTTCAACCAAATGGTTAGTATTAAGCTAGGACAGAAATTCATAGCTTTAATTGAAAAAACACTTCCCTACCAATAGTAGACTTAGTAATATATTTAATAAGAACACCCTAAAATTGAGTTACAGCTGCACAAAAAATCTAGAAAATATAATAAAAAAAAACACAATGATAAAATCCTGAACAAACCCCGATGCCCGAATAGTATTAATAAAAACCCTACACTTAAATTAGACAAAAATAGTGAAAAATTATGTGACTGTAGAAACCCAGAAGACTGCACATTGGAAAATAAATGCTGCGTCAAATCTGTGGTATACCAATGTACTATCTCATCCACTGAGAGTCCTAATACTAATATGATATACATTGGGTCTACGAAGAATTAATTTAAAGCCAGATGGAGGCAGCATAAGTGCTCTTTCAACAATATAAATAAAAGAAATCAGACATCTCTATCTAAATATTTTTGGCATTTGAAGGAAATGAATAAAACACCAAAAGTAAAATGGAAAATTATAAACAAAACTAGAACTTGTAAAACTTGGGATGGCCCATGCCCTTTATGCCTACATGAAAAACTGCACATTATCAAGTTTCTAAATAATAAAAATCTATTAAACAATAGGCATGAGTTAACGGTTTTTTGCCGACATCATCAAATCTTTGCATTGAATAATTAGCTTAAAAAGAAACAAACAATAAAATGATTTTTTAAAATCCATAGTCCTAATAAATAGTTTAAATACCTTACAAAAAAAAAGATAAACCTTTATGAAGTCGTCAAAAAACAAATGTTACGGCAGTTTTTTTATATACACAAAACCCTTTCAGAAAAAAATAAATTAAAAAAAATAAATAAATCTCCATAGACACGTAAAACCAGACTAGGCGAAATCATCTTCCGTTTTAAATTTAGACACCCCCACCCTACCCTGACTTGACATCTATGAATGTAACTCTATACTGATACAAATTATTAACACCCTACACCCTTTTCTATTTAAACAATCGCTCTAGCCGTTACCATGGAAATTTTGATTTCAATAATGACTATGCTATTAAAACACGTACATTTTAGAAATAAGTTATTCCAAAAAAAATTTCGCTCGAAGATGGAACAGAGCTTACTTTAATTCAATTTAATTCAAATAATTATATTGAAGTTTTCGACTCTTGTTTTGAAACATGAGAACTCTTATGTAGCGCGTTGGAATCATATTTTTAAATAAATAATTATATTTATGCTCTACTTTTGTATCGAGCACTATTTTTTTAAAATAATAACAAAAATACTAAAGAACTTCGGATTATTTACCTAACGAGTTCTTTCCTATTTTCAATATATTTGCACACACACACACACACACACACACACACACACACACACACACACACACACACATATATATATATATATATATATATTTATGGTCAATGGTCAGAGTTGAATCAGACCAGGAAACAGTAGTATTAAAAAGTGCTTAATACACGCGTGAAAAAATAAAATAAATTTAAAAATAACATGTATAGCTTTTAACTTTAAAAATCAGGAGGTCGAAGAATATACAGAGCGCGGTAGAAATACCCGCACCTAATGGTAAGACATTAGCAAGATGAAGACACCATTGCCACAATCTTACCATTATGTGAGAAGTATTTTTCGGAGGTATATGTAGGAGGCATTTCTGGTGCATCCTGTATACGCAGAATGATAGTGGTACCACTTGATAAAAAGAAGAGATCATATCATTACGACATTATGTGTTTGGAAATCTTTTTATGAAGATTTTCTTTTTTGTTGATTCCATCACACCGTTTTTGTTGGAAAAAGACAGACCAAAATGTCAGAAACAAAGTGTTATGTTTTGCAGATCTCTCTGTGTTGTAGCCGTCGTAGTCGAGTTCTCCGTGGTCTGAATAGTAAACGGGTTTGCTGGGCATCACCCCTATGCTCCCCAGTTGTTCTCTATTTATTCTTGTCTATCTAATTTGCATACGATACTACAGCGAGAAACTATCAAACTAAGGAGATATAGTTCTATAAAGTTATTAAGCTGAGTCATATGTAATTTCCGTTTTGGAAACCATTTGAAACTACGATCGTATCATCCGAGCAATTAAATATTCGTGGCAGTTAAGAATAAATTTGGAGTAAGCTAACATAGGGTGTCACTGACAGTGTTTACCGCTCCCAATGAATTTTTTCTACAACGCTAAGAATCGACTGATACTTGAAAACTGAAATTATTTCTGTCTATTAAAACTGTGAAATACTGTAAGAAAAAAATAAATACTTCGCGTTGCATACTTTAATAAAAAAACATGTCTCGAATAGCACAGAACTTCAAAGATGGCCAATGTGTTCCAATCTACGTTGCGCGCATTCGAACAAGAAATCGTGAGTATGTATAAGTCCTTTTAAGCTTCTTTTGTAAGGGAAGTTATAGTAACTTTTGTTGTATTTTTTTTCCTCCAAAAATATAGCGGTTACCACGTGACCAATTCAGATCGAATTATGGCATTCCGATCAGTACTTGCAAAAAGCCCGGAGGCAGAGTACACAACAGATTAAAGAAAACATTTTCTTAGTCGCACTAATTGAGTGAGTGAAAGTACATTTATGTCAGAATGTTATGGCAACGGCATGGTTACATGTAGAAAGAAATGTAATGTTTATAGACAAGGAGTCATAAGACATAGGTAAATTTCTGTTCTGGAGAAAAATTGTTTGAGTCTTAATCCAGATCGAGGCATTAACCGGATTTTGATGATGATGCTTTAAAGTCATTATTAAAAAGCAACCCCACTGCAAAGTACGTTAATTCTCCATGTATAACACGCATTTTTTTCTAAAGATTAATAAGCAAAATTTGAGGTGCACATAAAAGAAAGAAGAGTGTTGAGGCACCTGATATTAGATATTGTTATTCTTCATACCGTAATTCCCCATTTATAAAACGCATTTTTTTTTCTAAAATTAGGGAGCATATTATGCACAGCTGCAAAAATCTTTAAACAATTGCCGTTTCGTAGGTCGATTTCAATTGCAAAATAACTACTCACCACAAACATATGACAATTTGAGACTAACATTCGGCGATTGTAACCCCATAAGGATGCCAAATACAATCATATGTACCTAACAATACTTACAAATGTAAAATAAAACAAGAATTATCATAAAACTAAATTAGAATAATATTATTCTACGTTTAAAACCATTTTTATTAGAGTAGGAAACGCTGGCCGCAATAAAACGAGGGAAATCCAAATTATAGGATTTGATTACAGCACATTTTTAGGTGTGCGTATTATGGATGAGGCGTATTATACATGGGAAATTACGGTACTTGTGAATTAACAAAGATGTTAAATGCATCTCAATATACCATACGTATGTAAACACTTAGTAAAGATAGATAGGAAAGTTGGGAGCACCAGAAGGTTTTTCTCGCTTGAGTCCATCCTTCAAATCTACAAATCAACCATTTGTCCTTGCATTACATACTGTTGATATATATGGTTAGGTGCCCCCACTGTTCATCTTGAGGTCTTCGACAAAATACAGAGACGGATATGCAAGGTAATAGGTTCTGATCTGGTATCTCTTCTACAGTCACTTTCTCACAGACTTGATGTGACTTCCCTCTTGTCTTTTCTACAAATATTTCCATGGCATCTACGCTGACGAGCTACTTTCACTGGGACCTCAAATGCATGAATTTAAGCGTCCTACTAGGTTGGCATCTTAGCCCCACCCTTTTACTATCGAAACGGTTAAATGTAACCGCCTCTTCTACTCGAAAAACTTCTTCTCTCGCACTTCCTGACGGTGGGACTCTATTACTCCTACTTGCTACCTTGATATCTATATCTTTAAATATTCAAATGTAACATCAATCGACATATTCTGATGCCTTGATCTTGATTTACGTCCTTCTCTATATCCGTTCCCCAAACACGGCTCTTTATTCTTGCGGTCACTCTCTTTAAGTCTTTGTTTGTTAGTTGCACTTCCGCATTGCTTGGGTTGAAATGTATAAAAAAAAGATGCGGTAATAAATTAAACACATCTCTTCTCACCTCTCGCTATCCACTATAATAAAATAAACCTTTTCAGCACTAAAGCTGAATTAATCAAATCAACCTTCATAAACTTCTACTTAGAGTTGTTGCTAGATTACAATAGGGAAAGCCAGTAAGCTGTATTTTGACGTATTGCAAGTTGTACTTAGAGGTTCGGTCGAAAAGCTCCCTGGGTTCGGCAATAGGAAAATGCTGATCTCCTCCAAGACAACGTAACGGCCGCATGCGTAAAGAATAACAGAACAAAAATGCAACTGTATCGACCGTTCTTCTGAAAATTACGTAATCACCTGGTCTTGCACCAAACGACTACTATTAGGTTGGTGCAAAAATAATCACGTGATAATGTCGTTTTTTGACGTATTTTCTAACGTCAAAAAACGACATTATTACGTCATTATTTTTGCACCAACCTAATGTCTTGTTCGATCGTTGCAGAACGCTTTGATGTGGTAGGGGGATCTCTCTATAATGAAAATCAGAATCAAGAATTCCTCGAATAATGTTTCGCATCAAAACTTGTGGGATTTTATTCTGGAGCTAAAGAAGAACTATCAGACAATTGGCAAAAATCACAGCAAATACTGGCGAATATAGAATTAAATAAATTGGAATTGGACTTTATCTCGTGAAGAATAAAGTTGGTAAAACAGAACGGAAATTATTTACGAGTCAGCCTAATATGTATGTACAAAGAATTCCTAGTAAAAAAATCAACTGTGTTTACAGATTCAGTAAGAGTGAAGTGAGCTTTTCCACACAACTAAAACTAATAAAATTCAGCTTATTTTGCAAGCACTGTCTCCACAAAAAAGGAACTGAATTTTCATCGATGTCAATATTTAATCCTTTGTGTATAAGCGCTAGGAGAAATAAAACGCATGCATTTTGTTTGGTAATTTTTATTTAGAAATTATGCATCATTTTCTATTCTTATTATAGTAAATTAAATAACATTTTTACCTTTGAATGCATTACAAACTCAGATAGTTGTCTAGACTCAACGAAATCCGGAAAAATTGGGAAACCGTACGGGAATTAGAGAAACATTATGATAGATTTATTTTCATAAGTTGCAATATGCCATTAGATAGATATTATCTCTCCAGTAAACAAACAAGTCCAATTTGACCCGATTTTGTCTGTTTTAAGTCCTGGAAAAATGGGACTAAGTTCTAAATGAAAGTATAAGACGCAACAGATTTCTGGACACAATTCTGGATGGAAGAAATGGTTAATTTGCAGTGTAGCACCTGCACTTAGTTCGCATTAGAAATTTCCAAAATACTTACATTTATGTGTAATTGTACATGCTTCATTAAAATCTGGCTTGATAAATTAGATAACATCTACTCTTTTGAAGTTATCGACAGTAAAATTTGGGATTCAATCGTGTCGTTAGCGGCCGTCATTATTCGCGTTGTTTGCATACATTCGCCGCGGGAATCTAAACACGGAAGACTACGGAAAGCTAAGCTCGAAACTGATCTTTCTTACCTAAATTTGTCGTAGTTACTATTAGGTTGGTGCAAAAATAATGTCGGTTTTTGACGTATTTTTTAACCTAATATTTACAGAGACACGCTCAGTTTACGCAATGATACCTATACTGATAGCTATTCTGCAGCGAGTGTATACAAACAACGCCTGTAATGGCTGCTCGCGACGCGAATGAATCCAAACTTTCACTGTCGATAAATAAAAAAATTTAGATTTTATAAAATTTATCAAGCCAGATTGGAATGGGACATGTACAATTACACAAAAATGAAAGAATTCTGGAAATTTTTAATGCGAACTGAGTTCGTGTGTTACACTGCAAATTAACCGACAAAATCTGCGTTTTATACACAGAGTGATACGGTATTTACAAAATTTAGCTTATTCTTTTGCCTCAGAAGCCATTAAGGATCAAACTCATGAAAGAATAGTTTTCAATAACTGTCCTAGAACACGGAATTATATAAAGTGATGATCATATTACGATTAAGTAAAGCAGTTTAAAATCAATACTATTAAGATTACATATTAGAAGCAAAACAACTTAAAGGGGAGTCTTTGAATGAAGCACTTTGGCACTAAAATATTTTCATATATAACATAGCAGCATAAATGTACACAATCATTTACAATCGTAGAAAGGGCGTAAAACAAGGTAAATAGGTGGAACAAATTAGAAGAATACGATTAAACAAGTGTTTTAAATATAACATTTAATTTGCCTACCTTTGTCAGCGCAAACGTCAGTAGTGCTTAGTATCCGAACCCAATTCACAAAGAGAAAAAAAAAAAATTTTTAAACAAATTCGTCAAATTGTTCCTTACAGAGAGTGAGGTTTCAAAAGTCGAATTGAGTGGCACATTCTAAGCATCACAGAATTCAAATGTCTGATAATAGAAATCGTTTTAGATTCAATCAATTTTTATTATCTCATCTTTTACTTTCAACCTTTACTCTTCTTTTACTAGTGGTTTTCTTTCCTTAGCTTCTTTTATTCCTAATGTGCAGTCACTTTGGATGCATAAAAGTAATGCTACTGTTGTTTTCCGGTTCCTGTCATGTGTCACTTACTTGAGGGAATGCTTGCATGTCTGCCTTCCAATCCCTATCACCGGATCCATACACCACATCCAGTGTCGTTTTCCAATTTCGTTTTTCCCTCCCCAATACCTTTTTTTCCGTTTTCTTGCGTTTGATTTCCTTTCTTTTTCCTTTCTTTCTTTTGTCAATTCCAATATAAGTTCCCCTCCCCAATACTTTCTCCTCTTTCTTTTTTTTTTTGTTTGTTTGTTTGTTTCTTTCTTTCTTTCTTTCTTTCTTCATTTCCAATTACAGTTTTCTCTCTCCAATATTTAGTTCTTTATTTCTTTTTATCTTATTTCGTCTACACCTGTCGATATAATTCATTCTGTTTTGTTTCATTTCACTTTCTTTCTTTCTTTCTTTCTTTCTTTCTTTCTTTCTTTCTTCAATTCCAATTACAGTTTCCCCTCTCCAATATTTCTTTCTTTCTTTCTTTTTTCTTATTTCGTTTTCACCTGTCTATATATTTCATTTTGTTTTGTTTCATTTCACTTTCTTTCTTTCTTTCTTTCTTTCTTTCTTTCTTTCTTTCTTTCTTTCTTTCTTTCTTTCTTTTCAACCTTCCTTTCATTTTACTTAATGCAATACGGTTTTATCAGAATATGTTTCCAAATTAAAACCTTTCTCTAGTGCTTCATTCACAAGATTTTTTCTTTCTCCTTGCTTCCTCCCTCCGTAGAACATTCATTTTGTTATAACTTTGATTCTCACTGAGTGCCGTACGAGTTTACCTCAATCCCAGTTTACGCTAACATTAGTAAAACACACTTAAATCAAGATATGAAGAATAGTGATTTATTCAATTGGGATTGATTCAGAAATTTCTTCAAATGACATTTAATTTAACTTCTACTGCTACAGAAATTCTCCCTTTTTTATAGTTTCTGCATATAAAAACTCGTTTCAGATGCTTAAAACCTAGGAAAGTATCAAACATTAAATATCCTATATATTTCATATGCATAAAGTCATTGGCAGCGGAGTTAAATATACGTTTAAAAGGCACTCTCTACTCAGCCAGTGGGTGTAATTTAATGGATATAGACATGTAAACGGGGCCGTGATAAGCTAATGATTTTAGTTTCATGCATTTTGGTGGGAAAGAAAGTTTTTTTTAGGTGACGTTGACCACGTCATGGTTATTTCAAAATGGAATATTTAAAAAGATCTTCCGATCAACTAGGATTTTCTGGCTCATCACTAAGGTTTACGTAGAATTAACAGAAAACATTCCGGTGACTCGCTGTGTTGTAAATATCTCTTATAAGAGACCGAAAATGAATGGTAAGACAGTTTTAAGCGGGTAGAAAAGCAACAGTAGTTCAAACAAGTACTTTTCCTTTTTAAAACTTTATTACATAGATAGATAGATAATCATTGCTATATCTAAATAAAATTTAAAGGGCTAATTAAGCAAAGTAATATAAACATATTTTAAAATATGATGCACATCTCTCTCATTAAATAATCTCACAGCAGCGTATAAAGTATATTAAATAAACAAAAATATAGCCTGAAAGATCAATCTCGATTAGTTTATATCAATTTTCTTGTGAAAACCTAAACTTGCGTTATAAAAACTGATCTAATGTATAAGTAGTCCTGGTTACTAAGAAAGATCAAGCTCTGATGTATATATATATATATATATATATATATATATATATATATATAGGCTGTTATAGTGATTTTCCAAGCGCAGCTTAGATGTGGCACAAGGCCGAAATTAAGGTTACCCAGTGAGGATCGAACTCACTAGTAATTGTTCCAGCGAGCCAAGCTTGCTAACCATTACACCGCCTCGAGGTGCCCCACGAATAGGCTGTGATAGATAGATAGATAGATAGATAGATAGATAGATAGATAGATAGATAGATAGATAGATAGATAGATAGATGAAGAACTGGGTAGATAGATACATAGATAGATAGAGGACTAAGATAGATAGATAGATAGATAGATAGATAGATAGATAGATAGATAGATAGATGAAGAACTGGGTAGATAGATACATAGATAGATAAAGGACTAAGATAGATAGATAGATAGATAGATAGATAGATAGATAGATAGATAGATAGATAGATAGATAGATAGATAGATAGATATGCATTTACGTAAAGTTGCACATAATAAATACGTACGAATTGGTGTTTGCGCCTCTGTGGAAGAAATAAAATAACACACACACACACACATATCTGTGTGTGTGTGTGTGTGTGTGTAATGGACTCTCCCGTCGGTTTTGGCATATGAGGATCTGACAGCTTAACCAATTGTATCCGTTATAAATTTTCTGCGATAATCTTAAGTGGCACTTAGGGCCCGCAAGTGATTTACAAAGGAGGCCGCATATGGAGCAATAGTGAGGATTGTGAGATGAGATCACTGTTAGATTGGCTGACATTTTAGATCTTGTTCTCGCTTCTTGAAGACGATTCAGATTGAAAACCGCTGAGTCCACTCAAACACGTTGATCTCCACTGTACCCGCTCCAAGGCTAAGCGCTCGAGGGTGTTATGAGGTATATTGACAGTTGACATGTTGCGCTTCAGCTTGTCTTTCTATCTAAGCCATGGTCATCCTAAATTCTTGCAGCCTTGATCTAACTGGCTCTACATAAGGATTTTGGGTCTCCTGTCATTAGACATTCTCAAGACCTGACCAGTCCACCACAACTTAGACTGTATAAGGAAATTCTCGATTCCTCCAATATTACAGCTGTTAAACAGGTCTACATTGAATGTCCTGTCTTGACGGCTAACTCCACAGATAAAACAGTTCTTATGAATATATATAATTAATACACGTAAAAGGTTTGCCACTTTGCTGATTGATATTTTTTTCATAGTGTATGTGCTCATAACGTGTGTCTGTGTACGACCACCCGTCCGTATAAAACACCATGCTAAATTGATAAATTTCAGTAAACTTACAACGATAATATATATATATATATATATATATATATATATATATATATATATATATATATATATATATATATATATATATATATATTGTAAGAAAAACTATGCGACAAACCGAATATTCTTTCTTTCGCTCGACTTTAGAAATCTGAACATAGGATTTCTCAAATCAATCACCAGTAAAATAATTATAGAAGATGCAGATGGAAGTTACGTTACGGTGGAGAAAAGAATAAGTGAAGTCGTGATGCCAGGTCAAAACAATTGCCGGTAACATTTTCAAAAATGTATTGTTGGTAATAATATATTGCTGATAATAATTTTTTGAAAAAAAAGTATTTCTGATATTAAAAGCTATTTTTACATTTTCATGGTGTTTTGACCCCCAAAACGCCGCTAATAGCACGAAAAGATTGATTGACGCAATCGACCAGGGCAATAAAACAGCACTTAAAACAGAGAAAGATAGATTATAAAAAGAAATTAACTGAAATATAACGTTGAATCGAAACATACATACATATACATACATATATATATATATATATATATATATATATATATATATATATATATATATATATATATATATATATATTTCAATTAAAAGGTGCCATTATAATTTATAAATTCATGAATTATTCATACAAAAAACAAATATAGAGGTTAATGATTTAAATGGCGAGAATACATCGTTGCAAACAATATAAATAAGATACATCAACCCCGAACCGGTATATGAATGATAATTGCATCTTTTAATTGAAATTAAAATAACTAATCCAACGTGGAAATTTCGGATAATAAGTGTGACATTACTGTAATTATTGAACAATATAGTTCATGCCACATAGACGGAAAATCTACCAGTAAAAAAGAATTCTCTCATTGCTATATTTGTACAAAAACGCACAACCTTAAAATTTAAATTCAAACTCAGCGTTGCGACCGCACGTTCCAAAAAAAAAATAACACATTTCTCATAGCATTTTTTCGGATTACATCTCTATTTTCGTAGTCCTCTTATTACCGAGAAGTAAAAACAAGAACAAAATCTATTTCCATACCTGATGATGTCTGTAGGAACAGACGAAAGCTAGTAAAACATTTAAAAGACCTTATGCAACTGGAATTTATAAACAGGGATCATGTCATTCATATACAGGTTCGGGGTTGGTGTATCTTATTTATATTGTTTGCGAAGATGTATTCTCGCCATTTAAATCATTAACCTTTAGATTTGTTTTTTGTATGAATGATTTATGAATATATATATATATATTCATAAATCATTCATACAAAAAACAAATATATATATATATATATATATATATATATATATATATATATATATATATATGTATGTATGTATGGTTTGTGGAATCAAAGAGCCAAGTTCGAATTCCAGTCGAATCAATTACATTCACGTACGTGCTAATACCGTTCGGAAAGGTATGAATCATCTTCTCTTTCCAACTGGTAAATAGCAGGACAGACTGGGTCCTATAGCCTTGGATGACAACTGGACTAAGAGGAGGACAACTCCAAATTCAAAACTTGCGTAGGGTCGTTTGGGGACCTTGTGGCACATAGTGAACCAGGTCTCTGTATTCGGCCCTTCAAAAAGTGTGGATGGTTTTCCACAAACCTTCCCCTCTATAATCAAATCTCATGTTCTGGAACACGTACTTAGTGACACACGTTTCTCAACATGCTTCTACGCAAGCAAGCAAATGAAAATACAACGTTTGGTTTGGTTTGGGGTGATTTATTTCGTTTTACGGCATATCAACGTCAATGGGTTATTTAATGGCGACAAATTTTTTATTGCTGCTAATACTTTTTTCCAGAAATTCATTGCTAGTCACAAATGTTTCTTCAAAAAATACATTGCTGGTAACACCCTCTTTTCCTCAAATGCTCATTGCTGATAATATTCTTTTGAAAAAAATATACAGCTGGTATTTTGTTTTTCAAAAATGTATTGCTGGCAATATCCTTTTCCCTTCAAAAATGTATTGCTGGTAATATCATATTGCTGATAATAATTTTTTACAAAAAAAGTATTTCTGGTATTAAAAGCTATTTTTACATTTTCATAGTGGTTTGACCCCATTTAGGAGTTAACTATTCGCCCATAGCTGTGACCCTAACATATACTACCACACCAGACCAGGGAGGACCAGGGAACACCAGCAATTAAGAGATGGTTTCACGCTTCTCATAGCCTCCTGATCAGAGGCTTTGCTGTCGGACGTAATTTATCGTCTTACAGAGAACGAGTATCTAGTTTATCGTCATACCCATGACGGTGAAAATACAGGAATAATTGTTAGAGATGAGAAAGCTACTGAGTGAATTTAAGCAGTAGAAAGGTACAGGACACAGCATGGAATGAAAATTTGTTTTTCATAAGTGATAAAAAGTCGGTGTAAACCGCGGGAAAAGTGCAAAGAGGTAACTGTTAAACGATATTGTAACCATAGTAAGAAGAGAGGAAGACGAGTAAAAATGATTATGCACTTGTTGACTCTCTGAAATGATTTTGCCCTATTTTTCAATTAATTCGTCATTTAAAAAATATATATTAGCATCACTTTCTTATAAAATATTTTAATTTAATGCACTTCAGAGAAAGCTCCTTTTCTCACCTCGTGGACTGGCGCTACAGAATCACACACCAAGAACTGTATCAGATCACAGGAACCACATTACTTGAGCACTTTCAACATCAGCAGCAACTAAAATAGCACATGTAACTCAGTATCTGTCTATATTTCTGAGATGAGGTATTGTGTACACTATTTACATATTAGGTTGGTGCAAATATAATGTCGTTTTCTCACCTAGTAACATATGTGAGAAAACGACATTATTTTTGCACCAACCTAATATTTTGTCCTTGAGGACACATGGCACAGTGGATAAAAGCGTTGGTTAGATCCAGTGACAGGACCCAAACAGTGTGTGTTCAATACCCGGTTAAGGCCGTCGAGAACTTTCAAAGGGGAATAACTGATAACTAACATCAATTAAACATGGCACATGGAAATAGAACAGTCTACTCCAGTGAGCGAAATAAAGGGTTCAGTACGACATTCCAACCACCTGAAGAAGGCCAGTGCGTACAACGGCCGAAACGTTGTGATAAATATGGCAACAAAGATTAGGACAATAGTCCGAATAATGTAAATAGTGTTCACATGTATCTTGAAGAGTTAATAATGACATAATAAAAAAAATTGATGTTTTACATTACTTCAAATAAAAGGCGAGGAAGGAAACTTCTGTTAATACTAGAAAGAGCTACATGAGAATCCTGTTTCCCTGAAAAATATTTGTAAGAGAAAGATTTTATGAATTTCAGCTTATTGGCTACCCGGTCAATAAATACTCAATGTTTCCTTATAGGGAAACGGCTAATATTACCATTATTATTACCATACATTTCTTTATACAGAGGGCTTATTTACGCGCATTTGAAATATTGTCTCTTTCAATAGATTCTATATCAACATGGTTTTGAGGTTTTTTCTTGTTTATTCAATTGTTAAGCGACCGACTCTCCCCCAATGTTGTTTATTTTATCGTTTTCCTTTTTTCTTGTTGATAATTTTTATCTAGTTCTTTCCTCTTTTATATCTTTTTTATTCTCACTCATTCATTTACGACTTTCTGCAGCCTGTTCATGAAACAAACATTTACATTACACGACTAGTACTTATATTCCAGTATATTCTTCTTTGTCGAGAAACCTAATTCAATACTCATTATTTCTAAGACAGATCAAACGGCAAACTGCGACCTTCATGCTCGCAAAAAATGGGGTGTTAAAAGGACGTTTTTTTTCCATTGATACCGCTATTATTTTGACTACCTTCACTTCTCAGCAGTATTTATTGTTTTAAAAAGCGATGATTAGAATTGTAATGAAGCTTAAACATATGAATTTATACATTTTGTTGCTCCTGAGAATTTATAACAAAATATTAAATACTATTTTTTTTATGAGATTGTTTATTTTCGATAATAATTTTCTATTTACAATATTCTAAATGCTGAGAGAGTTGCGTTAAAACTAATGCAATACAATATTTATCATTTAACAATTTATAAAGAAAGGAATATTAAAATAACTTTTATTCATCAACTTATAAACATTTACGAAATTATTAAAATACACAAACCAATTATAATAAAATCCTTATTATTTACCATCTTATAAAATAACTGGCAGTTAGCCGATGTTGTGCCAACTATTCTAATAAATAATATAATAGTGTCAGTAAATAATCTAATAAATAGATGGCGCTCTGTCGTGTTTAGGAATGCGTGTTAGTTGTATGCTTTATTTAATGATTTTATATGCTAATATATGGTCATTTGCGTGTATGAAGTACACTGATGATTGACATCTTCATTACTGAATCAATCTATATCGCACAGTTCATTTCATCTAGCACCATGTTGTCGATACTATAAGTCTCGTTTTCATTTGCTGTTTGTGGAGATGACGCCAAAAAGCACTTCTTACGCCCGGAGGATTTTGAAAACATTTTCTTTTGTCAGTCCTGTAGCAAGAGGACTGTGTGTTGTTCCAGCAGAATAATGCCTGCCAATATCATCCCCATACTACTCAAAAGGCTCTATGGTGGATTTCATAACTACTCAAACTGATAGTGTTAATCCTGTGGCCCAATGAAAATATAGGGAAGATTACGTGATTGGAATAAGCTTCTTAACTTTATTTAGCCTAACCTTTTCGCGTTAGCACGTAAAAGACATGTGGGACAATGAATGACAAAAGATCTTATGCATGTAAATTTAATCGTAATATAAACCGTTTCAATATGAGGAAACATTCAGTGACAGTGCTGTTTTTAGTAAAACTGTATAAAATCTTTCTATTAAGACAATTTTTCATGGAAAGTGGTTTCGCAAGTTCCATGTTGTAGCTCTTTCCAGTATTGATCGAGGCCATCTTACTAACCTTTTATTTGAAGTAGTGTGGACTATTAGCCATTTCTTTATAAGGAAACATTTCGGATTCATTGACTGATCAGCCAGTTCTATTTTCAGTTGAAATTTATAAAACTTTCTATTAAAACAATTTTTAGGTTTTGCAAGTCGCCTGTTATAGCTCCTTGCTGTATTGATGGGGTTTTCTTCCTATTATTTTGTTTAAAGTAGTATAGGAAGTCATCAACTTTATTATGTCTTGATTTTCGTTTAGAGTTACATATGCTATACATTTTGGTTATTGCTGCTCATGTAATATGGTTGTGTCTCGAAATCATTTTTAATCATTGATCTGCGAAAGCAGATGTATCCAGCTGAAAGTTGACATACATTGCATCCATGTTTTGTATTATTACTAGCTAGTGTACTGTTGATACTTACTGTATTTTGTAAACTATGAACTATAAGCGTATAAATGATCATTCACTGTAAACCAGCGATGTTAACTGTTCTCCTTTTTGTCTACACATACGACACTGTCTACTTCCGTTTACATTTATTTAAGCAATTCTTAAACATTGACAGAGTAATTTATGTTTCACCCTCTCTCTGTCTAGTCATTTCTTTTTTATTCGGAAAATTTCTTATTATTATCTCCTTTTTCCTTGCTGCTTTATTGTATTTTGTTCAATCCATTCATTTTCTCACGCAATCTTTGTCCCTTCCGTCTTACTTGCTCCATTCTTTCTTTTCGCTTTTTTTTTTTTTATCTTTTGTATCTTCTATCGAAAGTGTCTATTTTTGTGTTTCAAACGAAACATGGCTCATGACAAAATATCACCACACTGACTGTTTGAGACGCATGTGCATACAGTCTTTAGTAAACACCTTCACGCAGGACAAAAATAACTCAAACGAGTCTAATTGAGAAAAGTTTTAACTGAGAAAGCAAGTGGAAAACCAAATCGTAAACAGAGGAACTAATAATAGAAGAATTCATGTTTTTCCCCGGGATATAAACCAAAGCGCCAATAAAATAGAAACAGCCGGGCACAGATTGGTTTCGACTTGCCCAGTTGTAGATATGAATGCAACCAAATGATGTAATGTATAACGTAGTAGGTGAAGATGTAATGTAGTTGTGATAATATAGCCATGTCACCTCTGTCATGCCGACAGTTGAATTGGGTGGGCGGAATTTACGGTATATAAAGACTTAAGTTATTTGATATCGAAATCTATTTCTTTTTGCTAATTGAATATATAGACAAAAACTCGTGTTTAGAGGTGTCTATAGAAAAACATCATATTTATGTCTATAGGAAATTATTGGCCGTATTTATACTTGAGTCTCTATGCAAATGCTGATGTTGCTTTTTTTTTATTATTTTTACTTGAGTCCATCAGCAGATTTTATGTTAATTCTTGAAACTGTAGTCAGTATTATGTGATTATATTTTTGTGTGTGTAGGTAAATATTTGTCGTGTTTATACCTAAACCTATAGAGAAACGTTGGTTGTATTTATACTTGAGTCAATAGGTAAATATTAGATATGCTTATACTTGATCATTGCATACTTGAGCCTATAGGAGAATATTTGTCATGTTTAAAGTTTTGCCCATTGGTAAAAATTGGTTATATTTATAGTTGTGTCGATATCTAAAATAAAAATTAGGTGTGTTTTACATGAGTCTGTAGGCAAACGATATTTTATTTTGATTATATCACCCCAAGCAAAGCGGGATTGCCACTAGCACGCAAGGGCCTACAAGCGTAAGAGCAAGAGTAAAGAGGGGTGTTTTAGAAAGGGATATAGAAAAGGACGGGGATCAGGATCAAGGGATAAGATGTCGATTGACATTACCTTTACATATTTGAAGGTTATAGCTATCAGGGAAGCAGGTAAGAGGAAGGGAGTTCCACTGTCGGGAAGTGCGAGAGAAGAAACTGTTGGAGTAGAAGATTTATCTACATTTAACCGTTTCATCAGTGAAAGGGTGGGACTGATATGCCGACCTAGTAGCACGCTTAAATTCATGTAGTTTGGGAACCAATAAAAATAGCTTGTCAGAATAGTTGCCATGAAAATATGTGTAGAAAAGACAGAGGGAAGCCACATCACGCCTGTGAGAAAGTGACTGTAAACGAGATGCCAGATCAGGACCTGTCATATTGCATATCCGTCTCTGGAATTTTTCGAGGACCTCGCGATAATCTGCGGTGGCACCAGACCATATATGGCAACAGTATTCAATGCAAGGACGAATGGTAGATTTGTAGATTTGAAGGATGTACTAAAGCGAGAAAAACCTGGCGCGACACAGAGAACTATTTTTCCTTGTGGTAGATGAAGCTATTTGCTTATACTTGTGTCTATAGTCAAACTTTAATCATGTTTATACTTGAGTTTATAGACAAATATAGGTTGTGTTTATATGTGTTCATCGGTAAACATTTATTGTGTTTACACTTAGCTTCATGAGAAAACATTTTATACTTGAGTATATAGCCAAAATTTGGTCATCCATGCTAGAGTCTTCAAGCATCCATTAGTAGTGGACCGTTTTTGATGGACCTTACCCCTCTGCAGCGAAGGAAATTAGCGTATTCAGTATAGAATCGACAAGGCGAAACACTGATAACACTGGTTGTTGGGGCTAGAAAGACAGAACTTTCTATTTCCGATGGGCTACCTGTAACGTAAAAAAAAATCAAAACCGATGAATAATACGGAAGAAAAGGAACACTATAAAATAGATGTGAGTGTTTTTAAGAAAAGGCGAACGATGTATTAAATCGAATCCTGTACACTGTGCTATTGAAATTTAATTTGAGAACCACGAATACAATATTTTACAAGTTCACGTTCTAGCCTATTTTCCTAATCCTCACTCCAACCTTTTTTTTATACTTTCAAAACCGGCTCTTAAAGCCTTAATTCTTATCAGAGATAAGAATATATTTTTTGACTAACGGGAGAGCTGGAAAATATAAAAAGGAATTCCACCACCATTATTCTTTCCATGGTGCCATAAAGTCTGGGGGAAAACTCATAGATTGTTCACTCCAACCTTTTTCCTTGCTTTCAAAACCAGCTCCCAAAGCCTTGATTCTTATCAGAGATAAGAATATATTTTCTGACCAATGAAGGGGCCAAGAAATTTGTATAACAATTTTGGAAGGAAAAGTCCCCGATTCTTCTGAGCCTCCCAGATCTCCATAAATTTGGAGAATTTTCGCCTATTTGGCTGTTAGAATTCGACCACCGTCCGTGAGGTCGGCGATAGAGAACACCAGTCAACTTCGGAAACACTTTCAACAAAGAAGAACTACCTACTAAAGGGCCGTCGAGAACGAACTTCGGCTCACTATTGAAGACCAGTTGAAAGCTGCCTCCTTTCACCTACAAGACTTTTGGCGTCGACTTGCGATCTCATGCGACTGCAAAATTCCTATATCCACCAATATTTTCGTACTATGCAAGAACTGTGTAGAGTGTTTCTTACCCTTAACAACGTTCTACTCACTTAAAAAATATTTAGGCGCTCAAAAAATATTTTCAGCAAGCCCTTTTTTCTTTTTGAAAATTTTCTCTTCCCTTTGAAGTTAAAGGCCTTTTTCTTCTCTCTTTCCTTCTCTGCTAATTGTGTTTATCCCTTTACCCCTTTTTTGTATATGTAAATAAACACTTTTATCGTTTATTGTTAGACACCGAGAAAGAGTTTTCAGTCTTTCTTTATTCGTCCGCCTAAAAGAGAGAGTTTGTCTGCTCTAATCTTGCTGTTTTTATTCAATTTTTCTTGCAATTTTTAACCTCAACCTTTTCATGTGGGAAAGCTGGGACAACTTTCCCGCAATGCCGCTAGACACATCAGTCAACGTAATTCATTCCATGTTCTTTTAGTCTTCGACCCTCCAGAATGGCCTAGGCTAACGCCACAACATCGGTTATTATGTCGGCCCTAAACCAGAAACATGTCATTGGGACGTGGAAGAATAGCGCTGTGTTACTTCGTCAGACGAATCATCGTTATAATACTTTCACGCAGACGGTTGTGTTCCTGTGTGTAAGATACCGGACGATGCCCGAGGATGCAGCCCCAGCAGATTTGTAAATTTTAATGACGCAGAAACGGTGTAGGAAATCTTGTCTTAGAGATCACTGGAAGGAATAATAAAAGTGGATTGTGTTTTCAGAAGTCTAACATAAACATAACATTTTGCCCCTCGCCATGTTTCCCTATAATAATGGTTTGTTCCAAGAAGATAGTTCACGGCCCCACCAGGTATGGGTAACTCGAAAATTGTTCCAGGAACAATCCGTTTACTGCCATTATTCTATGCACTCGACAGATGTAAACTCCATTGTAACTTTATGCAGACCCCACCAAATTTCTTATTTCCACATCCAAAACTTAACATAAATATCAACACTTATCCACGTTACATGTTTAGCTTAAAACATGTAAAGTCTCAAACGCTCCATTCAACGTTGTGCAGCTGCATTTATTAAGGCAAAAGGTAGTGTTAATTGGCTGTCTCCTAATATGCTGTCATCTCAGTTTATTTTTATCCGCACCTGGTTAATTTACAGATAGCGCATTAAAATTTATTTTTGATAATGTGGAAAATTAAATCATGCAGATTATTTCTCCTTTAATATTTAAACGCGTCAATTAGAATTACAAGTTTAGAAGAATATGATTTCATATGGCGAAACGATACAGCCCTGATTTTTTCAAGCTATATTCCAAAATTATAAATTATATGAGAGAACACTCGAAACATATGCGTGGAATAATGAATTGCGTGATGGTATTCACCATTTTACGATCTTATGCATGTAAATTTAATGGTAATATTAACATCTTCCTTATAAAGAAACATTCTGCATTTAATGTCCTCATAGCCAGTGCTTACCTTATATCGAAAGACATTTGTTTCTAAGGCACACTCCAGACCTTACATGGAAGTCATATATTCGTGTTAGCGTTAAGTATGCAGGAAGAATTATCGGTTCCTTGTATCGTTCAAGAAAATACCTGCTATATCTCCCAGAATCTGATCAGCCCTATCATTGAGGTATTGATTCCATATCTGGGCTGGTGCTGACAAGTCCTTACAGAGATCAAAAGCGATTACGCGGACATGTCGGTCATGATTCATTACACATCCTGCAACACTTTTTCCACCAACGAAATCTTGCTAGACACGCACTACTTGCTATTACGATGGCAAATATTCAAAAGAGCTACATTCCTTAGTCTCACTTGCTCAGACCTTCACAGCTAAATCTCTTTCTACTCTATAGTTATTTCCATGGCAAATGTTCAAACGAACTACATTCCTTATAGTTTCACCTGCTCAGACCTTCACAGATAAGACCCTCAATTCCGCGTATCACAGTTGATAAACCATCCCTATTCAATATGTGTTCGTTTGGTAAAGAGTGAGATATATTCGGTCATTTTCGCTCCCATGTGGAACAGACTATCAAGAGGACGTTTCTCTGAATCACTATAATTATGCCTCTTCAAATCTGATTTTAATCGATATCTTTCCAACACCTCTTGATAATACACACTTCTTTCTTCTTCTTTTTCGCTGCATTAGCGCATTTTCACTCAGTGATGTTCTACCTTGAGTGGGCCTTGTACTTAGTGAACTCTAGTAAAAAAAGAAGAGGAGGGCATCATTATTTTCTCTTTTGTCGTACATTTGAAATTTGCAATTTTCTTGGAAGCCATATGAGTAAAATAGGCTATGATTTACATAAAATTGATGATGATACATTAACAGTTTCTTCTTCTATGTGCTGTGTCTCTTCTGGTCGTGGAAAATCATGGCTCTCCACAACTTCCTGCACTTTGTAGTCCTCAGTAGTGCTTATCTTTTTGGCGTATCTCCTAAAGCCAGGATTGTTAGGTAGGCTAAGTTTTGTTTTTCTCTGTCTCTCTCACTCTCATTATGTCTTGTGATTATTAAATTCTCCAAGCCGTCTTTCTTCGTTATATACTTTAGAAATTTCAAGTTTATTTTCTGATGATTCTTATAAGTGTCTTTTTTTGTTTCTATTTTCTCTAAAAATCGTTGCTTGAGCGTTTAGTCCATGCTAATCTCAGCATCCTTCTGTAAAATCACGTTTCTCTTGTCTCATGCCTTTTTCCATCTGTAGTAATATGGTCCAGCATTTACGCTGATAAATTACAAATTAGAAATTTTCCTGTTTCTTAATACTTTTCTTGACTTTTAGAAAGTATCTTTCGCTATCCTAATGCACCTTCGGATATTGGTGTAGCATTTTCCATCCTCTATTGAAACACTTCCCATGTATTTAAATTCTTGGTATCTCTAATTTGTAATTCGCAATTTCGTCTGTTTCTTTTACTAGCAATTTCGTCTGTTTCTTTTACTTTTCTTTCTTCTTATAATTGATGTTTAGTCTTTTCTTCTCGCTTTCTTTTACTAACTTCTGTAGGAATTCCTGTAGTTCCCTTTCTGTGTCTACTATCAAACTCTGCATGTCTAACGGTGTTAAGATTATGGCCGTTAATAATAAATCCTGGTAGAACTTATAATTCTTTCAGGAGTGCTTCATTGTGAAGGTTCAATATGTCCGATGAGAAGACACGTGCTTGTCTTTTCGCCCATCTCTATTTTTGTCTATTTACTAAATGAGTTTCCTATCCTTAGGCAGGCGGTTTGCTCCCAGAATAAGTTCTTTATTATTCTTGTATCATTCCCAAATAAATTAAGCTAACCTAGTAGTCCTAACAGTTGAAACTATTTAATCTATTAATGAATTGTGTCTATTTTTTGTTTAGCGTAGGGGTTACTTAAAATTATAAATATTATCAAAGGTAAATTAAGATAAAATCTTAATGCATTAACAGATTAATTTTAGAAGACATCCTCCGCTGTTCCCACAAAACCTTCAGATTTTGTGTCGCATTTTCCACCCGTTTTTAAACAAACACTTCCTAAATCTTTAAATTTTTGTATTTGTTTAATTTTGGTATTTCCTTTTCTTAACAACCAAGCATTCTAACATGTCGCAATTGATGTAAAGTTCTTTCTTCTTATTTTCCTTCACTGTAGGAGATCTTGAATCTTCATTTCTGTGTCTACTATCAAGACTCTTTTGTTTACATATCTAATGTTTTTAAGATTGTGGCCGCTAATAATAAATCCTTGCAGGGCTTCTAGTTCTCTCAGGATTGCTTAAACATGTTTAGATATATGAGTATAGACAAATGAATACTATTGCTGGTAAGTTCTTTGAGTTCTTTTTTTCTCTTTTTATATATCTTGTCGGGCTCATGACTAGAGTTTAGGATCTCGTGCACAATCAATATAGGAGTTCTTGAATCTTCATTTCTGTACCTACTATCAACACTATTTTATTTGCATATCTAGTGTTGTTAAGACTGGCCGTTAATAATAGATCTTGATTGAACTTCTAGTTCTGCCACGTTTGCTTCGCTGTAAAGGTTAGATTATTTAATCGCGCGCCCTAAACAACGTTACCTGTTTCCAGCATGGTGAATTAGTTTTGTTTAGATTGAAAGAGGTAAACTGCCACTTGCCAGAAAATAAAATCGATGGTTGCAAATATGTGTAAAAGCATAGACAAGCAGCAATGATAAGAAAGAATAAAGTAATAAAACATTATCCTACATTGTAATTTTGTTATGGAGTAGTTTCACAGTGGAGGCTTGTATTTGTACTAAGTCGGTCCTAAAATAGGTTCGACGTACAAAACGTTAGGAACTTGATATAATAGGTAATGACGCAGTAATCTAGTTGTGGTGGCTGATACTTTAATATCCAATTAACAGTCGTCCGACATCGACTGACTGACCCACTCCCCCTGAGCGACTCCTACTGCTCCTACTTATTATAGGTGGGAGAGCCTATTAACTATAGAATAGGTGTGTTCCACTATAACAAATTTATAACAAGACATTAAGTCCCTCACACATTCTACTCAACTCTGAACGTTCGGACGTGTCTGATTACAACCCCAGAACCCCATGTAAATACATTCTCGTGTGCAATATCTGCGAGAGACAGAGCCTCTCCTCTCTAGGGTGGCTGTTTATGTATCTACCTTTAAAACGGCTCTTTGTTGCGTTTGTATTACAGGCCGATCGTGTGGATCCGCACCAAGCGGTTAGGAGGACAACTCAGCGTCTGGTTTCTCTGAATAACCCAGTGCAAAATCTGTTAAGACATGATTAGATGTGATTCCAGCACATGCGACATTAGGGAGGACTATGTCGCCATATTTTCATTTCTTCATAGTGATTGTTTTTTATTTATCTCCGTTTAAAAGATAAAGATACCTGAATAAGATTCTCAGACAGGATGAAAAAAAAAAAAAACCCAAAAAAACCAAATCTCTATTTCTAATAGAGAACATCTTTTCAACAAAATCGAAAGTTTTAATCTGGTAACTCTCAAGCATTTGTGTCTATGGAAACTGGTCTCATCTTGTCAAGACGTTGAATGTGCCACTTGATATATTGTCTTATCAGTTTAGCTGTTTCATTTGTGATCTTGTTTATCGGAGGCAGGTGCAACTGCGATAAAATCTATTCTTGTTCGTTGAAATGCGTCATTTAGAGAATTAAAATATCTTGATAATTATTAAACGTTACGATAGCTAAAAGGTATCTCGTGATAAATATATTATTTCATTTGCAGTTGTACGTTTCACTATGAAAATAGCGTGCATACAACTATTGACAGAATCTTACGGGATTGGTAAGCATGTATTTGGTCTTCTTGCAGTTAGATCATTGACATGATTAGTATTACATCACGTCAGCTATACAACGGGTGTAACTTCAAAATTGTCTAAATCGTGTGACAGCATAATTATCCATCCCCCAAAATGTTTAATATTAAAAAAAAAATGCCGAAGTAATTGAGTTCTTTTTTCTAGGTTTTCAGATAAGATATTTAACCATCTTGACTCCATCATTTATAAGAATCACTGAAAAGTCCTTTGAGATATTTAGCTAAAAAGAGAGCCGGTTAAAATTTCTTGCTAACAGGGCAATGTTGGGAAGAAAAAGATCATTCAGGCCTTCAGTAATGGTACCAATATTCAAATTCTGGCTTCTATCTTCAAAGTCAATTCAGGAACATCAAGAGAATGGTAAATGAGTTTAAAAAAGAGGGAACAGTAGAAAGGAAAACTGCATCAGGAAGTCACAGCAGAAAGAGAGATCATCATTTCAACTTAAAGAGTTAAAGAGATCAATTAGAAAAGATCCAACTCAATTCATAAGACGTTTGGCATACAAGAAAAGATTTCAGCTATGACAGTCCAAAGAGTGGTGAAAGAAAAAAAAAACTTGAACATGAAATCATACGAGAAACGTGTGAGGAACCTCGTTACTCCAGGACAGAAAGTTAGAAGATCAGAGAGGACGAAGATAATCTTGAATAAGTTGGAAAATGATCATTGAAAAATATATATTTGAAGTTTATTTCAATCTTTTAAGAGCTTCCGATCCTTAGCTATGATTAATTAATGGTGAACATGTCATTTTTGTTTATGATGGAATTCACCATAATACTTCTGTTAAGCTTGGAGATTAATTATAGATTCTTATTGCTCAAAGCAGATTCCAATAGTGTTATAAAATCCTCGGAGAGTTCCAGTAAGATATCTTTAATCATTTCTAAGATACATCGGTTCAAAGCTTACTCTAACAATTGGACAATTTTGCTGCCACACAATTTGGACAATTTTGCTGTTAGACCGGTATAAAAATGATTCTTTACCTCTTTGAGAAGAGTTTAATGGCTAACTCTTTGGAGAAGAAATGGTTCAACTTCAGAGCAGCGGACAGATTTCTAAAATCATTTGAAAAGCTGATTACACAATCAAGAATCCAGCGACTCATTAGGGTCTTAGAGGCAGCATATGTAATGTAGTCGTAGCAATAGTTGTGTAACTGGGATACGATAGCCGGAAGAAGCCCCAAACACTTCAGGCTGGTTTGAATTCAGAGCTTTTCTTCATATATACTATTCACCAGAAAAGGCTATGAGACCCAGTCTATTCTACTATTTATCCATAGCTGGGGGAAGGGCTGAATTTCATAATTTACCAAGGTTATCATCGCGAAGTGAATGTAATGAACTCGACTGGAATTCAAACTTGGTTCTACCGATGCCACAATCCAATCCGCTATCCATTACTCCACAGTGCATCTAAAAGATGATTAGGCAGATTAAAAAAGATTTTCACCTGGCACCTTTTAATCTCGAAGTAATCATCGAGTAGCGTTTTTGTAAATGCTTCGTTGGACTCTGTCCAAATACTGGCACCATTCTTGAGAAAAAATGATGTGATTCTTCATCTTAGATGTACCGTGTTTCCGTAGGACATTGGCGTTCATGGCTTTTCACAGTTTATTGTCCTTTAAAACATCTTTATAAATTTTTATCCTAAACTCTTTTCTGCCTTCCATTTACTCAAGCTTCATAGATTATGGGGTGCTGGTTTCTTCTGTACCTCTTGCCTCAATTTGTCTTGCGAGTATCAAATTTTCCAAGTCGTCTTTCCTCATTATGTGCCCTAGAAATTTCAAATGTCTCTTTCTCATTCTAAATATAAGAGTCCATTTTATTTCTGTTTTCTCTAAAACATCGTCGTTGCTCACATGTTCGGTCCGTGGTATCCTGAGCATCCTTCTGTAGAACTAACTTTCCGTCGCTTCAAGTCTATGCTTCATCAGTGATGGGATTCTCTTTTTTAATATTTTGCTTAGCTTTCGGAAGGCATCTTTCGCTATCGTAATGTACCTTCGCATTTTCAGTGTCGCACATTCAGTCATCTGTTAAAATATTTCACAGATAAGTATATTTTTGTACACTATTTACATTATTCGGACTACTGTCCTCATCTTTGTTGCCATATTTATCACAACGTTTCGACCGTTGTAGGCTCCGGCCTTCTTCAGGTGATTGGAATGTCAAACTGAAACCTTTATTTCGATCTCTGGGGTAGACCGTTCTAGTTCCACGTGCCATGTCTAATAGATGTCAGTTATCAGTTATCTCCTCTTAATTCCTCTCCCCAAAGTTCTCTACTGCCTTAACAAGGTATTGAACTGAGACTCTTTGGGTCCTGTCACTGGATCTAACTAACGCCTCTATCCACTCTGCCATGTGTCTTTGAGTTGTACTTTTGTACTTGCATGATTTTGGCACCAACAATTTGTACTTTTCATGTTAGATTTTTTATTTTGCTGACAACCTTGCATTCTGTTTAATTACAACTGATGTTTAGACATTCTTCTCACTTCCTCACTTCTGTAGGCGTTCTAGTAGGAATTTAAAAAAAAATCACATTTTGGCGCGTTGAAAACTATGATTTCATGAAGGATTTTGGTAAAAACCCAGTTAAACATGTTGATAGCGTATTGTTTTGATATTGCTGGGTAAATAAAAAGACTGTTAGGATATTACATTTACATTTAAATCGTATAGTGAAATATGCGATCAAAAGATTAACCGTTGTAAGAAGTATTTTTATGAAAATCGCCATTTCATTATAGCCAGAACTTGCTCTTAGCAGTTTGCTTGCTGGTAGATTTCCTAGCAACATCGTTGATCGTTGTCCGAACCCAGATAAAACGGTAGGAATTTGAATAATGACTCTCAAGTCAAGCATGACCTTTCCAATTCGCTCCAAGCCAGGTGAAAATGTCTTAGACACAAGCGGCTAATGGGAGTGAAAGACAATGAAAATATTTCAGAAGGAACCGAATCACAATCCTAAACAGGAATCAGTGGAAAAAACATCCTCTTCTGTTCCCAAAATCGAAAAGGGTTGTGAACCGTACGAAAGGCGAACGTATTCTACCTCAATTGAGGATAAAAATAACAAATCAGTAGGCAATATTTCATAGTTCAGATTTATACGTTAGAAGTATAGAGTTGAAGTAGATTTTAGAAGGAACCGGAAACCCGATCATAAACAGGAAACTATGGATAAACGTCAACTTCTGTTCCTAACAGCGGTTAGGCTTGTGAACCGTACGCTAAACGGACTTATCTGCTCCTCCTTCCTTCTCTGCTCCTCCTTCCTTCTCTGCTCCTCCTTCCTTCTCTGCTCCTCCTTCCTTCTCTGCTCCTCCTTCCTTCTCTGCTGTTTATTTTTATTCGGCAGAGGTAAATATTAGGTTGGTGCAAAAATAATGTCGTTTTTTTGACGTCTAACTTCAAAAGAAAAACGACATTATTTTTGCACCAACCTAATACATATCTGCCTAAAACTCTGTGGCTGTCTACATAATGTCTAATATCTATCATATTAAACAGCCTATTTCATTTCGCGCAGAGGATAGCAAATCAAGTTTGCAGACTAATGTTACTGTAATAACTATTTTCAATGGCACTCTATATTATTTTTTATGCAATACTAGGTTATGGTGAGTATTTTTTCCGTTTGAGGGAAATTAGGTCGGAGCGGCAGTGATTTTGGGTTAAATTTGTGGTGCTTATTACCTTTGATTCAGAAATTATATTTTGAAAATCCCTCAGCAATGATTTGCAACATAAGATCTTTGACGTCTAAAAAAATATTTTAGTAGTCGCATGAATTTATCTTAATAACTGACAATAACCGTTCGACCAAGACCAGTAAAACATGACATATTGTATATGTACAAGTGTTGTTTTGAACGTTAGCACAATATATCAGAGGGAGGCGTTTGTCTCTTTACTGCAGTGGAAATTATTAATACGCACTTTTAAATCTAGAAAACATCCAACAGTAGCAGAAGCTTTCATCATTAGAAAACAGCCTTTAAAAACATCAACTGCAAATACGGCCATTATGAACTAGCCGTTTTCGGGAAGTAAATATACCTATGTGTTAGAAACATACACACTATTTGCAGTAGCACAAAATAAAACCTTGAAAATGAAAAACTAGATTCACCGAAAGTAACGAGAAAGAATAATCAATTTAAAAAAAATCTACATCACGATGACCAATAAGAAATCTCTTGATCACACACAAATGAATTAAAAAAAATAGCAAAATTACCTTGTCAGTCATTTTGTGACCAGAACTTTTCTATCTTTTTTATCTGTGGGTTTGAATCGAATAGTGTTTTTATTTCGCAAACAAATCAAATTTTTATTCAAGATATTATTCGGGAAACTGTCGAAAGTTTTTTTGAAATTAGTTTAGAACAAAGCTATTATACGGCTGATAATGTTTTGAGTCGGTGTTTTAGCACAAGACGTGATGCATTAACAAGTAGGATTTTCGACAAAGTCAAGCTGAATCATATTCATTTAATGCAAAGTAAAGATTAATTCTATGTGCCATGATATTTTAAAAATTGATACCACAAAATCGCTTCAATCATAAAACCAACAAAAATTAAAAGAAAAAAAATCCCTAGAAAAAATAGAAACAATTTTTCTTCCCGTTTACAAGCCTGTAATTATTTAAGCAATCAATACTGCTGAATAAAATATGGAATTACAATTGTGCAGTTTTTTTTTATTGTTTCTAGTTCGCATGGAATTCAGATCCATTATGAAAAAAATTGTTTTTTTTTTGGCTTTTATTGGCTGTAATATAACTAAAATGAATCAAGTCAAAACGAAATTAAACTCCGATACGCCATTGCCATTAATTCATTTAAAATCGAATAATCTTGCATGTTTTCTTGATTCTTTGATTTTCTACTGGTTCAAAGAAAACCGAGTCATTAGTTTATAAAAATAGGTTCTTTACGCTATTTACATTGTTCGGGCTGTTGTCCTCATCTTCATTGCCATATTCACGACGTTTCGGCCGTTGTAAACTCCAGCCTTCTTCAGGTGATTGGAATTTCTAACTTTTATTTCGTCCAGCAGTGGAGATTGATCTAGTTCCACATGCCTTTTCCGGATGCCTTAGTATCAGTTTTCTCCCTCAATTCAACTCTCCAAGTTTTTGTTCACCTCAGCTATAGTCAGGTATTGAACACACAAGTCTTTGGATAACTGATGCTGAAACATCCTGAAGAGGCATGGCACCTGGAACTAGAACGACCCCGGTGGACGAAATAAGGGGTTCAGTTCGAAATTCCAATTCTCCTGAAGAAGGACGGGGCGTAAAACGACCGAAATGTCTTGAATATGGCAACGAAGATGAGGACAACAGTCCGAACAATATAAATAGTGTAAATAATTACCATGTCACATATCAGAGATATTATAAAATAGATATTTCAACAGTGAAAGACAATCTAAAATAAAATGAGAAAAAAAAACAAACTTTCAAAGCTTAGAACCACCATATCATTTATGTACATAATAGTTAATATTCGCCATTTCCTTCGTGTCTCTTTGATATGTGAGAATTGTTTCAATGTGGAACAAAATTCCCTGACAAGTAAAACCTTGGTCCAGGAACAAACCGATATTTGCTCTACACGTTCTCATAATGTGCACTTCTTAATTAATGCTTTCTCCTTACTTACAGCGACCTCACTCAGTAACTATTTACCTTGAGTAGTTCTTGGGGATTATATGAAGCGAATTAACAGTAAAAAGAAAAATGCACGGACTGGAGTACACAGTTCTTAGTCATGTTCCCCTCTATAGATGGTCTTACTCGAAAGAGATATCTGCATAGCATTGAACCACTCTTGAAAATTGTACTGATGTCACAAAGAGCACAAATTTTTCTATCTTTTCCGATAGTCTCTTCAAGAAATATAAAGGCGAAACATGCCGACTTCTTAAGAGAAAACTACAGGAACACCGTAAGGCCGTAACATGAAGGGAAATAGAAAAGTTAGGCATAGCTGACTATATATGGAGAGGAAAATGAGAAGATGTTGAAATAATAGACAGAATAGTGAAATACGAAAACTTAAAAAAATCAGTGCTTATAATAGGCTACAAAAAATTTCCTAAGCTAATGAATGCAATATGGTTACCACAAATACAGAGAAAAACAACAAAAAACAAATTAGGTAAAAAAATTGTAATATGAGCTCCGTTAAAAAAATGGATACTGACAAATTAGGTTTATAAATCATCAAAATTCACTTATTACTGTCCTCAAGGACACATAGTCGATAAAAGCGTTGGTTGATTGATCTTAAAAGTGACTTGATCCAAAGAGTTGTGTGTTCAATCCCTGGCTTCAGGAGATGGAGAGAACAAATTCTTACCAAAGCGAATTAACTAAAACTGAGATATCCAAAGAAATGGACTAACTAAAGGGGGTCGTTTCGAAATTTCAACAAATATCACCTGAAGAAGGAGCGTACAACGACCGAAACGCCGTAAATGTGACAATAAACATGTCATATGAGGACACGAGCCCGAACAATGTAAATACTGTAAATAGTTACAATACTTAATCTCAGAAATATAGTTAAATCCGCCATTAATAATAGATATTTTTTTTATTTGTGGGTTTCTATATATGTACATTGTCACATTTTGGTCATTAATGCATTAACGAAAATAGCAGGACTGCAAGTTCTGTTTTCAGCTGAAATGCGAGAAGAGTCTTGGGTTTGATTGGTTCCTCAAGTTGGTCACCAATCATATCTTAGTTTGATTGCAAATTTCGCACGTCATTTTCTGTGTTTTTTTCTTACTAATATCTGGGTTTTGAAATCATAGCTCATTTGGTTTGCTTATCAAAGCAAGAACACCCAGTTAAATACAACCATATATAAATCAGTAAAACCATAATAATTTATAAATTATTTATCATTTATCATTAATTTATTAAAGTTAATCTATTTTGCATACTCTTGTGATGTGATATATGGCAAGACAGAACGCTTAACTCGACCAAGTCAGTCGTGATAGTAGTACTAAATACCCAGCTAGACAAGTCACTGCTATAATATTATCTTATATCTCTAGACAATTATCCATGTCTACTTACGGTAAGGAGAGTAAGTCGTTCTTACCACAACACATTTTTCTTTTAAATTATGCCCTTTTTCATAATATGAATCCCTAATTTTAAGTCGGTTTACATATACTTCAATGCAATTTGCAACAGTAATTATCATTTTACATCAAATATCAACCAATAAAAATAATTTATTGCTGCTGACATAAAAGCATGAATCTTGATAATTCCACGGATATAAATACGAATATTTCCGCAGATGGATACACACTGGAAAAAAGAAATCGGTTTGAAAGCCATTGAAGTTGAATCCATGATAATTCGCTAATTCATGTAGAAGGCTATGGCAAACGTTTACGTAAGCTTCTATAAATTGATGCAATGCATAAAAGTTATCAAATAGACAGATTTAATATTATGAAAAGATTGAAAAAAAATTACGCAGATGAATTCATATTCTCATGAAGCAAACTGAATAAACTGCTCTGTATTTCGTCAACGGCTTCGATATTGATTTGATTTCTATTTTATTTTTTTAACTAAAACTTGTCACGCTTAGACGCTTTGAATTAATGAATTGACATTTTTTATTTCAGTCATTTGTAAATGTTCTGAAGAAATGTTAATGCGCATGCGTATCAGTTGGTTTTGATTTTTTCCAGATTAGAGTTATTTCGCTCAAAGCCGAATAAAGTGATGCTATATTAAAAAAAAAGACAGATTACGAAAGAGAAGAGGAGAAAGATGCAAAAAGATCTTAAAGAACTGAAGAAAAAAAAAGATGGACAGAATATGACGAACAGAAACAAAAGGAAATAGAGGAACGAGAATTAAAAAAAAATGGATGTAAGACTAACATTCCAATAATAATAAGAAATAACATGAAATCAAATGGTTACAAAGAGACATGAATGTTATCAACTTAAGATTAGAATACGATGTTAAATTCTTCGTATGTAAAATAATTTTTTTTTCACATCTGGACTGCATAATATTAACTTCGAAGGTATATGCTTTCGGGTTTTCTACGAACATTCGATCTTCTTCATGTGAGCATGTGAAGTATTATATGTATATATGCTAACTCCAACTGGTATTATTTCCATGATTGGTGCAGCCAGTGAGATAATTTGTAATACTGCTTTTACTGATTATACTACTTTTACGCTACCCTCTACGTCAACCATCGGAATATTAGATCTTTTTAAGTGTTTAGTTGACTGCGAGTACAAAACATATAGTAGGACTCTTATGGTGAACTCATTACAGATTGGGGTTACCACAAGTCAAGTCTGCTTATATTAAGGTTTCTAATGAACATGAATTTCCATTCAGACATTTCATGGAGTTAATCGCGTTCTACATATATAAAAGAAGATAGATTTGGCTAATTTTACAAGTGATGAAAGAACTGTGATTAGAAGGAATGTGTTTATCGGTTTGAAGAAAAAAGGGGTATTTTTTCTGTAAGAGTGCAGCAGTAACCAGAATGTCACAAAACATTGTCGGTGCATGTCCGTTCTCACAAGAATAAAACTGCACTGTTTCATTCACCTCTCTAATAATTCAAAAATCTCTTTTCAGCTGGGCAGAAATTTTATCCATAACACACAATTTAACAAAAAAACCAAGGTTCTGCATTGGGATATTATGTATTTAGATAGATTACATAACAACCAGTTAAAAATTTATAAATTATGTACGATATATCTAAATGCAATATTCGCAAACTAAGGAAGCAATTAAAAAAATTAAAATACGACAGATTTTGCAAAGAAACATGATATAGTTAAGGACAAATATAAAATCATTTAAGAGGTCCGCAACTCAATGTGAATTATCTTAAAGTAAGCACTAATAAAGAGTAAAAAACGGCATGCCAATGGGAGAGAGACTAGAAAAAAAGAAATGGATGACAGATCAAATTTCAGAGCTAAAGAGGAGATAGATAGAAGAAATAACACAGTATATAAGCTGTTAAACGAATCCACCAGAAACAAATGCAAACAAACGACAGGTGAATGACGTAACAAGAAGTGTACAAAGAAAGAGAAACTGTTGAATAGGCATAACATCCCTGCCAAAAAAGGAAATGAAATAGCAGGAAATGGGCAATATCTAAAAACGTGGCAACCATAATAGAAAAATAAAAGAATACAACAGAGATGGAATGAATTAATCAGGGAGACTTCCTTGACAAAAGAAGCGAAGAATAAATGCATATAAAACATGCGAGAACCCATTACAATCTTACTTTTGGTCAGCAGTGACCGAGATGAATAGAAAAATAAGAAGCAGGATATGAGATTGTAAGAAGAGCGCCACGACATGGTGAAATTGTTATCAAGTTTGTCTCACTAGATCCATTACGACTGAATAGAGAGTTCGATCCTCACTGCTTGCTCCATACTGTCGACCTTATCATTAAACTATCATTATGAGATTTTAAGAGAGACATTGACAGATGCTGGTGTCTTTACGTTTAGTTGCGTGTCATGAATAATAATAATAACAATAAAAATAAAAATCCCATACCACGAATTGATTCTTGAAGGCATGAAAAAAAAAAAGATACCTCCTGACACGTGATAACGTGATATTTAAGGACTACAAAAAAAAAACTTGATCAGACCTTATGAAAATGAAAATGCTAAGAAGACAGACGAATTTAAGTTAAATATCTCCCAAAAAGAAGAATGGTTCGAATCATAAAAAAAATTAAATGAGAATAAATCTAAGAAATGACATAAATTAAAAGCTACATATATATATATATATATATATATATATATATACATAACTTCATTATATATATATATATATATATATATATATATATATATATATATATATATATATAACGAATGCAGGTGTGGAGGATAGAACTACGGCCTTGTTATGCCAGTTTTTTTATTGTTTAAATAGCAAATATTTTTTTCTAACTGGTGTTGCCAACCTCACATCCAATATATTTAGATTTCCCCTTGGCTAACAACCAAAGTTAGAGATCAAGTTTTCTTTGCTATTTAATCGATAGCTTGGGGGAGAAGTGATTGATACATATCATTCCCAAAGTGTATTTATGCAAAAGTGAATGAAAAGAAACCGGACAGAATTTAACCTCAAAACCTGGAATGGTCGTTTGGAGACAATGTAACGTACTAATGTACCAGTTACTTTATTCGGTTATATATATATATATATATATATATATATATATATATATATATATATATGTGTGTGTGTGTGTGTGTGTGTGTGTGTGTGTGTGTTTGTGTGTGTGTGTGTGAAAAATATATAGAAAATAGGAAAGAACTCAGCATTAACTCCGCTAACAATGAAATATTCCAACAACACAGTAACTTTTATAACGCTGCCCTAAAAAAATAGTGGATACAAAAATGCTAACATCAACTATAGAAACAATTGTACTAACCAGAAGAAAAACAGGAAAAGAAAATCATTTGGTATACCCGTCCGTTCAACCAAATGGTTAGTATTAAGCTAGGACAGAAATTCCTAGCTTTAATTGAAAAACACTTTCCTACCAATAGTAGACTTAGTCAAATATTTAATAAAAACACCCTATAATTAAGTTACAGCTGCACTGAAAATCTAGAAAGTATAATAAAAAAACACAATAATAAAATCCTGAACAAACTCCCATGCCTGAATAATAACCCTACACTTAAATTAGACAAAAATAGTGAAAATTTCTCTGATTGTAGAAACCCAGAAGACTGCCCATTGGAAAATAAATGCTGCGTCAAATCTATGGTATACCAATGTACTATCTCATCCACTGAGAGTCCTAATACTAATATGATATACATTGGGTCTACGAAGAATGAATCTAAGGCCAGATAGAAGCAGCATAAGTGCTCTTTCAACAATATAAATAAAAGAAATCAGACATCTCTATCTAAATATTTTTGGCATTTGAAGGAAATGAATAAAACACCAAAAGTAAAATGGAAAATTATAAACAAACCTAGAAGTTGTAAAACTTGGGATGACTCATTCCCTTTATGCCTACATGAAAAACTACACATTATTAAGTTTCTAAATAATAAAAATCTATTAAACAATAGACATGAGTTAACGGTTTTTTGCCGACATCATCAAAATTTTGCATTGAAAAATTCGCATAAAAAACTAACAAACAATAAAATCATTTTTAAATCCATAGTCCCAATAAATAGTTTAAATGCCCTACAAAAAAGATAACCCTTTATGAAGTCATCAAAAAACAAATGTTAGCGATTTACGACATTTTTTATAAACACAAAACCCTTTCAGAAAAAAATAAAAAATAAAATAAAAAAATAAATAAATCTCCATAGACACTTAACCAGCCTAGACGATGGCATCTTCCGCTTTAAATTTAGACACCCCAACCTTACCCTGACTTGACATCTGTGAATGTAACTGAGATATTGATACAAATTATTAACACCGTACGCACCTTTTTCTTTAAACAATTGCTCTAGCCGTTACCATAGAAATTTTGATTTCAATAATGAATATGCTTATAAAACACGTAAATTTCAGAAATAACAAGAAGATTAATACTAAAATTATATTAAAGTGATGTTGCCGACAGAAAGAAAAGCGATATATATATATATATATATATATATATATATATGGTGCAATAGATTTTAATTTAAATATAAGAAAAGCAATTGTCAAATTTCAAAGTTTAGCAGAATTGTAGCGCAAAAGGAAGACTATGTTTACAATTTGCCTTCAATACAAATCTTTCATTTAATAAAGCTTCCTTATACAAGAACCTGATAATCTGCATTTTTCCTGAAAACACAGAAATCACTGTTCATATTAGGATCTACATATCCTTGCCAGTTTTTAAATTTTCCAATTCAATTTTGGAGTTTTATTTTCATCTTTCAACCTACAAAAATATTTCGAAATTGATATATTATTTCTATAAGTATTAACAGTAAAAGATACCACTGGGTCTTGAAAGGATTCTTAGTACTACCAATATAGAACTTTTCGACCTTCGGATTTTTCATTGTAGAGATAGGACAAAGAGATTCAGTTAAACATTTGTTTGACAATGGGCATTGGTTAGGATTCCTACAATTACACTCGCCATTATCCTTAAAAATATTTTCATTGGAACTTGGATTATGATTCAAATTTTTAAATTGATTTAGAGTGTCATTGTTGCATAACTTTATGATTTTCTCGAGATTATTGGTGCAACTGTAACTTAACTCTCTTCATCAATGTTTACAATCTCACTCCCCATGATATACACTGCAATGTCTGCTGAACAATTTTACACCGACCAAATTGTTCAATTTAATTTATTTTCATAAAAAGTTTCGCAAATCGAGGAATCTGTACTAATAATATGATTGCCACTGGAAAATACAACTTCTACAAAAACATCTGTGTCCGAAAATTCCGAACATAAAATCTTTTTTTCCGTGCTTCATTTCTGTCATAATTAATATTTATTAAATGTTTATCGTACTAATTATATTGGTACCCTTTCGTTTGTCCTTGTTTTATTAACAAAACTCACATGGATCACATTTTGTTTTAATTATACATATATATATATATATATATATATATATATATATATATATATATATATATATATATATATATATCGTTTCAAATCTCAGAAATTAGCTAGTTGTAAAAGTAAAGCTGTCTCAATAAAGTTTGCTTAGCCTCTTATGATCTAAATGTTACGTATTTGCCGACATTTGAAATTATTGCAGGAAACAACTGTTTGGTTGATTTGTAACGATTTAATTTCTGATGAAAAGATATGCCTGGATGGTAAGGAGTCCGTGCCTAACAGCGTCTAGAATCAACTGACAGGACTTGACATGCTGAGTCGTGTCTTTGCCTTCTAAAGAAGCAAAGCATTAACTGTTTTTTATCAAAAACCCTTCTAAATGTATTTCTACGAATGTTATGTTAATTTTAATTGATTTCGCTTTGCATAGCAGAATATATATTAGTATTTGTACTATTTTCATTATTGCTTCTTGTACAATTGACCATTCTCCTAAGATACCTTGCAGCTTACAGCCGTATCACGTTGAAATACTGATTCTGAGCCCGATCACTGAAGTTAAGCAACATTGAATCTTACCAATACCTAGATATGTGAACACCGAGGCGTAACAGGTTCTGTAAGATTATATGTGCTGGTTGTGTAATGGATAAAGGCTTTGAATGTGAAATCGAAGAACCGAGTTCGAATTCCAGTCGGGTTCGTTACATTCAGTTACATACAAATCTACCGATTCCCCTCCAAGCTAGGCACTAATTAGTAAGACTTGTATCAGAAAATCATTATTATCTCAAAAAAATTCTTATAATTTTTTGAGGAAATTATCGGCTTTAAATCACATCAAAAGTTTGATACGCCGTAAAAACGAATTGAACAATAAGATAATTTGCAACTAGCAATTCTGAAAAAGTATTTCCGTTTGGCCGAATATCTGAGACAAAGACTTTTCATTATTTATTTTTATCGTTCATTTTATCGCAGCTTATATTGTGGCGTTTTTTTTATATTCTCCGAAACGTCAGCCAATCTTATTGGCTGAGAAAATGCTTCCTCCAAGAAATTGCGACCGGCTACGATTATTATATCAACAGGATGTAAACAAACATCATGGCGCTGAGAGATTGACGTAAGAAAAACTATAACTATATTTAATTTAGTGAATAAAATTAATCTGTTACAAAATGATGATAATTAATTTTTTATTAATTTTATTTTATTCATTATTAATTTTATCTGATAATCTATCGCCGAAGTCAATTTGGTGTCATTCAAGGTAAGAGTATTCCTAATTATACACACGATGCAAATGCAAATCTGCTCGGAGGCTACATTTTATTTCATTATGTTTAAATTATTAAACGCCTATTTCATTTCTTCATATCTTTGACTTGACAAGGCCTACAAATAAATCTAGTAAGTCTTCTGGGTCGAAATATTAGATCGGTGCAAAAGTAATGTCAGTTTTTGACGTATTTTTTAACGTCAAAACCGACATTATGTTTACACCAACCTAATAGCTATTGGAATGAGGTAACTTTGAATTTTTTCTACGCAATTTATAGACTCTGTTATAATAAATACACTGAAATCCTTTTATGGATCAGTTTTAATTTTTTACCTTTTAATGCTTCACTTGGATTATTTAACAACGGATTATTACCTTATTAATTATTATGTTAATCCCAACCTCGTATGTCTTTATAGAGATGATGGTCTCATCATTGTTCTTAATAGTAATGGCCCTCTAACTTCTAAATTACATAAAATGATTATCAAAGCTTTGAAGTTTTTGAGATTTAAGATAAATATATCCTCTAACCTTAGAATAGTTAATTTTCTAGATATTACTTTTAATCTTTCGAATGAAACATTTAAAACCTTCCAAAAAAAAAAATCAGTCCACAGTCTACATCAAGGTCCACTCCAACCACCCGAAGTCGATAATAGAACAAATTCCTAACACTGTCAAACCTAGCATAAATAGGTTATCTTCTAGCAACGAAATTTTTAATAGTAAATTTAAACAAGGATTATATTATCAAGGATACTTGGAAAACTATGGATCTAGTAAATCTAGGAAGAGGAAAAGGAAGTCATATGAGTCAATCCACCTTTCTGCAAACTTTCCAATATTAATAACGCCATTTTTTCTATAATTAATAGATAAAAGATTTGATAATAGGATTCCATTGAAAAAAATCTTCAGTAAAAAAACATTAAAGATTACTTACTCTCGTGTCTACAACGTTGAGAATATCATCAATTCCCACAATAGTAGACTCCTTTTTCAGAGTAGTGAAGCACAAGTAATTAACCCCATCTATAATTGTAGGATTAAAACCAAATATCATGTAGTAGGAAAATGTATGTCCGAAAATGTGGTATATGAAGCCACTATCTTCCTCCAAGGAAAATGTAAACCTGAAGAAGATGACTGAGAAGAGGAGTCTATACAGGTAGTTGGAAACAACGCATAACCACAGGAATTCCTTCCGCAATAAATCCCTAAAAAATCAAACAACTGTATCCAGACACTATTGGGTTCTAGCTGACAATAGGCTTACCTCGCACTTGAAATGGAGGATCATATCAAAGGATTGAACTCCTAACAACTTTAGAGATCAATCTGACCTTTGTATCCAAGAAAACATATTTATAATATTATAACCCGGAGGAATTACTGAACCTTCGTAATGAACTGATATCCAAATGCAGACATAAACATCGTTTTAAAATCTCAAACAACTTCTTTCTTGAAGAAGTTCCTCCTTGAAAAATATGACATCTGATATAACAGTAACATGTATTAATGCATATAGTCAATTTTGTATTATTATATGAATTAATGTTTAAATTTATGTTTATATGTAATTATGTTTATATGTATACTTGTACATATGTGTGTATGCGTGTATATATGTACCTGTATGTATCTAGGTATGTGAGTTTGTATGTATATGTATGTATATATATATATGTGTGTGTGTATGTATGTGTGTGTATGTGTGCATATATATATATATATATATATATATATATATATATGGATGGGTTATACGTGTATGTATATGTATTTATATATATATGTATGTGTGTATATATGTGTGTATATATATATATGTGTGTGGAGTGTTCATATATTTGTCTCTAACACGTTTTTGAGGTACATATGGAATTTGCATATTTACAGATTTATGTATGCATATATGTGCATATAGAAATATATGTGGGTAAGTGTATGTGTATATGCGTGTTTTTGTGTAGAAAATGTATATGTGTATACATATGTATGTAAATATGTATATATACTTATATAACTGTGTCTCTATATACATGTATCTGTATAGTTTTGTATGTATTTGGAATTATTGTGTTATTTGATTAATTAGTAATCTGTTTTCATTATGGGTGGTATTATCACTATGTATATAATTAGAAATAGAAAAGAAGAAATATATAATTTTTCTGGATTTGGAAACACATATATAACGTATTTAATATATATAAAATATATATATATATATATATATATATATATATATATATATATATATATATTTGTATATTTAGGCAGCAATACTTCGTTTATGTATGTTCCATTAAAAACGACAGAAATGTACTACTGTTAAGCATTTTATTTAATTTTTCTTGTGTTCAAAAAGGAGCTTTCTTTTCTGGACAAAGCGTGTGTAAAAACTATCCAAATGTTTTATATTTCCGAGCGCTTTCGGCTATACCTTTAGCCATTATCAAGGATGATTCAATTTTTCAGCTTAATTGAGTGTGTGCATCATGTGTATGTTTTAGTGTGTTGTAGAGAAGTTAGCACATTGTGACCTTGTTCGTACTTTAATAATAAAAAAAAGTAAAAAACAAATCTTAACAATATTAACTACGGGAATAATTAAATAAAAGTTTAATCGTAGTACCTTGTCTGTCGTCTTGAATGTAACCTGCATACATATATATATATATATATATATATATATATATATATATATATGGATGCCTAGATGTGTCTATATATGGAATCTTTTTCTTTTTTTTCTAGATATATATTGATTGGGTCTTCGTAACTTAGTTACCTTTATTTAGATTCTATATTTTTATTTTTACTATTATTATTATGATTATTATTATTATTTGTAATTTTATTATTATTATTATTAATACTATTATTATTATACTAATTAATAATATGTATAGTCTTATCATTATTTATATTCACTTTAAAAAGATCTTATTTTTATATTTGTTGTGGATTCCGGGATTAAATCCGGTCTCAAATGAATGACAAACGCAGGAATGAAATATAGCAAATAAATGTATTATTACAATAATACAATTGTTAATACGGTTATAGATCCAGAAATTCGGTTAGTAGCAATAATAATATATATATCCAGTCTGGGAAATTCAGTATCGAAGTATGACTTCCTTCTGAGTCTACGTGCTCGCAACTGTGACTCCTACAAAGCGGTTACCTTACTCTCTCACTCTTTCACTGTAACACACACTCTCTCTCTCTCTGACTCCCGGGTATTCACCGGCAGCAGTACAAGTACACACTAGGGGAGTCCACTTGTATGAAAAAGGGGTGGACCCCTTAACAATATTATATTTTTGGAAAAATTTATATAATCTTTCAAATTATTCTTTACTACACATTATTCATATTAATAATTTTTTTCAAAAAAATACAAGTTTCATATTTGTAGCTGACTACTGAGCCAGACAGAATATATTTTGGATTGTATAGAAAAAGTCGCCAATTTTGCAATCGTTCATTGAGTTCCCTGTCTTCTCTTTTCTTCTATCCCTTCCCCTCACTTCTCTTCTGTTGCTTTTTTTTAATTTCTTTCTTTCTTTTTTTTTCTGTCTCTTTCGCTATCACCATCTGAGGAAATATTTTCCTTTTCGCAGTGTGTATCTTATATTAGGTCAACATGTCTACACCACAACATATCTTTTTATACAACCAAAATAAATTCCTCTTTCATTTTCATGTTTTGAATATTTTCACTGTCCTCTCCTATCAACCTGAATACATACCTTTTTTGTAACTTCTTCCCTATCCAATTTTAAACCTGTATATTTAACATAATTTGTGTTTTTTAAATCTGGTTATATTTTATCCATTCATATTAGTGTGTAAGTATTCGGTCTGAAGAGTCGAGATCTCTCGATCTTAACGAAATAAATATCACTATGGTCTTTTAAAAGTTCGTTTTCTTTATATTAATAATTATTATTACTCTGCTTTTGGACATTAAGCTCTCCTAGGATCTATATCCATTTGGAATTATCCTACGGATTACCAAATATTATCATTATATATATATATATATATATATATATATATATATATATATATATATATATATATATATACATATATAATTCTTATTACCCTAAATATTACTTTTGTGGATAAAAGCTTCTTTAATTACTGTAGATTGCGGCGTACAAGTCTATCCCGAAATTTTTAGTTCCAAATTATGAGTTAGGACTAAACCTACCGTATAGGTAGATCCCCAAGCTTCCGGTAGGTTACGAGTCATCCGGTAAATGAAGTTAGGCTACAGTATATGATAACCTGTATCAAAACTACATACTGAGATACTATGCGCAATATCTTTTTATATGCATTATATAGCAAAAAACCTATAAAACACACCGTTAAGTATAGTATATTGTTTCAGTATAACTTCGCCAGTTAATACATTATTGAATTTATGTTACTATTTTGTGATTTTGCATTACTTTCTATGATAATAGGCTAAATATGTTCACCGAACACAAGTTTTAGTGGGTATATATTTATTGCAGCCTGCTGGGGAATGCAGTAAATGTTGTACAGTAATTACTAGAAGTTTTATCCCATTTGTTTAAAACTCGGTGGTAAAGGTTTGCTTTTTATACCCACCTTATGTATTAACGCTTAGATTTGGAAAGATTTTTAAGGCTTGAAAGCACGGTTTGTACGCCGTAATTTAAAGTATATGAATTAAGCCGCTTGAATGCACAGCCCAGTTAAAATCCATTAAATCCATATATATATATATATATATATATATATATATCATTATTTAATTAAAGATATGATTCCATCGCTACATAAGAGTTCGCATGTTTCAAAACAAGAGCAGAAAACTTCAATATAATTATTTGAATTAAATTGAATTAAAGTGCCAAGCTCCGTTCCATCTTCAAGCGAAATTTTTTTTGAATAACTAATTCCTGAAATTTACGCGTTTTATAAGCATATTCATTATTAAAATTAAAATTACTATGGTAACGGCTATATATAAAATTACTATGGTAACGGCTATATATAAACTTGCTATATATCCACAGTGGTGCGCAAAAGTAAGGGGATCCTTAGAAAATATTAAAAATAAATGTATCTTTTTCCTAGATAATCAATAAATCTTAAATGAACTATATATAAAAAACCTTTATTAGATCAAGTACAAGCGCTTTTTTTACAAGAGACATTTTTAAAAAATATTTTCTTAGGGTTTCACTTGCAACACTATATATATATATACAGTTGTGTGTGTGTGTGCGTGTGTGTATAAAGATAGAGATAATATTATATAGAGAATATTTTAAGTTAGAGACGATGTGACTTGAGTCTGACAAAGCAGATATTCACACTGGTTTGACCTCTGTCGTTGTTGTTCTCGCTACCTGCGACTCTGATTCAGCCTGGCCTCCTCCGATATGTGTACCCACCTACGCTCTCATTTCCGCAATGTTCAAGCAGCGGCGTGCTGTTTGCTAATGACGTTGCTGACTCATCCATATTTATTTTGAGTCGATCAATCGACTGAATCACCAGGCTCCATTAATTGAATGATTCAAAATTATATTTTTTGAAGATATTTTCTTTTTATGAAAACAAGAAAATTACTCATCGTCTTTTTCGGTTCTAATTCTCTGTCCATCGTCTTTTTCAAATGTTTACTCTCTCAGTCACGATTTGGCTCGCGTGTTTCGATCCATCTCAAGAAAATCATTCTGTCTAGTAATTCAATTTCGTTTTTGCTTCTTAACAAAACGTATCGGTCGATATGTTCTTCCTCCTTCATCGGGGCTACATTATGCATCCGACATGGATTAAACATCTTCATTGATTACTTCTTCAATAGCGACATAACCTGAATTCGTTTAGACATGTTTTCGTAAATACACTGTTATGCAAATTAATTGAAACAAAACGAATAATTCTGTTATTATTTAATTTTTCGTATTTTTCCAATGAAACATGACCCCGTGAACATGTTAGTACTGTGTATGTTCATTATACGAAGTAAGGAACTTACAGATTGACCACAGATTCTCAATTGGATTTAAATCAGGAGAGTTTCCGAGCCAGTCTATAGTACTTTA
This sequence comes from Acanthosepion lycidas, assembly GCA_963932145.1. Classification (NCBI taxonomy): domain Eukaryota; kingdom Metazoa; phylum Mollusca; class Cephalopoda; order Sepiida; family Sepiidae; genus Acanthosepion; species Acanthosepion lycidas. Next base: position 127,039,004 of record OZ010582.1, read on the forward strand.
ATTTGCTCACTGGTAAGGCTTGCTTTGTGATCGTGCAGCTTGACAATTTTCGTACGCTTCCTTTGAGTAACGTCCATCGCAGACTATGGCCGTAGGACAAATAATCGACAGTCGAGACAATGGTGTCTGGGCTGGATAAAAATCTGATGCAATCTTTTTCAAGGCCAAACAAATTTCATCATACACCCGAAAAAAGACTCGTATTACTGCAGACTACTGTAAATGACCTAATCTGAGGAAAAATAGAAATCGAATACACCCTGACAAGCCAGTGGGTCTACAATTGACTGTAAGGTGAAAAAAAGAAAACTAACGCGGTTGTTCCGAATAATTTTCACAAGGAAATAATGAACTGTTTTGCTCTTAATGAGGCTCCATGCACTGGAAGTCTATGGGCACTTAATTTCACTCCAGATCCCAAGAGGGACTCATCTATACGATCCATGAATAAAGATGCTGGAAAAACGATCGGCTCCTTGTACCGGGCGCGATCGGCTCCTTGTACTGCGCTCTAAAGTATCAGGTGTGTTTTTGCCATGCTTTCCCTTTACAAGTGTCAGATCTAAAAAGAATGGAGTTTTGCTGCCATATCTGGACTGGAGCTAATTCGATTAAAAAAAAATACACAGCCAAGCGGATTATGACTTATTTTCCACCCTAAAGCCCCTTTTCTCACAGAATCAATATCACAAGATTTTCGCTTCTCTATCACCCTTTCCATGGCAAATATTCCGACTACATCTGTTCATTTGTGTCACCAGGTCAAATCTTTATAATCAAAACGCACCTTGTTCCTTCCAGAGGGTTGAATCGCACCCAGTTTCCTACATATTCTTTTGGTGATAAGGACATTAGACTCGGAAAGCTTAAAACCGATCCTTTGTGTAATAAAGTCACACGCGGATGCCTCCAATAATATTACCTCTAAAATTCTTCATGTATAGTGTCAATAATTATGTATCCGCCATATACTCGAACATTTAATAGAAAGTAGAAGTTTATTTGTTTACAGATGGTTATCTTCGGATTGT
>OZ010582.1:127045034-127125034 GCA_963932145.1 Acanthosepion lycidas
GTGTTACCGGCCCTGCTGCTAAATCTTTTATATACAACAACTGGATTGGAAGAAGACATTGGGTTGAATGCGAACACGTGGAAACCATATCTATGAGTTTTAACTATCTCGTAGACATACTTTTATTATACAGGTCGTCCCATAAATCTTCATACATATTGTTTTTAATATTGTATTTGTTTATAATTCAGATAGCCAAGAAGATGCGTTTGACAGAATTATTGGACCATTTGTCATTGATGGAAATGTTAATGCCGATAAGTATCTTAAAATGTTGCAAGAACATATTTTTCCATATCTTGCTGAACGAGAATGGTAATTTTCCAGTTTATTTATAACAAGATGAAGCTCTATCTCATTTTCGTATTTGTGTACGTCAATGGTTAGATCAGCAGTTTCCAGGCGCTTGGAGTGGTCGGCGTGATCTTGTGGAGTGGCCCAGACCTTAACACACTTGAATTTTACATCTGGGAGCATTTGAAGTGTATGTTGTATCAGGAAAGGATAGAAAACATAAATCATCTTAAGCAACGTATCAGCAACGACATTACAAGCATAAATCCAGCTGTGCTTGAATCTGTTTTTCAGCAGTAAAGGACACGCATTGAAGAATGTTTCCAAGCAAATGGTAGTCATGTAGATCAGATTATATAAATAAAAATGCTTTTTCATATAAAATGTTTATTTTTCCACTGTATGAAAATTTATAGGACCCCTGTATTTTTCTTATTTTCTCTTCTTTAATATATTTATGTGCTAAAGTTTGTTTTTTTAAATCAGTGTTCACCGAATACAAGGCTCAAGTGAGGATTATTGATATATGGTCATGAAATGATTAAAATATAGCATTTGTGAAAGTATCCGTGCGGGAGAATGTTTTACAAAGCAGTGGTTCTTAAGAAAAGGAATGTTCTCCTTACAGATGGACTGATTGTGGTTCGACTTCGTGAACACAAGATTATAAATCATGGCAGTAAAAGTCTGAGTAGGTGGAAATAAAGAACGAGAAAGTAGAATAGCGACAACTTGTAGGTGTCGTGCCTTTGGGAATCGCGCTGCGAGGTGAAAATATCTCACCCCCATGAGAATCTTCATAAAAGAATTTTAGGCTCCACTAAGTTTATAAAATGAAGCTTTGGCAGCTCCAGCCAGTATATGGTGATTTTGCAAGTGTACCTTAGATGTGACACAATGCCGAAAATATGGAGCACCCAGTAAGTTCGGAACTCATTATTCATTCGTAATTGATCTAGCGAGACGCGGTTGCTAACCATTACAGCAAGTCAAATTGATTTTCTAGTCGAGATAGGATAGAAAGACTCCATTTTAGGTCAAATACGAGTCTATCCTACATTTTATTTTCAAGATGTTTACATATTAACATGTTTGTGTTTAGCAACATATCAACACTTTATAGGTCATTTAATGCCGAAATTTAATTTTCTTGGGAGCATTAGCAATTTATTGTTGCTAATTTCTTTTACTATGAAAATATATTGCTGGTATTTTTACTATAACAATTTTTATACATTCATAGTGTTTTGACCCAAATTTAGGTGTTAACTATTTGCCAGTAGCTGAGATCCTGACAGGTGCTAGTGCCCTGGGTGATGTTGAGTCTGGGTATAATAAAATTTAAGAGGCAGTTCCATTGTCCTCAAAACCTCCCAAACAGAGAATTTGCTGCTGTTTATCGTCATACCGAGCATGGGCACATAATCCTGCTTCAGAATATAGCAGTTAGAATTTTAAATCGCATGCATTTATAAAAATTCTCATGTATAGAATTCTCAGCATTCTCACAATGCTTTGAGGGAATCAGACATCTTTTCAGAAGCGACGATATTCTGATTTTCATAAGCTTGAATATTCTTTTGGCTTCAGGTAGAATTTAACATACAAGGCTACATCTCTGAAGCAAAAGTCATCGCAGGTTGACAAATAAAATGTCGTCTATCATACGACAATACAGTGTCGGTAACATAAACAAATTAGCAAGGCGTGTTATGAAGTGCCTGTGCTGATTAAACTATGAGACAGGACTTGAATCTTCCTAACATTTTATTCACTCCAATAATTCATCATTTACTCTCGGCCAGAAATCGTCGTCTAATACTTGGAACCTTCATTCTCCACCTGATATATGTGAGAGACTTTTCTTTTAAATCGGTATCACCTCAAGCAAGACAGTAAAGCCACTAAGAGGCAAGGGATTACAGGTTGAGGAAGACGTAGGAGCAGAAACATTTATGAGCAGGGAGAGGAAAGAGCAATCAGGAGGACAGTAGATAACGACTGACATTGCATTTAAATTTTTGCGGGTTAACGTTGGTTGTTAAGCTTGGAACGGGAAGGGGAGTTCCACAAGCGAAACGTATGAGAAAAGAAGCTGTTAGCATCAAATTTACCGTTAGATCTAGCTTGATCACATGTAAGTTGATTAAATATCCCCGACAGTCGAGTACTGCGCTTAAATTCATAAAACCTAGGCAAAGAGCTAATACGAAAAATTACCAAGAAAGAATTTATGCTCGAGACTGCTTAATCTGGTTGTTTATTTAAATCCGTGTATCAGACATCTTTCACAAGCCTATAAACCGGATTTACGTGTCAGGTGACGTACTTCCGCATTCGGTACTTGGGTGTTCATCTTCAATCAACGCCTCGTATAACCTTACTTACTTTGTCTGATGTGAACTTGAGGCTAAATCTGTTATGGTATAATAACCCCGGTTGGTGAATTTATACATTTACTCTAATGTCCAGAAGGCATCGGGCCCGTAGGCATAATCTCCGGTAGATAAACTCTCTAGACATAATATCCGGTAAAACAACTGGTAGGTAAACATGTCCGGTATAACATCTGGTAGGTAAACATGTAACATTGAAGCCCCTATAAATATATTAAGAGATATTTTAAGACATTTTTTTTATGTTTATAGATAAAAGATATAATTATTTTATAGATACAAATATTTAAGTAAATGCTCTGTTTATAATAAACAGTATTAACAACATGAATGTCCAAGAAATTTTCATAGAAAATCTGCGCCCTCCAACAGGAATCGAGCCTGTATCCTATACTAAACCGTCTTATAGCCTGACTTGCTTTTACCGATTGGGCCACAAAGGAGCGCTTCGGCTAGCAAAGTTGATTTTACTGTTTTTAAACTACAATTATCCATGACTTTCTCTCATACATTCATATCTGCTCGATGCGTATCCTAATGTAAACAACATTCTCGGACATTCAGGCCGGTAAATGTTGTTAATACTGTTTATTATAAACAGAACATTTTCTTAAATATTTGTATCTATAAAAAGAACGTATAAACATAAAAATGTCTTAAAACAATTGTCGGACTTTGTCCGTTTCATAATTAAGAGATATATAATCATCAAGTGTCAAGTAATTCATGTATTACAATTGGTTAGAAGTAACAAAAAAATATTAATTATTGGCAGCACTTTCTTTCATCTTATTTTTATTGTCCGAAAAATATGTCGCCGAAATTGCTTAGATGATGTAGTGACTGTGTTATTGTCAGTTTTTGACGAACTTCATCTTTAATCTTGATTTGTTGCTTGACTGTACCAATTAGTAGAAGGGGTTGTCTGGGTAGTAAATGTGGTATGTTTGTGGGAAGTTAAATTGGCAAGCGGGGTTCAAATTCTGGCCAAGTCTGTTGTCTTCACTTCGCACCATACATTTGGGAAAGCGTGAAACCATATCCTATCCGCCAAACTGCCGGCTAAATAGCAGGGTATATTGGGGTATCTAGACTTCAGTGGCTCCCAAATCAAAGAGAAGGGCTATTCTTAATTGAAAACCTTCGAGTATGCAATGGGAAATTTTGGAGGTCGCTAGAATTTGTTTAGGGATGTGGAAGTCACCAAAGTAGAAGTTTATTTGTTTACAGATGGTTATCTTCGGATAACGTCCTTACTCCAAATATGAACCAATTTATGGCCTTTAAAATGCATGCAAAGATAATTAATACAAATTGATATCTTGCATGTACTGATAAAAATTTATATCTATCAAAATAAAATATATAATAATATTCAAAGAGTTCATAAGCAAATTCTCGTGTTAAAAGTCTTTGCGTCCTTAGCACACACACACACACACACACACACATATATATATATATATATATATATATATATATATATATATATATATATATATATATATATATATATATATATACAGAGAGAGAGAGAGTTAGAGAGAGATGAGTCTTTGTAAATGTTTATGTAGGTAAGTAAGTAATTCTCATAGAGTTAATTCTTTTAACCCCCCCCTCTGTGGAACATTTAGATGTCCGAAGCATGAGGTTAAGGGGCAAAAGATGAAAGTGCGTTTGGCTGCCCTTCACTGACTTAATACGTTTTTTTTTTTAAGTCAGTAGAATTCATTCCCGAATTGTTCTTCATTTTGATTGGTTCTAGAAATGACTCATTTGACAATCCCTTTTTCTTCACCTACATTTAGGAAATGATAACCGTTCGTCATTTTTTATTATTCTTTATTTTTTCCTTATTTTTTTGTTTTTATTTCTTTATGGCAAATCATTTTGATTTGTCAACTTTTAGCTTTCTACTTTTTTTTAAACGGTAATCTTTCTTTTTTCTGTCACTACAAAATCATACGACTGTCTTTCCCAATAAATATTTATAATTCAAGATAATAAAGAAAAGGAAATTGAGGAGAGCCATGATCAATTAGGTCATAAAGGGACATGCCATGAAATAAATAACAGATGTAATGGTCTTCCATTGTTTGTGTTTCGAAGATAAAATACATTCATTGTTATTACTTTCAGACGAATTTTACCTTTCATTATGAGTTGTTTTTTTTAACTTTTTCCGTTTTTTATCGCATCGCTTAGATTTTATTTACATTCTACGACTGATAAGTAATCAGCAATGATTGAAAATAAATTATTTATATTTTATGGGCCTTTTTTGCAAGAGCGCCAAAATCAAAAGCAATGCAAAAAATAAGACGAAACATAAAAAAAAAAAAATTGTTAATAATATAAAAGCTCCATGCAAGATATTCAAATACCCTACTTCTACCGCTTCGACTACAAGTTGTAAAAACAAACAAACAAAAAAGAATAAATTAACGTAATAAATCAGAGAAAGAAGAATCTAGTTATATGACAAATTTTGAATTTAGCCTATAAATAAGTTTTTCTGCCCTGATCGATAACGTGCAGACTATGACGGGTTTTCAAGCATTACAGATGAGATTTCAAATCCTCTCGGCGACTATTTTGTTACTTTCCCATTCATGTTGCTTACATAGCTTAACATCAAAAGGTTTCGAACGCTTTGATAAGCAGAAAAATCAAGATGAAACCCGATAAAATCTATTAATAATGATTATTCTTAACCTAATATCCCATAGTCACGACATCATATGTGATTAAGTATGTCTCTTGAAATGGTCGTTGTATCGTGGTGGACGCAGTCGGACATGTGTCTATATTAGTCTCTGCTGCTGCCTTGAGTCTCATACATTAAAACCACACTTTTTTAACCTCTGACTGAAAAGACGAGAGGATATTTTGTGCTGTTATATAGCACATTGCACATAGTATGTATTGACATCTTTTATTATCCCATATACGTAAATTTTGCCGACAACTTTTCAGTGGCGGATTGATAGAAATGAATGGGCGAAATCTTCTCAATTCTAGCAGTTGTAACCCCAGGGTTCCTATTCAGACAAACATTCTCATTAAAAAAATTTAGGTAAAACTCGTTTTTTTTTACCAAGAGATTTCGCTCTCTCGCTAATTGTCGATTTCTTGATTCACGGGACAATAAAAAACACTTTCTTCTTTTCCTTATTTTTCGTGGGTCTTATAACCTTCAAGTGACCTCTTGATATATATGGTATTTCAGAAATGTGATATATTTCCAACAACCTGTGTGGCTGTTTTTATTTAAGAGATTTTACTTCGTAATCCTTACACTTAACTTATTCTCCCCTATTGTATTAGGTTGGTGCAAAAATAATGACGTAATAATGTCGTTTTTTGACGTTAAAAAATACGTCAAAAAACAACATTATTACGTTATTATTTTTGCACCAACCTACTAGTAACACAGTGTTACAGAACAATTTCTAACACATTGTTACAATTACGTCCATTTATGTAAATAAACAGCAAGAATACAATGAAATGGAAAATCACCAAGAATTAATAATAGTGGCTATACATTATCTTAAACAACTGGATATCTTAAGATGTTACGTCGGCTACTAGTTTCTTTTTTTTCTTTTTAATTATGCCATATCACTTCAGGATGGAGGAGATCCTGGATCGCTAGAGATTCCTTGGAAATTCCTCTGTAGATTACCAGGAATTATGAGGAAAGATGGCGGAGAGTTTTCCTGTTACGTCTCCTATTGTTTGGAATTCAGAGTTTTCATTCTTTTAGACTGGTTGCCCCACAAGTCTAGAAAGTGAAATCTACATTAACTATTTAAGACATAGCTGAAAAGAGACGAGATAGATTCATGCCTTTCACAAGTGCATTTGCGAGAAAGTGAACGCAAAAAATTAACACACACTAGCCTCGCCGATTCCACTAATCTGACTGCGTGAACATAATGCCACAAGACGAAAAGAAAAGAAAAAAAAACAATGAAGTCAAGTATGAGAAATGAACATATATTTTATAAAACATGACCTGATTATAAACTTGTAAAATGGTTTAACAAAACCATTAAAATCATCGTAGGAAAAACATACTTTGGATTAATTGAAATAAAATGTCATACACGTGACTGACAAATAATAAATTCTTTCTTGGTTCTGTTTTGTATATTCAAATGTGACAGAAAATATAGCTGTCTCAACTACAAGTTGCATTCCAGAAGGTTTGAGACGCATTTTTAGGCGAGGCAGTTAAAAACAGCCTAGATTATTGTAATTTTAGAATATCATTACAATATACAGTACAACTTCTCTACCCTGAACCGGGCTGTACGGTAATGAGGCTACTGTTCGGATTTGAGGAAGAAAAAGGCTGCCGTGTCAATCTTAAAAAAATTAAGTTTTAGTGTTTAGGATACAAAAGGTAGTTTGTAACGTCGGTTCGTTTTTATTTAAAGTAAATAAATATACAAAAAATAATTGACAACCAATAGTAATGAAAAAAAATGTGCTGAACAAATATTTGCGATTTTATAAAATATTTAAAAAATTATGAAAGTTATAAATTTATCATTCAAAAACAATTACAATCCGTAAAGGAAGACAAAAATAAAGATTTACAGTACAACTCCTCTAAACCGTACATCCGAGGTGTTTGGTATTGAGGGTACTGTTCGGATTCGAGGAAGAAAAGTCTTCATATTTATGTCAATACAAAAGTTTGGAATTGACGATAAGTCCAAATTCAAAGAAGTCTAGATTATTCTATCTTTTGATTTGGGGGAGTTCTACTATACAATTTGTCTATACCTATTGTAACTGATTTATAATAGCTCACAAGAAAAAATAGAAAAAAATGGTAGAGGTCTAGATGACAGAAATGGTTGGTCAGAAGTTTTCATTTGCGGACAATAATGGAGATAAGATTAAAATTACAATCATGTTTTTAATTAAAATTTAAATCTCATGCAACAGTCAATACATAAATACAAAAATTTTCATTAAATACCATTTTACTGTATTTAGTAACATAAAAGATTCATGGGTAACTTAGATGCAAACTGCCTTTACCATTTCAACAGAAAAACATTTTTATTGTATTTAAGTATGTAATGTTTAAAGTAAGCTATCAGTGCATCAAAAAATTACTTTAGCTATAGCATAAAACATTGTTCTTCTCTATGCTGTGTTCCTTCAGGACATTGGCGATCATAGCTTTACACAATTTCATGTCCTTTGTAGCTTCTAGTAAATTTTATCTTTTTGTTGTCTCTCCTCAGCCCTGTTCTGCCATCCATTCACTCAAGCTCGCTAAGTAGGTTCTGAATTGTTTTCTTCTGTCCAACTTATTATTGGCAAGAAATATCTTATACAAAAACAAATACAATCTGTAAAGGAAGTCAAAAATAAGGATATACAATACAACTTCACTAAACCGACCATCCGAGGTGTTTGGTATTGAGTGTACTGTTCGGATTCAGGGAAGAAATGGCTTCATATTTATATCAATACAAAAGATTGGATTTGAAAATGAATCCAAATTCGAGAATGTCTAATTCGGGGAAGTTTAGATTATGTTTAGATTTGGGGAGTTCTACTGTATCAACTAACCTGTTAATTGAGGAAATCAATTTGACTTCTTTAAAACACCAAGGAATCAAAGTTAAATTTTTCGTGACGTGAGGTTTTAAAGTTTTTAAGAGCGATAGGTATGTTATTTGTTGTGTGTTGCTTTCCGCTGTTTCTCATGCATTCAATTTGTCCTTTGAGTGTCAAATTTCCAAGCTCCTTTCCTCATTATCTCTTTATGATGTTAAATATAAATGCCTTTTTTTTATTTCCATTTTCTCTAAAACTTCGTCGTTGCTGATATGGTCGGTGCATGGTATTCTCAGTATCCTTCTGTAGAACCAAATGTCTCTTGTTTCAAGTCTCTTTTTCATCTGTGATGAGATTGTCCAGTTCAGTACTCTTGTCTTTGTTTCTAACATTGTTTCCCCAGTCTCTTAATACTCTGCTTTAGACTTTAGTGTAATTTCTAGGTTTATATTTGACTGTCTACATTGCCGTCGTTTACCGATTGGTAAACAGTCAAGCGGGTAACTAGCTTCTTTATTTGTAGTTATAGAAACAAATACGGACACTATTTAAAAATGGGACCGCATATAAATTTAAACTGATTTTCTGCTGAGAATTTCGAAATAATACAGTCAAGCAAAAAAAAAAAAAAAACAAAAAACACCACCCACCCCGCCAAAAAAGAAGATATATTTTGTCCAGCACGAAATGAAAATAAATTGAATATTAGAAAGAAAATAGATCCGATTTCAAATTCGAATTGAAAACATGAGCTGTAACAAAAAAGATTTACACTTCTGACAGCCAAACTGAATGATAAGAATGTTAAAAAAAAGATTGATGGCGAACTATAAACTGTTTCAAACAAACAAACAAACATCGACATTTCTGTGATGTCTGCCTGAAGGTTTAATTTGATTGGATATTTAAGTAGCTCGTCTATAAACTTGCATATGTCGATGGATTAGCCTGCATCCTAATGAGGAAAAACATTCGTTTTTCGTCACAAATTCTGGCCAAGTTTGTTGTGTTCACTTCGCACCATACATTTGGGAAAATATGTTAACATGACCTCCTTCTTTCTCAATGGACAAAATTCTTTAGTGAATATTAATTTAGTAGAAATTAACAGACATTACGTTTTTAGAACAAAATTCATCTCGTCAATTGTTGCCAGTCTGGTTCCATTGTTGCTAGGTCTGCTGCACAGTTAGCTCACTACTACATACGTTAAACGTTGAAGACAAACTAGTCACAAGTGTACACGAATGGCAAATGTAACCTTGTCTACATGGCAAAACAGCGCCATCTACCGTAAACAGTCTACCCCAGTGAGCGAAATAAAGGGTTCAGTTCCACATTCCAACCACCTGAAGAAGGCCGGAGCGTACAACGGGTGAAACGTTGTGATAAATATGGCGACAAAGATTCGGACAATAGTCCGAATAATGTAAATAATGTATATATATCTCAGAAATATATATATATATATATATATATATATATATATATATATATATATATATATATATATATATATATATATATAGCCAGTCCACCCTGATGTTTGTCTGGCTCTTTAGGTTTGTTTAGTTTGTTCTACTTAGCGTATTGAGCACTTTGCTTAGTTATTTTTACTTTACACGTGTCAGAGGTTTTTTTCTTTGGATTTTCTTTTTTTCTTAGATTCTAGACGATTATTTTCGCCGGAAGTACATGTTTGTAGTTCTTACTTTTTTTTACTCTTTTTTTCCCTTCGATACTCGTTTGTTCATTTACAAGCTAAAACACCTAAGGTTTTGTCGGACAAGTATAGCTGCTTATATTTACGAGATTATATATATATATATATATATATATATATATATATATATATATAATAATAAGTCTTAAACACTAATATTCTATGGTCATAATTTATTCCAATGGAATCGTAAATACGATCCAATTCATCAGACCTACAAATTCAAAAAACAAAATATTAGTGTTTAAGCCTTTTCATTATATCCTTTCTCTGTCCCGGACATTGAGTTCAACCTGGATTCTATCCTCTTGGAATTACTTTTTATACAAATATATATGTATGTGTATGTATGTATGTATGTATGTATGTATACATCTTTTTGATATATGATTGCATATGTATGTGTATATTTACCACTCGTATTATCTATCTATCTATCTATCTATCTATCTATCTATCTATCTATCTATCTATCTATCTATCTCTCTCTCTCTCTATATATATATATATATTGCTAATAAAATAAAATAGTTCAGTTATATTTTTTGAAGCTCAGCTCGGTATTTCATGGATTTTGAAAATCCTCGGCTTTATTGAAATCACAGGCATGGTTTATTTGAACATTTTTTTGTAACTGTAAGGTATTTCATTATATAGGTGAGGAAATAATCAATCTAAAATACAGAAAGAACTCTTTTTATTTATATAATTTCTTTAAAATAAAAAGAAACGAACCTACTTTTCTAGGCGGTGTCGATTGAACAGTTTGCTTTTGTATAATATAAGGACAGAACAATCTACATTGCTATTTGTGGAAGAGGCAATTGGGTGACATTTAATGAAATTGTCTTGTAAGCGACAAAAAAAAAATGATGCAAACAAGTCAGTAGGTAAAGACTTGGGTACTAAACATAAAACATCCTTTTCTCCTTTTCTGTCAGCGTCACTTTCAAAGGATGGTTCCGATTTTTTATATTTTTCGTTGACTCTGTACTCGACACAATAGTAAAGAATGGTAAATAACAGTATTGAATGGTGGCGGTTATTTCTTTGTTATTGTGTTCGTAAAGAAAATACTAAACACTGACAACTACTTTTAATACAGAGTTTCCTATACCTTCTTTAACAAAAATACTATTTTTTATTGTAGATTGACACAATCCAGCAGAAAGAATGGAGCGTTCATAGAATCATTATTTCTGTAAATGTATTAAGTACAGCCAAACAATAAACACACATACAGACAAACACACACAAACAAACAAACAAACAAACAAACAAACACACACACATACATATATATATATATATATATATATATATATATATATATATATATATTTGGTGCAGTTCTATTTATATTACATGAATCACTCATACAAAAAACAGATTAGTGAAGTTAATGATATAAATGGCGAGAATACATCCTCGCAAACAAATTTATTAAAATTACATTAACCCACGAACCTCTAGATGAATGCTGAGATCCCTGTTTTTAATAAATTCAACTTGTATAAGGTCTTTTTTTGCAAGTCCTTTCATCTGTTCATACGCACATCATCAGGCATGGAAATTGATTTCTTCTTTTTTTTTTTAAATACATCCAGATAATACAAGTTTAGATGTGAGTCGAAATATGTTTTTTAGAAACGTGTTATTGTTAAGTGGAAGAAATTCTGGAGCGTGAAGTTAAATTTATATTATTATATCATTAACTTTACTAAATCGTTTTTGTATGAATGATTCATATATATATATATATATACATATATATATATATATATATATATATATATATATATATATATATATATATATATATATATATGTGTGTGTGTGTGTGTGTGTGTGTATTTATGTATATAATTAGGAGGAATTGAATTAATCATAATTAACTAATTCATCGAGTCTAAAAGGAACCTCAACAGAAAGCACTGGCCGGCCGTTTCATCCTATATTTGGGACTCATCAGCAGTGCGCATCCACTACCGAGAATTGAAACCGGAACACTCACGATAGGAGGCAAACGGAACACCAACTGTAACTCGATATAGCGCTTTATATATATATATAAACAAATTTTTTGTTGTACAAAACTTAATAATAGCATGGAATAATCGTAATTTAAAAGGCATATCAGTGTAAATTTAATAGCTAAAAAACAACTGGTTTCGTCCCCGTCTTATCACGTTTAATAAAAGATTAGACAGGTAAATTAATTAAAGATGACTAATTAAGGGGGAGAAAAATTTTAAAGAAAACTAGTGACCAATAATACTCAAACCCAGCAAACAAACCCTCTGTTTACAGAGGGAAGGCTTGCGGGATCTGATATATAAGGACCCCAGAACCTTGAGATGATATAAAGAGAGGGACATTAATAGAATAGAAAAAAGTTCCACACTATTGTCAGTAAGAGAGAGAGCGAGATAGATAGATAGATAAATAGAGAGATAGAGAGAGAGAGAGTGAGGGAGAGAGAGAAAGAGAGAGAGAGAGATAATAACGGAAATCGTTAACGCTAAAAAAGAAGTGCTCAATATTGATAAATAGAACAGCAATATTTAACAGTTGAATATGAATCAAAATGTTTTATCTGTAAATGAATTCAATGGAATTATCTTACCCTGAAGAAGGAGACGTTGTTTCTATGAAACTTTAAGTCGGGAGATGTCATTTAAAATTGGTATCTTTCACTCTATCTTTATATTTATATTTATATATATATATATATATATATATATATATATATATATATATATATGTGTGTGTGTGTGTGTGTATATATATATATATATATATATATATATATATATATATATATATATATATCACATTGAGCTATATTATGTCTACACCTCTTGGCTAAATTAGGTAATTATTTATTTGCTTACCAGCACGCGCGTATCTAAACTATATTAAATTTCTTGGCCCGTCTAAGATAAACAAAATATTGGTCAGAATTGGGAAGAGCATCAAACCGAGAATGCCACTGCATTTATCCTTAAAAATGCTCATAAAATTAATCAGATAATTGGAAAGACCTGATCAAATTCAAATACAATATGTAAATCGACATAAATATCAGATTAGTTTATAATTTTGATATCAGATTGCGACTAAATTATTGATAATCCTTACTGTCTTCGAATTGTGAAGTTACACACATTTAATGTTAATTTTTTTTGTTACCATTTTCTCTTTGAAAGGAAATCGAGCATATCATAAAAATAACGTATTCAATTTGCCATTCTTCTTAAACCTAGAATGAAAGTTACCAGACTATTGTTTGATGTATTGTCTAGTTCGAAGCAGCAAAGAGATGGAACGAACTTCAAGAAATTGTGGATTCGAGATGATAAATGTAGAAAGGAAAACAATATGTCAATAGACGACATCTGGCGTTTCTTTCAGCATTGGTTTCTCGAGTTGTGTGTTTTATATTCAGTCTTCGTGATTTGAGTAAAAACCTCCTTGACACTTCCATGTCTTGTTCGTACAATTACTGCTGTATACACTATAAATTTGCTGTTTTTTTATGATGATTCGTGTATAATTGTCTGCGCAAACAGTAAACAAACCAAGTACAAAGTTCTACATTAAGAACAAGGAGGAGTCGCACGAGCGAAGTAACAACCGCTACGAATCGATGGAAAAAGAGGAGAAGTGTCATGTGCTACCTACCGAGGTCGGGTGCCGTGGAGTCCTAGGATATTTAATCGTTTACTTCCTTTTGAAGGTGATCCTCACTGGCCGGAACCTAATGTATGCTTCACATCGTCTCCAGATCCAAGATCAACAGCCATCGAGTTGGATTTGGTCAAGATATAAATTAAAGTTAAATAAAACCATGCTCGCAACACAATGCTTCTTCCGTCGCGAAACAAGTTTACCTTCCATTCTACGTCATTAATAAAGGTCGATACGAGCGGGTTGTGTATTTTAACACAGCATTGAAAATTTCAGTTGTAGTTGTAAAAAGAAATCGTAAGAGACTGACACTTGTACAAAAATAATACCCTGCCCGGTGGTGCCAGGGGTGGCATTACTGCCTTAGCCACCGTATCTGTGTTACCTCCCCTGGTTGGTGGCTGACGAGTGCACGGTATCGCACCTGCTTACACACGTTTTATGTAGAAAATTTTTATGTTCATGCATTTACTATATAAGTGGCGTAAATTATTACCTTTTTAATCAATTATCACGAGTCAGAAATTAACAGGTAGAATAGTCTGATATTTTTGTAATATAAGCGTTATTACTAATAATTTTAGTATAAAAATGTAAATGATTTCTATATAAACATTGAAAACAAGAAAGATAGATTGTTGGTCATTAGGAGCCTTATTATAATTAAATGTGATGCTAATGATTTTTTTTATAGAAATTAAATGAAAACCAGGAAAAATATATTGTCAGTCGTTATGAATTAATGCAATCTTCAGCGAGAAAAGGGCTGTAATATGTTTAATTCTTTGAAAACATTAAAAATATCCTTTACTCGGTACGAAAATACAATGTTCTAACTGGGAACTTAAGTATCTTGGTGTGATTTGGCTTTTACCTTTTTAAATGAATACGGGATAAAATTATTGGTCTCTATCGGAATGGTTGAAAATTCATCAGTGAAAACAAAAGTATTTCAGATTTAAAAAAGAAAAAAAAAAGAAACAAAGTACAAAAAAATCATTATTTCCGTTTCCGGCGTTTGCCCTTGCTAAATCTGCTAAAAACAGACGACTTCAATAAATCTTTATTTCCTATATTATCAAAACTCTTTTGAACAAGTTTTCTCATTTATTTTTTTTTTAGTTGATTTTTTTTCTCTTTTTCGCTCTCAACGTTTCGATTCTCTGCGGCCTTCCTCGAGATTCTGTTGCTTCCGCTAACTTTTCGGAGGAAACAGTGGTCGAGTGATTAAAAACAAAACGAAAATGAGAAAACTGATCCAGAAGAATTATGGTTGTTGATGTAGTGTAACAACAACAACAATAGCAACGGTGGGTCTCTCAAATTCATACATAAATCTCCATTCTCATCAGCCGGTGCCCCATACTTTCGGCCTTAGAAAATCGTCATAAATCTTCAACCATCGTACTTGTCTCTGACTTGATGCTTACGTTTTATCTACGTTGCTTTTTTTTAAGTAAAAACAAACACAAAAGTGTCTCCTTAAGTTTCACTGTAATTATGTAAGATTCCGAACTGGTCATCAATATTCACTCTACACTTGTTATGTTAGGAAATGAAAGCAAAAAATGGCTTAGCAATCAGTCTTTCTATTGAGGCTATGAAAACATTTGAGTAAGCATTTCGGATAAAAAAAAATAAAACACAAATAAAAAATAAACAAGACTCCAAATAAAAAACTTAAATAAAACCATTCTCACAACACAATAATGCTTCCGACGTGAAACACGTCTGTTTACCTTTCATTCTACGTCATTAATAACGGTCGCTACGAGTGTGTTGTGTATTTTAAATCTCAACATACTGACACGTATGCAAAAACAATAGCCGGTTCGGTGGCGCCAAGGGTGGCATGACCGTCTTAGCCACTGAAACTGTGTTACCTCCCCTGGTTGGTGGCTGAAGAGGGAATGGTATTGCACGTTGAATGTATAGAATCGTATTTAATTCTTATTGAGCTTTGAATAACTGAATTTGCACTGTATTTTAATTATTTAATTTCGAAATAATAACTCCATCTTTGTTATTATTATTAAAACAAGGTTTTGTATCACGAAGTCCATGAACCAATGCTCTAATCCATGAGATTATTGTCACGTGGGTATTAAAGACTACGTATCAGTGAAAACAGAACGACTCGTGTTTGAGAAGTATTGAAATCCCATCCTGAGACATGTTCAGTGGAACGAGAACATTCTACCGCTGTAAATTAAATAAAGGATTCACTTTGATAATCCATGAACGTTACACAGATCGACAGACACCTGAAGAACTACGGAGAAGACAAAGGTCAATATGCTGTGATAATAACAATAAAGTTAAATAAAACGATACTTACAACATAATGCTACTTCCGACGTGAAACACATCTGTTTACCTTTCATATAACGTCATTAATAAAAATCGATACGAGCGCGTTGTGTATTTTAAGACAATGTTGAAAATTTCAGTTGCAGTTGTAAAAAGAAATCGCAAGAGACTGACCCGTATACAAAAACAATACCCTGTCAGGTGGCGAAAGCTGCCGGTGGCGCCAGGGGTGGCATTATTGCCTTAGCCACCGAAAATGCGTTAAATCCCCTTGTTTATTTTTCTATACATAGCTTAATTCTGACAACCTGATTACTTTAAATAAACACGGTAAAATAATCAATTTTTCCACAACACTTGATATAATGCAAAAAATATCACAATGATAAAATCAGACTCATGAATCCAATTACAAGTAATCCATAATAATTAAAATCTTGAAATCATATTTATTTTTGGTATATCAATTTTTTAAAAACTATTTTTAAAATCTTTGATTGCGTTTCAATCATTCTGACTTACATTCTATCATCTTCTACTGCACCTAGCAAGCCCCGTTTAAGAACCACTGCACTAATGTCGGGCTCATTAGAACATTTGCTATGCAAGTAGCGAGAGAATAGCGATAGGCTTGCGATTTTGTGCCTGAGGGAAATGAGTTGTAGGCTGGAAAATGTCATTCTTCAAAAGGCCGTGTAAAGTATTGTTGAACTGTGTAAAGTGTGCAAATAGGGGATTGAGAATATATAGTAGCAAGTAGTAATCTATTTTTGGTTTGAAAGTGTTAATCATAATCTAATATATTTTTTCTACGAAAGCAAAACATGTGTCAATAAAGATACGTAAGTAATTTGTTTAAGTTATTTCTAGACCCAATAGAAACCAATATCGCACATGATTTCTTTGGAATATCAATCAAATTTTCATTTTAAAAGTTCTTTTCCTTACACTGAAAATTCAGATGGTAATGTCTATCATAACACCGTTAAGTTTTAAAATGCGGGTGATAAAAAATGTCATTTCTTTTCAACTATAGGCATTTATGGCTCTTCATAAATTCCTTTTCTCTATTATCTGTGAATTGCCATGACTTCTTGGGAACGATAATGCTGACGCTTCTCGTTTCTTTCTCTACAGTTCAGAATTTGTAATATTTCTTCTCCTAGGTTGGTTACTACCCAAGGTTGGAGAGTCCAAAATACTTTGTTATTTATCCTGGAAGAAAAAGAAGATGGATTCATGCGTTTCTAAAGAGAAAATAAACGCAACAGATTAGGTCGGAATTTGAACTTCGAGTCCACTTTATAACCATTACGTTAACTCAAAGCAAGGATAACAAAATTATTCTGTTATTTTTTTACGGCATGCAGAAATTAGTGTCGG
Source organism: Acanthosepion lycidas (assembly GCA_963932145.1). NCBI lineage: Eukaryota > Metazoa > Mollusca > Cephalopoda > Sepiida > Sepiidae > Acanthosepion > Acanthosepion lycidas. The sequence goes on from OZ010582.1 coordinate 127,062,417, forward strand.
GATAAATCAGTTTCCTTCATTGTTGTAACATTAATTGTATTATGCTACCGAAGTATTAAGTCCTGTTAATCTTTCGTTAGTAGATACTCAGTCAGCTATGTGCCATACGTGATTGACGCTTAGGCGATCATGTATCTGACGAGGCAGGTTGCCATTTCTTTCTGCGGTAGACTACTTGCCATCCAAGGCTATAGAACTCGATCTTTCCTGTTATTTACCCATAGCTGGTGGGGAGAAGAAGAGGATTCAAACCTTTCCCTAAGTGAATGTAATGGATTCGACTGGACTTCGAATTCTGCACGACGCTTCCTCAATCGCTATCCATTACTCCACCGTGCTCTCTATTGCGAGATCAAAATAAGTTTAAAAAATATTCGTATGAGTCGGGTAGCTGTTTCCCCAAGACGAGACTCTGCCTTTCGTCTTAACGTCTTGGTTGTCTGAAAAAAGTTAGTTCGGTTTATTACATAAATTTTTACTTAATCAGCGAAGGAATTTTTGTTCCAACCCAATATATCGATTTCTTTGCACCTATTCACCTGAGATTCATTTCCATAGCCGCTCGCTATTTCTTTGTAACTAGAAACTTCATTAACCAGAGCCTATCATTAACTAATAAAACTTCTTTGTTGTGTACACACTAATTATATCAGAGTTTTTTTTTTATCTCTTTTACTAATTTAATTTATTTCATCCTTGTTTCTTGTTCCGATTGCTTGGATGTTCTCGTGATGTAATAGATAGCAAGTCCGAATGGGAAATTGTAGAGTAGTTCGAATTCCAGTCGGGTTCATTAGATTCACCTGCAATCGCATACGCTTGAAAAAGACATTACCTATCTGTTAAACGGTAGAATTTGTATATGACAAAAATCATTGTTATTTTAAAAAATGGTAATGCAATAGCGAAAAGTATAAAAGAAAATAATTCCTGCTACATTTCAAAATGTTTTTCGCCTTCAAATAAACTACAAAAGTGTTGTAACCTAGGTAAGGTTACTGAATAGAATAATCAAACGAAGGTTGGCAATGAACGATAATACTTAGGACATTAACAACACATAAGATTCGCCAGCGGCGCGTAGAAGTAGTCAACTGGTAGAATGAGTCAAGTGAATTCCACAATGAATCTCCAACTGCAGGATATCTACTAAACACCCAACGCGGTCAGATGTCGCACAAGGCCGAATTTAATGTGGGGTATCAGGGCCCGTAGGCTCGGCCAAAATTCCCTTCGTCATAGCTTCGTCTGGGGATCCTCTCTTCTTGGAGGCAGAGATTTTGACCATCACAGCTGGAGACGTATCTCCAACTGCAGGATAATTACCAAGCACCCAACGCGGTCAGATATAGCACAAGCCCGAATTTAATGTGGGTTATCTGCGCCTGTAAGCTCGGCCAAAATTCCGCGTAGTCCCGGATAAAACGGAGTCGGGTAACTGTTTCCCCAAGACGAGACTCTGCCTTTCGTCATAGCCTCGTCTGGGGATCCTCTTTGCTCGGAGGCAGTGGGTTTAACCAGCACAGTCGGAGACGGATCTCTAACTGCAGACCAACATACAGCATTTACTACTATATTTATGTGAATGAGGACATACCCATTATCGTCCGTAGGTATGCTACAACAAAAAGGTTGATAAAACGTAAAGAACAAACAAGCAGAAATCTAATTGATACTTTCTGATTGCATTTTATTTCGGTTATTTTTGATTTGCGATCGTATTTTTGTGATTTTTTGTTGTTGAAAAACCGCTTCCTGTAAGATCACTGAAGTTAAACAACATCATGCCTGGCCAGTACATACATGGGTGACCGCTAGGTAATAACAGGTGAAGTATGATTGTATGTGCAGGCGATGTAATGGATAACACCACGGAATTCTTAATAGGAGAGCTGAATTCCATTTCCAGTTTGGGCACGTTATATTCAGTTACACGCAAATAAGATTGGGAAAGGCATGAATCCATCTCTTTTCCCCTAGTGTTAGGGGACCTTACCCATAATAACATAATGGACTATTCCATACGTAATAAAAACTGCGCCTCAAAAGAAAGCAGGGAGTTCAGTCTGAAGTCTGGAGTGAAGGTATATAGAATAACGCCAAATAATGCGACGACATCAACATTATCACCAACAGATATCATATTTGCTAGGAAAATCAGATCAGCTTTCGATAAATTACTACCAAGTAAAACAAAACAAGTAACACAGTCCTACACACCAAAAAGAAAATTCCTCCCAGGGGAAAAAGTTTTTTTAAGGCATACAAAAATAATACCTCTTGCTGGGAACAAGGGATAATTGAGAAAAGAATTGGCAATATGATGTACATAGTTCAAGGAAAAAAATTCTCACACAGAAGACACGTAAACCAAATAAGGAAGAGACCGTTACAGGATGCTAACGGTCCACCTCAAGAAGAGGTATTGGACACGATTTTCGACACATTCAAGAAAATTGTCTAGAAAAAGAAAATTTACTGAACCTTTGGAAACAGATCCAAAGAAAAAAAAGATATTAAAAAACCCTGCTACGCAAAATTTTCGGAAGTGGGGTGTTAGGGGACCTTACCCGTAATAACATAATGGACTATTCCATACGTAACAAATATTGCGCCTCAAGAGGAAGCAGGGAGTTCAGTCCGAAGTCGGGCGACCAGCTGATTGGCTGATCGGTTGAACTCTCTGCCTTCGGGCGGGGAGGAACCCGAAGGAGGCTACGCCGAAGGGCGGAGTCTCTTTCGGGGTGGTAGACCGACCTTGAACCCGTTTATACGGGTTCAACGGGCATATTTTTGCCCGAGCCCACGGGCTCGGAAACCCCACGGGCTCGGAAACCCCACGGGCTCGGAAACCCCACGTTAAACCGGCCTTGTGCCACATGATGCCTTCGTGGGGGGGGGGTGACTAAATACCGTTCAGTCCGAAGTCTGGCGACCGGCTGACCGGCTGATCGGTTGAACTCTACCTTCGGGCGGAGAGGGACCCGAACGAGGCTACGCCGAAGGGCGGAGTCTCTTTCGGGGAGGTAAACAGACCTGTAACCCGTTTATACGGGTTCAAAGGGCATATTTTTGGCCGAGCCCACGGGCTCGGAGATCCCACGGGCTCGGACATCCCACGGGCTCGGAGATCCCACGTTAAACCGGCATTGTGCCACATGATGCCCTCGTGGGGTTGGTGACTAAATACTGTTCAGTCTGAAGTCTGGAGTGAAGTCCGTCAGGAGTCTGTCAGTCAGGCAGAGCAAGCGATTCACTCAGTCAGTCAGTCAGAGCGAGCGAGTCACTCAGTCAGTCAGAGCGAGCGAGTCAGTCGAGTCAGAGGCAGTCCGAAATAGAGTCGCGTTCAGACAATTACTACTAAACCTGATTGTTCGTACTAACACTTTCTACTTCTCTGTATATATTCCTGTTTGTAATATATCTGTGTTATTCCATATCCGTATTGGAGTTCTTCTTTATTGGTTCTACCTTGGACTATCATCGTGGTACAAGGAACCGGACCATAACACCTACCTATGCGTTAATTAGTAAATGTATCACTAAAACCAGTATTATTTTCCCCCACAAAAAAAAAAAAAAAATACATACAAAATATTTAGATTTCGTAATTAAATAACCCATAAAAAAATAGCCACAAAAACGTATTTATCTCTGTTTTATTGAAAAACAAAATCCATTCATTTTTCTTTCTTTCAAATGATTTGCATTTATCGTCCTTTCAGATTTTTTTGGTATGTGTTTGATAAATCTTTAGGTTTACCGCCATTTTCTTTCACTGTCTTTTTGTACGCCTCTAACTTTTGTCGGCTGCTGCGCAGATCACCCCTCCCCGCTAATCTCTTTGTTTTGGTGCTCATAAGAAAAACATAAACCTCCAACTTTCGCACTGTGTCATCGCATTATTTATTTCCTTTAGTTGCTCTGATTGTTCTTTATGGTTGGCGACTTCTCTTTCAAAGTCACCGATTTAAATATGCGCAGTACTACAATTTTTGTTTTTGCTTCTGCTTTAGCCGTATGTTTCTGTATTACAGTCACCTTGTTTGTCTCACTTTTTTTTTAACATAGCGGTTCATACGTTTATTGCTATTAATATATGTTGCCGGCTACGTTTTCATTGTTTTCATTGCTACCATCTTTGTCATCATATTCCTATTTTCGTCATTCGAAAGATTATCATCGTCTTCCTTGTCATTTTCTCTTCAATTTCATCATCGCCATTAACATTTTTGTATTTGTTTGTCATTATCAGATATATAATCTTTCTTTTCGTAGTTTTTAAGCTTGTTATTTTCCACTTTATCGTTTCTAGATTGTTTCTCATATACTTGTATTCTGTATAAATATTTATTTTTTGTTATTACCATTATCATCACAACTGTCGATTCTTTTCGTTTCGCTTCGTCTACTTTATTATCGTTTATTGTACTTTTTTGATGACTTTTCCCCAATCATCTCTTGCCGTTCATATATATATATATATATATATATATATATATATATATATATATATGTGTGTGTGTGTGTGTGTGTGTGAGCGCCTGCACGCGCGTGTGTGTACATATGTGTGTGTGCGTGTGTGTATGTGTGTGTGCATGTGTGTATGTATTACAATGAATCATTTATACAAAATTAATGCATTTTAAAAATTTAGCGAAGGGATTTTGCCATTTTTATATCATTAACTTTACTAATTTACTTTCGTCTGGAAAATCCTGAGGTGTTTTGGCTTGTAAATGAACAAACCAATACCCAAGGAAAAATAAGGGATAAAAAAAAGGAAGAACTAAGAACATGGAATTGAGGCGAAAAAAATCGGCCAGAATCGTTTAATTTTTTTTTTATTATTGAATAAATATGTATTAAACCGTCTTGTTGTTGTGTTATAGTTGTATTATTATTATTATTATTATTATTATTATTATTATTATTATTATTATTATTATTATTTTTAGTCACGTGGTCATTGTTATTGTAGGCTATTTATATTCTGTTCTAATTTTACCTCCTTGCCAGTGTACCCTGATGGTCCGCGTAGGTGAAACCTAGATAGGTTTGCCGGGCTCTTTAGGTTCAAATTCATATATATATATATATATATATATATATATATATATATATATATATATATATATATATCCAGTGTACTATGGATAAATTGTCACTGTTTTACATTTTTTAAATTTCGCGCATGCGCATTGTTTGTGTTTTGAATTTAATTTGTCGCACACGGCTTCCATATATCATCGCCCAAGTCTTTGCCCAAGGGAGATTACCCCAGTCTTTCTACCCTGTTGAAAGCAGAAAAGGAATGTTTTGTCCTAACAGAGCGCTACAATTATCTTCCGAGATGCCTATTACTTAGATTTTATTTACGTCTACTTCACCCGTATTTGAAAAAATACATCTTTTCTTTTACAATCTCTGCTCTTTTCCTTCTTCCTCTTTATTCTTAGCACACCACATCACTTCTCTCATTCCTACGCTCCAAAAATCTAAGAGAGAATTGTTTCAATCTTTATTCTATTTCACTTTTCAGAGGAACCTTTTCTTTTGTTTCCTGGCATTGATTAAATTAGCTATTACTCATTGACACATCTTCTATTATCCCGAAACACTACTGTTGATTATTGTTTTCTTCAATACAAGAAATCCTTCAATCTCATATACATGCCGGTGACGTTTTCTCTTCCGGCTGTCATTGTCTTGTTTTATGTACATTGAAAAAGAACGCATTTTGCTTCCTCCCTACTGACTCACTTCTGTTTGGATTGTCTTACTCTATCTCCTCTGATCGGATCTGCTTTCTCGATTTCCAATTTCTCTTTTTTCTACCCGAATTACAAAGAATAATGCTTGTTACAAGTTTTGTATTGCCTGCATTCAACGCAATAATCCAATCTCGCTTACCTTTGATGCTAGTGTTTTATACTTTTTCGTTTTCCAGTAATTTTTACTTATGTTTCGAAAAATAAACTAAAAACTTGCTTTCTCCTACATATTTATGATAATTTGGCATTTTTTCTTTTCAAACGTCTTATGTTTCGAATTAATATGTAGATACATATATCCCTGCCCCTGTCTCTACAAATATATGCTTATGCGTTCCTTTCAATTTGCTGATATGTTTTAAAACTTTTTACGTTATTTTTACCTTTCATTCTGAGAGTGGGTTTTACATAATTCTATAAATTTACTTTCTTTTTATCTTCTGCAAATCATCCTAAACATTTCTAAATAGTTTTTTTTTCTTTTCGAATTATTGAGGTGTAATATTTTTCTTTTCTTTTTCGATTTAATTCTTATAAAACGGGCAAATTCGTTTTTGCTTTCTGTCTCTCTAATATTTGTTATCATTGTGCGCCATCTTGTATTTAAGTGTGTCTCGTTTTATTGTGTTGTTTTAATGTGAATGGAATTCTGTTTTGATATATATTTGCTAGCTCCGTTTTGATTGTAGGTTTATTCAAAGAGTGCAGATGAGACGTTAACTCGACAATTTCTGACGCTCACAAAGAGAAATATTTGCTTTAAAATGCATTTTGCTATTTTTGATTTTTTACCTTAAAATAAAAAAAAAACAATATCCCGACTGATTTGCTAACATTGCTCCTCCTTCTCTTTCTGCTGCTCCTTTTTCTTCTCTACCACTTCTTTATCCCTCTCTTACTTCTCATCCTCTTCCACCTCTACCTTTCTCATTTGCTTCCTCTTCCTGCCTCGCCTTTCTTCTCCACGTCTTTCTTACCCTTCTTACTTCTCATCCACTTACTCCTCCTCTTTCTTATCCGATTCTTCTTCTTTCTCCACCTCTTCCTCCTATCACTCTTTCTTCTCATCCTGCTTCTCCTCCTCTTTCTCATCTGCTTCCTCTTCATCCTTCTTCTCTTCCTTCTAATCCGCTTCCTCCTTCTCTTTCTCATTCGCTTCCTCTTCCTGCTCTTCTACACCAACTCACTCCACCCTCTACACATCCCGTAGCACCATTAGATTGCCCCTCGGAGAAACCTTTCCGCGTGATATATTATTGTTTACAACGTTGTTTTTTTTTCCGGAGTGGAGTTGCCAGCCTCACATCTAATCAGTTTTGAACTTAGCATCGTCCTTCATCTTTCCATCCAAAGCTAAAGAGTCCCGTCTGCTCTACTATTTAACCAACAAATAGGAGGGAAGACAAACTTGGCACGCCGATTTCGCATTCCCCACCAATAAGATTTATCCAAAGTTCTCATGCTTTTCATTTTTCCTTGGTTGTATGCAACATCTGGTTTTTCATTCAAAGTATTTCTATCGGTTTGAAGATTGCTTTTGATTCGAAAACATTCGACATTTTAGAATATCAAAACTGTAGCATAGGGCCCATATCACCCTGCTCTAATGTAACTTAGAGTAAACAAAAGAAAAGCGTTAATCTTTTAAAACACCAAATGTTTTCTAGAGTTGACTATCAACTAAGACTTTAACAGTTATATCGAAAGAATAATAAAAATATCCAAGGGATGCAGCAAAAGTAATGCCTTTTTCGAGCTGAGTCGATAGGACAACGTAGAGCAATTGAATGGGCATCAGGATCACCAGACCTAACCCTACCAGAGTTTTTTTTTTGTTTTTTTTTTACGGGATGTAATGGATGATCATGTTTACTGGTTGAAACCAAAAATAATTCTTGAATTAAAATAAGTAATTTTTGATAAATTATCTGAAATTAATGAAGACATTTCATAAGTGTTTTGTAGAAGTTTTGCTGATAGGGTAGAGTTGTGTATAGCCAACTTATCTCGCTAGATTAATCCTGATTTAATAATGAGTTCGGTCCTCACTGAGTTCCCCATAATTTCGTTTCGGTCATATTTTTTCATGTAACAATACTTATAAATTTTCTGAAACTAATGTAATTTATTTTTGTTCCTGTTAAGGGGTCCACCCCTTTTTCATACAAGTGGACTCGCCTAGTGTGTACTTATACTGCTGCCGGTGAATACTCGGGAGTTCAGTCAGAGAGTGATACAGTGAAAGAGTGATAGTGTGAGGTAACCGCTTTGTAGGAGTCACAGTTGCGAGCACGTAGACTCAGAAGGAAGTCATACTTCGATAATGAATTTCCCAGACTGTATATATATTATTATTATTGCTACTAACCGCATTTCTGGATCTACTAACCGTATTACCAATTGTATTATTACGTCAATACATTTATTTGCTATATTTCATTCCTGCGTTTGTCATTCATTTGAGACCGGATTTCATCTCGGAATCCACAACAGTTCCATAAAAGTTAATAAATAAAAAAAGGTGTTAATTTTGCCGCACCCTATATATTGTCTATAACAAGACAGCTTATGCGAGAGAAAAACAACCATAGATTTTAATAGGGCGTTATTTTCATTGCCCAGCAGTGAAGTAATTGTGGACAGGTTTCCCGCCATCTAAAAATTATAATCACCTGTTATAAAAGTGTTGGCTGTGAACATTAACGTCGTTGCTGATTGACAAATGCGAATAGTACATTTTTAACTGTCGCTATATTGGTTAGTAATAAGAGACTTGCTTCTATCCGTAAGGGTTTTGTTCTTGAGGAAGGCTATCAAACAGATCTGACGAAATGTTTTAGTAATAGTCATGAAAATGGTAAAATAATCGTTTCCATGCAGGAAACATTCGGTATTCATTTACAGTTAGTGTCGGATGGTAATTATAAAATCTTTTTTTTTTTTAAATAGTTTTTATTTTCAGGAAAAAAGGCTTCAAATAGAAAAGAAAAATGTTACACGTCAATAATTTGGAAGGAATAATCTATTTAATAATGTTTAGGATGATTTGTAGAAGAGGATAAAAGGAAAGGAAATTTAGAGAAATATGTAAAAGACGCGCTCAGAATGAAAGGTAAAAAGCACTTAAAGAGCTTTAATATATACGCACTAAAGATTATACATACATCTAATATTTCCTTATATCTTTGTTTTGTCTTTTTGGTCGGGGAGTGCAGAAAGTACAAAGCTTGATTACATCATTATTTATTACATATTTGATTATATTTATATTTATTACATATCTGATTATATCCTATTAATTACAGATCTGATTATTTATTGCATCTGATTTTACATTAGCGACCTATTTCACTTGTTTCTGCAGTTGGAAGTGTAAAAGTAATGCGTTTTTATTTTTTGGTAGAGATCTTCCTTTTTTTGTTTTTGTTTTGACTTTTAAAATCATTTCACTTTAAGCAAGGCAACAGAGACACTAACATTGAGTATTAGTGATTCTGAGTGTAAAATAATATAAGAAAAAAAATTATTAAGGAGAGAAAACACGAAAAGAACACAATTTAAGAGGAAAAAAGCTAACGAAGGACATAGAATTTATATTTTCGAAAACCAAACCTGACTGGAAAGCAAGAAGCCGCAAGAGAATTCCACAAACGAAAAGTGCGAGAGAAGAAACTGTTAGTATAGAACTTACGGTTGCGATGTAAACTGTAAAATGATGAGACCTATTTGCCAGTCTAGTACTGGCCTTACATTTGTAAAATCTAGGTATCAAAGAGGACAGATTATCAAAACAATTACCATGAATATATTTTTAGAAAAGACACAATAAAAAGTGACTGAAGCCAAGATACCAAGTCAAGGCGAATAAAATTGCAGATTCTTCTTTGTATTTCATCAAGAATTTCTAAATGCATAGCAGAAGTACCTGACCAGATTTAACAGCAATATTCAATGCATCAATATTATATTTGTAAATATTAAAAAAAAAACAAACAAACAAAAAACCGCGTCTATTTTGGCCACTTTCCATGAGGGGATTGGTGTGAGACACCACTGTGAGAGAGAAGGGAAACCTGTTGACGCCCTCTGAGGGGATTGGTGTGAGATACTTATATGAGAAAGGAGGAATTTGGGAGGACGAATCCCTAAAGAACCCTCTAAAGCAAAAAGTAATGGACTTCCAAAAATGGAAAGTGTTAAATTTTCCTGTCCGAAAACAAAGAAAATCCTTATTGTGGATTTAGAATTATCAAGGAACCCCAAACCACGACAAGCCCACACCCGGTTTTGGTCGGCGGCCATATAAACAGATACACAGTTAGTTGCAGTTGGAGTTGGAGTTGGAGAGACGCAGACGCAGACGCAGACAGAGTTGAGCTGTGAACTCGGAGACCAGCCTCGCAGGAAGCTGACTGAAGATCCGCGCATCCCGACTTCGACTTCTAACCAAGAACAATTTATTTTTGAAGAACGAATTAGACTCAAACCACCAAAAAAAGTTTTGCGAATATCGCCTGAAGACACCAAAAACCAGTTATCAAAAAACAACTTTAGATATTAAGACTCGCCTAACAAACACAAAGTGTCACGAATCCATAGAAGCGGTATGGGAGAAAGACGCAGTCCTGTATTCAGCACCCAGATATAAAAAATATTTTTTATTCTTTTTTTTAACACATTTGAACTTTTCGAGTTGTTACTTTATTTTCTTTTACATATACTTGTGCGGTGTTACCTTTGCTCGGATTCGGCTTGCATTACGGCCCGGCGACCGACTGATTTCGTCTGCCTAAGATCAAATCACAACGTGGGTAGGTTAGACTAGAAATCAAAGCAGTTACTTCGGTAACCAGACGTTGGAGGCGAGCTGGGAACGACACAGCTGATACCGAATCTAAGCAACTTCCTATCCGAATCAGCCAAGGGTTAGAACGTCACATATGGTGCCGTGACAGCAGGATCACGTCACATTTGGTGCCGCGACCAATACCAAGTCACATTGGACGTCACGGGATAGCACGGACGGGGGCAGAGAGAGGCCGGTCGCGGTGATGTCAAAGAAGGAAGGTCAGTGATAGTGAATTCAAATAATAGATACTGCTCTACAGTAGACCCTGAACGTGAGGAAGAGAAGATATATGTATATGTATTTACCGAGTATACTTTCATCTGGTACAAGACTATGTGTATGGGGCATAAACAGTAGATCGAACTTTCTCTATTGGTACTGATTCCCGAAATTACCTCGCGTAATCACCGCTTTACAAGACGATCCTTTTTCTTCTTTCATGTGCCATGATCATTCAGGACGTAGGCGATCATGATTCTTCACAATATCCACTAACCATAGCAGCTCTCAGCAACGCTTGTCCCTTTACCATTTACCATACTTCATTCATCTAGCCATTCATATAAACTCTTCTTTCATATTCTTCTTTGTATTCCATCAAGAATTTCTAAATGCATAGCAGAAGTACCTGACCAGATTTCACAGCAATATTCAATGCATCAATATTACATTTGTAAATATTTACAAAACCGAGTCTATTCTGACATAAGGATAAATTAGTTAAGCAACCACTTTCCGTGGCTTTCGAAACTAGCTTTCTCATCATCTTTTATCTGGTACGCAAGAAACCGAAAGAGAATTCTATTAACGAGAAGTGCGAGAGAAGAAAATGTTAGCATAGGACTTACGGTTTAACTGTAAAATGACGAAATCTTGTCGCCAATCTAGAACTGCGCTTAAATTCATAAAGCCTGTTTCTCATCGGAACATTTACCATGAAAGGATTTATAGAAAAGGTACAGAGAAGCAACTTTACGGTGGAGGGCATGTGGTTGAAGTCGAGACGGCATGTCAGGACGAATAATATTGGTGGTTCTTCTTTGAATTTTATTAAGGATCTCTCTCTCTCTCTTCCCCCCTCTCTCTCTATATATATATATATATTATATATATATATATAAACGTCGAAGCACCACCAAAACAGATGTGGCAGTAATATGGAATGCATGGATATGATTATATCCATTATATAGTAATTTTGACTGTAAAATGATGAGATCTTTCTGCCAATTTGTAATTTATTTTGTAGCATCAATCTAAAAGGTGTGATGAAGGATTTTCTTTCAAATTCCATTAGCTTATACGTTTGACGCCATTCTGAATCATTTATTGGAGTAAACTGTTTTGTAGAGACGTTAGTTCAGACATTTCAAAATGCCTCAAACGCCATGTGAAAATCTAAATCTGACGAGACTATTTAAGTACATGACACTAGTTTACTGGTCAATAGTTTTGTTTATAGCATCTTGTAGTACTGGAAAAAGTAGCGTGGCTACTGCAATTTATCTTGTGATTACATTCCTTGTAATGATTTTGCTATAACTGATTCTTCGTATAAAGCATAGAAGTAGAACAAGAATGCAAGTAAAGCAACGTCGAGACTAGTCAGTACCTAGATGGGTGACCGCTTGGGAAGACATTTGCTAATGGCTTGGATGTGCGGGTGGGATAAAGGATAATGGCTTGGATTTGTTAATCGGACAGCCGAGTTCCAATGCCTGTTAGGTTCGTTATATTTACTTACGTGTATATATTCTTGGGAACGGTATGAATTCAACTACCCACCACCAAAAAAAAAAAAAAAAAAAAAAAACTGGGCTGATTAGTAAGACTTGTATCACTAAAACATTTTTAAAAATCTTAACATTCAATGGGTCGATAAGCCGGAGAAAAAAAAAAGCGAACAAGAATATCATTAATATATAATTCTGTTCGATGATCCTAAGAAATTATCGGATGGATTTAACTTGAAAATAGGAGGATAATGATGAAGATACCTGTTCTAGATATTTCCTGGAAAAGCAAAATGATTCCATCCTGAATTATTCCATTGGACAGTAGTTGGTTCGTGGATTTGGAGATATAGTAATTATGAGTTCAATCCCTGGGCCAGACAGTGTGTATATGGATTCTGTGTAAACAGGGCGAACAATAACTGTACCGTACTAAAAATACAAACTAGACGAGAAATCCCTAGACATGGGCATCGACACTAGAACAATCTACACCCTGTGCATTAAATAAATGGTTAATTTCAGAATTACCCATAGGTTACCCAGATTGACATACGAAGGTCGGAGTGCCAAACGGCCGAAACGTTGTGATGACGTAACAAAGATGAGGACAATAATCCGTGTATAAAAAGTGTAAATAGTAAAATGACTTTATTAATACTTTGTTTTTTATGTACCATGTCATTTCAGGACTTAGGCGATCATGGCTCTCCACTCTTCCCTCTATACCTTGCAGCTCTCAACAAGTTCCTCTATCACCTCCACACAAAACAAGGTTTTTTCATTCACTTGCTTAAGACCCCTAGGTATGTCATGCGTTGTTTTCCCTTGTCTCTCTTTCCCTCGACCCGTGAGTATCAGATTCTCCAGGCCCTCCTTCCTCATTATGTGTCCCAGATACTTCAGCTGCATCTTTCTGATATTAAGTATAAGCCTCCTCATTGTTTGCATCCTCTCTAAGATATCATCCTTGCTCACACGCTCGGTCCATGATATCCTTAGCATCCTTCTGTAGAACCAGCATTCGTTGCCGAAAAAAATGACAGATGTCACGGAACAGCTCAGTATTCTTTTCATTATTACCAAAGAAATCCTCCTGTCTCGCAATACTGTGCCCAGCTTTTGGAATACGTCTCTGACCATTCCAGTACGTCTAAAAATCACAGCGTCGCACTTACTGTCCTCTGTCAAAACGCTTCCCAGATATTTAAACTTCCGCGTCTGCTTGATTCTAGTGTTCCCGACCTGTTCCACTGGGTATAAATTGCGTAATGGTTTTTTTTTATAATTTGATAGAAGGAGACTCATTTCCAGTACATTCCAATAGTGCAACTTCATTTTCTTTGGCAAATATGCTACCACCGCTCCGACTGTCAAAGAGACATATTATATATTGGACACAATGCATTTCCGGAAATAATATACCCATCGCATCACTTGTCTAATTGCAAGCATTAAAGAGAGACAGATGTAACAAAGGGAGGCGCATTTTATATCGAATGGAGCTGGAAATCAAGTGATGTAGCTGTCCCAGTTGGGGATTTTATTGAAAATCGATAGGGAATTTCGACTCGTGGTTTTCGTTTAATTTTGATTTCGTTTGCTAACACCGAGCAGCAGTCCAAGTTCTTCCTATTTCCTTGCCTTTTATCATCACAGCTTGGTTTTCTTTCCACACACAAGCCTCTTGGTAATTATGTTGTCCTTTTTACCACCCAACCTCAATATATATATATATATAGGTGACATCTTTAATTAAGTTTTCTTCATCTTCTATCAACTTCTATTATTAATATTATTTTTAATTCATTTGTTAATTTTCCATTCTTGTTTTTCATTCCTTATAGCACTTTCGGTTGATTAACTTCTTTGGCTTTAGACATTTCTTTCATTCTTTATTCGTCCGCTGTATTTTTTCTTTTTCTCTCTTTCTGTCGTCACTAGCAGAATGCAATTTTCATTTGTTCTATCAATTCCTTTCTTTCCCACTTCGTCGGTTCAATTCATTTAACATTTCATTCTTCTTACATTTATCTTTTCCTTATCTATCTATCTATCTATCTATCTATCTATCTATCTATCTATCTATCTATCTCACACTGTTTATATCTATCTATCTATCTATCTATCTATCTATCTATCTATCTATCTCACACTGTTTATATCTATCTATCTATCTATCTATCTATCTATCTATCTCACACTGTTGATATCTATCTATCTATCTATCTATCTATCTATCTATCTATCTCACACTGTTTATATCTATCTATCTATCTATCTCACACTGTTTATATCTATCTATCTATCTATCTATCTCACACTGTTGATATCTATCTATCTATCTATCTATCTATCTATCTATCTATCTCACACTGTTTATATCTATCTATCTATCTATCTATCTATCTATCTATCTATCTATCTATCTATCTATCTCACACTGTTTATATCTTTCTATCTATCTATAGATCACATTAATAGACTAAAATCCTTGAATATGGAAAATAAAGCATGGATAGTTTAGATTTCAAATAACTACATACACATATACACGTCATTTTTTTTTTACAAAAATATCTAAAAAGTCACAAATCAACCATCCACTGACAAAATTAAATATATATATATATATATATATATATATATATATATATATATATATATATATATATATATATATATATATATATGCTAATGTTCTTTTACTTTCAACGGTAATTTTATAGACAGAAATTTGGCTTATCAAATGGGCTGGACGCTCAACAAAGTATAGGCATGCCTCTGCTTAGAATTTTTGTAATTCGCTCCCATTCATTGCTTTCTCCCTCAAGATGCAATATATTTCTGATACATAGACGATACCCTATTAATATGCACATACGATACATTCCTAGCAGAACTTGAGAAATTAAATAGGATATGTATATACAGTCGATTTTATTTATGAAATAGAATCACACTATACTTTATCATTTCTCGACATAATATCCATACGCTTAGATAGTGGCGTACAACTGAAAGTCTATAGAAAATTCAAATATGAACGACGTTATACAATTCTACTTTCATTACAGTAATAAAATCAAACCCGGAGAAACAATATTAAAATCTTATCATTAAAAGGCTTTTCCAATTTGTCTGTTTTCTCCAAAATATCAATAAACATCCCATCACCAATATTGACTACTTTTCGCCATAAATATACTAATATTATTACTATTATTAATATTAGAAAACATTTGGTCTATATTGAACTAGCAGCCTTTCGGTTGAATATTATAAAATCTTTCTCTTAAAAAATAAAAATACAATTAAAAAAAATTAAAAATACTCTAATACCCAAATTATTAAATCCTAGAAAATGCACAGGATGAAAATAGAAAAAAAAATCAACAGAAAATAATATTCGTGACGACTCTGACAAAATTAGGCACATCAGTTTACCTACCAAAGCCATAACAAACATCATTAAAGACAGTTTGTCTAAACTTGATCGAAAAGAACTTTTTATCTGCTTGTAATGGGCTAATTTCAAATCCCACAGACATTAACAGCTTTAATGCAAAATACAGCTGTGTCCTTTCATTTCGAGCGGAAGTTACCGAACTAGCTTTAATACAAATCTCACTGTTTTGTATTTCGTTTTGACCTGAAGACGCCAACCTATCATTCAAAAGCTAAACTTGTTGTCATTAAAAGATCTTTCCGTTTTCACTCATAGCTCCACACTATCTATATCAATAAACGATATTGAACACTTCCCACCATAAATATAGTATAGGTAATAAATATAGTAATGGTAATAATAGCCGTTTCTTTATAAGGAAATATTTAGGATATATTGACCAAGCAGTCCGTGCAATTTTTCTCCTAAAATAATATTTTTCAGCAAAATAGGTTTTTCAAGACCAATGTTATCATTCTTTCCAATAGTGAGAAACATAACTTTTTGTTTGAAATAGTGTGGAACGTTAACATCTTGATAAACACATGCTCTCTCTCTCTCTCTCTCTCTCTCTCTCTATATATATATATATATATATATATATATATATATATATATATATTCTTCACAGGGAAAAAATATATATTTATCTCTATATAATAGAGAACCAAAAAAAAGCTCTGCAGATTAAAAAATGTCTTATTTTCACTGAGAACTTCGAAATATTTAGGCATAATTTTCAGGACTGTAGTGAAAGTTGTCACATTACGATCAACACTCCAGTTAATATATTATATTTCAGGTATGAGCATTCCATCATCTAAAGTGCTATATATATATATATATATATATATATATATATATATATATATATATATATATATATATATATATATATATATATATATATATATATATATGCAATATAATGAAAGACTCTTCGGTAAAACTAATAGTGTTCTCTCAATCACTGTGTGTTTATCTAAACATAAATACGCATGAATTCACCTCCGGACCTGCCGTATGCCAACGGCCGAGGAATAGAATCTTCGACTGGCGCTAATTCAGCCGGGTTTCAATACTAGTTAGAGGCAAACCGGACGTCTAGCCACACTGATGAGTTGCGAAACAGTTTCTCTGTGGATGACTGACTATATATATATATATATATATATATATATATATATATATATATATATATATGAAGAAATATAGTCATAAGATGTGCTATATTTATAGGATAAAGTGCTAAATATCAGAAATAGAGCGTATGTAAATATAAAAGTGAACATAGAAGTCAACACTTAGAGGCGACAGTCTGTTTCATGCTATATGCAATCGTCAGGTCATATCTGTCTATGTTTCTGAGATGAGGTATTATGTACATCATTTACATTATTCGGACTATTGTGCTCATCTTTGTCGCCATATTTATTACAACGTTTGGGACATTGTACGCTCCGGCCTTCTCCAGTAATTGCATTGTCGAACTGAACCCTTTATTTCGCTCACTGGGGTAGACTGTTCAAGTTCCACGTGCCCTGTTTAATGGATGTCAGTTATCAGTTATCTCCTGTTAATTCCCCTCTCCAAGTTCCCACTGCCATAACCGGGTATTGAACTCACACCCTTTAGGTCCTGTCACTGGATCTAACTAACGCCACTGTGCCATGTGTTCTGTGAGCGAAATAAAGGGTTCAGTTCGATATTCCAAGCACCTGAAGAAGGCCGGAGCGTACAACGGTCGAAACGGTGTAATAAATATGTCAACAAAGATGAGGAGACTGGTCCGAATGATGTAAATAAGGAAAGAGTCTGTTACCACATGTTGGGTATAAGTTACCCTTTTATATCAAAACCGCACAATTTTCGAAATATTCGTCTGGATAAAATGTTATATTGAGAATGTAGATTTTTTTATCTTATATTGTCTTCATTGAAAAGATGGTCAAATTATACTTAATTTTCTTCAATGTCTTTTTTCTTATATAGGAGAAAATAATAGAAACAAACTTTTTGTTCTTTTACGTCACGTATTTCTTAATATACGACTATTATTTCAATTGCGACATATAAAACAATATTATATTTCTATATAATTATTCAATACAGCAATACAAAATCGTGTTAATATCTTTCTATCACTAAATAATGTTAATATCTTTCTATCACTAAATTTTATCAATTAATATACGGCTTTTAGTTCTAAATTAGCCCAGAAAGATGTGAGAAAAACAACAATTTCATTTCTTTTAGCAGTTTTAAAAAACGACATTTTATCTGAAATATTCTTTTCCTTACCAGTAGACATTGTAATTATAGGAAGTGAGGAGACATGATATATATATATATATATATATATATATATATATATATATATATATATATATATATATATATATATATATATATATATACATGTGTGTGTGTGTACCTTTCCCAGCAATCCATTTAACCCTATTTGAAAAAGAGAAAATTGATTGAATATATTGAAAGAAAAACTGAAATTATTAGACAATATAATATTTTTAAATATTGGTTTCATTAGATAACCTTTGCATATGGCATTATTAAATAATTTAATACATTAGTAGATCTAATGTACAGATTACTTTAATATGGAATCCATTAATTACTGAAAAAATCATCAAAGAATATATTTCATCAGAGAAATTAAATTACATTGATGAAATAACAGCAAAAACAGCAATCCACAGGTGATATCTTACAATCCAATGCGTTTAACGTAAGAATACTATTGTCTATATTTCTGAGATGAGGTATTATGTATATTATTTACATTATTCGGACTATTGTCCTCATCTTTGTTGCCATATTTATCATAACGTAATGAGTTATCCAAAGGTACCCATTTATCTAATGATTGGAAAACTAGGAACGATACTATACACCGAACAAAATCTTACCTGATATAGTTTGGATAACAGACCAAACGAAAGTTTCAGAAATCAACAAAAATGTGACTTTTTTCATCAGAAAACAACAACGATAATTAGTTTTATTATGTGATATATTGTACTCTAAACTTATTGTAATCTAAACTTATCTTTCCTTCTCAATAAATTTGGTTAGTTTTTCTCTCAGAATTTTCTCTGTGACTTTTTGCATATTTTCTATTTCCTTTTCCTCAATCTTGCCTTTTTATTTTGTTCTTTCCTTTTACTCTTAAGTTAATTAATATATTCCCAATTGCCCCCACTCTCTCCCTCTTTCTTTCTTTCATACTCAAGTTACAAACGTTCCTAAGTAGTGAACAGGAAGACTGTCATATTTCATGTCAGAAATTTGGCAAAAGAACAATT
The DNA here is from genome assembly GCA_963932145.1 of Acanthosepion lycidas. Lineage (NCBI taxonomy): Eukaryota > Metazoa > Mollusca > Cephalopoda > Sepiida > Sepiidae > Acanthosepion > Acanthosepion lycidas. Next base: position 127,081,544 of record OZ010582.1, read on the forward strand.
TATTTTACTTAGAAGACCCAGAGGGAAATGCAAAATTTTAGCGTTAAAATACTCACACGTGATTCGATATTCTAGAAGGTCAAAGTTTTAGGAATTTTTATTTATTTCTTTTGCATATTTCGTTATCAATCTACTTTACTTGCATTATTGCCCAGGAGAGTGAACTGAAAAATATTTTGAAAAGTCACAAAAAAAGAAAAAAAAAGAAAAGAAAAAAAGAGCCATAGTTGCATTTAATATTAAAAGCGAAAATAAATCCTATCACTGCTTATTTTGGCAAATCAGAAAAGGAAACATACGAAATAACGTTATTGATATTATAAGAAATTTTCTTATAAATTCATAGCCCTATATTAAAAAAATGAACGTCAGGAGCATAGAGAAAAGGTAATTCATAACAAAATAAGAGAAACAAACGTTTGTTCATTCGGGTTTGATTTATCTATAAAAATATGTCGTTGATATTATCTTTTATAAATGCTTTTATTTTATGGAAAATATAAATCCTAAAATGTAATCATTTCCTAGTAAAGGAAAGATTTTCCTAATAAATGGTCTTTTTATCTTATAAACCAACTTCAAATAATCTGGAAAATCATTGTTCAGAATAAGAACTGACTATTAAAAACATTTTAATTCAATGACGCTAACTCTTTATGGTATTAATTCATTAGATAGAGTATAATCCTTTAATTAATCCCTTTAAATATGAGACATTTGTTAAATTTATCATCATTTAGAAATTCGAAAACAAAGAAAAAATGCAATCAGTTAAGTATATTGGTAGAATTTGTTGGGAGAATTAGTCCTCTTGCTAGTCGCCACATACGGTCAACGATGAAATTATTGTTGCTCGATTTAATTTTGCCAAAATATTCTTAGACAAAGAAAATTGCTTTTGGGAACAAGTACTATGGAGTGATGAAACAAAAATTGAAATTTTTGGACATAATGATGTAGAGAAGATTTGGCGCAAGAAAGGTGAAGATTTCCTCCCAAGGAACACAATGGAAATATTAAAACATGGAGGTGACTCTATGATGTTTTGGGATTGTTTTAGCTCAAGGGGAATTGGAAAATTAATTGCAGTAAGGGGAATAATGAAATATGCACACTATATAAAAAATCTGGATGAAAATCTCCAACTATCAGTGCAAAATCCTCATCTAGATCGGCGATTTCCATTCCAGCCTGATAATGATCCCAAACATACATCTAAATTGGTGACTGCGTGGCTTCAGACAAAGAGGATTACAGTTCTGCCATGGCCTTTAATGAGTCTTGAATTGAATCCGATTGAAAATGTATGGCAAGAATTAAAAGTTTTAATAAATCGTCGGTCACCAAGAAACCTTCAGGAATTAGAACGTGTAACCATTGAAGAATAGAAGAACATCGCAGAAAATACTTGTTCAAATCTTATAAAAACAGTAGAAGACGATTGCAGCGAGTTATAAAGATGAGATTCCATGCTATTCACTATTAATATTGTGACAATTGTCAATTTTTCTATTTTTAGTAGTGTACAAATAATTTTGTCATTTCCCATTTTATATAATTCCCATGTCAAATTTGTTGTTTTTAATAAATTGATCTGAAAACAGAGTTTTATATTCCATTTTTGTGCTTATTAACAATATACACAGCCTGGCATCATACGGACATTAGATTCTGATGGATAAAAATATTCAAATTTTATGGGTGTACGAATAATCTCATTGTTGAGTGTATGCGATGTATATACTGACATAATTGAGAAATAACTTTAAAAAACATCAGAATTATCAACAGTAACGTAAAATGAATTTCAGTAAAACGGTAAGATTTTAGGAATATAATGAAAACGCGATGGGATAAGTGAAATCATATATGTGGACCTACAAAATTCATTGCCATAAGTCGTGAGATGGGAAATGAACATTAAAAAAAGAATCACAACACCAAACACAAATTTATTGACATTTTTCACTAATAAAACCAAAATAGATATTAAAACATAGCAATTTACTATCGACGAGACAACTGATTCATTTGATTGTTTATGCTAGGCAAGTCAAATTTAGAATCATCAAATGTACAGTTTACACAAACAAATAATCTCTGATTAACACGATAACCGAGTAATACAGCATCTTGAATTCTAATAAGGTTCGGAGGTTTCATCTTTTATGGCGATTTTCTAAGCATAGCTTTGATGTGGTACAAAGTCGAAATTATAGAGCACCCAGTGAGGATCGAACTCATTACAGTCATAACCTATCTAGCGAGACAAGCCTGAAACTATGGCAGAAGGTCAATGAGCCCAGAGGTCCTAATTATTTAGGGATTCCTTTTTACTTTTAGTTTTCGATTCTTTTTCACGTTTCTGAACACTTTCTGATTTGTTACAAGTTTGTGAAATCAGTCGATTCCTGCTTTTGCCCTTCCCCCAATTAAATTCATTTCGGAGATTTCCATGAGAACGATTTATTGTCTCTTCTTTCTGGTCTTCTGCTTTAGGACAAAATTCTTCAGGTGATGAATTCTTTGTCGTGGCACATCGATTTCCGTTATTCTAATGGACAGCACTTGAAAATCTATGGCAAGAAGTGAAAGCTCAAATACATCGTCGTTCACCAAAAAAACCTTTAGGAATTAGAACGTGTAACCACGGAAGAATGGAGGAAAATCCCTGAAAAGACTTGTTCAAATTTCATCAAAAACCTTAAAAAACGATTTAGGAAAGTTATAAAGATGAGAGGTCATGCTATTAATATTACGAAAATTGTTCATTTTTTTTTTTTTTTTTTTCACACAGTACGAATAATTTTGAGTTTTCCTATTTTGAATAATTCGCCTGTCAAAATTGTTGTATTTAATCATTTCTGAAAATTGAGTTTTATATGGGGGGGGGATTATTAACATAAAAAAAAACTTGTATTATACAGGCATTAGTTTTTGAGAAATGGATAAAAATATTCAAAATTGATGGATGTTCGAATAATTTCGTCGTGGACTATATATATATATATATATATATATATATATATATATATATATATATATATATATATATATATATATATATATATCAGTGTGTGTGCATAAAATAACTGACCATGGTATAAACATGATATATATTATATATGTACAGGATCTTTTTTCTCTCTCTCTTTATATATTTATAAATATATATATATATATATATATATATATATATATATATATATATATATATCAGTGTGTGTGTGTGTTAGTGTGCATAAAATAACTAACCATGGTATAAACATGATATATATTATATATGTACAGCATCTTTTCTCTCTCTCTCTCTTCATATATATATATATATATATATATATATATATATATATATGCGCAATATAAGTTATAAAGATGAGAGGACACTTGAAGACATAATTATGTAATAATTCATTTGTGAACCTGATAACAAAAAAATGCGTATCTTTTGGGAGGGAAAATCAGAGTCATTGAAAATGTCACTGTCATAAGAAACAATCCATTCGACTTCGAAACCCTTAATGCTATTTGCAGGAATATCTTTCATGCTGCAAAGATCTACTTCTAAAATCATTCCTATTGATATTTAGAAAGAACCTGACGCCTTTTAATGCAACAATCTATCATGACTTTTCACTGTTTTGTCTTTTGAATATTTCTTCATAGAATGTTCGAGGACATATTAGTTTAATCTGCTACTGAGATTTTTGACTTTATACAATACTTGATTCACTTAATTTATCTCATCAGATGTACAAAGAACAGGGGAGTTTTAAGTTTTATTTATAATTATCTTTGAAGGATCTGAAAAGAGTATGGAATGTAATGTATAATTCAGAGGTTATTTACCAACTGATACAAATTATAAAGCTTGGAGTTATTGAATATACATGGTGTCCATAAAGTTCGTGTGCACTTTAAAATTTATAACTTTATTTGTATTTGCGATAGAAATAATTTGTAAAGAGGATTAGAAAGAAATGAATCTATTCTTTCTAAAATTTTATTGAAATTTTATTTAAGTTTCCACATGTCGTCCATCATTAGAAATACAAAAGGTGATACGATTTTGCAGTTCACGGAAAATATTTTCCAACCAATTTACAGTAATGCCTGAAATCACATTAGTTATTTTAACTTTACTTAAAACTAGGTACATTAGACTTTATATTTTTTACAGATTATTTCTATCGCAAATACAAATAAAATTATAAATTTTTTAAAGTGCACACGAACTTTATGGACACCCTGTATATTTTTGTATTGTCTTAATTGACGACAAAATGATCTACATATCAATTATGAACGCTTTCTGTGGATGAAAGTAATCAAGTATAGTTTTAGAATAGAGCTTAAATATCCTCATTATAAATGGGTGATGGATACCTAGACAGCAATTGCATTAAAACGTTATATTTTGGTCTGCGATGTGATTTCGTCAATGTAAATTCTATTAACCTGAATGAGACGTTTTCTTTCATTTTATGTACTGTATCCATCCATCATTGATATAATGTTGGAAGTTATGGATATTTAAAAACTTTAAGTATTTGCTCGTGTTAGAAAGAAACTGTTTTGTCTGATGTCGAAATTCTGATTAGTATGCGTAAATAAGAAATAAAAATTATTGTTATTCAATGTTAATAAATATGTACGACTTTATATCAATAGAGAGATCAGTGCAGACATTTCCTGAATTAGAAACATTTGCAAATTCAATTCTAATTTAAACGGATAAAATCCATTTATGCAGCGCTGGTTTTGATCCATAATTGATACATTTCATTTACACATATTACTTAAAGACCTGCTGATCAACAAGATGCATAAAATCCAAGGACGGATCACTGAAAACAAAAGCATAAATATCTTCAGAGATGGAACGAATATATCGTATAACTCTTACTAGCCAATAGAGGAGAACTTGCGGTGCACAGAAATATACAAGAACCAATTATGCAATATCGGTTCTCCTATATGTCTGTGAATGTTGGACAATTTCCTCAGAGATGAAGAAGAGACTTGAGACTCCAGAAGGTTAATGCGGATAACGTAGACGGAATATGTGGCGAATGAGGAATTCTTAGAGAAAATGGAAACAAATCGAACACATATACTAATTAAATTTCTAGGATACGTAATAAGGAATGTGAACTTAGAAAATTTGACACTCACAGGAAGACAGAGAGGGTAAATGAAAGCAGCACATAATCTACCTAAGAAGCCTGTGTAAATAGTTGTAAGAACAAATTATGGAATATAAGGAGAAAAAAAAAGATAAATTTTATTAGCAGCTACAAAGGGCGGATAATTATAGAGAGAAAGGATCCACCAACGTTCTGAAGGGACATGGCACACTGAAGAAGAAGAAGAAGAAGAAGAAGAAGAAGAAGAAGAAGAAGAAGAAGAAGAAGAAGAAGAAGAAGAAGGAGGAGGAGGAGAAGGATGAGGTGGAAAAGAAGAAGAAGAAGAAGAAGAAGAAGAAGAAGAAGAAGAAGGAGGAGGAGGAGGAGGAGAAGGAGGAGAAGGAGGAGGTGGAAAAGAGGAAGAAGAAGAAGAAGAAGAAGAAGAAGAAGAAGAAGGAGGAGGAGAAGGAGGAGGTGGAAAAGAAGAAGAAGAAGAAGAAGAAGAAGAAGAAGAAGAAGAAGAACAACAACAACAACAACAAGAGCAACAACAAATTGGTACAATTCGTATGGAAGGTTAACACAGAATGACAAACATCCAAGTTTCTATTTCACAATTCTGTTTCTATTGCATTCTCAATAAGATTTAAATAATTTTCCAAGAATAAAATGTTTGATATGTTTATTTAGTCAAATAAGAATCTAATGTAAGTTTGGACGCTTCATTGGATATCATGTCTATTTGCCAATGATTCTACAATGCGGATTTTGAGAACACGTAAATTCCAGGACGTTTGAGTTGTTCAAAACAGGCGGGAACATTTGAAAAAACCCAATTTTCCATCATGCAGTACTAATGCAATAACGTATATACTTGTGTATAGTATGAGTTTTTTCCTCACAATTTTAAGGTAGTTTTCTACAGAAAAGAACGAAAAGCATTTATTTACTATAAAATATATCCAAAATAATGCACAGTGCTGCAATATTTGACTGCTAGTTTTCCTCAGAAGCTGGCGTCGCATTATACGCGAGCTATATGAAAAAAAAAAGTTTTTCATAAAATAATCAGGGGTAGTACGACACATTAAGTAGACTTATACACGAGTAAATACGGTATCATTGACGAATATTTTTCTTTACTCATTTTCTCCATAACAAAGCGATAAATTCACTAAAATGCAAAAGGGTTACTGTGTGAGAATTGGTCGGAAGCACACACAAAAAACCTCTATACAAGTCCAATAGGCAAACCAATTCCACAAATGCTGACTATATCTGTTCCTCAATGTCAGGTAAGCAACCCGTCTTGCCAAAAACGATTCTGCCCTTTGAATGAGTGTACCGTGCTTTTATGCACCTGACCAGCGATCATTCAGCCAATGAGCGCCCAGAACCAGCCAATAAAAATGGCTACAAGTGACACCACCACTTCTGTTCACACAAAGTGCTGCCTGATTCACCTTCAGTCCGAAGCTCACCAATTCGTCATCTCCACACTTCATTGCAAAACATACACGCGACTCTGGCCCTTTTGGGTTACTCAGGTAAATCTCCGCTACAGGACATAGATGATCACGGCTCTTCACAACTTTGCTATCTCGTGTGGCTCTTAGCAGTTTTTCTCCCTTTGCTAAAGCTCCTGATCCTTGCTCTGCTTAAATAATGCATAACTACATAATTTCACATGACAGTTATCAACTAATGTCATTAAAGAAATGAATATTGGGGTAAAAAAGAACCTATGCCTAATAGCTAAAGTAGTTGCCTATTTATCACCAGCCTGCATCTTTGAGCCCAAGTAAAAACTGAATTAACGTACTTGGAAGATGAACACAACACATTCTTAAAACTCCCTTAGTTTTGACCGACTTAGTTAAACTTTTTTTCATGTGGGACATCTGTGTGAGAACTGGTTGGAAGAACAAACATAAAAAAAAACTCCATACAAGTCCAATGGGTAATACAGTGGAACACAGTCCAATAGGCAAATGAATTCCACAAATGCTGACTATCTACGTTCCTTAATCTCAGGTAAGCAACTCCTCTAACCAAAAACCAGACTCCCGTTTGAATGAGCGTACCGTGGTTTTATGCACCTGGCCAGCCATCACTCAGCAAATGAGCGCCCAGAACCAGCTAATAAAAATGGATACAAGAGACACCACCACTTCTGTCCATACGAAGTGCTCCCCGATTCACTTTCAGTCTGAAGCTTGCCAATTCACGGTCTCCACACTCCATTGCAAAACATACACGCAACTATGGCCCTTTTGGGTCGCCGAGGTAAGTCTCAGCTACAGTTACTGGGACTAAAATCAACTGAGAAAACGTTATTGAGCCTAGAGCATAGTAAAAGAACGAGATTAAAGGAAACAGATGAAAACGATTGATGTTGGGTTTACATTTTGGAAGATCATAGTTGGAAGGAAAACAAAGATGATAGGCGAAATCATGGCTAGAGGTTATATGCACACACCACACAGTAGTAACTCACTTCAAAGTGGAAAGTCAAGCAAAGATCCTCCAGGTAGAGCTGATTGCAGAATTTGAAAAGAATATATGGGAAAAGCATTCTGCTTTATCAGCAGAAGATGATAACAATACAAATCGATTGAAATGAGAAAGGGTGGGGACACACGCTTACAGAGCCGCCAGCAATCACGAGAAGCAAACTTATGAGAGGCTATACGGCGCCTCATTCTATCAGCTAACAAAGGACACGTTTGCAATTATTTCGAACGGAAACGAATGTCATGATCAGAGATATCATGTTGCTACAACTGAAAAAGTAATTCCTGTGGGATAAAGTGGTTGAACAGGCAGGTGTGAATCAAATCGAATCCATCTGGTAGCCCTATCCTAGCACAATGAGTTCAGCTTAAGTAAGCTTCTGTGTCAAGAATTAAATGTGACAGAGGATATTTGATTTAAGACTATGACTTATCGTTGGATACTAAATCACACACACACACACACACACACATATATATATATATATATGTGTGTGTGTGTATGCTGTATAAAAATAATTTTACAAATTTTGGTGGCAGGTTCTTCACACTAATCAAGGAGAAAACTCCATATAAACATATGTCCGAAAATGCTTCGTTTTTGAGTTATTAAGTTTAAAGAGAGTTTACTGTATATGACGCTCTATTGGCATGTAGACTAGGTTACATTTGTCATTCGTGTACATTTGTGGCTTCAACATTTAACGAGTATAGTAGTGAGTTAACTGAGACGTATTCCGTTTAACAATGGCAGGATATTCATATCGTGAGCTGTTAGATAAGATTTTATATACTGTCGCGCAAATGGTAATGGGCACGAAGATGCACAACTATATCAGATTGCGTTTCCAGACCGAAGTCAGCGAAGTCATATAATCATTGCTGCTGTTTATCGTCGCGTTGCTGAGACAGGATCAGTTGTATCACAAACTATGGATCGTGGACGACCGAGATGACCTCTTACTCCTGGCCATGAACACATGTACAGGCTGTCGGAGACGATCTAGGTATCAGCACACATCAAGTGGCCGTAGCATGTCATCAATCTCATAGTAGTACATGGAGGGTATACAAGAGCATCTTTTGTATCCGTATCATTTGCAATGCTTGCAGGCTTTTCTGTCCGCTGTTCACTTACCACGAGAGACTTTTTGTGCCGATGATTGATTGCCACATCTGACCATTCGTTGTTTGTCTCTTTAGTCTTGTTTATAGATGAAACAACATTTGGAAGAAATGGAATAGTTAATTTAAACAATTAAACATTTGTGTGCGGATCGCAATCCCCATGTTAGAATACACCAGCATCAGTTTACGATTAATGTGTGGACTGGAATTTTAGGTGACTGTTTAGTAGGTCCATATGTTCTTCAAACACGTCTTACAAGTGTCTGCATGGACTTCGAACAAAATTTTAGACTTGCTAGAGGAGGTACCCCTGCTAATACGAAGCCGGATGTGTTTAATGCATGATAGAGCTCCAACTCATTTTATCATATTATTCGGGATGTGATGACTGACAATTACCATGAAAGATGGATAGATAGAGTAGGACCGGTTTTATGGCTTGCACGATCCCCGACGTCAATCCTTTAGATTTATATCTGTCGGCCTACCTAAAAAAATTGGTTTATGCAACAGGCATTAATAATGCAGAAACGCTTTATCAGCGTGTCATGAGGCCCTGTGAAACCATTTGACATCGTGTGTGAGTATTTGAAAGTGTCCACCAGTCAATGATCCGACGGGTTTTGTTTATTCATCTTTAAAAGGATCCTCTCGTAATTACGGACATGTTACTTAGCATATTTATTGAAAGAAAAAAGAAACTTACCATGTTAAATGATATTGATTTTAATAATATTAGCACAACGGGGTCATCATGGTCTTGTTTTATCTAAGAAAAAATGTGTTCCTCATTTTTCTAAGACAAAATTGTTATGTTCATATGAAAATTGAATTTTTACGGGTGAAGTAAAAAACGCTAATATTATGTACCGTACAATTTTAAAATTTGAAACCAACCCTTAATAAAAATTAATTATGGATATTGCACAAATGTTTTCAAATGTTTACAGTAGATAGTTTAAAATATGTAGGTTTTAACAGATAGACTTAAATAGTTTCTTTTTAATATTTAGACGTTTTAATAACTTAGTTCATACGTTCGTCCACATGATAATATTTAAAAATGTGCAAAATGTAATTTAAAAATTGTAAAAATTTAATTAAATTGTTTAATGAGACATTTCTTTATATATATATATATATATATATATATATATATATATATATATATATATATATATATATATATAAAATTGAACATTGAAGTCAACACTTAGAGGCGACAGGCTGTTTCATGCTAGACGCAATACGATTGCGTCTAGCATGAAACAGACTGTTGCATCTAAATGTTGACTTCAATGTTCACTTTTATATTTGCACACACTCTATCTCTGATATGAGCACTTTATCCCATAAATATAGCACACCTTAAGAGTATATTTCTTCATATATATATATATATATATATATATATATATATATATATATATATATATAAAGTTAATGGTCAGAGAGAGTTGAATTAGACCAGAGTTGAATATATATGCTGAGAGATAAAACTGACGAGAAATCTATGTTTTATAAAATTCATCTGGAGCAGAATGTCGTTGTAAAATAATTTCCTGAAATTATGTGTAATGTTTTGGGTATTTTCGACAGTCGTTTGTAATTTTCATGGAAAGAAGCTTGCAGTTGAGAGATAGCTGGTAGAATAATTATGTTGTTAAATGTCCGTTTGTTTGAAAGAACATTTTATGGTGTCTGATTAGATTTTAGCGTCACCTAACTAAAGTAACATAGAACATTACTCACAATTTCGGCAAGTTGCTTTACAAGTTTTTACTCGGATATCAACCAACTTATTTGCCATCAGGTGAAACTCACCTATTTCTGTTTAATAAAAATGTTTAAATTGATGAAAACATTTGATGGCACATTTGTCACACAGACCATGAAATATAGATAACAACGAACCACCCCAGACCCTTCTCGTGTCCCTCCCACAGTCAATTTGTAAGTCATGTTGAAAAATCTCAACATGACGTGCCGAAAGTCGAAAGATATCCATCCTAAGAATTTGGTACTTTTTATTCCTTTTACCCAAAGCAAAGATCGTAATGCCACAAGCACGCAGGGGGTTACATGGAGTGAAAATCAAAGAGAAAGCGAAAGATAAGACTGGAGTTGAATAATGATAGGGACGTTTGAGGAAAAGACAATAAAGTGAACAGGTTTCCTAAAGACAAATGATGGCGATTGACGTTGCATTTAAATAGATGAAGATTATAGTTATCACGGAAGCAAGAAACCGGAAGAGATTTCCACAATGATAAGTGCGGGAAAAGAATCTTTTGTAATGGAAGTGACAGCTGCATTTAGTTACTTCAACAGAAAAATGGTGAAACCTAGATGCTAATCTAGCAGCACACTGACTTTGATGCAATCGTGGCACCAGGGAGAAAAAAAAACAAGACTCGTCAGAGCAGTTGACATGAAAATATTTGTAGAAAAGACAGAGGGAAAACACGTTACGTTGGTAAAAAAAATGACTGAAGTCGAGATGCCAGACTAGAGTCAGTTATATTGCAGATGCTTCTTTGAATTTTGTCAAGATTCTGGATCATCTCCAACAGCACAAGAGCACCAGACCAGATGTAGCAACAATAGTCAATGCAAGAACGAATGGCAGATTTGTAAATGTGCAACATGGATTCTGACGAGAAAAAACCTTCTGGTACGACACAGTGACCCAACTTTCCTTGCTGTAAACGAAGTCATTGATTCAATATAGTCGCTCTACTTGATGTCAGTGGTAAACGCAAGACCAAGAAGATGCAGTGTGTTGCACTTCTGGTGTCTAGGACCAGTCATTATAAAACTTAAAACAGTTGCATTACCTCTAGCAATTGCGACTTGATATATATTTAATGAAGATTTAACAGGGGAATAGCTAATGAAAAGTTTACCCCATCAATATGACATTAAATTTATACCAATGTCGAGTTGAACTGATTTGATAACCCTGGTCAAAAACGATTTTTGTTGTCAAGAAACAAAACACGTTTTTAAGTTAATTTAATGGTGCTGACTCCGAAAATGACATTAGTTTTTTATGGTTAGCTACCATTTTCGCCGTATTGAAATTAATCAATTTTGAAAAAAAAAAATCAATTTACGATCTTGGCTGATCACGAAATTTAGTTAATAAACGTTGGAGAAGCCCCTCAATAATTGACTCAATGTAGTCTCTCCACTTCATGTCAGCGGATAAACGTGAGGCCAAGAAGCCGTTGTCTGTTGCTCTCCTGGAGTATAGCATCATCCATGCTGATGACAGTTGGGTTTTGAAGGCGTGAAAATTTACAAGCCATTCCTTGTCCCAATTAACTACTGATTCGAGATCCGTTTCAAGCAGCTAGAAGGGTTACTTTGTCAGATTTTTTCTACTGAGACGGGGGAGTAAATGGTGATGTCATCTGCATAAAGACATAATTGGGAAATGATGGCATCGGGGAAATATTTGAAGATTAAAAACAGTGTATGACCCAGAATAGAGCCGTGGGGGACACAGGCTTTCGTATGATATGGAAGCCAGCCTCTTCATTATAGACATTTATTTCACGATTACTTAGGAACAATTGGATTAAACCAAATATCCGTCCTGCAATATCATCACCTTGGAGCTTGCGTACAACTACAGAATACGGTAGAAACATCTCCGAATTATACTTGAAAAAAATAACTCCCACACAATGGTAAGACATTAGCGAGAGGACACCATTGCCACTAATATATTACGATTATATGGAAGGTATTTCTGGGTGGAATATGTGGGAGATATTTCTGGTTGACATTGTATGTTAACTCGATCTGAGATTACCCTGTCTGATTTAAAGAATTGAGAAATTTGTCTTCATTTGTACAGTTCTTACGCATTTACATTAAAAACAGAAAGTTTTACGTTATTATATACTAATAAAAACACTACATTCACAGAAACACAGACACACATCTATATATTTGTAATATATTGCATATACAGTGCTAGTGTTAATAAAACAGTGCTATTAAGTATATATTAATAAATATGTATATTATCCCTCACCGGAATCTTCAGTGTCGTTCTATCGATGAAGGACAATATATATATATATATATATATATATATATATATATATATATATATATATGTAAAGAAAGAACAGTAACATATATAATCCGGTGTTCTTATAGTATTCTAACCTAAACACTTCTCTCAAAATACTAAAAGCACTTAAAAGAATCCAATAAAACACCTACAGTAAAATGAAATTAATATGAAAAGCTAGAAGATGTAAGCCATTGAATGACCCATGTCCTTTGTACTTACATGAGAAACTATATATTTCTGGATTTATATAAAATATTTAAAAAAATAAAAGTTTACTAAATCAGAGAAATTAATTAGCTATTTTTCCGTCATTGTAAAAAAAATTACTTTAATAATATTTAAATATAAATTCTAAAAAAAATTGTGACCTAGTAATACACATACTTATACTTGATGTGAAAATAATTTTACACACTTTAAGTGATTCTAATACATTTACTTGTTTTAAAAAGAAATATAGTATAATAAAAATTAAAGGTGAATTTTTTTTTTAAAATCGTAGTTAAATAAAACGTATTCTAACCTAAACACCCCAACAAAATCTATAAGTATACAAATCGAAAAAAAAAAAAAATGCCGTAAGAATTTTTGCCGTCAACAATGAATTTTTTTAAAAATCCAGACGACATGCATTTAACGGATGTCAGAATTCATTGAAAAATACATCCCTAACCCTACCAAAACGTAACTAATAACTGATGCAACATAATACAGCAATAATGAACACGCAAACACCTCTTGTCATGATGAATGGATTTTCTCTGTATCTTGGAAACGTGAGTTAAGATTTTTGCTGTGCTTTTAAAACCCAGTAATAAGTTACTCCAAAATTCGGTTGAGGATGAAATGAAACTAATGTCTTTAATTTAATTACAAAATTAAATTCGAAGCTTTTAGCTTCCATTTTTGAAACATGGTTAGAACTGTGTAGCGGAAAAACCATATTTAAATCAATTAATTTATAATATCTATATCCATATCTATATCTATATATATCTATATCGATATATATCTATATATATCTATATCCATATCTATATCTATCTATCTATATCGATATATATCTATATATATCTATATCCATATCTATATCTATCTATCTATATCTATCTATCTATCTATCTATCTATATATATATATATATATATATATATATATATATATATATATATATATATATATATATTTGTTTGAATAAAAACAGACCACTTTAAGGTTCCATGGAAGCTTAAAGTGGTCTGTTTTTATTCAAACATATCTGCTCTGAATTTTACATTGAGCTCTCTAGATATCATCGTCCTTGGGTCTACCCATGCGTATTACCTAGTTTTGCATAAACTATATCTATCTATCTATCTATATATATATATATATATATAAGTGTGTGTGTGTGTGTGTGTGTGCGCCCGCGTGCGTGCGCGTGTGTGTATGTCTGTGTGTGCGCATGCGCGTGTGTGTGCGCGTGTGTTTGGAGAGAGAGAAATAGAAATCAACACTACATGGCCATATCATCCCACATAGAATGTCTACATCGACAATAGCTGCAATGTTCTTACTTCATAAATTTTGGGAACATATCTATCTATCTATCTATCTATCTATCTATCTATCTATCTGTCTGTCTGTCTGCTTTTCTTAAACAAAATAATCGACTTAATTTTGTGCTTTTTTCATTTTTTTTTGTTTTAAAGGAAATCTTCGCACCAACAAAGTTTCCGTGGCTCACAAGAGTACTTTCACTCGAAAGATTAGCTTCAGGGTAGAATTTCTGCATCATCTCCTCACAGACTATCCTTCTCATCGTCTACAGACCGATAGACGACGACAAGTACTTCTGTCTGAGAATATCACGTTCATCTCTTTTTCTGAGAGAGTATCGACCAACAACCATACAAGTAGATCGAAAGTCGCTACGCATCCAATCGACATCACATCTGCATTTCCCTCCCCATCGGATCCAACCGTCAAACATTCAAACTTTGCTTCGTATTTCGATGCTGACATAGTCACATCTTCTCCGTCGTTGCCAGGTGTTTGGACCCAGGTAACAAATAGCAAATCAAAATTGAAATATTGACTTGACTCCATATTTGCCTTTATTTCATCATCATCCTCATCTTCATCATCAGCTTTTCTGTCTATTAAGCAAACTTTATAGATACCACTACACAGCAATATGCAATCAGTTATACAATTATACTAATATGGAAAATGAAAAAATAAAAAGTAAAATGCAGTAAAATCTCAGAATTATTATATATATATATATATATATATATATATATATATATATATATACTTAATACACTAACGCACTAATACAATAATAACAGTCATTACCGATTTATATTTTCGTCTGCCGAAATAAACTTATTCCCAATATGAAGTGATTTTGGTATTTAATGTGTATTAATTATTTGCTCTGTAATAATAAATACATTGAGCTCTTTTTGTGGAACATTTTTTATATTTTATATTGCTATGATCCATTTGCATTATATACCAACGCATACGTTACCTTTACTATATATATATATATATATATATATATATATATATATATATATATATATATATATATAGGTATAGAGGTGGGTAAATCAGATAAATAGATATTGGCAAGTGGACATACGCGCTAGCATGCATAAACAGGTAAGCAAATAATTATATTTGCAAAATTTAATTTAAGGTGTAAGCATAACAATGCTCAATGTTGTGACATATACAAATACCTAGGTTTGGGGTGCGACTTAAATGTCGTTGTCTAACTTATTTTAAATTTGAACTATTAATCTG
Source organism: Acanthosepion lycidas (assembly GCA_963932145.1). NCBI lineage: Eukaryota > Metazoa > Mollusca > Cephalopoda > Sepiida > Sepiidae > Acanthosepion > Acanthosepion lycidas. The sequence goes on from OZ010582.1 coordinate 127,097,197, forward strand.
CGTAAAATCTAGCGTCTCTCTCAGGAGACCGAGTATATTATTATTACTATTTTAAATCTAAGTAATACTTAGTGCCTGATGAGTTGGCAAAACAGCGAAACGTAAGTATATGCATATTCATATTTATTAATATATATATATATATATATATATATATATATATATATATATATATATATATATATAAATTTGAGTAACAATAAATTTTCGCTCAATACATTCAGGGTATTAAATAAGGGACTAAGCTTTTGCCCTAGTCCCCCAAGGTTTGATAAAGACACCTTGGCAAAGGACCTGAAATCCTTCTTCAGAAGAATACGGTTAAAAGCCCACTACAGGGAAAATGATCATACACCTTCCATACTTGAGACATTAAAAGAGAAGGACACTACCTACACCCCCAAAACACAGACATGACTATACAGACATTTGAACTAGCCGTAGCAAATGACATAAAGAAAACAACAGCACGTAAGCTGCCACGTGACAATATTACTGAAGGGGAACGTATAGCCCTCGATACGCTGACACATAATGACCTAATCATAACACAGGCTGACAAAGGGGGTGCGACAGTGATCTGGGGAATCGAAGAATACATTAAAGAGGCCAACAAACAGCTAGCCGACAAAGAAACCTATAAAAGCATATCTACAGATCCCCTTCTAGAATACCAAAAAGAATTAACTAGCTCACTAAACATAATGCTTCGCAACAATCTAATCGACAAGGAAACATACACAGCACTTACACCCACAAACATTACACCTGCTCGTTTCTATCTCCTTCCTAAAATACACAAAAGCAACAACCCAGGAAGGCCGGTTATTTCATCGTTCAACTGCCACACGACAAAAATTTCCAAATACATAGATCATTACATAAAACCGCTAGCTAAGGGAGTAAAATCATACATCAGAGACACAACAGATCTACTGAACAAAATTAATCACATACAAACAGTACCAGAGAAAGCTACTCTAGTGACTATGGACGTTAGGTCACTCTATTCAAACATTAAAAACATCGAAGGGCTAACCGCCCTTCAGGAAGCACTTACTAAAAGAAGAAAACAAGACCCCCCCCCCAGAAGTCATCATAAAACTCATGGAGCATGTCCTTACATTGAATACTTTCAACTTCAATGGAGCACACTACCTTCAAATAAGAGGTTGTGCCATGGGCACCAGAGCAGCTCCATCATATGCTACAATATTCATGGGAAAATTTGAGGAGACCCATATCTATCCAATCATTGGTAGAGACTGCGTATTCTATGCAAGATATATCGATGGTATATTCTTTGTATACACGGGTAGTGATGACAAACTTACCCAATTCCTTATGACCCTAAACACAGTGCACAACTCAATTAAGTTTGACTATGAAAAATCCACAACATCAGTAACATTTTTAGACACCCGCATTTACATAGATGAAAACAGGAAACTACAAACGACACTACACACTAAAATCACCGACACCCACAACTATCTACACTTTAAGTCTTCCCACCCTAAACACCTCAAAGAGAACCTTCCCTATTCACAAGCACTTAGACTCAGAAGGATATGTTCCAAAAATGAAGAATTAAATAAACACATTGAAAATCTGGAGCATCAATTCCCAACACGTGTCTATAAACAACACCTAATCAGGGAACAAATAAATAAAGCAATTTCTACACCTAGAGAAGACACCCTAATGTACAAGATTAAAAATAAATCTAGCCGCATCCCTCTAGTAACCACTTTCAATCCCACTCTGCCTCCACTATCCCAAATAATCAAACGTCGCTGGGAAATACTACATCTCAAACCAGACCTAAAAAAACTGTTTAAGGAACCTGGCCTTCTTGCATATCGTAGACCTAAGAACCTAAAAGAAATCATAGGTAGTAACCACATTTCAGGGGACAAGGTAATCCGTAATAAACTAAGAACAAAAACAACAGGATTTTCCCAACCATGCAACAACAAAAGAAGTTTATGTTGCAACCATGTTGAAAACACGAATTCATTCACTAGCTCAGTCACTAAATCTACTTTCAAAATCTACCACGATTCTAACTGTAGAAGTCATAACATAATTTACCTCCTAGAATGCACACTATGCCAGAAACAATATGTAGGAAAATCTGAATGGCCCTTTCACTACAGAATTAACAATTATCGTAAACGAATTAAGTCGACTCCCCATGAAAAATTATTACCTGTAGAACAACATTTCCGCCTGGAAAAACACGATTTCAAAACCCATGCCAAATTCACTATAATTCTGAGAATAGAAAAGTTCAGAGCAGATAACATTAGAAAGATTTTAGAGTCGCATGAAAATAAGTGGATACAACGTCTAAAAATAAAATATCCAGCCGGGCTAAATCACAAATTTAACAATATATAGATATAACTCAACAAATAAAAAAACCTACCCACATTTCTCACCCACACAAGACAGACAGGCTTACGGAGGTGTGGAAGCCTCACACTTATACACTCACCCACACGAATATACACACTTACACACATCATACGCACTCACTCCCTAATGAGCCAAATGATAACACACACCCACAGCAATACACACGCTTACACATATCATACTCACTCACTCCCTAAGAACCAAATAACACACACACAAACACTAAACAGAGACACGTCCCCTCACCAAGTCCAATAAAACTTTCAAACTGACCAGAAAATTCATAGCAGCATCCAGCTCTTATCTCAAATAACAGCTTAAAAGAGACTGTTTGACCAACACAAGGAATGTTAAAAGATTCATGTTAAAAAAATAAAAAAAACAAATGAAAACTACAGATAAAAGTTCATTTTCTCCATCAAGACATTCATTTCTGTAGTTTAGTGCTATCAGCAAGCAGAAATATTTCTCCTCCCGATGATGGCCATTTCGGCCGAAACTAGTCGAGGAATCTAAATGGAATAATAATAAAAAAAAAACGAAAGAATATTAATCTACAACCCAGTGTGTCTGAGGATTTTAATTTTTTAATTTTTTTTTTATTGTTCAAAATATATATATATATATATATATATATATATATATATATATGTTTGTGTGTGTGTGTGTGTATGTATGTATATATATATATATATATTATAAATTGATTTATTTAAAATATGGTTTTTTCGCTACACAGTTCTAACTATGTTTCAAAAATGGAAGCTACAAATTTAATTTTGTAATTCAATTAAAGACATTAGTTCCATTTCATCCTCAAGCGAATTTTGGAGTAAATTTAAAATTACTCTGGTTTTAAAGACACAGCTAAAATCATAATTCACGTTTCCAAGGTTACAGATAAATCTACTTCAACTGGGCAAGGGTTGTCTGCATGTTCCTTATGTCTGTGTTATTGTATCCGTTATTAGATACGTTTTGGTAAGGGGTAGGGATGTATTTTTCAATGAATTCTGACATCCATTGAATGCATGTCGTCTGGATTTTTTTTTTTAAATTTATTGTTAACGGCAAAAAATTCTTACGGCATTTTTTTTAATTTGTAAATTTAAAGATTTTTGGTGGTGTTTAGGTTAGAATACGTTTTATTTAAATACGATTTGACATATTTTAATTTTTAATTTTTATTATACTATATTTTTTAAGAACAATTAAATGTATTAGAATCCTTTATAGTATGTAGAATAATTTTTACATCAAGTATAAGTATGTACATTAGGTTAAAATTTTATTTTTTTTGTATTTAAATATTATTTAAGTAAAATTTATGACAATGACGGTAAAAATAGTTACTTAATTTCACTGATTTAGTAAACTTTTATTTTCTTTATAAACCTAGTAATATATAGTTTCTCATGTAAGTACAAAGGACATGGGTCATTCAAAAGCTTACATCTTCTGGCATTTCATATTAATTTTATTTTACTGTAGGTGTTTTATTGGATTCTTTTAAGTGCGTGTAGTACTAAGTAAAAGAAGTTTAGGTTAGAATTCATTTTATTTAACTACAATTTTAATTACAACTTTAAAATATTTTCATTGTTAGTTTTAATAGACTATCTTACTTTATAATAGAAGGAAATGTATTTGAATTACTAAGTAAAATAGTAAGTAAAATTATTTTTCCATATCAAGTATATTTATATTACGATTTGTAAACTTTTATATTTAAATATTATTTAAGTAATATTTATGGCACTTACTGCAAAAATAGCTAATTCATTTCTCTGATTTAGTAAACTTTATTTATTTATTTTATTTTAATTTTCTTTATATATATATATATATATATATATATATATATATATATATATATATATATATATATATATATATAAAAACTAAGTAATAAAGTTTCATATGTATGTACAAAGGACATGGGTCATTCAATGGCCTACATCTTATAGCTTTTCGTTATAATTTCATTTTTCAGTAGGTGTTTTATTGGATTCATTTAAGTGCCGGTAGTACTTTTTGAGAGGTGTTTAGGTTAGAATACATTTTATTTGACTACAATTTTAATAGATGTTTAGTTTAGAATTCGTTTTAATAACAATTTTAAATAAAAATTTAAAATATTTTCACTGTTATTTTAATAGACTTTTTTCTTTTTCATAAAGAAAAAACAAGTAAATCTAATAGAATTACTTACAGTATATAAAATTATTTTTCATGTTAAATATAAGTATGTATATTACCTGATCGCACCTTTTTAAATTTATTTTTATTTTTAAATTTTTAAATATTATTTAAGGAAACTTTTTGACAATGGCGACATAAAATAGTTATTTCATTTCTCTGATTCAGTAAATTTTTATTTTTTATAAACTTAGTCTCTGTAAATTTACATTGAGCACTATTTTGTAAAAATAAAAATATCTATAAGAACACTGTTCTTTCTTTATATATATATATATATATATATATATATATATATATATATATATATATATATATATATATATATATATATATATATATATATAATTAATTAATTAATTAAGTTATAAGGAACTTGGTAAACCGAATTGGTAAATCCATTAAAGTGATTTGTTTTTCATTACATATTTATATATATATATATATATATATATATATATATATATATGATAACGTTCATTAAGAAGGAAGCGGGATTGCTATGAAGGCTTTGGGTAGTGTTACTTGATTGGATTCCTTCTGAAAACACAACACTACCAAATTTTGTATTCCACTATTTGTGTCTTCGGACGTGACTCTTAAACTAAGCTCAGTTCAATAGGTCAACAAGTTAGAAAAATAAATCTTTCAAATGAAGCCCAATTCGCCATTTATAGCTCAGTCTAATTACCCTGTTTTGGGGGTCTACTCTACCAAGTATATATATATATATATATATATATATATATATATATATATATATATATATATATATATATATATATATATATATATATATATATATATATATATATTATAGCAAATACTGATTGCTTCATTACTACCTTTGCAGAAACTTTGTAAAGTGTTTTTTCTGTCATACAATCTCCACTAAATTTGGTAAACCACTTTTAAATAATTTCGGAAATTAATTCCAGACCCCGATGCTTAATTAAGTAAAAGATATCTAACAGTTACGTTAAAAAACAAAACAGCATAACTGAAAAAATACTTAAAATAAAGATTTCTTTTAAGATCGTAAATTTAGAAATTACTACCTCACACGTTTTGATTTCCCTTGTTATGTGCCGACACGGATTAATTTAAAGTTATAATATTTGGGTATAATAGAAAAAGTTTCCCTTAGAGATACTAGTTTTTTTTTTGTTTTTTTTTTTGTTTTTAATAAGAAAGCATTATGCAAAGTATTTTCCGATTAATATTTAAATCAAGCGTTGCTTAAATAACGGAATTGCTTGTGTCTTTGAGTCAGGGTGACTAGGTTAGTCTTCAATTGTTAATAACATATAATTATTGAAAAAATACTTCGCAGTTAATTTTTAGTTCTGTCCAATAATTAACTTATTAACAAGCATATCTAATAAATGGAATCAATTTTTATCATTTCGTATTGATCAGAAAGCAGATGAAATATGCCTGGATAAATTAATCAAAATAATTCACGAAAAAAATGAAGCAATTATTATAAGTGCAACAGAGAGAAACAATAGTGATAACATTAAAAAAGATTGTTGTTTTCTTATTGCAAGGTATTTTTATCTTAATTATAATTTCATATTTCACATATATTGCAATTATTTCATGGAATGTGAGCAAAATACATTAGCATTTTAAATTTGAAAACAATTTCAAAACCTTTTTATACTGATTCTTTGGTTGCCTTAGGAGGCTAAAAAACACGAATTCTTGAAAAATATATTTGACTATGTTCTGTTTTCGTCCTGAAATTGCACATTTCGCAAAATAACATACAAATATGAAGAAATCAGGACGAGAAAAATCTGGGCAGTCCTAAAAATAAGACCTAGACGAGATATACCATGGCAAGGGGAGTGGAACGAGAACAGTCTCTGTAGATTTAATAAAGGGTTCAGTTCGGAATAGCTTACTCGGACTGAGATACAGCTGATGAAGGCCGGAGGTTACAACTATCGAGATGTTGTGATAACGACAACAAAGATGAGGATAATAATCCCAGAAATTCAAAGCGAAAAACAATTATTTTTTAAAGATTTTCTGTAAGTTTTTACTCTGTCAGCTTTAAACTTTATAAAAGAGAAGGGTACCTAATAAACCCGTTGGTATCCATTTGCATTTTTAAATTATCAACTTCTGTTTCTTTCAAAAAATCTCCATTATCATAAGAAAAAAAAAAACTTATCATAAAATATTTTGTGCTCTCTGGACTAATTGTACCATGTAATATAGCTTGCTACATGTGACATCTTAATATCTTTGGGAATATTAGTTTCTACGTCCTGATCAGTGTTTTGCCCTGTCATCTGATGTAAGAAAAATAAATATTTCGAGCAATTAAGTTATTTGAAACAGTAACTTTTAAGTGAAGTTATTTCATTTACATTTTAGAAATTTCGCAGTTAAATGTTATTCCATAATAAAAAAAAATGCGTCAAGATCAAAAAAATTATTTTCAAAATAAACTTTAAGAAATTCCGCAAGAATAACATGATTAAATATTACATAATGGTTTGGACAAAAAGGTCGTTCGTTTATTAACTAGAAAAATTGGTTAATAAACTGAAGATAGATGGAGGGAGGGAGGGAGAGAGAGAGAGAGAGAGAAGGAGAGAGAGAGAGAGAGAGAGAGAAGAAGGGAGAGAAAGTATGTGTGTGTGTGTGCGTGTGTGTGTGTACTTGTGTGGAAATAGAAATCATGGTAACAGTTGCACTCACGATTCAAGTGATCCTCAGGCCATTTCATCAGGCATAACTATAACTGTAAAAGCTCCAATGTTCTTACCCTATCTATCTATCTATCTATCTATCTATCTATCTATCTATCTATCTATCTATCTATCTATCTATCCTAGTCTATTATGGTCTATCTATCTATCTATCTATCTATCTATCTATCTATCTATCTATCTATCTATCTATCTATCTCATTCTGTTCATTCATACATATCTATCTATCTATCTATCTATCTCATTCTGTTCATTCATACATATCTATCTATCTATCTATCTATCTATCTATCTCATTCTGTTCATATCTATCTATCTATCTATCTATCTATCTATCTATCTATCTCATTCTGTTCATATCTATCTATCTATCTATCTATCTATCTATCTATCTATCTATCTATCTATCTATCTATCTATCTATCCTAGTCTGTTCTGTTCTGATCTATCTATCTATCCTAGTCTGTTCTGTTCTGTTCTGATCTATCTATCTATCCTAGTCTGTTCTGTTCTGTTCTGATCTATCTATCTATCCTAGTCTGTTCTGTTCTGATCTATCTATCTATCCTAGTCTGTTCTGTTCTGATCTATCTATCTATCTATCTATCTATCTATCTATCTATCTATCTATCTATCTATCTATCTATCTATCTATCTCATTCTGTTCATTCATACATATCTATCTATCTATCTATCTATCTATCTATCTATCTATCTATCTATCTATCTATCTATCTATCCTAGTCTATTCTGGTCTATCTATCTATTCTAGTCTGTTCTGATCTATCTATCTATCTATCTATCTATCTATCTATCTATCTATCTATCTATCTATCTATCCTAGTCTGTTCTGATCTCTCTCTCTCTCTCTATCTATCTATCTATCTATCTATCTATCCTAGTCTGTTCTGATCTATCTATCTATCTATCTATCTATCTATCTATCTATCTATCTATCTATCTATCTATCTATCTATCTCATTCTGTTCATATCTATCTATCTATCTATCTATCTATCTATCTATCTATCTATCTATCTATCTATCCTAGTCTGTTCTGTTCTGATCTATCTATCTATCCTAGTCTGTTCTGTTCTGATCTATCTATCTATCCTAGTCTGTTCTGTTCTGTTCTGTTCTGATCTATCTATCTATCCTAGTCTGTTCTGTTCTGACCTATCTATCTATCCTAGTCTGTTCTGTTCTGATCTATCTATCTATCTATCTATCTATCTATCTATCTATCTATCTATCTATCTATCTATCTATCAATCTATCTATCTATCTATCTATCTATCTATCTCATTCTGTTCATTCATACATATCTATCTATCTATCTATCTATCTATCTATCTATCTATCTATCTATCTATCTATCTATCTATCTATCTATCCTAGTCTATTCTGGTCTATCTATATATCCTAGTCTGTTCTGATCTATCTATTCTAGTCTGTTCTGATATATCTATTCTAGTCTGTTCTGCTCTATCTATTCTAGTCTGTTCTGATCTATCTATCTATCTATCTATCTATCTATCTATCTATCTATCTATCTATCTATCTATCTATCTTTTGGTCAACGCAATACTTATCTACAAAGATGAATTAAACATTTGCATGTATACGAAGGATCCCCCCCCCCAAATATTTGACGTCCCTAAATTACACAGAAAAAAACACATAAATCTGTGAAAAACAAAATGACAAATCATAAACAGGATTTTTTCAATAGAAACAAAGAAATGAAAATACTGAACTGTTATGTAATATCTGCCCTCCTATATGGCAGTGAATGATGAAAAAAAGAATTGAAGTATGAGAAATGTGGCTCTGTAGAAAGTATTCTGGGAATATCACGAACATGTGATCAATGATGCAATTTAATTGAAAATACTAACAAAAAGACAATTTTAGATAGAATCAGAAAGAGACAATTGACATTTTTTAAAAACCATAATGTGGACAGATGGATTGGAGAATTTGACCTTCACAGGGCATAATGAAGGCACGAGGCGCGGAGGAAACAATCGAATAAGCGAGTTAAACTTGTTTGTTTGAATGGTTGAAAGAACAGCGATTAGCAGAGATAGCAAAAGACAAACTACACTGAGAGCTAGAAAAGAGGTTGTGGATAACCGTGATCACCCACGTTCTCAAAGGGCATGATATATAAAAAATGAACTTACATAGAATTATATTCAGTACATTAAATTGAATTGTTTCTTTGTGATTCGAGTTCTATTATAGCTTCTATAACAGGCTTCGATTTAAGTCCCCTGCGTTATTAACATGTGAATGAATTACATTATATTTCAACCTCCTGTTTCAGCTGACAATCATTGCATCCTTCTCTTCCTCGCCAGTAATTTTTTTTTTTTTTCTGATCAGCAGTTTGAAAGGTTGCTTTATTTTGGTTTGGTTTATTTTGTTTTACAGCATATTAACCACAGTGGGTAATATAATGCCGACAAGATTTTTACGATAGTTTCGTATAAATTGAATTTTTTTTTCAAAAATGCATTATTGGTAATATATTTTTATAATATACTGCCGGTATGTTTTTCAAAAATGTATTTTCTTAAAGTATTGTTGGTATTTTTACTATAAAACTCAATATTTATACTTTCATTGACCCCAATTTGGGGGCTAACTCTTTTCCCATAGATGGGGACTCGACAATGATTACCACCCTGGGCCAGGGTGAACCTGGAAACAAAATCAATTAAGACGTGGTTCAACGCATCTTTAAACCTTCCGATCAGAGGCTGTGTTGCCGGATGAAGTCTATCGTCATACCCAGGACAGTTTCTTTACTGATAGATCGATTAATAACCAAAATCGTTTATCTTTCGTTTTTTTTTTATCTGTTATTATGTCTGCAAAAGACTACATTTTCCTGAAAATTATTCCACTGGTTTACCCAAGCCTTGTGAATGGGATTGCGTAGACGCAGTTGTTTGGAAGATTTCGGTTGTTTTTCTAACACAAAGTCGCAAGTCGTTTAAGGCTTTAGACATACCGGCCTGTTGATATTATTGTTCATGCAAGATAATCCCATTCGACAGAGTTACAGTATAAAACCACAGGTTTTCTTTGTGAGTGCTGACGAAAGATAAATGTGCCTGAGCTGGCATCTGCAACAAAAGGATTAGCTAGATTTCAGTTTTTAGAGACAGATTATTGCCGACTACTAATATCTATTCTTCTTGTATATAACGAGACACTTCAGGGTCTTAGACGATCATGGTTATCCCAAATTCGCTGTCCTTTGTAATTGAGTAAATTTTGTCTTTTCGTTATCTCCCTTAAAACCTGTTCTGCCATCCATTTACAGAAAGACTTTAAGTTGTGCTCTGCTTCCTTCTGTACTTCTTGCCTTCAATAAGTCTTGTGAGTATTAAATTTTTCAAGTCCACTTTCTTCATTATGTGACCTAGAAATTTTAACCATCTCTTTCTGTATCTATCTATATTTCTGAGATGAGGTATTATGTACACTATTTACATTATTAGAACTATTGTCCTCATCTTTGTCGCCATATTTATTACAACGTTTCGGCTTCAGTATCTGTCTATATTTCTGAGATGTGGTATTATGTATACTATTTACATTATTTGGACTATTGTCCTCATCTTTGTCGCCATATTTATTACAACGTTTCGGCTTCAGTATCTGTCTATATTTCTGAGATGTGATATTATGTATACTATTTACATTATTAGGACTATTGTCCTCATCTTTGTCGCCATATTTATTACAACGTTTCGGCTTCAGTATCTGTCTATATTTCTGAGATGTGGTATTATATATACTATTTACATTATTTGGACTATTGTCCTCATCTTTGTCGCCATATTTATTACAACGTTTTGGACGTTGTACGCTCCGGCCTTCTTCAAGGGCACATAGTACAGTGGATAAAGGCGTTAGTTAGATCCAGTGACAGGACCCAAACAGCGTGAGTTCAATATCCTGTTAAGGCAGTGCAGAACTTTCTGAGGGGAGTTAACAGGACAGAAATGATAACTAACATGCATTAAACATGGCACGGAGAACTAGAAGAGTCTACCCCAGTGAGCAAAATAAAGGGTTCAGTTCGACGTTCCAGTCACCTGAAGGAGGCCGGAGCGTACAACAGCCGAAGAGTTGTAATAAATATGGCGACAAAGATGAGGACAATAGTCCGAATAATTTAAATATTGTACATCTCTTTCTGCTGTTAAATGTACACCCTTGTGCAAAATAATTGAAACAAAACGAATAATTCCGTTATTATTTACGTTTTTTGTAATTTTCCCGTGAAACATGCCCCAGTGCACATGTTAGTACTTCGTATGTCCATTCCACGAAGTCGTTCCTTGCAGATGACGCCAGATTCTCAATTGGAATAAAATCAAGAGAGTTTCCAGACCCGTCTATAGTACTTTGATTTGCCCACTGCTAAGTCTTGCCATTATGTTTGTGCAGCGTTACAATTTTTCTACGCTTCGTTGGAGTGATGGCCGTTTGACAACTAATTGAGAGTGGAGACAATAGTGTCTGAGGTTGATGAAAATCTGAAGCAATCACGGATGAAGCAATATTTTTCAAGGCCAAACAAATTTCATCACACACCTCGAAAATAGATCCATATTACTGCACACCAATGCAAATGACCTAATCTAAGGAAAATATAGAAATCGATTACACCCTGTTGTTTGAGTGGGTCTAAAACTAACCGTATGGTGAAAGAAAGCGGTTGTTTCGATTAATTTGCACAGGTGTGCAAGTGCTATTTTCTTTCAAATTTTGTCGTTGCTCACATGTTTAGTCCATGGTGTTCTCACGATCCTTCTGGAGAACCAGTTTTCCTGTTGCTTCAAATCTCTTCTTCATCTGCGGCGAGATTTTCCAGCATTCATTGTCATAGAGAAGTTCAGTTCAGTCTTCCTTTCTTTGATTCTAAAAAAAATTTCATCCATCTTAAACTGTTCTTAATATATTAGATTTTGGTACCTACGATTCTAATTTGCAACCACGGTTCTTCGTTCTGTTAGAAATCAAACATCCTCTCAACTTCCAATTCATAATTAGTCTTTTCTTCACGCTTTCCCTCACTATCTTCTGTGGGTATTCTTGTAGTGCCCTTTCTGTGTCTGCTTTCAACTTAGTGCTATCTACATTTCTCCACTACTACTACTACTAATAATAATAATAATAATACTAATTCTACTAATACATCTACTACTAGTCGGTAAGACAAAAACATAGAACTTTCCTGATAAAACGTCTTTTTAAAAATAACGTTATTTGATTGATTCAACCATTATTTGAGGTCAGAAAATTTTTTTTTATAATTTTTTATTTGGAAATACCAATGATTTACTGATACAAGCCTTACTAATTAACCCATACATGGTGAGGAGAAGAGGGGTGGTTCATACATTTTCCAATTGTATTTGCGCGTAAGTCAATATAACGAACCAAGCGGCAAATGATACTCGGGTCTCTGATTAACAATTCCGAGCCATTATCCATTACAGCACCACAACATCCAAGCTTACAAATCCGGGTATACCCAAGCGGTCACCCATCTAGGTACTGATCTGGTTCGATGTTGCTTAATTTCGGTGATGGTGCGAGAACAAGTATAATGTTCTTCTTATGACACCCATTCATTAATGTATTTAATTTTAATAACGTTAAAACATTCGCGTGGATTGCATGCTTGTCAATGAGTCGTCTTGTTCATTGATCAGCCACATTAATTTCACATATAATCTGACTAAAAACTTCAGGTTCAAAAATTAAATTATTTTGACTCGGTCAGTTAATTTTACGACAGATCAAAATTTATTTATTCAACAGCTAACTCATTACTTGCATTATTTACATTGTTCGGACTGTTATCCTCATCTGCACTGCCATATTCACAACGTTTCAGCCGTTGTACGCTCCGGTCTTCTTCCTAAGGACACATGGCACAGTGGATAAAGCAGTTGATTAGATCCAGTGCCTAGACCCAAAGTGTTGTGAGTTCAATAACTGGTTAAGTGGTGAACCAAACTTGTAGGGTTGAGTTAAGGGGAAATAACTGAAGCATCCGGAAGAGGGGTGGCAAGTGGAACTAGTACAATTTACCCCGGTAGACAAAATAAACGGTTTGGTTCGAAATTCCAGTCACCTGAAGAAGGCCGGAGCGTACAACGGCCGAAACGTGAATATAGCAAGGAAGATGAGGATAACAGTCCGGATGATGTAAATAATGCAAGTAATCATAATACCTCATCTCAGAGATATAGACATAGCAAAACCATTATATTTTATTTACTTGGTTTGGGGAAAATTAAATATTAGTTGTTTATATTTGAATCTAAAATATTTTTTGGTTTGGGGATGGGTAAATTTTATCGTTTATATTTGAATGTTTAAGCATTCATTTCTTTGGGGAAAATAAATGCTGTTTTTTATATTTGAACTTATAAGTATTTATTTGGTTTGAGGATAGGTAAATACGAGCCGTCTGAGTGTGTAGAAATCAACTTGGTTCGTGGCTAAGTAAATAGCGTTCGTTCATATTTGAGTCTTTACATGGTTTGCGAATAGATAAATATTGGTCTTTTATATTAGATTCTAGAAACAATTATTGGTTCCAAAATATACAAATATTTATGGTTTATATTTATTTTCTTCGGCGGGTGGGGCAAGTAAATGTTGGCCGTTTATATTTGTGGCTAAAAACATTTACTTCGTTCGGGGATAGACAAATATTATTAACGGTCACCATACGTCACAAAAATTATTTTTTCCAACTTGCCTAATTTTATTCTTCTATGTATTGCGGCCCTTCAACATGTGAGAAATCATAGCTCTTCACAATTTCCTAAACGTTATAGCTTTTAGTAAGGTTTGTTTTTTCACCCTTCCCTTCGATCACGTCTTCTGCCATTCATTTACTCAAACTCATTAATTAGATTATTCCCTGTTTTCACCTGTTTTTTTTCTCTTCTGTGTGTCCTACAAGAGTCAAAATTCACCAAGTCCTCTTCCTTTGTTTTATACTGGAAATTTCAACCGCTTCCTTATAATTCTATGTAAAACGTCCTTTTTAAATTTTCCTTAAAACTTTATCTTTATTCATATGTTCAGTCCATGATATTCTCAGCATCCTTCTGTAGAACTGCTTTTCTTTTAACTTAAGCATTTTTTTCATCCGTAAAGAGATTGTCCAGCATTCAATACCATATAGGAGGTGTGACCAGCTTAGTCAGGCTATGACCAGCTAAAATAATTAAACCATCAACCATTGATTATTGCGTGGAATTATCCAGTCGAATTAGTGTGCATCGATGATTTGGTTTTTGATTTAGGATTTACCGGATGTTAAGCTGAGCCGAACCGAGACGAGCCGAGCCGAGACGACCTGAGCCGCGGCACTAACAAGGAATTCAGTGAAATGGTTAATTATCTTTGATTGACTTTTACTTCTTTGTTCTTGTTAAGTATTTATTTGCAATTATAAATAAATACTGTTTTATTTAACATTGAAGTCTTGAGTTAAACTTAATTTCTGTTACCTCAAAAGTCATTTCTTCATAGATGAGGACTTATGTTTCATAACAGACAAATATTGATCGCTTATATTTATTTCGTTCAGGGGCAAGTAAATGTTTGTCGTTTGCCTGTAAACATTTACTTATGCCATATAGGAAAAATATGAGTAACTACAGACAGAGGATTGAGGATGACATTCTGGACTTATGAATATATATTTTCCGCCAGGTGTATAAATAGCAGTCATTGTCTACTAGCTGCAGTGGACACTGAGTGTCTATTGCGTGGAACTATCCAGTCGAATTAGAGTGCATCGATGATTTGGGTTTTGATTTAGGATTTACCGGACGTTAAGCCGAGCCGCGCTACTAACAGGGTATTGACTGAAATGATTGTCCTTGGTTGATTTTTTCTTGTTACGTATTTATTTGTGGTTATAATTAAATACTGTTTAATCTTACCATTGAAGTCATGGGTTATACTTAATTATTAACGGCCACCGTCCGTCATAAAAACTTAGTTCGGGGATAGGCAAATATTTGTATTTATATAAGTTTATAATCATTTACATGGTAGGTCTTACCTTTTATTTTTCTTACATGTGCTAAGTTCCTCCAAGATCGAGACGGTCACGACTCTCCACAATTTCATGTCCATTTACGTTGTCATATTCTCGTTTTCAGTGGATGAAGTTGCTATCCTTAAAGTCTGGATATATAGGATATTTTATTTAACTATATTTTTTACCTTCACATATTAAATATGGTTTTGTTGAAAGAAGAAATAATTGACTTTTTCTGGGAAGGAGAAGGTCTAATTAATGAAACTCAAAGATGCAACAGACTCGTTTGAACGCATAAAGACTTTTTTTGCTAAAATTGACGGCAATGTGAAGTTATTGCATCACGTTCACAAGAATCTTGCAAAGCGCATCAACCTTTGCATCACAAATAATCTTAATATTCCAGTTCAATAACATGTTGTTGAAAATTACATTTCTTGAAAATATGTATTTCTTTCTGTGTCCTGACTTTGAGAACACCCATGTATATTAGTCCCCATCGACAGGGTAGCGGTGAATTTAATTTTGTGAATATGATGTCATAAACAAACGTCTTCATAGTTACATGGGGTTAGGAACAATGTCGATCATTGAAACTATATTCGATGCGAACGCCAAAGATTCACAAACACGCAACTGGATTTTATTGTTTTCTAGTTGCGTTACATGTGAGAATTGTATATATTCAAGCAAAATACAAAGGATTTTGTTTCAAGGTCAAAAAGGAAAAAGGGAGTATCCCATTATTCATGTGCGTAATGTCTTATATATGCAACTCTTGTTTATTTTATTCAGCTATGCCTATCAACAATTTAGTCGCTACATACGATCAGCCCACTCGATAACGGTTTTTTCTCATTAACAACCAACCTGCGTATAGGATTGATTCTGCTTGGCTCAACAGCTTACAATGTTAATTTTCATTGCATAAATGACTATTCAGCGTATGTGGACAATAGATACTTCAACCGATCTTGGCTGACCAACGTTATTCAAATCTTCGCCCTAGTTTGGCAATGGCTTCTTGAATTTTATTAGCAATAGAATGGTGCATATCCGTCAAAAAATTATCATTTCCCATTCTCCATGCATACTAAAATGAGGATAGCTTTTATATATATATATATATATATATATATATATATATATATATATATATATATATATAAAATATTCATGGTTTACACATAAATTAGGACGACAATATCACATAAAAAACATACACAGTGTAGTAAAAGAAGTTGGGAAGAAAGAACGAAACATTAATTGCAAGAAGACAGAATGCATGGCCCTTAGGAAGAAGAAAACAGTCCAGGATGCGAGCTACACATTTAGGATGAGTTGAGTAATAGAAAAGTTATTCTACATCAAGTTTGCAAACAATGCCGTGGACAAAGCATATCAGCAACAAGGAAATTTCAGAGAACATGAAAAAATAGAAGTTAAATTACGTATCAGTAATTTATTGGAACGCATAATGAAAAAAAGAATACTTAGTTTAACAAGAAGTGGACATATTAAAGGTAACAAATATTAAAGGTAACAAATGCAGAGAGAAACATCAAGTATTTTACGTGTCAAGCTTGTGTAAAGAAACACAAAGAATCCTTAAAAATATGAACTCTACATAAGGATGCTGAGGATAACATGGGCGGAGAATGTGCTGCAAACATAATTAACAGTTTAGTTATTGTTTATGGAAACGCGTCACAGTAAGGAAACGGGCCTGTAGAATTATGACAATTATAGAGAGAAGCTAGACACAGTCCTTAGTGACAATAGCCTGAGTGGCATGTCAGCTGCTCTTGTGAATAATAATAAGGTTACTAAAGCTAGTTCATTACAGTTGACAGAATATAGCAAAGTTGTGTGAAAATCTTCAGACGAGCCGTACTTGTAATTTGATGCTATCACTGGACTATTCAACGCTCTATGCAAAATGGGTTCCCAGAAAAGTGACAAACCCATGCTATCAAAACGCTTTTGAAACTGCACAACACGGATACCGTTCAGAAGACAATGGCGTTCTCTAATGTTGATGAGAAGCAGATAATAGATTTCTATTCTTTCATACTCGTGTTCACACAATATTACACTCGTGAGCCCATCAAGGTAAAATTTTGCTATTAAAATGGTTAAGATTATAGAAGTGGTAGTAGGAAGAAAAGATTAGATGCATAAGTTGAGGTTGATCTGTAATGACAGCAATATATATTATGATCACCTCAGATGATGCCAGAATAGACCTAGCATTCAGTGTCATACAAGGCCATCAGAGTAGCCAGTGTGCTGACTTGGAAGATAACCTCTTGCCGCCGGCTGAAGACCCGCCTAATACGTGAAAACATAGTCGACCCAACAGTTCCATGCATGTACACCCGTAGAAAAAAATATGAGAGGTAAATATATTAAGTCTTTTGCACACTCACGAGAAGAATCTTCGTGCGAAGAAAACCCTAAAGACACACACCCAATCGTCGATATTAAATTGACGAAGACCGGAGTTAAAGAAACATTAATTATACGTAATTGTAATATACATTATTACTCTAACGGAGACAATATTATTTTAATAGTATGTTGTAGCGAAACTATTTTCTTAATAAATGCGCTACGGGGCGGCGCTCCTAACATTTTTTTTTAAGCGTTTCACCCCAAGCAAGGTGGGAAGCCACAAGCACGCAAGGGGTTACAGAGAGTTGGAGCTAGAGCAAATAGGAGTGATAGAGAAAAGGATGAAGTAAATGATAGGGGATAGATCAGGGCATCCTTCTGTAGAACTTCATTTCTTTTGCCTTAAGTCTCTCCTCTATCACTGATTGCTCATCTTTCACTACCAAATAGGAAGACCAATACAGCACAACGATTCAGTACACTTTTCTTTGTTTCTAATGACATTTTCCAGTTCCTTAAAGCACTGGATTAACTTTTGCAAAGGATCTTTTGCTATATCAATGCACCTTCAGATTTCAATGTCGCATTTGAAAGGTCGGCTGTTAAAACATTTCCTAGATATTTAAATTTTTCTACTTGGTAACTCCAATTTGTAATTCGAACGTGATTTTTATTTTGCTGACAACCATAGATTCTGTCTTTTTCCAGTTATTTCATAGTCATCTCTTCTCGTTTTCCTTTGTAAAAGTAAAGTCAATTTTGCGGCCACTCGAACCCAGGGATGCCAGTCTACTTGGACGGCTAGCTAATCATCATTTCAGACACATTTATGTTTGTTCAACACCCACAGAGCCTGCCAGTGGATTATACTGCACCTACGCTGACCGGACCTTAGTTAAAGTTCATGGGGGAGACCGTGTTCCCTAGCGTGATCTGAACAAGGCTATCACACTCAAACCCTCGGCCACGATGACCTGTAACGTCGTGCTAGCGACGGCTCTCAAGGGTTTCATCTATCCAGTTTCACCCACAAGGCTTGGGTCAACCCGTTTTCAGGCACTTTTTAATGTTGACGCACGCTGGTATCACCTCGTCCAGACTGATAACATCACCTTCCTGACAAATCGACTCGGCCACAATGCAATATAAACGACCTGCGGTGTTCGAGTCTTGATAAAAAAGGACAACCACAATTAGAGCTCCAGACTGCTGACTTTTCAACGCAGACAGACTTTCTTAAACAAGAATAGAAGAGCATAATATTTCTGCTACAATTTTGGAACTTAGTGTTGCCCTAAGCAAAGCTTTATAAATAAGCATAAGAATGCAGGCAAGCGACGTATTTGAAAACGCAACAAGTTTCCACATCTTACTCCAGTAGCTGCGGACGGAGAAAAAGGCAATCAAAATAGCGACCTAGCCGACAGAAAAAAGCAAAAAAAAAAAAAAAAACCACAATCGCTGTTCTAAGCCTTTCTCTTATTTTGGTGTCAGTGTTGCGAATGCTGAATGCTTATTGCCGACGACTACTTGTGTAAACGATCAACTTGGTATTCCAGACCAAGGGAAACAGAGTACTTTCTCTGATTTAATCGATACTATCAGTGAAACTACGACGTGTGCACTGTTCACCGCCAGTGCCGTTACAAGCCAAAGAGGCCACGCCTGGTGTCTATATTAAACACGAACGCGTCAAAGGCCAATTGTGTTATTTAGACATTTTGCAACAAGTATTCATGCATAGTAAATGTTATGTATTGCTTCTGTACACTACTTGCCAATTTCTGCTAATAATATATATATATATATATATATATATATATATATATATATATATATATATATATATATATATATGTATGTATGTGTGTGTGTGTGTTATTTTATTTCTTCCACACAGGCGAAAAGACCAATTCGTACGTATTTATTATGTGCAACTTTACGTAAATGCATATCTATCTATCTATCTATCTATCTATCTATCTATCTATCTATCTATCTATCTATCTATTAGGTTGGTGCAAAAATAATGACGTAATAATGTCGTTTTTTGACGTTAAAAAATACGTCAAAAAACGACATTATTACTTCATTATTTTTGCACCAACCTAATATCTATCTATCTATCTATCACAGTCTATTCATGGGGCACCTCGAGACGGTTAATGATTAGCAAGCTTGGCTCGCTAGAACAATTACGACTGTGTAGTGAGTTCGATCCTCATTGGGTACCCACTAATTTCGGCCTTGTGCCACATATAAGCTGCGCTTGGAAAATCGCTATAACAGCCTATATATATATCATAGCCTGTTCGTATCTTTCTTAGTAACCAGGACTACTTATACATTAGGTCAGTTTTTATAACGCAAGTTTAGGTTTTCACAAGAAAATTGATATAAACTAATCGAGATTGATAACTCTATTAGGCTATATTTTTGTTTATTTAGTATAACTTATACGCTGCTGTGAGATTATTTAATGCGAGAGATGTGCATCATATTTTAAAATATGTTTATATTACTTTGCTTAATTAGCCCTTTAAATTTTATTTAGATATAGCAATGATTATCTATCTATCTATCTATCTATCTATCAATCTATCTTCGTCAGGCTGGAGGGGCAATTCTGGAGCTCATTCTCCCTCTCTCTCTCTCTCTCTCTCTCTCTATATATATATATATATATATGTGTGTGTGTGTGTGTGTGTGTGAAGGATTTAAGGAAAGAAACTGAGATTCGGAATGGAGAAAGGATGTGTGAAGGAAGAAATGTAGTAGGTAAAAGGTTAGCGGAAATTGAAAACACAATCCAGATGACACCTACACAGACACACACACAAACACAGACATACATACATAGACACACACACACACACACACACACATATATATATATATATATATATATATATATATATATATGTATAGAGACATATTTAGAGAGAAGATAGAAATGAAAGAATGACAGGAGCATAAATGTTTATACGAAATGTCCACAAATACAAGGGAAAATGGCCACTAAAATGTGAGCGGAGGGGAGGGGGGTTTACTGAATAATGACGAGTGATATGAACGTAAGAAGATGGTGGAAGGAAGTGAAAATTGTGCAGATGAGGAATATCGATAGGTTTGGTTTGGTTGCTTTCCCTTTGCACCATTTCAATCCCTATGGGTTATTTAATGCCGAAATCTTAATATGAAAATTCAAAGTTTATAATTAAGAGAATGACGGTAAATTTGAAGCTTCGAGTCTAATAAGGACCTTCTTTTCTTATATACCGTTATTATTTGAATTCATTTAATTCCTCGATAATGGCTATTGTTTTTAAAAGAGATAATAAAGCCCATGAAAGTGAATTTATACATTTTCTTTGTTCATAAGAATTGACACTAAAAATAATAAACACTATTTATTTAGAAGATTTTGTATTTATTATATTGTTTATTGGAATCTTTTGCAAAACATCGGCTAATTGCCAATTGATTCGAACTTTATAAAATGGTAAATAATGATCTCCTTATTGTTGATTCACATAATTAAATAAGTAAATGTTTATAAATTTATGAATAAAATTGTTTTCATATTTCATTTTTTGGTTAATGATAAACATTGCCTTATATTAGTTTTAATTTTATTAGTTTTCAATATGTTGTAAATAAAAACTTATTCTTGTAAATGACAATCTAATAAATAAACAGTCTTTAATATTTTTGTTGTAAATTCTCAAGGACAAATATGTGTATAAATTCACTTTCATCATATGTTTAAACTTTATTACAATCCTACTCATCGTTTTTTAAAAACAATAAACATTGTCGAGGAGTGAAGGTAGTTAAAATAATAGCAGTGTCAACGGAAAAACCGCCCATTCTTTGCGGGCAGGAAGGTCCATGCTTTGCAGAAAGACATTTTTTATATAATCTTATAAAATCTAATGAGAACTGAAAACTCGCTCTTACAAGAAATGAGATTAATCATAGCTCTTTTGTTTTAATGTTTTTGACAATGCATGACTTGTTTTTAATTTTACTATAAAAATTATTCGCTGTCATGTTGTTATCAAAGTATATCCTCGGTCATTTTACTAAAAAATGTATTGTTAGTCATTTTATTAAAAAATGTATTGTTCGTTATTCTACCATAAAATGTATTTCATGTCATTTTTACTACAAAATGTATTACTGGTCTTTTTGTTTCAAAAATGTATAGCTGGTGATTTTGCTATATTAATATAATTTTACTATAAAAATATACTGTTAGTATTTTTATAAAAATGTATTGATGCTAATTTCTCTACAAAAATATATTGTTAAATTTTAATAAAATATATATTGTTGGTATTTATACTATAAAGAGGCCTTTTTATATTTTAACAGTGTTTTGATTATTGTTTAGGGGGTTTAGTATTTGGCCATAGCTAGGTCACCAAGCGGTGCTACAAACCCGGGTCAGGCTGAACCTGGAAAAAAAACAGCAATTAAGATGTAGTTCCACGCTTGTTAAAACCTACAATCCCCCGATCAGAGGACATTTTGTCGGACGCAATTTATCGTCGAAGATAGATAGGAATTTCGCCATTTACATGATTAGGTTAATAGTATGGTGTTCAGAGAACCACTCACACGTGGGTTTGCTCCTCGGAATAGGTATGCTGGGCAAATATTTCTGAATGGAACGGAGGAAAAGTGTGTGATTCGACCCTGTGGCGAGTCCTAGATGTAAAGGTCTGAACTGGTGGAGCTAAAGACGGGAGATAATCTGAACATTTGCGCTGGAAATAGTGACAGAGTAAGACCAAATCCGATTAGAGGACTGATGATGAGGATTATGATGCTGCTGCTGATTATGATGATTTCATTATTAGATTTTGATTAACTTAAAAAAAAACTTTTATTGTTTCTATCGAAATGAAGAATTAGTGTATTAGAAGCCTGCCTCATATGTCTTAGCGATTAGGCTTTGAAAACTAACACGCAGACGGTATTTTAAATGTGTTCTTCTTTTCTCCTTCTCTCTCTCTCTATTTTTTTTTGAATACGGCCACATCACATTGAAACACCTGTTCCTGTTTGTTTGTTTGTTTGTTTGGGTTTTATGGCATATCAACCACTGTGGGTTATTTAATGCCAAATCCAGTTTATATGAATTTTAAATGCCTATTTTGTATGGAATAAAAAATGTATAGCTGGCAACATTACTTCTTTCTACAAAAAAACGTATAGCTGGCAACATTACTTCTTTTACAAAAAAACTTAGAGCTGGCAACATTATTGTTTCGAAAACTTAGAGCTGGCAACATTATTGTTTCAAAAACTTAGAGCTGGCAACATTATTGTTCTGAAAACATTATCTGAGACCTTGCTGTTGGATGCAGTTTATCGTCATACCCAGGACGCGGATGTAGTTTACCGTCATACCCAGGACGCGGATGTAGCTTACCGTCATACCCAGGACGTGAGCAAAACCTGGAAAACTAGGAGTTCACTATTTGCCCATAGGTGGGACCCTAACAGGTGCTACCACCCCGGGTCAAGGTGGACCTGGTAACACCAGCAATTAAGAGGTGGTTCCACGCTCCTCAAAACCTCCAGATCAGAGGCCTTGCTGTTGGTTGCAATTTAACGCCATACACAGGACGCCTCATTGGTGGGGGGTCTTACCCCTCTACAGAGGTGCAGTCGGCGTATTCTAAAGCCCCAGCCGACAGGGCTTACCTGTTCCTGAACGATCTCCGAATTTAATCCACGTTGAGCCTGATCTGTAAATAGACAGGTGACAGCTTCGGTATATCTCGTGCGGCAAGCTCGGCTGTGTGGATGGTGTAACAGATATTGGGTCAGAGTTGATAATCGGAGAACCGAGTTCCAATTCTGGTCGGTTTCGATATATTCACGTGCACGCAAATATCATCGGGAAAGGTATAAATTCATCTCTTCCCCCATCAGCTATGGGTTAATTAGTAAGACTTGTGTCCGTAAATCCTTATGATTTCCAAAAATTCTTACAATATAAAAAAGATTTTCTGGCTTTAAGTAATCTGCAAACGGCTGATTATATCAATCAAGATCTCATAGATAAAAGCTAATATATTTTTCCATATGCAATTGATTGTTAAAAACAACATTCCTAAGGTTACTGTAAATCAAATCAATGTTTTCTTCTTGATTTAAGGCAAGAGAAACTTACCACATACCGGTGCAAAATGCAAAAAATTAGAAAAAAAAAGTTTTTTTGCAAATCGAATAAGGAAACATTTCTTTGCGTAATAATCGAAGATTCTTTCGCCAAAATGTTGCCTTAATTCGTAAGCACAGAGAAGCAGAACGTAGAACACATCAAGTATTTCCTTTCTAAACAGTATTATAGAACATCAGGATTTTATTATCAAGTAGGTTTGCTCCTCTCATAAAGCTGCCTGTTAAATCCAATATCTCTTGAAATAAATTGATTTTTCATTAGGAAATAGATGGACGGAACGTTGAAATTCTTACGATGGAGTATAGAATATATAAGAAAGACTGAAAAGGGATTTTTTTACGATACTCGTTCTGAGTCGATGATTCCTTTGATATCTATAAATTGTTTCATCGCCCGGTCAGTCAACAAATGTTGCATAGGTGGAACCAGTGAATAATGTATATGCTACTGGTCGAAAGAATGCATAGCCCTTGGAAGATCATCCTCTTCTAACTTTATGGAAATTTGAAGCGTTACAATTTAGCGGCTTCAAGAGGAACGCTGCCCATTATATTTATGTTTGCCCAGAAAACTTTTTTTCTGATTGCAACATTGAAATGAATTTGAACCAGCACATTTACCTCGCAAGAAAACTCTTAAAAGTCTATAATTTTTTTTTTTTTTTTTGAATACTTTAGTTTTCACCTTACGTTTGTTGATAATTTATGGAGAAATTAAAAAATGTTATAAAATAGTAAAATAATAACTGCTGGGTGTGATAAAATTTCATAAGAAAGGTACATAAAATTATAGTATCATTTTATGTACATTTATAAAATTTTAGTGTATTATTTTTATTTTATCTCAGTTATTTTAAAATCTTTGTTATTATTAAGAAAAATAATCAAAGTATTTTTCATTATTTTTTTTACATTTTTTATTCCTATATAGAGAGTTAAAAAATGTTAATTAAAAAAAATTGTTTTCTTGCGTCGGTGGTTGTACTAATTTTAAGTATAGCAAATTGTCGCCTTTTTTTTTTGCGGTGACAGACACATTAATTTGGAAATTCTTGCAAAAATCAAATAATTCTGGGAACATAATGAAATTATCAGGACTTATTCACAAATGAATTAAATCATTTTTGGATATTTTTTCTTAGAAAACCTTGGTAATTTTTTTATTTTACTTGTGATTCTACCCTTTACTTAATTTTATGAAAATAACTTGTAGTGACTATATTCGCTAAAAGCAGAATTTTTTGAAGAATTTAAATCACAGATTTTATTTTGTAAAATGGAACCCGATCATACTGAAATCTGTTCTGAGTAAAAAAAAAAAAAGAAATAAAAAGCTAATAAAACTAATACATTATTGAATAAGAGAAGCTTTTATCTACTTTTAAAAATAATATGTATTAACGATAAAATTATTGTCTGAAGAAAAAAAAAACGATGAGAAATGAATTTTTACAAGATTTATTTTTATTTTTTACTATTTAAAATAGAGCAATTTGTAAAGATTTTGCATCTTTTAAAGTTCAACTTCGATCAATAATTTTAGGGAATATTGTTATTAAGTAAAACTCTATTTACTAATCATATATCTTAAAGCTCATTACAATTTGAAGATCTTGATTATTTTTTATACTTCCACCGTCAATGAATCAATTAAACTCATCAGAAAAACTACGTGATGTTTTCACACTTCTTGAGGCCATCTGTACATTTGAAATAAACCTTTTTTTTCTAGACACAGGGCCAATTTTAAATTCTATTTATACATACTGGTCGTTTGCAGGCTGTAATAAAGTTGTATAATTTATGATCTATAAAGATATCTCTACTTAATAACACTATTGCCTAAAACAAACAGATTTTTCTCTAAATTTAAAATATTTAACAACTTTATTGTAAAAATTATAAAATTGTAAAAAGAAATATGAGAAATGACAAATAATTGTTGGAAAAATTATTTTTATCCGAAAAAAAATTGCCTTCAGACAATATCGTCCTTATTCATAAAAGCAACTAAAAGCTTTTGAAATTAAATAATGTCTTTGTTTTATTGAATTTTTTATGTTAGAATTCAGAGCTGAATTTCGGTAAATAGTCGTTCGATTTTACAAAAAAAAAAAAAAAAAAAAAAAAAAATGGAAAATGATTGATGATTTAAATTCTTCAAAGACTTCTGCTTTAACTAATATAATCACTAAAAAACAGCATTGAATTTCTAGCGTTTTCATAAAATTAGTTTGGGCGGGGATGTAACAGATGCCAAAAAAAAATATCTTTACCATGATTTTCAAAATAGAAAACACATTTAAAATAATTTCAATCATTTGTGCATTAATCCTGAAAGTTTCATTAAAATCTGACAATTTTTTGCAAGATTTTCAAAATTAACGTCTGTTACTGGAAAAAAGCGCTAATTTTTTTAATGTTATTTAATAATGACACTTTCGAAAATAAAAACAAGATTTTTGAATCAAAAGTTAAAATGTTTTGAAATGGATGTATAAATTTTAAAAATAATAATCAAAAAATACTTTGGTTTTTTCCTCTTAACAACAACATAAACATTCAGACGATAAAATTTCGTTTTCATCAAATTTAAGGCCGTATTTATCATGCTATGCTTCTTTTTTTAGCAATTTCATGAAGTTACCGAGATTAAACCGCGCTAAAACATTGTAAGTAAAGTATTAAACAAATTTATATAAACAAGTTTGAACAAATATGATAGTAACAAAGAAATAAATATGTAGTAAAATGTAAATGTAAAGTACGTACCTATTAAGTGTGAGACTATTTTTGACCCCATATATTGCCTTTCCCACTGACGTAACGTGCCCTGTACCCTTTCCTAAAAATGCTTTCATGATAATTGTCCTGATGAGCTCTCCTATTTGGTATTTGTACTTTATGGATTTCAGCGAATTACTAGATTGGCAACAATCTAAATGGCGAAATTTAAGCGTAAGTTATATGCTAATATGTTAATTTCTCGCACTTCCCGTTTGTGAGACTCTCTTCCATCTTGTTTTCCACTCAAATCTGATGTTTAAAAATATAAATTCAATGTCAATCGTTATTTTCTGTCTTCTTAATTCCTGTTCCTTTATTGTTCTCGATCCTTTTTTTTCTTATAGTTCTTTTTTTTTTTTTCAATATATTCTTTCACACACAGGAACGCATTGTGTCTTAGCGTCTTTATTTCCTTCCTTGGAGTGAAATGATTACGAAAAATATGTACTGTGTTTCTCTCTTCAACATGTACGTTTATCTATCGCTTTCTATATATATGTTTCTATAATTCTATGTACACACATACGCACAAACACACACAGACACACTCCTATCTATCTATCTATCTATCTATCTATCTATCTATCTATCTATCTATCTGTACTTTTTCATATCTATCTATCTATCTATCTATCTTATTTAGGCAACAATCCCTCTTTGATAAATTTTTCTAAAGTACTTTTGTAATGCTCTTAATTTTATCGGGTTAGTGAAGAATGCCTTCCAAAAGCTAAAAAATGTACTAAGAACCAGGGAAATTTTATTAGAAACAAAGAAATGAATACTGAACTGCTGCAAAGCATCTCATTTTTTACATTAAAATGGAGAAAATGGCTTCCGGAAACTAAGCAAAGTATTAAGAAACAGGAAAGAGTGCTGAACTGCTTTGTGAGAACAATCTTCTTGTATGGTAATGAATGCTAGACAATCTACCCACAAATGATTAGAAAACAGGCAGCAAAAGAAATGTAGTTATACCGAAGGATACTGAGAATTCCATGAACGAGTAACCAGTGGA
>OZ010582.1:127130034-127152534 GCA_963932145.1 Acanthosepion lycidas
TGCTTGAAACAGTGGGAAGCGATAGACGCGCACTTGTGATTTACGGCGCATCTATTCGCTGGGCAAACATGAACAACATCGTATAATGAATGATATGTCAGATTTATAACGTGAACTTGTATGCACTCCAAATAAGTGTCCGTTGAAAACACTTTTGTCCGAAACATTGATCAATTTTACTTATTTCTGTCTTGTGAAAATGCCGGGTGAATATTGACAGATTGATAGAATGCAAATCAACGATTAAGCCCTATAAATCTTAAAAGAGACCGTCCTTCCGCAGACTTTATTGTCTGGCGCTATAAATCACAAACAAAGAGGTTTTTAAAAAAATACACAATTTAAAGATTTCCAACAGCAGGAACAAGAAAAATGGGTTGCACTAGAAGAGAAATTAATGATATATTCGGAGTACTTTCCAAACTACATAAAACGACGTGTTAAGAAGAGAATTCCCAACAATGCTAGAAAGAGCGATAACAGTTGGTGTGCACGATAACACTATTTTCTTGAAAAATGTTTTAAGAGAGAGGATTTATAAATTTAAACCGTAAATAAAACTGACTCTTCGGACAATAAATGCCAAATATTTTTGTATTGAAACGGCTTATCTTTACCAATACCGTTTTAGAACGATGCTGGCACCTGAACAATGTATTAACAGAAAAGGGGGTCTAGAAGGTGAATTTTGTGCATCAAGACAACGTAAATTTGTAATTGTTTGACACGGTTTCTGATTCTACTATAAATTGAAAAGACTGCTGAAAAGCCAACATTTTTTCATCCAAGGCTGAGTTAGAAGTTGCAGTAGACAGTTGGCTGAAAAGAAAACCAAAAGTTTTTCCCCCCGGTCTGAATGAAAAAAAGATCGATATGTCGTTTTGAAACACTAAATCCCTTAATAATCATTTTAAGAAGATTTTTATCTTTCAATCTACACAGATAATAATGTTCAGTAAATGAATACCCAATTTTTCTTATATGATTAATATTTTGTACCATTGTCATGGATAAGGTTCCATTCACGTTTCACTTTCAAATATCTAGCAGAGATTTTCAAGTTGATATCCAATATTTCATAAGACCGTTCTTTTTCAGTGTTTTTTTATTTTTTTTATCTTCAACAAAATCCAAGAAGTGCGCTGTTATGTTATTAGTTTCACTTTGGCGTCTCGATTTCCGTCAAGTTTCCACTTCTATGTCGTAACTTCCGTATGTCTTTTCGATGAATATTTTCATGGAAATGTTTCTAATGAGCTTACGAATTTAGGCACACTACTAAATTGGCTGCTAGTTCTGTTTGTTTTATGTTGAAGTATCTTTACACCATGTCAGCGTAAGTTCTTTCTTCTCGCCTATGGAATTCCCTTCCGTTTTTTTTGCTTACCTGATACCTACAATCTTCAAAAACAGAAATCCAACATCATTCTGCCATCCTGAAACCTGGGTTTTTATTGGCCTTTCTCCTCACGAAAGTCTTCTCATCCTCTTTCACACTAAATAACACCTAGAGACTTAGTGGCATTATCACCTCGCTTTTGCGTCTTTGGTATACGATAAACTACACCCTCGTCCAGGGTAAGACGATAAACTACATCCAGCAGCAAGACCTCTGATCAGAAGGTTTTAAGGAGCGTGGAACCATCACTTAATTGCTGGTGTTCCCAGGTCCACCCTGACCCGCGGTGGTAGCACCTGTTAGGGTCCCATCTATAGGCAAATATTTAACCCCCAAACTGATGTAAAAAGCATTATAAAAGTGTAAAAATAGGTTTTAATACCAAAAATACTTTGTAAAAAATTATTATCAGAAATAATTTTTTTCAAGAAAGAAACTATTATCAGCAATATATTTTTGAGAAAAAATACCAGCAATACCTTTTTGAAAATAATATTACCAGCTATACATTTTTGAGGAAAAAATATTACCAGAAATAGATTTTTGACAAGTAAAAAAAAAGTTGTCGGCATTAAATAACCCGTTGAGGTTGATATGCCGTAAAACAAACAAAACCAAACCTTGCTTGTGGTGAAATGATAAAAACAAAACTCTTTTCACGTTTCCTATTCCTTCTGCTTTCAGAGAAAAACTCCTTGTACGCCTATGTCTCCAGGATACAACCCTCCACCATAATTTCTTGCACTGACAGTGTTCTTTGTCTTGAAAGCGTAATCTTGAACTTTCCAAATAAATTCATTGTCATTATGTCCCAAAATCTCTCACTTTTTTTCATTTGGCTATAATAATTCTCTCAGAAATGAGACAGTTTTACTCATCCTTCTTGTTTCGGCCTTTCTGCGCTCCGGGCTTCATCAAGTGTCGGGTAATCAACAGGAAATTTTGAACTGAATCTTTTATTTAACTTGCCTATGTCTCGGGATGTCTTTTTTACTTCTTCTTTTTTAACAGTAAGGTTCACATTGTACAAGGCCCATTTTCCACTGGAGGTAGAAGTTTACGTTAAGGGGTAGTTTATATGAATAGGTGGGATAGTTTAGATTTTTAGTGACCGGAGAAACATTCTCTTGGGCGTTTGTTCCATAGGACAGTGGTTCGCGGGAAGACGCCGTTTGAGTGGAAAGTATTTCTCGCCGATGGAATACGGAAAGAAACTGGGTAATTTGTTATTCTGTAAGGAGCACGGCAGGTCCTATCCGTGAAGTTTAGGCCTAGTGGAATCAAGAGATGCAGTTCATCCGTGCACTTTCCTTGGCAGCAGCGATCGTGCAGTGAGAGACTCACCACACCCCCTCCGTGTGTGTGTGCGTGTGTGTGTGGGAGAGAGAGAAGAGAGAGAGAGAGAGAGAGTTTGAAGTATGGAAAATAATAATATAATAATAAGTCTTTTCCAACAAGGACTCGGAGACGCTTTTGAACTCTATCAAGACTGGAAAGTGGGCAGCCGTTGTCCAAGTATGGCAACAGTACGATTTTCGTCCTGATCTGGCTGTTATAAAGGTAGAGGATAGCATTAGGAGTCAGATACTTACTAGAGCGGTAGAGGGATCCGATCTTTGTAGGAATTTGACTTGAGGTCGTGAGTTTCAGGCCCAGTATTCTCTCAAATCACGGTGCCTCCACGTGGGGTTATCCATTCATCGTATCTGGCGGTAGTTCGGGCTCTGATCGGACGAGATAGAATGCTCTCGTCTAGTTCTTATTTTAGTACTGCATCCTTATTACTCGCCATGTTTTTAGTAAGTTCCTGAAAACGCTGCTGGCCCAGGGATTTACTTACTACGTTACCAATTTCTCGAACACTTTTATCCGCCAGGCTATTGTCCAAGGTAACAATAGACTAGTAAAGTAAAACGTTGCCTGCGAATTAATAATGAGGCGTCAATGATGAAGACAATAGTCCACATGTAAATAGAGTATGAATACTGATAACTCTTTACTTGGAAATTACGACCGAAATGAGACAGCTTTATCAATATGTTCATGCAAACTATAAACGAGACTTAAATAAAAGAGGTGGCATAGAAAGTGGCTTATTCGCCCAGGCCCATTCTCTCTAGGGTATTACTAATAGTATTTCTAGTGAATTTCGCGCCAGTAGCTTTCCAATTATCCCCACGTCAACTATTTCTAATATATGGATTACTTTCAGCAGCACTTTCGTAATTACGTACCGTATTGGTCTATTGTTTCTTCTTAAAACATCCAGTTTTCCGTCCTGGGTATAACGATAAAATACATCCGACAGCAAGGCCTTTGATCAGGATGTTTTGTAGGAACGTTGGCCCACCTCTTAATTACTGGTGTTCCAAGGTCTACCCTGACCAGGGGTGGTAGCATCAGTCAGAGTCCCAGCTGTGGGCAAGTAGTTAATCCCCACAAAAAGCATAAAAGTATAAAAATAAGTTTTAATACCAACAATAAATTTTGGAAAAGAATATTGCCAGCAACATATTTTTGAAGAAAAAAAAATTATTACCAGCAAAAATCTTGTCGGCATTAAACAACCCATTGAGGTTGATATGCCGTAAAACAAAACAAACCAAACCAAACATCTAGGATTATTTGCAACAGTATTGACTCACTTGAACTGTAGAAGGATGTTTCGAACAATAGACAATGATGGTAAACCTTAGAAATTACGTCATATCAATCGCTCGATTTTAGGCCCGTATAATCATAATTAATAAACTGTTCAGATATCTTCACAGTTATCCGGATATATTAATGCGTAGTTTAATTTTCGAAAAAATAAATTCATCATAATAATCAGTAGAAAGGACTTTCCCTGCAAGGAATATGCCTTCAGGAAAACCAACTTTGTAGCGAGTGTTCCTGTGTAATATTTCCTTGCTAGTAGTGGATTCAAATTAGCTGAAACAATTCAAATTCAAATTCAAATCAATACAACCAGCTTTATTTCAGGTAGCTGCTTGGCGATACAGAATTTTCACAACAAGAAAAGCTCCCCGTTTCCATAATTTTAGATACATTGACGTGCCAAAAGTCAGGGAATAGCATTATCTAAGTTTAATGGCTGGTTGCTTCATTGTACTTTGCCGCCACACAAATAGCCAAACTCATATGAACACCAGCAAGACTGCTTATAGAAAAACGATATAAATTATAAGAGTTTGAATGGTGCATAAAAATGGCATTCTTCTGACATCGCTAGCTGGAATCTAAACGACTGACAACGTTTGACTTGTTCCATTGAGTTACAGTTTTCATTCGTGTCTGATAGATGGTAAGGTTAATGAATGACGTTGACCCTATGCGCCCATGAAATCCAGTCGTTAACCTGCTGGTGGTAGTCACATAATTGTGGATGGGCATGAATATGTTGCGTATTATATCCGCTATTCCCCCGAAATATGTTATCGCCCGTTGCACTGCTTCATCAAGGTCCTGCATTAATTCATGCACTCCATGTATTCCAATAGCCATGTATGGTCACCAAAATTTTGTAACTACATATAACAGGTAGGGGTCGGCAGTTATCCAGACGCCATGACTTTTCAGGGGTCAACTGACCTTTAGAAAATATTAGGTTGGTGCAAAAATAATGTCGTTTTCTCACATATGTTACTATGTGAGAAAACGACATTAATTTTGGACCAACGTAATAGATGCTAGGTCGAATTGCTGATTTTGCTGTGCTAAAGGCAATCCCAACGTGAATATGTGAATAATTATAGCTCGTTTGACAAAGCCAAGATTAATATTAATCATTTATTACTCTCTATACATCATAAAATGTTTTTTCTTTTGCTTTTACTCAAGATATTAAAATTGCCCATGGCATGTTTTCCTTTCGTTGGAACGTGTTCAATATATATTGTAGAAAGTTAGGCTTACCTATACCAAGCTAACACTTCTAACTAATCTTTCTATGTGCCGTATCTCTTCAGAACGTGGGTTATCATGGCTCTCCACAACATCCTGTCTTATTAAAGTTTGTTTTTTGTTATCTCTCCTAATCCTTGTTCTTGCAACCATTTACACAAGCTCGTTAGGCAAGTTTAGCGCTGCTTCCCTTTATCTCCCTTTCTTTCAATATATCTTTGGAGTGTCAAATTTTCTAATCCCTCTTTCCTCATTACGTTCCTTAGATATTTTAACTGCCTCTTTCTAAATCGAAGTACAATGTCCTTCTTTTTAATTTTTATCCAAAACTTCGTCGTTGCTCAAGTGTTCCGTCCGTGATATCCTCAGCATCCTTTCCATTGCTTCAAGTCTCTTCTTCATCTGCGATATAGAAAGACTGATATTACCTAAAGGAACTAAACTCGCCTAAAATGAAAAGGGGACTGTAAAAAGATACTCATATTTAGCATTAGAAAGAGACACTTGAAATATCTAGGACACTTAATGAGGAAGGAGGGCTTGAAGAATTTGCCACTCATAGGGCATAGTTAAGCTATGAGGGGTCGAGGGAAACAGCGAATAACCTACGTAACGTGTTTGTGTAAATGGATGGCTGAGTGGGAGTGAAAGTTAAAAAAAAATCTAAAAGAGAGGGAGTTGTGAAGAGCCATGACAGCCCACGCCTTTACGGGATATGCCGCATAGGAGAAGAAGCGAAAATGCAAGTATATTTCTAATTTAATTTTTTTGATAGTAAAGAAAGTAGAATTGTGCCATAATATCGTACACTTTATATGTCTATCGTTTCATAAGTGCTTTACGTACTGACTGAATACCAATACACACTCATATAAATCTATTCAACTCGACCGATATTCAACACCGCCACGTTCACTGAATAAATCGTATCATTATTGAGCTAATTTCAATATATCAGGCGCATTGATCCACCTTCGTATCTATTTATTGAAAGAACACATCTGTTATACTTCTCTTTGTTTTTATATTCGCCAGTATAACGCCCACTTGTTAGAATTTCACACCTTAACAGATTTCAGAGTCTAACAATCAGAAACTTGACTCAAATAACAGGTTTTTCGCATTAATACACGTAGAGCGCATTTCTGAAATCAGAGAAGGACTATTAAATGCAAGAAGGCAGAATTTATGGTCGTTACCAATAGGGTCAGAGCAAGATGTAAGATACGAATTCGAGACATTGAAATCCAGCATCTCTAGAAGATTAATTATCTAGTGGGTGGTAGGGGGAACGTTTATTTATTTATTTAAATCGTGACAAAGGAATCCGAAAGAGCATTGGAACGCTGAAAGATTCTTTCCAAAAGCGAACTCGTTCTAGGCATGACGATAAACTACATCCGGCAGCAACGACTCTGACTAGTTGAAGCGTGGAACTACCTCTTAATTGCTATTCCTATATCCACCTTGACCACGGGGTGGTAGCGCACCTGTTAGGCTCCATGCTATGGGCGAATAGTGAACTTCCAAAACTGGAGTCAAAAAAAAAAAAAGATTTAGAAATACATTAGGAAAAATTATCAGCATTACTTTTTCATAGTAAATGTAAAAAAAATTAAAAAGAAAATTAATTTACCAGCAATGGAATTTTGGGGAAAATTACCAAAGCAAAGAGAATAAAATTTCAGCATGAAGTGACCCATAAAGAATTGACGTGTCGTTAATCAAACAACCAATCCAACTCCAAAAGCGAACAAAAATATTATGAAAGAGTTGATGAATGTAGAATAATGTAGTATCCATGTTTGGCTCTATAGCAGTGAGCACTGGATAGTTACATTACAGATTGAATAATAGACATGACTGTGGTGAGAACATGTGAGAAAGATGGGCTGTGAACATCGAGAAAGTTTGAAGGAAAATGGGATAAAAAACGACACTTGTAAAAACAGAAATGAGATTTCAGGGACATATAACAAGAAAAAAGGGGGTTGACTTATTTTACACTCACGGGACATATTGAATGCATGACGGGTAATCGACAGGGATCTTCTTTATGTGCCGTGTCCTCTCAGGACGTAGGTTTAACGGCTCTCCACAATTTCCTTTTCTTTTGTAGCACTTAATAAATTTTGTCTTTTCGTTATTTCTCCTAAAGCTTATTCCACTATCAAGATTATCAAGTAAGCTATGCGTTGTTTTCTTCTGTCTTTATTGGTCTCAATCTGTCCTGTGAGTATCAGATTTTCCAAGCCTTCTTTCCTCATTTGTGTAACCTAGAATCCTCAGCTGTATCTTCCTGATGTTAAGTATAAGTTTCCTTTTTGTTTCCATTTTCTATAAAAACCTCGTCGTTGCTCACATGTTCGGTCTATGGCATCCTCAGCATCCTTTTGTGAAACGACATTTCTGTTGATTCAAGTCGATTCTTCATCTTTGACGTGATTGTACAGCATTCACTGACATATTGGAGGACAGATATCACATCACAGTTCGGTACTGTTTTCTTTGTTTCTATCGTTCTGTTTCTTTATACTCTGAGAGGAATAATAAAAGAATAAATATAGCTTCTAGCTAAAAAGAATAGAAACTTGTGGAGAACCATGATCGCACACAGCCGAAGACCCAGAAGGTAGAACAGTTTGAAACGACTCATGATTAATTCCATTTAATATAAAATAGAAAATATTAATTTGCAATTGCGATTATCGTTATCAGAACAAAGATCCGTAAAATTCTTGTAATTAAAAGTTAAAGACATTTCCACTTTAGATAAAATTCAGAAACACCTCCCCTTTAGGTATAAGTCAGAAACATCCCCCCTTTAAGGAAAAAAAAATTGTTATGCATATTGTCAAGTCAGATAGACACAACCGTATTTTGAACACTGACGCAACACAATCCACCTATTCCTTTTCTTTCATTTAGCCAAAGGTCAAACTAAGCTTAATTTACTTACTATCTATCTATCTATCTATCTATCTATCTATCTATCTATCTATCTAAATATTGAAAAGTGACTTCTCCTCTCCTTGTTCAACCCCATACCCGGACTGCCTTGCGTTCAACCGGTACCTTCAACTGAACACATGAAGTTGGAGGATGTCAGATGAAAGAACAAACGACATCTAGTGTGATCAGAAGTCAACTTCCAATCTGTCACACAAGCCCAGTATATACTTACCAGCCAGTGGATTTAAATAGGTTTGAATTTGTCGTACTAGGCAGAAAGAAAATCAGTTCAATACAGACGAACTTACATCTTTTCTCACGCATGCGCATGCCAATATTTGTTACAGCTGCATTTGAGGAGACACTGTTTAGTCAGAGACTCCCTTTCTTGGAAACTTTTGGATGTGATCTACGTTTAGAGAAATAGAAATAATTTTCACTTGATTTTAGCAGGGTGATCCTCTGAAATGTTTTCGTATATTTATTATACACAATTTTATGAGTCTGTTTTATCAGAAATATATATTTGCTAAGTCTGTCTATTCGTGCACTCTCCAAGGAAGTGTTTTAATTTCGTCATATTAATCTTGCTTATCCGGGTGTTATATGTACCAAAATTGGTGAGTTTACCTGAAACAACTTAAATTGCCGATCTGTATATATATATATATATATATATATATATATATATATATATATATATATGTATACGATGTGTCCCTATCTATAAAACGTCCTGGGTATGACGATAAACTACATCCGCGTCCTGGGTAAGACGATAAACTACATCCAACAGCAAGGACTCTGATAATGTTTTGAAAAAATAATGTTGCCAGCTATACGTTTTTATAAACAAATAATGTTGCCACCTACACGTTCTTGAAAAAATAATGTTGCCAGCTATACGTTTAATAGTACTATATATTCAATATATATATATATATATATATATATATATATATATATATATATATATATATATATATAAAGAAAGAAAAGTAAGATATATAATCCGGTGTTCTTATAGATATTTTTATTTTTACAAAATAGTGCTCAATGTAAATTTACAGAGCATTAATATTATAAATTAATTGATTTAAAATATGGTTTTTTACACTACACAGTTCTAACCATGTTTCAAAAATGGAAGCTAAAAGCTCCAAATTTAATTTTGTAATTAAATTAAAGAGATTAGTTCCATTTCATTGAGGATGAAATGGAACTAATGTCTTTAATTTAATTACAAAATGGAAATGACTGAAAAACACCCCCTTTATAGGTAGAAGCTTACAAATATATACTGGGATTTTTTCATAGTCAATAAAATAGGCTGTTTCTCGCTTTTATCTAACGCAGTTCTAGTCTGTCTTGTCTTGAAGTCAGAACTCTACATTTGTTTCTTTCGAACTTGCTTTTGGGTGTCAGCGCCCATTCATTGTGAACAGTGATCCCTCGTTTATCGCGGTAGATTGGTTCCAAGACCGCCGGTCGCGATAACTGAATTTCCCCCAAGTACGAACGTCATGCTTACAGTATTTATTTAACGTGTATTTGGACTTTTAAAACCCTCCCTGTACTGTTAACAACCCACCCATTACAGTACTCTATTAATAACAAGCACAACTGTTAAGCAATAACACTTTAGATTTTAAATAAAAATAAAGATTGTTGCTGTATCCAACACGAAAGTTGAAGTAGAATTTGAATGATGATCGTGATGAATTTGCTGCGCAGTAGAAATGATTATAATGAAGCTGATGATGACTTCTACTGTGCAACCAATAATTGTATTTTACGGTCTCTTCTGACGGCGGTACCCTTTCTATTGTTATCTTACGTTTGTTTTTTTGTTCCTAGACCAGGAAATACTATTTATTATTAATATTTTAATGGGTTTAATGAAAGATTTTAGGTGTTCATGTATCGCGATTTTTCTAGAATTTTCCAGAAACTCCGCGATATATTTTCCATATATATATTTTTAAAATCCGCGAAGTCATGAATTCGCGATAGTAGAACCGCGAATTAGCGAGGTATCACTGTATTACTTTTCCTTTGCCTTATAAGTGTTAATTTGCCTTGCCTATACTGTTTGCTTGATTTATATTATATTTTGCCCTGTTCTTTTTTTTCTTGTCATTGTTTATTGCAAACTTGGCCAGTTCTATTTGTTGGACAGTTCTATTACTAATTTAGTTACTAATTTAGTGTTACTTATTTTGCATTTCATCATGACTAATTAGTCTACAAATTTGAAATTAGTGTTCCATTCTAGTTTGTGATGAATTAGTGACGATATTGGAAGATTCCAGGCTGCAATAAAGTTACGTTTCAGTTAATCTTATACACTCTAACTTCAATTAAATAAATTTAGTACTTCTTAATCTGTGAGGAATTTGTTCTGATTAGTCAGGTTTTCATGTTTATTTTGTGGAGCTTTATGAAATACAAAAAAAAAAAATACTTTTCTGATTACTTCCTTCTAAAATTGTCGGGTGTGACTTATGTATGGAAATCTCAGTAAAACGTTGAATCAGTGCAAATGAGGACGGCCTCTGGGATTAAAATAAAGGAAAGAGATATCATTGGAGACAATAAACTGTTTATTTATCGAGAACTTATTGTTTTTCTAAGAATATTGGGCATATTAGAAAAATTCTCTTTTCATAATCAGCTGTAGTTTGAATTTTCCTACGCATATCTTAGCCAATTAAATAACATAAACAATATTGCCTTCTTCCCCAATAATTTGAAGGTTTCACATGAGTCGGGTCTGTAACTAATTAATAAAGAGTTCAGTTTTACACTGTGTGTCCTTGTGTCTAAATTAGGGTTCTTTCTATTTATGTGCCATGTCCCTTCAGGGCGATGTCGATCATGGCTCTCCACCTCCCTCTATCCCTTGCAGCTCTCAACAAGTTCCTTCTCTCTATCATCTCCCACAGACCACGTTCTGTCATCCACTTGCTTAAGCCGGCCAGGTATGTAACGCATTGCTTTACTTTGTCTCTCTTTCCCTTTATTCGACCCGGGAGTATCAGATTCTCCAGCTCATTGCATGTCTCAGTAACTTCAGCTGCCTCCCCCTCATGTTAAGCATAAACTCCTCCTTGTTTGCATTCTCTATAAGATATCATTCTTGCTCACACGTCCGGTCCATGATAAACTCAGCCGTCTGTAGAACCACATCTCCGTCGACTCGATTCTCTTCTGCATATTTGAGGACATCGTCTAACATTCGAAATATTAAAAATGTTTTTATAAGAGGTATAGTCAAGTACGAGTCAAAGGTTAATTTGGGTGGGTGAGATATATTTATTACCGATTGACCTGAGACATGTAACTTTTTGTGAAGTGAATGGCTTCCGTTTGTAAGTCTGGTGGCCTGTAACAAAATGAAACCCCTATAAATATATTTTCTTAAAACAGTTTTTTATTTTCATTTCATTTTAATTGTTGATCATCGATTGCTTTTATATGAAAATTCGTTGTTTTTAAAAATTAATTCTAGAAAACATTCTTTTGATTCTAAAGAATGTAAGAAAAATGAAGATACATTTACTATTTTGGGCCTCAAATAATTAAATAATTTGCTAAAAGTTACTACAATAGAATCCTTCATATCCGGACGT
Source organism: Acanthosepion lycidas (assembly GCA_963932145.1). Lineage (NCBI taxonomy): Eukaryota > Metazoa > Mollusca > Cephalopoda > Sepiida > Sepiidae > Acanthosepion > Acanthosepion lycidas. Next base: position 127,141,924 of record OZ010582.1, read on the forward strand.
GATTTTGATGTGTATATTTGAACTATATGGGTGATATATAACTGATTTGAAATTTCTGTTTTTCAGAAAATTTACTTTGGATAATAGTTTATGCTTATTTCACCCTAGCGGCTTGTATTTGGTGTAAAAGATGACGGGAATAAGAGGAAAAAAAAACAACTTTGGAGTTATCGCAAAAAATGAAAATTTTAAACAGACTAGACGTTGATGTAAGTTCATTGTAAAGAACATAGGAAAGTCAACATTGTATGATATAAGGACAGTTGTCACGTAACAGCTCATTATTCTATTCTTTGTTACCAAAGAAATCCTCGTGCCTCGCAATACTCTGTCCAGCTTTTGGAATGCCTCTTTGACCATTCCAATACGTCTACAGATCTCAGTGTCGCCCTTACTGTCCTCTGTCAAAACGCTTCCCAGATATTTAAATTTCCGAACCTGCTTGATTTTAGTTCCCCCGAGCTATAAATCACATTTCGGGCTCATCCTTTTACTGGTGACCATGCATTCTGTCTTCTTGAAGTTTATGCTTAGTCCCTTCTTCTCACTCTCCTTTGTTACCTTCTGTAAGAGGTTTTGCAATTTCTTTTCTGTATCTGCTATCAGAACTGTGTCATCTGCGTATCTTGTTAAGAATATGGTCGCCAATGCTAAATCCAGGTATGGTTTCCAATATTCTCAGAATTGCCTTGCTTTATGGGCTGAACAGGTCGGATGAGAAAGACTTATTCTTGCCTTACGCCCTTTCTTACGATTGCTAAAATAACTACTCATTTTTGATGGTTTAATCGAGTTATCATAAAATGTTAAATTTCTTTAAATATCCCCCTACAGACATATCACTGCAAGCCGCTCGCTACTCTTTCGCTATTTCCATGGCAAGTGTTCAGATGTCCTGCACTCTTTAGTTCTACCAGTTTATACATTCACAGCCACAGAACCGAGTCTTCATTTAATACGTATTCCATTTGTAAGAAGGAAAATCCACCCAGACAGCCTTTTTTCCCCGAGAATTGTTACTTTGCAGAACAATCACCCGCCCGGATGCTTCCCTGAACATTATGATTATTGTCAGCAAGTCAGAGGCCAATCGCTATCTATGCTTTTTATTCTCATAATCTTCACTTCCATCTACTTCTTCTTACACTCATATCACACACCTTATTCAATATTTTTCTACCCCTTCTGTATGGCTCTTAGGACGTATATCGAGATAATTTAATATGACAAATAAAGAATACGAGACATTGTACTAAGAATCTAAATCATTTGATAAATTGAGTTCAGGTGTAGTCTGCGGTTATAGCCATTATTGTTTCATTTTCTCGCCGCCGGCAGAAGTTTCTGTCAAGTGTATGAATATCCTAAAATTGTGCTTAATATATTACGCCTGCAATACGGCAGGCGGCATAATTAAAGTAACTTACTTTGTGTTCTTTTCTCTGATAACGTATAATTTAAGGATGCTTGTTTATTGCGGTTTGAAGCGGAAGTGTTGGACGTGTTTTTTATTAAACGCCATTTTCCAATGCGTTTTCGAAATAATTCTGTGTTTTATTCGCCATTTATGGGCAGTGTCTTTGAATGACAAATAATTTGGGGGATTATTTCAATAATAATTCTTTTCCAAAGCTTTTCTGAAGATAATTATTAGTTTTGAATTTGTACTTGGCATTATTTTGAATTATATTTGAAGACGATAATGTTAAATTTAGAAAAACCAAAAAAACCCCCCAAAAATTAAAAAAAGAAACAAAACATAGACACACCACTAAAAACAAAACAAAACAACAAAAAAAAAAAACAAAAAAAAACAAACAACTTTTTCTGTAATAAACCTTGCGGGTGAAATTCATTATTTATATATAGATCTTTTGTTTTCTTTTTATCGTAAACAATTCATAGTACATTGAAGGTATCACAGCGATTTATAATGTAAAATAAATAAATAAAGAAAATAAAGAAATAAATAAAAAATAAAATAAGTAAATAAATAAATACACAATAAATAAATAAAATAAATTAATTATAATGTAAAATAAATAAATAAAATAAATAAACAAATAAAATAAATATATAAAATAAATAATTAAATAAATACAATAAAAAAATTAGATGTAAAATAAATAAATATATAACAGTAAAACTTTTGAAAAATATTTTTAAATAAATATATTTTATTCTTACAAAAGAAGCATTTCTTATAATACAAAATAAAATCTTTCCTTTAGTCAACTAACGCAAAATAGCCTCCGGTTGCTAATTTATTTATACTAAATATAAAATATATTTTCTATCATAAACATGATGCCTCGTTATTGCATTTATTGGATTTTATTATTATTATTATTATTATTTATATATATTTTTATATTTTGTCAGTTTCTTACATTTGTCAACTCTCGTCCTGTATATTTACCGCCATTTATTTATATGGTCCGGTTGGTTGTTATTTTCGTCTGCTCTACTAGGAGAGACCGATTGTATCCGGCCTGGAGAGGCGTGGTCCGATTGTGGTGGTGAAGGCATGTGTTGGTTCGGATGTATTCGATCGATACTTGATTCTCCCATCTTGTGGCACTGGACTACCGTAGACTACATTTTAGAGAAACCTTTCTCTGTCCCTGCAAAGAATGAGAGCTCTTAGAAATGCAGCTACTACCAATGATAAATCGGTCAATCGCCACTTGACCTTGCTTACATGGGCTACGTCGCATTGCTTGAATGATAAGTAGTAATTACTTACTTCATTTAAACAAACTGCTTTTTTTATCGACGATTTTTAAAGTTTATATTAAGTGTATTAAAATAATACCTACACTACCCATCAGAATATTTTATGGTTTTCCTAATTGAATTTTCTGATGAATCATAATTATTAAGTTAATGATTGAATTGGCGCTGTGCAAGTTCCACGTCTACGAAACAGTCCTGGGATTTCCCCTATTGCAATGTTAAATATTTGAGCTTAAAATAAAATATGGCAATTGCATTCAGATGGATTAATGCAGGTCATTATTTAATGAAATAAAAGGGTACAAATGAACAGATTCAAAATTGATACGGTCCTCTCTTTCAGTGGAGCAGAAATCTTTAACTTTCGTTAACTTTTCTCCATTTCTTTCTTTCTTTCTTTCTTTCTTTCTTTCTTATTATACATATTTTAATTTTCTTTCCCTGTTGCTATATTTCTTTCTTTCTTTCTCTCTTTCTTTCTTTCTTTCTTATTATGCATATTTTAATTCTCTTTCTCTGTTGCTATATTTCTTTCTTTCTTTCATATTATGCATGCTTTCATTTTCTTTCCCTTTCTTTCTTATTATGCATATTTTAATTTTCTTTCCCTGTTGTTATATTTCTTTCTTTCTTTCTTTCTTTCTTTCTTTCTTTCTTATTATGCATATTTTAATTCTCGTTCCCTGTTGCTATATTTCTTTCTTTCTTTCTTTCTTTCTTTCTTTCTTTCATATTATGCATGCTTTCATTTTCTTTCCCTTTCTTTCTTCCTTTCTTTTTTCTTTCTGTTTTTTCTTTCAGTTTCTTTCTTTTGTATTATGTATACTTTCATTTCCCTTCGCTTTTGCTATCTGCCCCTTTTTTTTACTTTATTTTTCTTTCTAACCTTTTTATTTCTTTATTTCTTTCTCATGTATACTTCATTTTCTTTCCCTTTCGCTATCTTCTCTAATCTTTTTTCAGTTTCTTCATTCTTTCTTTTTTCTTATGTATACTTTCATTTTCTTTCCCTTTTTCTCCTTTGCCTTTTCTTTCTTTTTGTTTTGTCTCTTTCTATTTCTTTGATTAGATTTCTTTCCTTTTTCTTTCTTTCTTTCTTTCTTTCTTTCTTATTATGTATACTTTCATTTTCTCTTTCTTTCTTTCTTTCTTATTATGTATACTTTCATTTTCTCTTTCTTTCTTTCTTTCTTTCTTATTATGTATACTTTCATTTTATTTTTTTCTTTCTTTCTTATTATGCATACTTTCATTTTCTTTCTTTCTTTCTTTCATTCTTTCTTTCTTTCTATTTCTTTCTTTCATGCAATTTCTTTCTTTCTTTCTTTCTTTCTTTCTTTTTCTTTCGTCATATTCCCTATTTCCTTTCTTTCAAATTCTTTCTTTCGTTCAACACTCGGCCTTGTTACATAAGGTAGAAGTTCTTTCTCCTTACAAATTGTCTCCGGAGGATATGTTACCGAATATACCCTGTGGAAGCAGCGTGGTGTGTCTTCGCTGGAAAAAAATGGTGGTACGAATGAATGCACCTCATCCGAACATTTGCCAAGGAAATGATGAGAGAGTGGCGATAGGCTTGCGATGTTGAAAAAATGATTTATCTCCGTACAAGACCGCATAAACGATTTTGAACTCGATCAAGGTTGGAAAATGAGAAAAGGCCCAGCCATGGCAGAAATACTTTAGATTTGGTCAAATCGAACTCTTGTAAAGTTAAATCACAGCAGAAAGATTCCAGTGTTTTCTGAATCAGTACAAGGAGTCAGCCATTTCACAATCATATTTAATAATATTTTCCACTTCAGTTCTATTATTGGGTCTGGAGTGAACCTGTGCCAAATATACATTTAAAACGTGGAGCAGTCTTGGGAGTGCAACATAAGTGATGATGGACTATTATTAGCTTAGTCTTAGAGGTATTGAAAATTATAAGTTAGTTCTCCCCCTCCCATTGAGCTGTTAAATGTAGATCAGCAGAGAAATCGGTTGTAAGGCTCTGAATATCTTGATTTTAGAAGATTCTTTTTGGCATCTTATTTTTGTTGAGGAGACAATAAACTCAGATACCAATTAATCCCATCACCAATTTGTAAAGATTACAATACTTAATCTACAAGAAGCGGATTAAGACAGGGTTGCCAAATTTTCCTTGATTACAGATTATGGATGAAGGTTAATTATGCATAACGTGAAACATGTTAAAACATAGATTCTGTATGTGATTAACATCAAAAAATACAAGAGATGTGAATTTGACTAAATATACATCAGTAGTCTTTTATATAAGAGAGATTGATACGAAAAAAAAAAGAACTTTACGTATGAAGAATTTAGTATCCGATATTACTAACATAGCATAATAATAATTAACGATGTGAGAATTGAAGTGATCACACTGGTAAATTTACTGCTGTTAAAAAAAGAATTGTTTCATTCCCTGACTTTGAAAGGTAAGAAATTTATTGGAGATTGGTCATCCATGTAGACGAACAGATATTTTATGAAGGTGTTTTGTGATACGACAGTGTATAGCGTGTTTTTCACGAGTAGCCTCAGCCAAATTTTAACCGTTTGAACCCTGCTTTCCTGAACGATTTGAACTTTTCTGCCTGAGCTCCTGAGTCAAATTTCACAAATAATTAGTATGTAATTTTCCACGGTAGATATAAGAATAGTTACAGATGTTTACCCACCGTTCAACTTGTCATTTTTCTCTACTACTGTTCAACTGGTGACTGGAAATTGCGTCGTTTTTCGTTAAAACCGGTAAAACGGTGGTCAGGCTTCAAAGGGTTAAACATGTTTTTTTTTTTTTTGTTTTTTTTTGTATTTCTTGCTTGTAGCATTTGTACCAGACAGTAATGCTTTTTCATTCGTATATTGGTATCAACATATTAAAAATGTCGGAGTACTTTCCGGGCAGACGTTGTAGATTTGGATATTTTTTATGGCTTATCATATCTTTGCGGATTATTTAAAGCTGAAAGGATTTCTCTAGATATTTCTAACCCATTGGGACAGGGTAGGAGGAGAATAAATATATTTATAGATATCCCAAAGGTATTTGAATATAAGTAAATGTAACGGATACGACTGTAATTCAAACATGTATCAGCACATTCTCCTTCCGAAGATGTTCATCGTCGGAGCTCGGAGACAACGTTTTCAATGATCATAACAGAATTATATATATATATATATATATATATATATATATAAACGCAGACATGACAGAATTGAATAGACACCAAGATAAATTTTATTTCTGATTTTTTTTTTAATAATCAAGATAAATTAACTTAGATTATTTGATTAAAATTACTGATAACAATACTGGAACATGCCACAAACCAAAGGAGCATCAGACCTATCCGAATTTCAGCGAGTATGTATCGTGGGCCAACATGAAGGTGGTCTTAGTCAAAGAAAAATATCTGAAAATCTTTCATTTCCCTTTTCTACTGTTAACAGAGTGATCGTACAATTCACCAGAGAGGGCAAGAAGTGCACAAAACCTCATCCAGGCCCTCTGAAAGAACCATGCGTCTTGTCGAATGAAATGTTAAACAGGATCCACGTTGCAAGGCCTCTGACATAGCAACACAAGTTGATGTCAGTCCCAGAACAGCTGTCAGGTATCTTCACAATCTGGGCTACTATGGCAGAGCTGCGAGAAGGAAACCACTTCTCCGTCCAGCCAATATCAAACGCAGAAAGGATTGGGCTCATGAGATGGTGGAAAGACCTGTAACCTTTTGGACCACTGTCCTTTTCTCTGATGAGTCAAGTTTCGCATTATTTTCCGGCAGTGGAAGAGTATGGGTATGGAGACTCTGTAGTCAAGAGTTTGATTTAAAAAGACTGCAGTCAACGGTGAAACATGGGGGTCTTTCAGCAATGGTATGGGGTGCAATTTGGAGTGATGGTCACTCAGAGATTGTGGAACATGTTTCTATATTAAAGAAAGGGCTCCTTCCAATATTCTCAAGTAGTAGAATGAGCAAAGTTGACTCCCTATTTATGGAAGATGGAGCTCCATGTCACACTGCTCAAGCAACACAACATTGGTTGAGACAAAATGGGATCAATAAACTTCCATGGCCAAGTCAGTCCCCGGATATTAACCCTATTGAACACATTTGGGGCATATTAGATTGAAAACTCCGCAAAAAGAACAGGAAGCCATCTTCTAAGCCTGAACTTTTAGGATTATTGCGTCAAACATGGCAAGAAATTCCTCAAAATGATATTCGTGAACTTATCGCTAGCACGCCTAGAAGGGTCCTTGCATTAAAAAAAGCAAAAGGGATGTCAAACAAGTATTAGTTATTAAATTTATGACCATTTATAATTACTTCATTTGTATAAATTACTTGTTTAATAAAATAAACGGTTTCTGTGGGCGTCTATTCAATTCTGCCATGTTTGTATATATATATATATATATATATATATATATATATATAAAGAGGAATCGGAAAGCCGAGTTCGAATTCCAGTCGGTTACATTACATTCACTTACGTGCTATACCTTTGGGAAAGGTATTAATCCTCTTAATCTCCGTCCAACTTTGGGAAAATTGCTGGACAGGCTGGGTTCTATAAGTTTGGATGGCAAATGATCTACGAGAAGGAAAACACTGAATTCAAAAACTGGAGAGGGTCGTTTGGGGACCTTGTGGTTGGTTCTGCACAAAGCTTTAGCCACTATAATCAAATCATATGTGCCGGTGTCTGGGCTGTCGGTTCCTCGGAACCGAGCTGTTGACCATCATACGTTGAATACGACGGGAGAGGTCCACCATATATATATATATATATATATATATATATATATATATATATATATATATATATATATATATATATATATATGGAGGATTGAAGAAAGGAAAAAAACATCAACGGAATTCACAAAGACAGAAGATCCCGATTGATGTTGCATTTAATTTTTTGAAAATTGAATTCTTCATTAAAGCAATTAAATGAAAAGGAATTCCACAGGCGCAAAGTGCGAGAAAAGAAATAGTTGGAGTAGAAGTAGCGGTTGCATTTAACTATTTCAGCAGTAAAATTGTGGGACCTTGATGCCAATAGAGTAGCATATTTACATTCATGTACTCGGGGCACCAGGAAAAAAAGCTCGTCAGATCAATTGCCATGAAGATATTTTTTATAAAAAAACGGAAGGAAGCCATCGCCTACATTACAGATTGTTTGGATTTTGTCAAGAATCTTTAGATGGACAGCCGGCGCACCAGACCCTATAGAGCAACAGTATTCAATGCATGGACGAATGAGTTGACCGTTTTTGCCGTCGTCTCTGAATATGGAATCCAGTGAAGTCGGTAATCTCTTCAATATCAGAGGTTGGCAGTGTAGATTCGGAGAAAGTATCGGCTGCTAATTCTTTAAGTCTTCGATATCAGGTTGGCAGTGAGGATAATTTGGGAGAAAAACAAAATGGCTGCCTTTATACACGTCGCATTGAATATTTTGAGCTTTCTCATTGGTTAACCCTTCTATTGGTGAACTATAAAATGAGTCAGCTCATTTTGACTGGCTCACTAGTACATCATACACAAAAAACTGCAACAGAATTTGTAGATTTGTAAATGAGAAATATGGATTCTGACGAGAAATATATTCTGGCAACAGACTGTTACCCAACTTTCCTTTCAATAGACAAAGTAATTGATTCGATTAGTCACTCCACTCCTAGTCAGTAAGAAAACGTGAGACCAAGAAGTGAATCACTCGCCTGGAGTCTACCGTCAACCATGCTGATGACAGAAAGAAAAGCTTCTCTATAGTCGTTAATTTTTATATATTTTTTTATGTTTTGGATGCATTACAATTTACAAGCCATTTATGTCCCTAATAACTGAGCTACTGTTGCAGAGTTATAGTTGGAAAAGTTAACTTGAAGTCCGTTCCTAATGTTACCATACATCAGGCTAAGGTAAACTTAAGTATCTATAACGAATATATGATCATAAGGAACACCATTGGAAAATTTGTAAACTTAAGGAATCAGCACAAATGCTAGGCAACAAAAATCTCCTGAGCCGACAAAGCATAGAAATGAATACAATATGGGAACCAGTAATAAGGAGTGCCAGAGAAAAGCGATAATAACAACAACAAAAGTTGCAATATGAGCTCTGGTGAAAATGGTTGCTGAAGACATTAGGTTTATAATACCCAGAAATTCATACACAGATGGGACACATGGCGCAGTGGATAAAGGCGTTGGTTAGATCCAGTGACAGGACCCAAAGAGTGTGAGTTCAATACCTGGTTAAGGCAGTAGAGAACTTTCAGAGAGAAATTAACAGGAGATAACTGATAAAGGACATCGATTAAACGTGGAACTAGAAAGGTGAGCGAAATAAAGGGTTAAGTTCGACATTCCAACCACCTGAAGAAGACCGGAGCGTACAACGGACGAAATGTTGTAATAAATATGCCGACAAAGTTGAGGACAATAATCCGAATAATTTAAATAATGTACATAATATCTGATCTCAGAAATATAGACAGATACTGAAGGGCCAAAACGTTGTAATAAATATATATATATATATAGTCGTCTGGATATTAGTCTGTAATCCAGAGGTTAGATCCAGTGACAGGACCCAAAGAATTGTGAGTTCAATATCTGGTGAAGGTGGTGGAGAACATGGTGAGGGGAATTAACAGGAGATAACTGATAACTGACATTCATGTGTTCAGTTCGACATTCCAACCAACAAAGATGAGGGCAATAGTCCGAAAAATGTAAATAATGTCCGAATATATGAGTGGTTGATCATTAAATGCTTTCCCCCAAAATTCTGATGTTTTGTCCTTTGGTTAGATTCTGGGATGTAGGTTGGGCCAAGAATATTAAAAGGGAATAATTATCCTGCAGCTTTGACTCGCGAGTTAAACTCACAAAGTATAGCCAGTTTAGACAGTGTGCACCTAAGTGGATGTCTCTTTGATGTTGCAAATCTAAAATAAATCTTTACATAATATAGACCTTAGCATTTACCATAGAGCGACCTTGTGCCAATTTGTCACGCAATCCATTGCCTGTTTGGTACATTTAGATGTTTACTGATTCCCTTCCAGGCGAAAGAACCTTAGTAAACAATCCCATCAAACGTGAACCAGAGATGAAGAAACTGAATGATAAAAAGTGGTAGGAAATATAAGATTTAACATGGAATAATACATTTTACGAAAAGGTCTGGAAAACTTAAAAAACTTAAAACTTAAAACGAGAAAGGTAACGGTACAATTAGCTGTTCCCTTATTATTCTGTAGAAAGACGACCAACTTTATCTACCCTAATTGTTGAACATAGACTCGTCCATCAACATTGAGTAGGACAACTGCTCATAGGAACAGGGATCACAAAGTTGCTCGTAAATATTATGCAGTTGAATCTATTAGAACGCCGCCATACCACCCAAGATCATATGGTTAGGCTGAACGTCTTTTTGATACGTTCAAAAGGACGTTAAAGAAATCAAACGGAATGGAGATGGAAGAAGTAATGCTCTCACTAGTTTTTTTACAATTTATACACTGACCCTTACCTCTAATACTGCATCGAGAACATCACCAGCGGAATGCATGTTTGCCAGGAAAAATTAAATCGGTATTTGACAAATTACAGACTGGGAGAGAAATAAAAAGTTAAGATTGTACGAAATTAACTACAAACTCTAGAGATAAGCGTTTCTTCCGGATTTACAAGGGTGGGAAAGATATTTGGGGTGAGGGCGGAATAGTGAATCCCATTGGCAGGATGATGTATAAGTTACAAGCTCAAAATAGGCGATATAAAGCATTTAAACCAATTAAAACCAAGATATACCAAGGAAA
>OZ010582.1:127155034-127165034 GCA_963932145.1 Acanthosepion lycidas
TCCAATGAAAATTGGCCCATTACTATAAAAAAAAAAAAAACATAAAAGAAAATTACTGGGATGCAACGGGAAAAAATGATCTCACGTTGCAAGTCTAGAATACTGAGAACCTCCCACCAAATGTTTTGCAAAATAGAGACGGAATTCAAAATGGTAGACACAGTGATTAAGTACCATTGACATAATAAGAAGCGATTTAATACAAGCTTCATTCAAGGATTGGTTACTGCTCGGCAGCGAGCAAACGATAACATGATTTTACCACAGAAATATTTAAATGCATTAAGTAAGCAAATCAATAATAAAGAAATTGCCATTACCTCCTTGGATAAAAGGTGGAAATTTTATTATGAATAAGGCATAGAATAACAAAAACCGATTAATACTGAACGACATTAACATATATAAATAGATGAACGTAAAATCATTTTAGACAGACAGAAATTTAACAAAGTAATTAGATAGCTTGTTGTAGTATATAATATTTAGTCATAGTATATATTAATAGAATAACACACTAAAATAATTAGATATAATGTTATAGCTCAAACTAAGAAAGCAAGTATTCCAATGCAATCTATCAGAAATGGAAGCCATAAGAACAATTTTAGCACCACTCTTTGGAATAATCAGCTCCTCGCATATTAAAACTTATGGCAAACTTGGTCCAAACACCGCAGGGGGTAAATATGACAGATAGATGTCAAATCCCTGTTAGTAAATACTTAAATAAAAAAAAAAGATAGGACGGTAAATAATATGACTTTCTCTTCACCAAGAGATAAAACAAAAAATTGACAGCTCATCGCAAATATTATTTCACTTTTAACAAAGATTTTTATAAAAAAAAAAATCGAATAACCAAAGGGATTGTCTCTTATCTTGTCTGTTCATAGAGTTTCTTGAATCTGATCCTTTGCAAATTATCTTACCTAAACAAACTTAATTCTGATGCACTGATGATGCTTTATTAATATGTACCCACCTCTAAGCGAATTTATTTCAATTTGAAAATAAACTAAAAGAACGATCAAATGTATTAGGTTGGTGCAAAAATAACGACGTAATAATATCGTTTTTTGACGTTAAAAATACGTCAAAAAATGACATTATTACGTCATTATTTTTGCACCAACCTAATATTTATGAACTCGAAACACACAATACATTATTTTTCCCCAGTATTAAGTTAATGCGTAAAACTAAGGAGCTCGGAATAAGTGTTTGCCGTAAATTTTCTAATAAAAACGATCAAGTAAATTTCTATTCTCACTCTAACAACAAAATATAATCCGGAATTGTTATCGTATTTTATTTAAGATTACTTGAATTTGTAGAGATGAGGATAAATACTTTAGAAATATTTTAAAGCTACTCTAATACCCGAATTATTTCACATTCATTGCAAAAGCTTATAAAATATTTAAAACTAAAAGAATGAAGGATAAAACAAACCTAGAAACACAATCATAACTAAAATTCAAATGAGTTTATCTAAGCTTAACATAAAATTTGTTATAAATAAAGCAATAAGAGCCTTAATCGATTAAAAAAAAAACTGAAGAAGGAATCTTTTTCTATGAAGCCACAAGAAATACATTACCGAATTAGATTAAATATTGCGAAAACCGCGCAACTCTATCACAGCTTCCATGGCATGTGTTGTGACGAGCTACATGAATTAGTTCCATCACCGCTGACCTTTACGACTGGGACCAACCATGCCACGTACAGAGTTGCGAATCATCCCCATTCCTCTCATATACCTACGATAACAAGTAAGTTCTATTCGGGCAGATACTTCCCAAGAACAGCTGCTTTGTAGAAGACAGACTGATTGATTTGTTTAACGGCATATCAACTCATTATGAGTCATTTAATGCCGATGTTAATTTTCTTGGGAGCTGTAAACTAATAACAATATGGTATATGTTATTCCGCTTTCACAGTTGAATACATGGTAGATGATACTCAGCTTTTGTGCATGTACATGTGTGGATATGAGGAATAGAGGCGATGATACGTGTGTTTAGGTTGTAGTTATGTTGATGTTATATTTTGGAATACAGTTTGATTTCTTTAAGAAAATTTAGGATATTATATGCATTAATATCATGAAAGTTCTTTCTCTTTGCTTGTTTCCTTGATTCCGCTTATTGGCATATCAACCTCTATGTGTTGTTTAATACCGAAATCATTTTTAGTCATTTTTTTATATAAAAATGTATTGCTAGTATTTTTTACTATAAAAATGTATTTTTATAGTGTGTTTTTTTTTGGGGGGGGGGGAGTTCACTATTTGGCTGTAGCTGGGACCCTAACAGATTCTACCACTCTACGTCAGGGAAAACAACAGCAATTAAGAAGTACATCTACACTCCTCAAAACCTCCAATTTCCTGATCATAGGCCTTGCTGTCAGATGTATTAGGTTGGTGCAAAAATAATGTTTTCTCACATATGTTACTATGTGAGAAAACGGCATTATTTTGCACCAAACTAATAGTTCATCGTCATACCCAGGACTACTTCACCGAAGAGACTCTCCGTAGGATGTCTTCCCATTCGATACAATCTTGAGCTTTTCAAGTCTAGGGTTAACCTTTATATTTGCTGCATAGACGCATGAATTTATTTCTCGTTCTTACCTTGCTTATGGACACATCACAGTGAAGCACTGATTCTCGCAACATGGCAGAAGTTAAGCAACCTTGAGCCTGGTCAGTGTCTAGTTGGCTGACCGCCTCGGAATACCGTTATGCAAGCTTGTATGGGCGAGTGGTCTAATCGTTAACGACTCTGGATGAGAAGTAGGGGAACCGAGTTCGAATTCCAGTCGGGCTCGTTACATTCACTTACACCCAATTCACCTTGGAAAAGGCATGAATCCACCTCTTTTCCCTCCAACTATGGGTCAAATATTAGGACTTGTATCGCGGAATCATTATTATTTCGAAATAACTTTTAATATTCGCTCGCAAAAAAAAATAAAAAAATAAAAAATAAAATAAAATAAAATTCTTAAAATCCAAATATGTTTTGGGATTAAAATAAGGTAGATAAGCCGTAAAAACAAATAAACTACCTTACGCTCATACAACACTTCACAGTAACTCTTTAGCTTGGGTGGTTCTTGGACCCTGTATGGGATGAATATTAGTATAAAAAGCGATAACTAGGTGGTTTGCCAGTCTGTTGTTGTTAAAGTGAGTTTAATCTAAGAAATCCTAACCTGAAACATTTTATCTAAGACATTTTATCTAAGACAATATTCTCCCTCTATCTTTATCTATCTCTCTACCTCTCTATCTATCTATCTATCTACGAATTGCGTTTTTAGTCTGGAGTGAGCTTGACTCCCAATAGACATTTAGGGTCAAAACCCTCATTGAGAGGACATCCTGTTTCAAGGTTTCAAGCCTATTTATCTACGTTTATATCAGTTATCTTCTTTCATATGCAATCGTATCTTTAGAAACAAACACCTAAAACAAAACAAGAAATTCTAAGCTCATGATGTACGAAGATCTAGTTCTTTTAACCTTAAGCCACGAGTGTGACACATGGGCTCTGTATAGATGAAACATTAAGAAACTTGAGTGATTCCATTAAGGAAATCTATCAATTATCGGCATTAATTGGAAGGATTATCTCCAATTTTTCAGTCGTTGAGAAATTTCAAACCAACATCATCGAATCAGTGGCTTCGATAGACAGGCCATGCGAGATACGCCCGCGCTAAATCTTTACAGTGAGCACAGCACTGGCTAACGGAGGTATAATGATCAACTGAAGCAAATTATGAAAAAGACTGGGAGGAATTGTTCAATCTGACGTCTAATGATCAGGTTTAACCCGTGTGAACGAATATTTCATGCAAGAGTCGGTCTTTCTAATCATCAAAACTCCATAGACGCGGAAATTGAGAAATGATGAGTATAGCAAGGGAGTTAAATTACATGAAAACGAGGAGTAACCGACCGTGTTTTATAGATGTTCAATCAATATTGCCGGTTAAATATTTATATTAATTGAAAAAATGTTTAAAAAAAAAATATCTCAATGGATTTTTACTTAGCTAAACTATATTTCAATTTAAATTGTTTGTGTAGGAATCATTAAGTTCGACTGGTATGTAAGACGTTCTGTTTATATTTAAAATGACTTTATTATGGAATTAGTCACTGGAAACGTACCAGTTGTCGACAGGGTCTGGGTAAATATTAACTATTTGATACGTTAACTTCGTTTATATATGCCAGATAATATTTCTGAATGATTTGCTTTTGAGAAAAGTTTGTTTTACATGCCATCAATTAAAGGCATTTTCAAAGACATTTACAAAATGTGACTCCGTACGATATTTTACTGTTAAAAAGAAATCTATCTCTCTATTATCGACTCCCCTTTAAGAAGGTTTTGTAGTGTAAAAAAAATGAAATTCCTTAAAATTAACTTTATGCTAAATATAACCTTGTCTACTTCATCTCATCTAAACTTTATTTGCAACAGTTTGTCTGCGGTTGGAGGAGACTAAAGAGTCAATTTATCTGAACATGAATTAATAACCCACCTGCCCACAACCTTTGACCTTATTTTTCATGTTCCCTTTTGGCTTAGTTGGTTAATGCAGACATGACCACAAGTGTGTTTTTAATTTTGAAATTAGAGTTTCCCCCCTCATTTTAATTTTCAAGAGGCATTGATTTGTTTTTTAGTTTTCCAAATAAATCATTTTCATCATAAGTAATCTATCTATCTATCTATCTATCTATCTATCTATCTATCTATCTATCTGTGTCTATTCATATCTATCTCTGTCTATTCATATCTATCTATCTATCTATCTATCTATCTATCTATCTATCTATCTATCTATCTATCTATCTATCTATGTATCTTGTGTCTATTCATATCTATCTCTGTCTATTCATATCTATCTATCTATCTATCTATCTATCTATCTATCTATCTATCTATCTATCTATTAGAACGATCAAATCGTCCCTAATCGTGCAGGAGTTCGGGTTAGTTTCGAAGGTTGTCCAAGGTATCTACTATCTATATTTCTCTTGTTGTCTGTCTGTGTGTCTGTCGTGGGCGTTGTTACCTCGCCCAGACCGCATTTCTCACCCGATTTTGATGCGGTTTTCACCAAATGTTTGCAAATGTCTGCCGTAAGGACATGACGGAGGCCAATTTTTGAGTTCGGACTCAGGTTCCGAAAAAAATCGATAATCGAAAAAATTGATAATCGAAAAAATCTGCTTACAGAAGGAATGATCGCATTTCAACCAAATTTGACACCCTCTTAGAGTCTTATCATTAGAAATGTTATCCAGAAGTTTCATGGCTACTGACCCCTAAACAGCGCTGAAAATCGATATAACCCCAAAACAGATACGCCCAGATTGCGACTGAACCGCATGTCAGTTTTTAGCGAAAACCGACCGGATTTATGAGGAGGCCATTGGGAGTCACCATGTGAAGTTTCAACTCTGAGCGCCCCCCCCCAAACAGAGTGCAAATCGACAATCGGTCAACCCTTAAAAATGTTTTTTTCCGGTTGGGCATTTCCTAAATGAAGATTAATTTAAGGTGACGCTATGCGCGGGAAGAAACAGGTCAGTGTGTGCAGTGGAGTGGAAGAAAACATTTGACCTCAAATTCTGGAATGGGTGCAGGGCCATTGAAATTCGGCTTTTTTTTTATCCCTGCTACCAGTTCTGACTTTGAGCCACAAATGACATATTCTACTTTGTCAACACCATTGCTTTAATCGTAGTAACATCAGCACAGCAAAGGGCACTCCTTTAAAGGCAAGGAAAGGGAAAAATATTTTAAGTCAAGTGATAGCGATTGCTCTATGAGTCGTACAATTTTTTAATCAAGCACGGGCAATGCCGGGCCATGCTGCTAGTTTCTTATATTTTCCGTTGGGAATTATCACAAGAAAAACAAAATCTATCTCTATCATTTTCGCGCTGCTTGTATGGTATAGATTTTTTTCTGGTTTCTCTGTGTGTGACACGTATAAATAAGTGTACCTAATTTTGTGTATGACTTAGCGCCATAAAACTCTCGCTGGGAATAAATCATTTATCGTAATTCCTTTTTGTTCAGCCATTCCGTTCCATCCAAGAAAGTGTTACTATATCACGCATATAATAATGCCCATAATGAGGGTAAATGGGAAATAACCATTTCTTTCAAAGCACTCCTATTAAATAAAGTAAATAGTCATAAAAAGATTTTAAATATTCCATGGAATTCTATAACTGTTTGCCCGCCAACATCCGTAAACAAATTTGTAGTTTGAAACTTCACATTAATACGAATTAATCGATCAGTGCTGAAAAAAAGAAGTTAAAGTAATCTTTTTGATTAGAATTTCTAAATATTGTAGCGAAATACTTAAACAAATAAAAAAATGAAGATAAGAAGATTGTTGAACTTGTTATTAGCTTAATTAGCTATATCTAAAGTACTTGCACGAACTGACTTACAAAAAAATTAAATGCATTTTAAATAATTTAAAAGACTTCTTTGAAGTAAAATGATAGTTTTATTCGAAAGATATTAACCTAAAGCTAATCCATGTCAAAAGAAAAATTATTTGTGTGTATTTAAATAATGTTCTTAGACATTTAAACGCTCTCTCATTGAACCTCCATTTTAAACGAAAAATAAAAACGAGAAATTTAAAAATCTCTTAAAAATCAAATATTTATCCTAGATAGTTGTTTCAAATAAATTAGTACATTCAATGTTTAATTAACTTGATTTTTTAAAAGTAATGCTTAGTTGTTGCTTAAAACAGCGAAAATACCGTTTATTTATTTGAATTATTTTCGTAACTGTTTGATGGTTGGTTTGGTTTGTTTTGTTTTACGCCATAGCAACCTCAGTGGGTTATTTAATGCCGACAAGATATTTATTGCTGGTAATATTTTTCTAAAACTGTATTGCTGATAATATTTTTTCTTCAAAAATGTATTGCTGGTAACATTTTTTTTTCCTCAAAATGTATTGCTGGTAATAATTATTTACAAGAATGTATTGTTGGTAATATTTTTTCTTTCAAAAATGTATTGCTGATAATATTTTTCCTCGAAAATTTATTGCTGGTGTTAAACCTATTTTTACACTTTCATAGCGTTTAGCCCCCAGGTGGGGAGTTAACTATTTGCCCATAGCTGAGCCCTAACAGGTGCTACCATTCCGGGTTAGTTTGGACCTGGGAACACCAGCAATGGTGGTTCTGCGCTCTTCAAAATCTTCTGATCAGTCGGATTCAGTTTATCATCTTACACAGGACTGAACTATTTGACGATATAAAATATTTAATCAAATCCAAAGATTTTTTTTAATTATTCGGGTTTAAAAATTAATCAAACTAAAAGTGTTAGAAAAGATTGGAAAAATTGATAAACACTTAGGGAATTGGCAATGGAAATTGATTGTAATTCCAAAATTATTATTGAACATTCGTACAGACAATAATCTAATAGCTGAATTTTTTTAAAAAATATTATTTTAAAAATGTTTACACACGAGAATGGCATTGGGCTTTACAATTTTCGATTCTTCAAACATGTCTTTATGTGATAAGAACTCACTTGTCATGACCAGCAACTGGATGAATTTCCGAATTACACTGAGTAATGTTTTCAAAAAGAAATATTGAAAAATCTTAAAGAAAATATTCTTTATTAAATTATGCAAAGCCAATTCTAAATAAAAATTATATTTTAAGATATATTTAATTATTGCTGGTAAAGATCGGGACACATTTTCAGTATATTATGCATAATTATTTTTACTGAAATAACCTCTTCAGGTATTTTTCTTTATATGAACGTAAAAAAAAAATTGAGTTACCTGCAATATTCAGAATATCAGCGTCCTGGGAATGACGATAAACTACATCCACGTCTTGGGTATGACGATAAACTACGTCCAACAACAAGGCCTCAGATAATGTTTTCGGAAAAATGTTGCCAGCTATAAGTTTTTTGGAAGAAATAATGTTGCCAGCTATACGTTTTGCGTCCTGGGTATGACGATAAACTACGTCCAACAAGGCTTCAGATAATGTTTTCGGAAAAATAATGTTGCCAGCTATGTTTTTGAAACAATAATGTTGCCAGCTATGCGCTTTTGAAAAAAATTAATGTTGCCAGTTATATGTTTAATAGTACTGTATATTTAATATATGTATAAGTATATATATATATATATATATATAACATCATCAACAGACTGACTGTTTAGCAGCTCTAGCTCGGATCGAAACCCGACTGAATTGGTATCAGCCGGAGATTCTACCACTAAGCCGTCGGCGCACGGCAGGGATGTAGGTGGATTTTTAGCGTATTTATTTATTTATAAACACGCCCAGTGACTGACAGTGACTCGATTCGCTATGCGAAGAGTCTCGCTATATATATATATATATATATATATATATATATATATATATATATATATATATATATATATATATATATATATATATATATATAGCGAGACTCTATATATATATATATTTATATATATATATATATATATATATATATATATATATATATATATATATATATATATATATATATACCTTAATTTGGCATTAAATGACCCACAATGGTTGATATGCCATTAAACCCAAGCAACCAATCAGAATATCAAATTCAAGTGAACTTAGCAAAATCACAAAAGTAACTTTAGGAAATAAATGTCTTGCTGAAAAGTTTGTTTATACAGAAACTTTGTCGAGGAAGGAGATACTCTATTACAAATTAACTTTTCACTGACGGTAGTACAGGTATTTGACTTTTATTAAAATGACTATTAAATATCATTTTTTAGTATTAATCATGATCGAAATGGCAAATATAATATTCATCATTTTGAAAATGATTACGACTAAGAAATGTGGGAAAGAAAACGTCAAAGAAATTCAATGGCATGAGAAGAATGTCCTTTAGAATCTTACTGCAACATTTTCCCTTTGTTACTTTGCGCCAGTTTTCTAATTTGCTAACCATCAGCATTTGTCCATTCAGGGGCACTGAAGTACTTTCTTGCCATAGTCCGGTTCAGGGACATTACCACTTGTTATTTATAGGATGAAAGCAAAATGCAAACATCGCAACGCCAGCAGCTGTTCAAATCAGGTAAGATTCTAATAATGAATTTCGTGCCGGAAACACCTTTTGGCCTTATCTTCGTAGAGTGGCAAATCAAAAATTGAAAGAGGAAAGGTAAGCACAGATCTGCTGTAATTGACTTTTCATTGATATCATCATATATGTATCTACTTGTGTCTGTTCATATCAATCTATTTGTGTCTATTCATACCTACCTACCTACCTACCTATCTATCTATCTATCTATGCCTATTCATATCTATCTATCTATCTATCTATCTATCTATCTATCTATCTATCTATCTATCTATCAATCTATGCCTATTCCTATCTATCTATGCCTATTCCTATCTATGCCTATTCCTATCTATCTATCTATCTATGCCTATTCGTATCTATCTATTTATCTATCTATCTATCTATGCCTATTCGTATCTATCTATCTATGCCTATTCGTATCTATCTATTTATCTATCTATCTATCTATGCCTATTCGTATCTATCTATGCCTATTCGTATCTATCTATTTATCTATCTATCTATCTATGCCTATTCGTATCTATCTATCTATCTATCTATCTATCTATCTATCTATGCCTATTCGTATCTATCTATCTATCTATCTATCTATGCCTATTCGTATCTATCTATCTATCTATCTATGCCTATTCGTATCTATCTATCTATCTATGCCTATTCGTATCTATCTATCTATCTATCTATGCCTATTCGTATCTATCTATCTATCTATCTATGCCTATTCGTATCTATCTATCTATCTATCTATCTATGCCTATTCGTATCTATCTATCTATCTATGCCTATTCGTATCTATCTATCTATCTATCTATG
>OZ010582.1:127170034-127177534 GCA_963932145.1 Acanthosepion lycidas
TTTTGTGATGAATATACCATTAGATGGGCGTAATGGATACACTACAAGTTGGATTCTTCATAGAAATAATTTAGAAAATTATGAAATAATTTAGAAAAACAACGTAGAAAACAATAGTACAGTTTTGCAATAATATTTTGCCCTGTATTGGATGTAATAACAATATCCATTGACTGATTCGTTTTTTTAGGGTTTATCAACTCTTTGCAGGTTATTTAAAGCCAGAACATATTTTTAGGCCGTAAGAATTATTTTCGGAGATAATAATGAATTTTTTTAAATATAAAAGTTATTACTTAAGTCATAGCTGAGTGAGGGACTTTGAGAAAAGGTGAATTTATACATTTATAGATTGTAAGTATTTTTGTGATCTAAGTCTTACTAATTAACTCATATCTGGAGGAGAAGTGATAGATTCAATGATATTTGCGCGTAAGTGAATATAACGAACCTAACAGGAATTGGAACTCGGCTCTCTGATTAAAAATTCCATTATCTGTTACTGTTATTAGCACGTCATTGAATGTAAGGAGTTTGAAATCCAGTCGAATCATTTTCATTCACTTAGGTGCTAATACCCTTGGGAATGGTATGAATCCTTTTCTTCTCCCTCCAACTATGGGTAATTATAAGGACAGACGGGGTTCTATAGCCTTGGATAGCAACTGGTGTACCGCAGAAAGAAATGACAACCTATTGTCGGAAAAAAATTGCCACGTCAGTCATGTATCGAAAGATACATGATCGCCTAAGCGTGTATCACGCATGACACATGACTGACTATCTGTTACTGGGCAAGCTCTGTGTTGTTTAACTCTGCCAATCGTTATGGAACTGGTGTTTCAACCTGATGTGACCATAAGCCGTATTAAAATTATAAGGCTCATTCCAAGGTGGTGATGTTAAGAGAGATGCAATTAATTATTGGAATTTATTGGAGAAGGCATTTATGGGTACTGCAGTAACACCCAAGAAGCTTAAAGAAAAGCTCTTTTGCATTCTAAAACTGATTGTTGCCAAAATACTTTAGAAATTATCAGATTAATGAAATAATCTCGCATTCTCCACATATTAATCCAATCTTGTCTAATCATTATAATAGATGGGGTGCGATGGGTAAATTGTCGTCATTTTTATCATTTTTAATTTCGCGCTTGCGTGTTTTGCTTTTTGATTCTGTCGACTGCGCAATTGAGTAGGATCAATTGACCAACATCTGTGAGAAATAAAGCACCATGACTAAATTCAATAGAAATTTGGAAACTGCATGCTTTACCGCTTGGCATTTGTACCGTAAGCTCCAATACGAACATTTCAGACTGTTTGGGTGTCAATCTGAGGACTGCAGAGAATTCAGAAAGAGATGAATGAGTCTAGTGGTGATGACGAGGGTGTTTGGAGTGATCACTAAAGATGGCGATGTTACATCTCTATCTTCCCATGAGATCTCATGGAGGCTGAGTGCCTTAAGGAGGTTGTGATGCCATTGTTTAAGAGGGTGTCTGCTGGAAGATCCTATGCCTAGCAATAGGACACTGCATGCCACATAAACAGGAAAACCAGACAATTTCTGCGACTACATACTTGGCCACCTAACTCCCCAGACAGCAATGCCCTTGATTATTAGGTTTTGGCCGCAGTTGAGCGAGAAACCAAAAAAAAAAAAAAAAAACCCTTGCAACACCGAATATGACCTAAAGTCAATTATTATAGCAGCAGGCAACAACGTAAATAAGAGGATCGTCCTGAAGTAATGCAGGAGATTGCGAAGTCGTCCGAGTGAAGCGAATGGCGATTTTATTGAATAAATTTACTTTTTTATATGTCAAGATATTTCTGTGTAATTTTGGTAAATATATCTCTTAAAATGAAATTTCGGTATTATTTTCATTTTTGCGTCATTTAAATAGCAGAATATCCATCAAACCTATGAGAATAGTAAATAATATTTAATCAAAAAAAGTAAACAAGCCAGCTACAAATAATTTGAATTTCGAATAAATGATTGTGGTACTGATGAATGTTGTTAAGTATCAAGAAGCCCATATTAAAATATAAAATGAAAAAAAATATTTATTTATGTTATGGGGTGTACCTGAACTGCTGCCGTTAAATACCCAGAGTTACAGCCAGTGAGAGTCGTCGGAAGTCGAATAGAGAGAGGATATACGGAGAGTGAGAGAATATACGAACGGAGATAGTGTGAGGTAACCTCTTGTAGAAGTCAGTTACAAGCACGTAGACTCTAAGGAAGTCCTACTTCGAGACTGTATAGTATTTATTAATCCACCCACGAGGATTAAATGTGGCACAAGGCCGGTTTAATGTGGGTAGCCCGCGAGCCCGTAGGCTCGGCCAAAAATATGACCTTTGAACCCGCCTTGACGGGTTCAGGTCCTGTCTACCTCCCCGAAGGAAACCTTGCCCCTCGGCAAAGCTTCCTCCGAGTTCTTCTCTGCATTAGAGAGTTCGACAGAAGCCAGCCCGGATGATCACAAAGCACAGATACTGCACTTTGATCCTAAACGGGCCGGGCAGACTGTATATATCTATCTGTATATGCTACTAACCACGTTCCTGGACTTACTAACAGTATTACTCTTTGTATGATTGTGTAAATACATTTTATTTCTTATATTTAATTATTACGTTTGTCATTCCTTGGAGACCGAATTCATCTCGGAATCAACAACAATATATATATATATATATATATATATATATATATATACACACTAACACACACACACACACATATATATATATATATATATATATATATATATAGTCTTAAGATCTGCTATATTTATGGGATAAAGTGCTCAATGTCAGAGATAGAGCGTGTGTAAATATAAAAGTGAACGTAGAAGTCAACACTTAGAGGCGACAGTCTGTTTCATGCTAGACGCAATCGCCATGCCACAAGTGCTGTTATTTTTCTCGTCTATTTATATATAAGGGTCAGTGGTGCATTGTAGGTAGTCTTTTTTGGTTATTTTACCGGAAGTCGTTTATTTTTTATATTTCTTTATTTGGGTTAAATTATTTTGCTTGTTTTTATTTGTTTTTATTTTTCATTTTTATTTCTTATCTTATATATTTATTTTTTTTATTTTTGTTAGTCGGTGTTTTTTTAACGTAGTATTAGGTTGGTGCAAAAATAATTACGTAATAATGTCGTTTTTTGACGTATTTTTTAACGTCAAAAACGACATTATTACGCCATTATTTTTGCACCAACCTAATAAAAATTTGTTTACATCGCTTATTTAATAGTTTTGTTTTGCTTTGGGAAGATAATGAAAGCTATTTATTCAATTTTGGGGTTGATTGTTGTAGTTTATTCTAAATA
Organism: Acanthosepion lycidas; assembly: GCA_963932145.1. Classification (NCBI taxonomy): domain Eukaryota; kingdom Metazoa; phylum Mollusca; class Cephalopoda; order Sepiida; family Sepiidae; genus Acanthosepion; species Acanthosepion lycidas. The sequence goes on from OZ010582.1 coordinate 127,173,387, forward strand.
TTATTTTGGCGTGTGCAGTTTCTAATTTGTTTATTACTTTATTATTTGGATCGATTATCTTTACTTGTTTTTTCTAACGGTTACTTTATAGGGATCGGCTTGTTAGTTGCCCACACACCCTTATTCTTCTTTTGTTACTATTATGTATGTTGATGCCACCAATTGCTCCCTACTGAGTTCTTGGTTCAAAGCAAAGCAAATCTCTGTTTCAGTCTATTCAGGTCTATCTCTGTCGTTTAGATATATTTATTTAGATAGTAGACATGCAGGTAGCGCTTATGAACATTATATGTAACTCGAAGATAAAATTAATGACAAAATCAAGATATTGACGTTTCACACTATTTTGAATAAACGGTTTCTGGAACTCTTTTCTGGCGTCTTGCTTTCCAGTCAATACAATGTCAATCGTGAGCTCCTGTCTTCATAATTCTTGTTCTTTTAATGTTTTCTCTAATATTTTTCCCATTATCACTAACACTCTTTCATTAACTTACTTGGGTGAAATGTTTAAAAAAAAATTCTGAATTTAATTTCCTTGGAGTTTTATTACTTAAAAATTACATCGAAACCAGTTGGGCCATTTAGAATGGTCATATTTTTAGATGGCAAGTTATAAAATTTAGATGGCAAGTTATAAAATATAGGTGGCAAGTTATAAAATTTAGATGGCAAGTTATAAAATATAGGTGGCAAGTTATAAAATTTAGATGGCAAGTTATAAAATATAGGTAGCAAGTTATAAAATTTAGATGGCAAGTTATAAAATTTAGATGGTAAGTTTTAAAATTGTAGAATCTATTGTGCTATCATGTATCACATTTATAAACACTCAAAAAACATAAACTAGAATATTAGAATATATTATTTATTGATAGAGTTCATAAAACTAAAACTAAAAATGCATAATTTGCTTGATTTTCAATATTTAACCTAAATGTGTATATTTGTATCAGACAAAAGAAAGTTAAGTTTCCCTCGAAATGGTTTATCTACGATTGTGTGGATAATATTGATTTGCAACCTAATTGTAATTAAACAGTTGATAGAGACTATGGAATTCAATGAAAGGAATGATTGGCCAAGGATTGACGATAACAGAAGAACTAACAAATTAATGTATTGCCTGAAATCTCTTTCTTGATTTAGAAGATAATTAGGAAGTCGTCGTCTTTCCTTTAGTAAATTTAATCTTCTCTGGGTGTCCCACTATACAAACCATCTACTAGATCAAACAATCTGTCTGTTTATTTATCTGTCATAGTCTTCTGATCTATCTATCTATTTATCTATCTATCATAGCCTGCTCTTCTATCTATCTATCATAGCCTGCTCTTCTATCTATCTATCTATCTATCTATCTATCTATCTATCTATCTGTCATAGCCTGCTCTTCTATCTATCTATCTATCTATCTATCTATCTATCTGTCATAGCCTGCTCTTCTATCTATCTATCTATCTATCTATCTATCTATCATAGCCTGCTCTTCTATCTATCTATCTATCTGTCATAGCCTGCTCTTCTATCTATCTATCTATCTATCATAGCCTGCTCTTCTATCTATCTATCTATCTATCTATCTATCATAGCCTGCTCTTCTATCTATCTATCTATCTATCTATCTATCTATCTATCTGTCATAGCCTGCTCTTCTATCTATCTATCTATCTATCTATCTATCTGTCATAGCCTGCTCTTCTATCTATCTATCTATCTATCTATCTATCTGTCATAGCCTGCTCTTCTATCTATCTATCTGTCATAGCCTGCTCTTCTATCTATCTATCTATCTATCTATCTATCTATCTATCTATCTATCTGTCATAGCCTGCTCTTCTATCTATCTATCTATCTATCTATCTATCTATCTATCTGTCATAGCCTGCTCTTCTATCTATCTATCTATCTATCTATTTATCTATCTATCTATCTGTCATAGCCTGCTCTTCTATCTATCTATCTATCTATCTATTTATCTATCTATCTATCTATCTGTCATAGCCTGCTCTTCTATCTATCTATCTATCTATCTATCTATCTATCTATCTATCTATCTGTCATAGCCTGCTCTTCTATCTATCTATCTATTTGTCATAACCTGCTCTTCTATCTATCTATCTATCTATCTATCTATGTGTAGGCAATCATTTTCGATGTAAGTGATATTGAACAGACGTGAAAACGATGAACTCATTAATACGTTTCTATCATGAAGCAGATGATTGGTCAAATGTCGAAAGGGTGAAATTAAAGGTAATGACCAAATCATTCCTGGGATGTTGCATCCAAAATGAGAACATAAAATCCCATTAAAATGTTTATGGCTCTCATCACATTACTTGTTTATTTATCGTTAGCGAATTGCGATAACTTCTTGGAAAAACAAATAGGTTTTAATTGCTTTCACCAGTGTGTGGGAGTGAGGTTTTTCCTTCTGGTAGATTAGGTGGAGCAATGGTTATCGAATCGGATTGAGGAATCGGAAAGCGGAGATCGAACTCCATTCAAGTTCATTAAATTCACTTACGTGCTAATACCCTTGAGAAAGGTATGATTCCATCTCTTCTCCCCTAGCCATGCACGAAATAGCAGGGCAGAATTGGTGGCAACCAGTCAGGGAGAAGGAAAGTTTGAATTCAAACCACCTGATGCCTTTTGTGTTCTTCTTCTTTCGGCAAAGGCTAGAAGGAGGTAACTTCGAAAAACAAATCTACCTCTGAGAGGCCGAGCGGGCTGACCTCAACATCACCGGTACAAAAAGATCCGGTAAGCCATTGCACTATCCTGTCGTGAATGTCACTATGAACCGCGGTTGTAAGATGGAAGGAATTGGTGACCACAACGGCGTAAAATAAGCTAACTGAATAAAATGAATAACACTAGCCGCCAGCCGAGGCTAGAGTTCCCAGTTTGGCCCAGAATTTGGTCGATAGATAAAACTCTCCCTAGTGCTAGAATTTGGACTCGACTTGCCAATTCCAATTTCTGCGCTGATAACAGTTACGAATTGAGTTTATAAGAATCAAACAACAGACCAAATCAGTTAGCAGAGAATGTGAGGAATGGGGGGGGGATGATGAGGACAGTTATTTGAAGACGGGAAAAAAGTAGACATAATGGAATATCGAACAGCGGGAAATCATGTTTTGCTTTCGAGAAGAGAAATGCAAGGAGCAAATACATTGACATTATGCGTGAAAGATAGGAAGATGGCGGAAGAAGATCGACAAAAAATGCTCTTGTCGGAGAGAGAGAAAAAATTTGTCGGAAGAAAAAATCATGATCTTAGCAAATTTGACAATTGGTGAATGAAAATAAATCGACTAGTCAAAAGAAAAAAACCATATAAAGTATGCGATGAAGAAACGTAGACGTGATGTGAATGTCTGAACACAGACACACACCCATATATATATATATATATATATATATATATATATATATATATATATATATATAATATAAAAGGCTCAAACACTAATATATATTATATTATATTCTTACATATATATATATATATATATATATATATATATATATATATATATATATATGTAAAGTAATATTTATTATATTATACTCTTACTCTAAATATATATTATATGATATTATATTCTTACTCTGTCCTGGACATATATATATATATATATATATATATATATATATATATATATATACACACACATATATATATATATATATATATATATATATATATATATATATATATTTCCATTCTCGGTAATGGATGCGCACTGCTGATGAGTCCCAAAATATAGGAGGAAACGGCTGTCCAGTGCATCTGCATTTTGTTGAGGTTTCTTCTAGACTCATGAAATTACTTAATTATATTTACCTCAAATCCTCCTAATTTCTAAGACTTGTATATTCTTGCTTGAAGCGGCTTCTAATGCTCTGGATGGAGCGGTTTGGGGATAGTAGTCGTGGCTAGTGGGGGCACAGTCCTATGACTAAAAGAGAAACTTGGGTGAGTTCCAGCGGCGATATATCGAGTCTAATTCGCTACATCTTCATCACTGAAAGCCGTTGGAACAGTTTCTATGAGGTTAGCCAGATAAAGTAAATGTCCAGTTTCAATTCTCGATAGTGGATGCGCACTGTTGATGAGCCCCAACTGTAGGACG
>OZ010582.1:127180034-127387534 GCA_963932145.1 Acanthosepion lycidas
AACTATGCCCAAATACCCAAACAGTTGACGACAACCGAAAGTGCTCGCTAAAACACTAAGAACTGGGGTCTTTTTTCAACAACTTAGACCCAAATATAAAAAAAAAATACTTGCGTTAAAGCAAGAAAAACAGTGTAGGGAGGCCACAGTTGTTTTCCCTTGGGTTGAGCTCATGGGTGTTCGGTCCCTTTAGAGGGGAGAACTCTTCTGTCCCTTTTTAGTTTTTGATTCCGTTTTTTGAGAAACAGCCTTTCTAACCACCAGGGCATCCACACGCGTGAAAACTGATCAACATGTGCACGGCCTAAAGAAAGAAAAAATAATTTCTATTCACTTATTTGCGGACTATCAAAGGCCATAAAGTTGGTATGTTATTTCTTTGTTCTCGTTCTGTAAACCTCCTCGTTTCTTTGGGACAATATGAACAATCATTTGTTTTGGGACATATGGAAATTCTTTTTAAAATATATATGTAAGTTGTTTGCCATATTTAATGTTTTGTTTGTGACAGTCGCATATTTCGTCTTTCTGTTTTCGCATTCAGTGTATCAATCAGTGCTAATGCTAATATTAGTACTTGGTACATTACTGGAAGGCTAAAAAGCGTTATTCTTCATAACACAAAATAGTCGGTAAACGGCGATAGCCTATACTAATAACAGATTATAAAACAGAAAAGTTTCGTAGTTTTTAACAACACGTCTCACTGAATATCCTGTTTATTTAAAAGGCAAAATATATATTGAAAAAAAAATACCCAAAACTATAAATCCCTTATATATGACCCGCAAGAACTTTCCGTTAACCAGATATTTTTATCAAAATTCTATTTCCATAATACTCACTATATATTCAGCACCTGAAGATTGCGTTGTCCATGAAACTCCAAGTCATTCTGTCCGAGCGCTTTCGGCTATTTTTTTGCCATTATCAAAGATAATTTTATTTATACTTTTAACTGAATATATGAATTTATTTATTTTTATATATAGAATATCCCAAATTGCACTGACATACAGAAAATTTTGACAATTTCTACATAATTTATGTCCTGAAAAGAAAATAATAATACAAAAGAAAAATTAAATAAAAAAAAGCTTAACAATATGCATTTTCAGTTTTTTTTGACTAAATTTGAATAAAAGTGTGTTTGCTGCCCAAATAGAATATATATATATATACATACATACATACATACATACATACATACACACAGGGTGTCCATAAAGGTCGTATGCACTTTAAAAAATTTATAACTTTATTTGTATTTGCGATAGAAATAATTTGTAAGAAGTAAATCTATATTTTTTAAGGTTTTATTGAAATTTTATTTAAGTTTCTTCATGTCCTCCATCATTAGCAATACAAAGGATAAAACGATTTTCAGTTGACGGAAAACATTTGCCAACTGATTTACAGTAATGCCTGAAATCACATTAGTTATTTTAGCAATACTTAAAAATAGGTACATTAAACTTTATTAGGTTTTTTACAGATTATTTCTATCGCAAATACAAATACAGTTATAAATGTTTTAAGTGCACCCGAACTTTATGGACCCCCTGTATATATATATATATATATATATATATATATATATATAACATCGAAATCAATTGCCAGTCATTATGCAGTATCGATTCCTATGTTTTTGTACTATTACTGTCTATAAATGTTTCAATCTCGATATTGAGGAAATCTCCCCTGTAAATGTTAGCAAATTCTAATATATATATATATATATATATATATATATATATATATATATATATATATATATATATATATGTGTACGCATCATCGATAGGTATACGAATATTTATTAGGCTGGTGCAAAAATAATGTCGTTTTCTCACATATGTTACTATGTGAGAAAACGACATTATTTTTGCGCCAACCTAATATATTCATATTGATGGAAGAGGAATTAATTCATGGAAATGAAGATAGATCGATATTGAATATAGAAACAAGGAAATCTATCATGTCATAATAGCACAGTTTTATACAGAAGGATAAGCTTGCATACATACACACTCAACTTGAATGTGGCATAAACTCTTATTCAAACGTTCTCACTGAGAATATATTATCTTATTTGTATTTATAAATATTAACAAACTGATTCTAATGATAAATGTCTTTATATTTTTTCATCTTGTTCTGAGACACTTAGCCACAACAGGAAGTCATAAACTTCCTCATTATTTACTCGGCTCTGTTGGGAATAATCACGTTTCAGCATTAAAACTTAATTGCATCAACGTCATAAATATACCATCATATGTCATAAAAATGGAAGCAAAATTATAAAAGCTATGATTATTCTTCAGGGACAAGGAACCAACGTGAAATGCGAGGAAATAAAAGAAATGATCAGCAGGCAACGTGTATAGTATGCAACATTTAAACAAGACGTACCATCGTTTAGTGCAAACAGTGTTCATATATGTACTAGTCGGCTAGTTTTGTTGTTTTCTCCCCTTGTATAGATATGCTCATAGGTTATCGGTGCGGGGAATGGAATCGGCGATTAGGGTTGAAATTCTGACGAATTTAGTTGTGTTCAGTTTTGGCAGAAATACTTTATATGTATAAAAGTATACAGATGTATTTTGCAGAAACAGAATGTACAAAATTATCCATATGTATTTTCCAGAGAAAAGATGTTTTGAAGTTTACTGAAGTACTGTACAGACAAATGTATATAAAAGTATACAGATTGTTTTGTACAGAAAAAAGATGCATTGAAATATTCAGACGTAGTTAATTATACAGATGTATTTCACAGATAAAGGACGTATAAAAGTAGACAGAAGTATTGCACAGGTAGAAGATGTATCAATGTATTCAGATGTATTGCACAGCTAGAGGATGTATCAATGTATTCAGATGTATTTACAGGAAAAGGATGTATAAAATTATCCAGATGCATTTTACCAATAATTTGTTTCTATTGCCTCCAATATATCTTGTGAGTATAAAATTCTCCAATCTTCCTTTCTTCCTTAAAAATGTATTTTTCTGATCATAAACAAATGTGTATTTTATCTTTCTGCTTTCTCTAAAAATTCTTTGTTTGTCATATGTTTTTCTTTGGTATTATCAGTACTGTCTCAAATCTTATCATTTGTGAAGAAATTGTCCAATATTTGATGCCATATAGAAGGATTGATTTTACATAGAAATTTTAGTGACCAATTCCTCATTTTGCTCACATCAAGTGTCGACTTTCCATAAACATTAGCTAAAGTTCTATTAATGTTTGTAGTACATTCGGCAGTTGTGGTGTTCTCATCATTTACTCTTCATCTGTAACAAATTTCCCAGCAATCAATGTGTCCCGAGCGGGGCGAAGCTTCGAAGTATAATGGAATTTTCTCTGAGGACCCTGGCTGCTGTGTCATAAAAATATATGTATATATATATATTTACGTCAGATATTCTATACCTAGGTTGGGTCAGGGATGTGGTTCGGGTATAAAACATGGATTCAGACAAAATTTGGGTTAACAGAAAGAAAACAGCAAAATAAAGATAGCAACGATTTATCCAAATAAATGATGAAGATAAGACGATCGTAACAATAACAAAACAATTTAATTTGTAACTTGAAGGAAATAGATTTAAGAGTGGAGATAGTTTTGAGGTGTGATGGAACAAAATAAAATGCTTTTAAATTCAATGTTCTAGTGAATTAATGTTCACATGAGGAAGAAAGTTATAGAGAGCGATATCCCAGACGGTTATTTTAATGTAGAAGGTAATATTCTACAAAAGAAGATTATTTTTACTTAGCTTTCTGTCCGTTAGTTGCGATACATCTCCCTCGTTTTGCAGAGCGTTTGCTTCTAACCGTTTTTTTTTTTAGCAGAGCGTTTTTAAGACACTTTTTCTTTGTTGCCATGGATATGAGTATTTTTAAGACTCTTTTTCTTGGTTGCCATAGATAGTCTCGTCACAACTGCCATATCGGAACATTAATATTACATAGCAGTTGACCTTTCACCTTTGTTTCGAAATACATTTTCCAGTTTATTATTATTGTTTTTAGTTTCAGGAAGGATATTTCGCTATTTCAGCACGTCCTCGGGTTTATGTATTTGTTTCCATCATGTTTTATAAAAATTCACAGGACATTAAAGTTTTGTACTTAATTTATCTTGACGTTTATAATTCGTAGCTCGGATCTTAGGTTTTCGCACTTGCTAATGACATGCATTCTGTCGTTACTGTCAAAAGTAAATCCTTATGGCACTTGTGATTTTCAATGTATTCTCTTTCAATGCAGTAGTTCCAGAACTTTTTTCTTCCTGTAAAACTTTTCATGGCTATCACTATCCATATTGGTGTATTTTTATATTTTTGATCCGAAAATTATGTTTGTTTTTCATTGGCTGTTCACAGAAATACGCTCATTTTTATATTTATCTGATGTTTATCGAAGTGTCATTTATTTTTGAGAGATAAAATAAGTGCCGACAGGAAAACTCATACTGTATGCAAAAAATATGCAAACATGAAAAAAAGCAAAGGTGAAATTGCATTTAAGAAAAAAAATATTAAACTTTGGAACTATCTAAGGACTTAAAATGAAAGACTAGAGACACCAGCAGAAGTTATCACAAATAAAGAACGATCAAATAATAAAAAATGGCTGACAGGAGAAATTCTCAAAATAACGAAAAAAGAGATAATGCCAACAGATATCGCTTATAATAACTTTAACATTATGCATTTTTATACCAAACAAAAGAACCGTTTAGGATATTCATGTCGGGGAAAACTTTCAAGCTTATAAAATAAGTGAATAATTTTTGAGTTTGAGCAAAAAATAATAGTGCCACGGAGACAATTATCGGAGAAATAAATATTGCCGCTATATATGATCCGGTTCTCCTGCTGTATATTTAGAGAGTTTTGGTAAAATTCAAAGTGAAATCAGCAATATTATTGGTTCTGACCTGGCGTCGTGGCTTCAGTCAATTTCCTACCGCCGTAAAGTTGCTTTCCTGTGCCTTTTCTATAAATATCTTCATGGTAATTGTTTGGATGAGCTTTTTAGGGCTAGTTTTTAAACTGTTGTTTTATTCCACCTCCTCGCGACAGACAATGAATTGTATATATGGGGACGATTTAGGACTTTCATGGAGACAATGAGGTATTATGGCGGATGTAGGAAGAAAGGTAGGTAAGAATGCGTTCTTTTGGTGTAAGGAATATTTTTGGTATGTTTGGGTCAGTATTTGTGGTTAGACAGAAGAAGAGCGTCTTTTCTCCCAGTCCCCATTTTGGCCTCATGCCACATTCTGTACTTTTTACAAACAAATATCGCTCTTCGCTTTGGTACCTAGATTTTAGAAACCGCAGTACTAGATTGGCAGCAAGGTCTCATCAATCTACAGTTGAGTTGGCGAGATGTAACTCTAAGTACTATGGTAACAGTTTCTTTTCTAGCACTTCTCGCTTATGAACCTCTCTTCCAACTCCATGCTTTCCGGCTACCATTGATTTACACAATTTGAAATACAAAGACAATCGTTATTTACTATCTTCCTGAGGCTAGCGGGGATCTGTTCCATCTAAACAGTCCAACTCTCTAACTTCGGGCAGAGAGGAACCCGGACGAGGATCCGGCGAATGGCAGAGTTTCGTTCAGGGAGGTAGACTGACCCTGAACCAGTTTATACGGGTTTAAAAAGTAATATTTTTTGGTCGAGCCTACGGGCTCGGAGAACCCACGTTAAACCGACCTTATGTCACATGTAACCCTCGTGGGGTGGGTAGCTAAATATACTATCTTCCTGATTAGTCTTCTATTGTTCACGCTCCTTCATAATGTTTCTGTTTTCTAATTCTTTCTTACCCAGTAACCCCTTGTGCCTTTCTGGCTTTACCATTTTGCTTGGGGTAAATTCGATTAAAAATATAATAAGTATGCTGTAGTGAATAAATATCGTGCTGGTGAGTTGTGGCGAATTAAAGAAAATAATTTAATCGTACTGGAAATTCTATTTGGTATACTCGAATATGACTTGGGCACTCCAACATGATTTAATATGCATTTTCCAAGTGTAGCTTAAATGTGACAGAAGGCCGACAGTGTGGAGTACCCAGTGAGGATCGATCTTACTATTCAGTCATAATTGATCTAGTGAGACAAGCTTGAAGTCGAAGATCCTGAAGTGATTTACTAAGCGTAGATTCGATGTCGCACAAGGCGGAAAGTACGGGCCCCCAGGTGAGGATTGAAGTCTCTGTTCAGTCGTAATTGAGATCTTGTTAACCATTACACGATTTCGAACTGCTGCTTATTAAAGGTGACTTAGATGTGATACAAGGCTGAACGTGTCAAGCATCCAGTGAAGATCGACCTCACTACTCATTCGTAGTTGATCTAGTAAGACAAGCTTGCTAAACATCAAACCACACCGAAGTACCCAAATTATTTTCTAAGGGTAGCCTAGATAGGACACAAGTCCGAAAGTGTGGAGCACCCAGTGAGGATCGAACACACTACTCAATTGTAATTGATCTAGTGAGACAAGCTTGCTAACCATTACATTATATCGAAGTGCCCTAATCGCTAGAATGGTGTGGCGTAGCTTAGATGTGGAACACAGCCGAAAGTATGGGGTACCCAGTAAGGATCGAACTCCCCACTCAGTCGTAACTGATCGAGAGAGGTCGAATCGCTACAAGAGCATGACTATGCTAAATTAGATAAATACGGGGTTCAATGGATAATTTGTCGTCTAAATTAAGCAAAATTGAAAATAACACTCATATTAACAGATTTATTTACCAAAATTACAAATATATATATATATATATATATATATATATATATATATCTTGAAATTTATACAAATAAAATCGTCATTGGTTTCAACCACGGCCTGCAGATGACTTCGCAATCCTCTCCTTGTTTAAGTTGTTGAATACCAGTTTATCTTTGCTCTTACAATGAGTTTTGTTGGACTCTCGCTCAACTGAGCCCTACACACAATAATCAAGGGGATTGCAGTCTGATGTAGCCAGATGTAAGAGGTGATGTAGTCGCAGAAATTATGTGAGAGCAATGATTGATTTCTCCTGCTTGCATGGCATAGTGCAGAGTTCTGTTGCTAGGCATATGGTCTTCCAGCAGTCAGCTTCTTGACTCAGGGCAACACTAATCCCTTAAAGCCCTTGATGAAGTGCTCCGTGTTGGATTTGATGCCCTGTGGAAAGATGAAGGGAGGCATAATATCACCATCACTATTGATCACTCCAAACACCTTCGTAATCACCATTAAAGACTCATCGAACTCTTTTTGAATCATCTGCACTGCGCGCAAATTGACACCCATACACTCTGAAAAGTTCCTATTGGAGATTTTAAGCAGTACCGCATACGTTTCCAATTTTCTGGCGGATTGAATTACGTCATGGTGCTATTTTGCTCTTTGACGGTGCCCAACTGACCCTACTATACTGTGCAGTCAACAAAATCAAAAACAAATAACGCGCATGTGCGAAATTAAAAATAAAAAATGGCGACAATTTACCCATTAAACACATTACGTCCGTAAATGCAATGAGTATTTGAATTAAAATTTGAAATTTCCACGGTATAAAGTTCAATGGAATTAATATTCACTACTTTATTAATTTTATTGACAAAGGAAATTATACAAGGAAATATTTATATTGTTTAGTAAATAAACGCTTTTCCTTCGTCAGACCGTTGATTTATTTGTTTAAGTTGTTTATTCAAGGTAGATACAGGTGAAAGAATAGTTGATTATTATTCATGGAAGAACAAAAATATCTACAGATGAGTAAGGTTGGAAGTGTATATATATATATATATATATATATATATATATATATATATATATATATATATATATATATATATATATGAGTGTGTTTGTGTGTGTGCGCTTATATACACGTAAAGTAAAAACCAAAACAAGAGGAGAAATAGAAATACTAAGTGTATAACATTGACCTAAAAAGATAGAAAATCTGAATATAAAAAAAAAATGCATTTCCAAGTCATAAAATTCCATTGTTTAGTTAACCTCCTCCTGCAAAAACAAGGATCAATGATTTACACCAATGTTGGTTCATCTAAAAACTGTCAGTATCGATTATTTACAAATGCTATTTTATGACTTCAAAGCCGACCGCAAAAGGCAGAGGAAAACTAAAAAAAAAACAAAAAAACAACTAATATTTTGCTTTGAATTCTTATAGCAAAAATAATAAGGATGTCAATCATGGGGGAGGTTCAGGAAACTATTGGTCCAGTTATCAATGGAGCGTTGGAGTCTATACCATCGACCCTAAAGACCTACATTAAGAAAGCTTAGTAGCCCATCGATTCGGAAGTCTACGTTGATTGGCTCTGCAAATATTCTGCAAACTTTGCTCTCTGTCTGATGCTGTACGACTTGATGGAAAGCAGCCATAATAGAAGAAAAAAAAGACGATGAAGAAGAAAAAGGAGAAAAGAAAAAGAAGAAAAAGAAAAAGAAGAAAAAGAAAAATGAAAAAGAAGAAAAATAATAAAAAGAAAATAATAATAATAATAATAATAATAATAATAATAATAATAATAAGAAGAAGAAGAAGAAGAAGAAGAAGAAATCGAAATCTCAAAAATGTGGCACATGGGAACATCAACAATCCCCGTTGTAGTTGAATCCCTCGGATTGGTTGGAAAAGATTCCAGTAGACAAATTTAAGGGATCTCTGGAATCCCATGCCTTAAAGAAATACAAAAAAAATGTTCTCACGAGTGCAGCCCACACCTTACGAAGGGCTTTATCTATGTCATTTTTTTTTTTAGTGGAAAGTGTCATGATGTCATTTCTAACCTTAGGTCCCTGAGCGGGACACGGAAAGAAATGAATACACATCAGAAATTAAATTAAATAAACTAATAATGTTGTTGTTGTTGTTGCTAATACCCTTTTATCATTAGATAAGGATTGTTGCTAGATCTACTTCCTACCTGAATCTGGTCAAAGGAGTGAAGAGAACAACAAATAAAAACTTTACAGTTGGATGCATCATAATTTTGTTTTAAATGATATACTTTTTTAATATTTATGCGAGGGGGGATCCAAAAGTCACCGAAACTGTGTCATAAAATTTTAATCATTTATTATTGCTTGTTTATATTCTTATCACTTTCAAATTATTCTCCATTTCAAGAAATGCACCGGTCCAGACGTGTTTTCCGCTGTTCAAAGCAGTGCAGGAACTCTTGTGAATTGTTTTTTAATGACTCCGTCGTTTTCTTCTGTACCTCTTCCGCATATGCAAAACATTTTCCATTGAGGACGTTTTTTCATTCGAGCGAACAAAAAAAAGTTGCAGGGTGCGAGATCGAGTGAATAGGGAGGGTAGGGAAGTGGGAATATGCCATTCTTGGTAAGAAACTGTCTCACACTCAAGGCGGTGTGCGCTGGCGCATTGTCGTGATGCAATCACCCCCCCCCACTTTGCCACAGTTCAGGGCATTTTCGTCTCACCTTGTCTCGCAAACGTTTCAGGACTTCTACGTAAAAAGCCTGGTTAACAGTTTGACCAGGAGGAACAAAGTCTTTGTGGAGAATTCCTTTCACATCAAAGAAACAAATCAGCATCGTCTTGACATTGGACTTCACTTGAAGCGCTTTTTGGGGGTCGTGGTGACGTTGGATGCTTCCACTGACTTGATTGCTGTTTCGTTTCTAAATCGTAGCCATATCCCCAACTTTCGTCACTCGTGATGACCTTCGAAAAAAGGTCTGGATCAACTTCTAACTGTTCTTTCAATTTACGACAGCCATCCTTTCAGCCATGGTAACAATAGACGAAAAGGCGTGGAGCACTTCAAAACAAATGTGAACCATGGAGCTGTACGTCTTCTCACGATGACACCAGTTAGCACACTGATGCCTGAGAGTTGCCTCAAGTGGCATCTAGCGGTTGAAGCCTGAACTACTACAGGCTTGTCACACAGAAAACAATCCCGGTTACTTTTGGGTCCCCCTTCGTAGGCTCATAGCACTCCACAAATCATTTTTTTCTTTGAGATGGACTGGAACCATTCCTAAGGTACGTGAAAGCAACTAACTCGAATAGGATTCGAACTCTTCTCTCCGATTTCTTATTCCGAACCACCAGAAATGTTTAAATTAAGCTATAAAAATCCTTTATATTAAACAGAGAATTTTTACAGCATGAATTAACAGTTCAATGGTCAAAAGAAAATGTTTAGGTAAATCTATTTTCTTTATTAATGAAAAATAAAAAATGTACAAAGAATCGTTAGGCAAAAGGAATTTAAGTTCTGCGTCAAGGAAAACTTCAATGGCACAGACATTCGTTAATTTTAAGATAATCCTATTTTCTGGATCAAAGATTAAGCCAAAGACAAAAATGAATTTCTTTCTTTGTCAATGAAAATTGAAAAAACAAAACAAAGAAAAAAACAATAAAGTTTTCTCATATTAAGACATTTCTATTTTCTAATCAATAAAATGTACAATGTTAAAATTTAATTATCATGTTACTTTATGAGTGTTTCTGGATCCTTGATTGTGTGGAGGGGGGACAAATATCCTACATATACAAATTTTCAATTTATTGTATTTCCAACTAATGAATAAACCTACGTTTCATATAATTAACTGTACACAGATGCATAATAACTAAATATGCGTAGAAAACAGAAAAAGATTTAATAGAAATAAATCTCATTTATCAATTTAGATGTGTGAAAAAAGTATTCATACATTACAAAAAAGAATACATAATCTTCATTTAATACTTTGTAGAATAGCCATTATTCATTTCTAAGGCAAAAATCTCGCTCACACACTTTCACTGTGGAAACTGTTAAATGTAGCCGTCTCTTCTACTCCAATAGCTTCATGTCTCGCACTTCTCGCCTGTGGAACTCTCTCCCCTTTTCCTGTTTCCCTGATAGTTATAATCTTCAGCTATTCAAATGTAATGTCAATCGACATCTCCAGATGCCCCGATCTATCTCCTAACCTGCTCTTCATCCTTTCCTCTATCCCTTCTATTTGCTCTCGTTCCAACTCTCTGTAACCCCTTGAGTGCTAGTAGCTTTCCCCCTTGCTTGGAGTGAAACGCTTAAAAAAAAAATCTTGTATTTCCCAATTAATGATTTGCAAATTTTAGATGGTATTTTGTGCCATTCTTCTTCGCTTATGGTCTCTTGAATGGATTTGAATTTACAAATAACACCACATATTCTCGATTGGGTTTAAATCTGGAGACTGTCTTGGCCATTTCAGGATATTTAAATTATTTTCGGCAAGCCATTTCTTCGTAGATTTTGCAATGTGCTTAGGATCATTATCTTATTGAAAAATCCAATCAGAAGGAATTTCCACAGAAATCATTAAATTTGCTTTCAAAATATATATGTTGCGGCATTCCTTCTACCATCTGTTACTGATATGTTGCCAGTACATTTTGCAGAACAAAACATTCCCAAACCATGATGCTGCCACCACCAAATTTCTCTGTTGGAACTGTGTTCTTTTGTTTGAAGGCATCACTATCTTTCACTAATACATGATTTCTAGATTTACGTTCAAACAACTCAATGCGGCTTTCGTCTGTCCATAACACTCTCTAATATAAATTTTACTTATCCTTATGTTCACGAACGAATTTCAACCTGGCATATCTGTGTTTTTCCAACAGCAGTGGAGTTTTCCAAGGGGGTATGACTTTAGATTGTTCATATAAAGTTCATGCTTATTGTCCTTTTGGCGACACAGATTCCCGATGAAAGCAAATCATTCTGTAATTATTGACGAGTAACCATTGGATTTTGATTAATCTGACGCATTAATTATCTCGAAGATCTTGAAGAAATCTTCCGTAAAGCACCTGTACTTTATTGGTTTTCAACACTTTTGAGTATTTGTATACATTGCAATGAATGAACTAATGGTAGTAAATAGAATATTCAGGTTGTCTCAGATTTTTCTGTAATTTTTACTTTCTTTCCAGAGCTTAACGATCAGTTCTTTTTTGTGAATTTGTCAATTCTTTACCTGCTGCCATGATAATAACCTTTTAGCACGAATATCAATTACAGAATGTTCTGTTTGTATTCTTAGGCTAAAAATAACTTCTGATAACATTATTGGAACATCCTAGAATATTCCACTTGTACCTGTACGAATATTTGCCCCCCACCTACTGTATATAATAAGAGAAACCCTGTAAAGTAGTCCATCCTATATATTTTGGCAGAAATTGTAACACATGCAAAGAATGTATCTGTCTATATTTCTGAGATGAGGTATTATGTACATTATTTACATTATTCGGACTATTGTCTTCATCTTTGTTGCCATATTTATTACAACATTTCCTCCGTTGTACGCTCTGGCTTTTTTCAGTTGGTTGGAATGTCAAACTGAACCCTTTATTTCGCTCGCTGGGGTAGACTGTTCTAGTTCCAAGTGCCATGTTTAATGGATGTCAGTTATCAGTTATCGCCTGTTAATTGACCTCTGAGAGTTCTCCACTGGAGAGGGGAATTAACAGGAGATAACTGATAACTGACATCCATTAGACATGGTACGTAGAACTAAAACAGTCTACCCAAGCGAGCGAAATAAACGGTTCAGTTTGACATTCCAACCACCTGAAGAAGGCCGAATTGTACAATAGCTGAAGCGTACAACGGCCGAAACGTTGTCATAAATACGGCGACAAAGTTGAGGACATTTATCCTAATAATGTAAATAGTATGCAAAACATGCAATGAAATTATTGGATAAATAAAATTTAATGTACAAAACACATCCCCTCCCCCTTATCATTAATTTGCATTTTCAAAGCGATTTTCGTTTCGTATATTGCCACTCAGAACGTGCATTGTTATGCACATCACTGTCACCACTCTAGAGATGCATTAATTAACTGTATTTGCCTCCATTAATTAGTCTTCGTAAACATTCACAAAGTATCGATGAATGTTAATAGTTGGTATTGTTTCAGCTTGGTGGAATTCAGTGTGACAGCTCTATTTGGCACGAAATTTTAAGGCAGACGTCAATTTACCAGGTTGCAGTATGTAACCAAGGTACAAAATCTGTTTGACAGAAAATCTGGCACTCTATTTTTATACAACTAACGTCTGTCTCTAATATAATGGAATACCATAATATAATACTTTCATATACACATTTAAGTATCGTCTTGGGTATGACGATAAACTACATCCGCATCCTCGGTAAGACGACAAACTACGTCCAACAGCAAAGCCTCTGATCAGGAGGTTTTGAGGAGCGTGGAACTACCTCTTAATTGCTGATGTTCCCAGGTCCACACTCATCCAGTCGTAGCACCTGTTAGAGTCCCAGTTATGTGCAAATAGTTAACCCCGAAACTGGGTTAAAGGCACTATCAGTTTTAGACTGGGTTTTAATTCCAGAAATACTTTGTAAAAAAATAATTTCCAGCAATAAATTTTGGAAGAAAAAAACTATTGCCAGCAATACATTTTTGAAAAAAAAAATTACCAGCAATGTTTTTGAAAAAAAATATTATGAGCAATACATTTTTGAAGGAAAAAATATTACCAGCAATAAAAATTGTCGGCATTAAAAAATCCATTGATGTTGATATGCCGTAAAACAAACCAAACCCAAAAAATAAAATAAACACATTTAATAACTAATTTTCATTGATATTGTTCGTCCTTCACATGACAATAAACTACACCCGGCAAAGATGCCACGGATTAGGAGATTGAAAGATTTGAGGCTCGTGGAACCACCTCTTAATTGATATTGTTTCCGGGCCCAGGGTGTTGCAACCTGTTGGAACCTCCTCATTGGGCAAATAGTGAATCCCAAAACAAAAGGGAAACACCAGGTAAGTATAAAAATACATTTTTATATAAAATAATTACCAAAAATACCTATTTATAGTAGAATTACCATTAATATATTTTATCTACATTTGAAGACGTACAATTACGTTCAAAATATATTTTGTTCAAGCTATAAAATTGTGTTCAAAATTTTTATTTTTCGGCATTAAATAACGCATAGAGGTTGATATGCCGCTAAACAAAATCAATTAAACAACCGATATGAAAGAAATCTTTCATGACATTCGTCCATAGAATATCATACAATTTATTAACGAAATCAAACTGTGTTCCAAAATATAACTTCAACAAAACTGCAACATAACACACATATGAATACATCTAATAATTATGTCCACGCATACATGTATATGTACAAAAACTGAGTATCATCTACAATGTATGTATTGAATTATGAAAGCGGAATAACATATATCGTATTTTTATTACTTCAAACCTCCCAGGAAAATTAACGCTTGGCATTAAACGACGTATAAGGAGCTGATATGCTGTTTAAGAAAAAGTGATATCGTAATTTGGTAATTGTACACTCTAGCAGTAATGCTAATCTTTTATAAATTTGTACTGACGTTGAAAATCTTACATATTTCCCAACGGTAGAAGAGATTTAGGTTGAAGCTCAGGGACAAGATAGCATTTCAAATGATTTCTAAGGAACGGCAATCTTTTGTACTTTGAAGATTACGCAGTATGATTTTACTTATTCACCTTTCCTTCCATTTTTTTCCATCACTCTAAATTAAAATCTTAGTTATCATCTACTGCCTTTCATTTATTATTTAGATTTTCATACAAAAACTTAAATTGAACCCTTTGAGTACCAGAAGTATAAAAGATAAACAGCAAATGGGAACTTGGTAGAATATCAGTCAGGTGTGATACAGCTCTTATTTAGTATTTAGAGATTCATGATTATGAAGAATCTACAATGTTATCCGTCCGGACCTGGTATCTCGGCTTCAGTCGCTTTTGCACAGACATAACGTATATTCCCTGCGCCTTTTCTATAAATATTTTCAGGGTAATTGTTCTGATGTACTTTCCTGTATGGTGTTTGTAGTAAGAAAGGTACGTATGAATGTGTTGTTTTGGTGTCAGGAATATTGTTTTGTACGATTGGGTCAGTATTTGCGGCTAGCTAAGTTATAGTTAAGACAGAAGAAGACCGTCCTTTCCCCAATCCCCTTTTCGGCCTTGTGCCACATTTCTGTAGTTAACAGAATAAATATCACTTTCCTGTTAGGTACCAGCATTTTACTAATTTAAGCGCAGTCAGATTGTTAACAAGGTCTCATCATTTTACAGATGAAATTGTTAAATCTAACCACAAGTTCTATGCTAACTGTTTCTTCTCCAACACTTCTCGCTTGTGGAACTCTCTTCTGATTTCTTGCTACCCAGTCAACTTTGATCTTAAAATTTTTTAATGCGATATCAATCGTTATCTTCTGTCTCTTTAATAAATGTTCTTTTATTGTTCTCTCTTCTTAATGTTTTCATTTTTCTTATATTCTTTCACACTCAGTAACCCCTGAAAAATGCTCATTCAAAAGATATCTTTAAGATGCAAATTCTTACAGAGATTTGTTCCTTTTGTTTGATTCTGCACAGTTTCCTTTATCTTAGTTAAACCAGAGAACACATAACGTTGTCTTTTTCCGGGCATTAGCACAAATACCGTGTTCTTGTGAATCTGAGCGGTCGGAAATATAGGGAGCAAAGCCATATTGAGAGACACCCTTTTTCCATGAGAATTGAAGATAGCAAAAAGATAAACGTGTTATGTCACTTACAAAACGTGTTTGCGCAATAGTGATGTAAAATTATCATGAATCCTTACTCGTGATATATGTTTTGTTAGAATCTGCTAAGCAAAGACACATTTACGATCTGTAATCTTTTTTTTTATCTCTTTGTATCTAACATGTTCAAACACGGCATCGTTAACCCAGTAAGCGAGTAGAACAAACTGCACTGACAATCGTGGCGGCAAATTTCTCTATCATTTTCATCTGCCAATCATAACTCAATTTCGTGTCAATGAATTGCAATGAAACTCTTAATAAGAAAGCGAACGATGTTGAATAAACGCGGGCTCGACTGCTTCGGTCGGACAGAGGGCCAATCACCCGAGGTTACAGCTTTATTAAAGGGAGCGTTGGTGAAGAATATGGAAAAAAGGGCGCGAAAGAAGGTAAATACGGAACAGAACAGAGAACATGCTAAATCAAATAAAAGGGGAAATAAACAAGGGAAAATAATCCAAAAAACAAATAACACAGAAATAAATATAAGAGAAAAAATTCAGAGATTGTTAAGGCCTGTTGCAAACGGAGAAAATGTCGACGGAGTTTTGTTCTCAGTTACTTGCTGTAACGAATTCTATATCACATCGGTATATTCTTTTATGCACTGTGTTCCTTCAGAAATTTGGTGATCATGGATCTTCATAACATCCTATGCTTTGTAGCTCTAAACAATATTTATCTTCAACTATCTATCCAACTACCTGTTCTGCAATTCATTTATAAAAGATCCTTATGTAGATGACTCCCTGTTTCTTTCTATGTCATGTAAGTGTTAAAATCTCCAAGCCTCTATTTCAAATTAAGACTCGCCTATGTAATAATAAATTATTTCTGACGCTTAGGTAATAATAAATTATTTCTGACGTTTAGAAATCTTAATAGATTGTGGTACACGGCCAGAAGTGGAGGAAAAGATCAATTTCATTACCAAAGTGGAGTGATTAGATTAAATCAATTAATATGTCTACTGCCCGAAAGGTTGGTAATGTCATGTCAAACAATTTCTCTCGTTAGAATTCATTTTGCTCATTTACAAAATCTATCATTCGCCCGTGCATTGAATAAGGCTGCCATATTTGGTCTAGTGCTCCTGCTATATATCTCAAGATTCTTGGCAAAAATTCCAAGAAGAGTCTGTAAT
Organism: Acanthosepion lycidas; assembly: GCA_963932145.1. Classification (NCBI taxonomy): domain Eukaryota; kingdom Metazoa; phylum Mollusca; class Cephalopoda; order Sepiida; family Sepiidae; genus Acanthosepion; species Acanthosepion lycidas. The sequence goes on from OZ010582.1 coordinate 127,196,911, forward strand.
GTAATCGATTCTGACCTGGCATCTCGACAGCAGTCACTTTCTCACCGACTTGACGTAGCTTTCCGCTGGCTATTCAAAAAAAAAAAAAAAATCATGGCAATTTTTCCGATCCGCTTTTTTTTCAATACCAGGCCTTCGCCAATTTAATCGTAGTACTAGATTGACAGATACATCGCATCTTCTGACAGTTGACATTGCTAGATGTAAGTTCTGTTCACATGTTGCAGTAGAAACCTGTATGGTTCCCTGCTTGCTCGAGTGATTGCAGCAAGGGTTCTGCATCCATGATATATTAAGAGATCATCGGCAAAGTCAAGTTCAGTCAGGTATTGGGCATGGTACCGACTACTCTGGCGAGGTTTCAAAAGGAGTCATTTTTCATTCATGTTGTCGAGTGATATGCGCAGGACATAGTCCAGAACAACTATGAAGAGAAAAGGATCAAGTGTGTCACCTTGTAGAACTCCTGTTCTAACTTCAGTCTCGCCATCAGGCTATACAATGGTGGTGGTGGTGGTCGTCGTGGTGGTGTTTCTGTACATGGGATGCGTGTAACAAACTTCACAAGATTTGGCGCACGAACCTTCTATCCTTCTTAAAACTCCAAACGTTTCCAACATTGATTGGACCAGTTTTATTGTATGGATCAGAAACTTGGTCATTATCTGTTCGTCTTGAAAGACGATTGGATGGAACATACATATCTACTTGAAAAACTACAGAACATCAGCTTGAAATCCCGTACAACGATTAACACAATTTAAGGAGACCAATCAATCTTAAGCTCAAACATAAACGATTACAGTTTGCAGTCCAATACCACCGAGTGGTCAAGGAAATCGTCTCATCCTTACTCTTATGGCATCCTTCTGGAAGTGACTTCTCAGGAAAATTCACTTTCTCAGACACCATAGATCAGGACTCAAGGTTGGACATTTGGTTTATGTGATCAGCAATACAGGACCGAACAGCTTGAAAAGGGTTTGTCAAAGGAGTTCCGACCAACTATAAAGAAGGATAATGATGAACATTATCTGCTTGTTTTGAAAGACGATTGGATGGAACATATACAAATCAACTTAGAAAAATCTAGCACATCAGTTGAGTATCCCATGCAACACCTAAGGCAATTTACAGAGAAAGACCAATCTTTCTTAAGCTCAAATAAAAAAGATTACAGCTTGCCAGCCTCTGCCACCGAGCTGATATGGAAATGGTTCCATAATTACTCTTACGTCATCCTTCTGGAAGTGTCTTCTCACGAAAATTGAATTTCTCAGACGCCATAGCACGGGACTCATGGTTGGACATTGGGGATCTGGATACAGAAATACAGGGCCGAACAGTGGGGAAAAGGGACTGTCAGTGGAGTCCGACCAACCGTAGGGAGGTCGACTTATGACGATGATGAAATTCTGTTCTAATAGTTTCTTCTCTTGCCTGATTCTGTTACAGATCTCTCTTCCGGCTTCTTGCTTTCATCTCAAATATGAACTTCAAAAATTTAAATGCAGTATCAATCATCATCATCTGTCTTCTTTCATCCCGTTCATTTATAGTCCTTTCTCATCAATAAAATTTTCTTCTTTTCTTTCACCTTTATTTTCACCTTGTATCTTAGTGGCTTTATCGCCTTGCTTGGGGTGAACGATTAAAAAAAAAAAAAAAAAAAAAATGTTTATCTTAGGCCGTCACCCAGAGAAAATTCTCCAGTACATAGAGACATTTGAACTGATTACATATTTCTTTTTTTATGTGTTGTATTCAATTACAGTCATGGCTCTCCACAAGTTCCTATCCTTTGTAGCTGTAAGTAATGTTAATCAACTTAATCCCATTCCTAGTTCCTGTTCTTCTATTCGTTTAGACCAACGTTTTTAAATTCCTCGCTGTTTGTGACTTTGTCTCTTGCCCCAATTTCTCTAAAACTTCTTTACGCATTATCTGTCTTAGAAATTTCAATTGTCTCTTTCTCATTATGAGAGTCGATTTTGTTTGCATTTTTCTTAAAGATTCCTGTTTACTCAGCCCGTGATATTCAAGGTATCTTTCTGTAGAACGACCTTTCTGTTACCTCATGTCTCTTCGTCATCTGCAATAAAATTGTCTATCATCAACAGGCATGTAGAACTGAAACAGCATAACAGTTTCCTATTCATATTTATCTAACAAAATATTCCTCTTACTTAATACTTTATTTAGATTATTGAAATCCATTGTTTGATGTTCCAATTCGCCTTCCGAATTCGGTGCCACGTCTTAAATTTTCATGCTTGCTTTATTTTCGCATCTCCAATTAATAGGTCGTATCTTTGATAGTTCACCATGCTGACAACCATATGTATTGTCTTCTTATAGTTGAACTTTAGTCCTTTCTTCTCATTGTTCTTTACTACGTCTGTAGGATCCGATAATATTTCTTTTCGGTTTGTGCCACGAACATTCTACCATTTGCATATCTTATGTTTTTAAAATTGTGTCCACCCATAATAAATCATGATAGGACTTCTAGTTCTTTCAGGATCACATGACTCAAGTTTGATTAAGTTCGGTAAGAGCACACATTCATTTAAGGAATTTATTTCATGAAACTATAATAAGAAATTATTTAGAAACATAGATTTAATACTGTGGCAATACGATTTCTCATACATAAGTAGATAGATTCTTTTTCCTTTTAAGTCAATCTGATTACCAGGATTTGTTAGGAATTTCGTCTCAAGTCCATCTTTGTGTCAACTTAATGACAGTGTTTTCAGGAACCCTGTCTCCAGACCGCCTTTGAAGTGGCAAAAATAAAATTTAGCTAATTATTTTAGATAATCATAAAAGTAGAGTGCTTTGAAAAACTGACCAACCATCCAGTTTTTGGGTGGTATACTTTTCAGAAGCACAAGTACATGAATATGGGCTGGGATCCTAGCCAATATCCATATAGGCAGAGAAAAGCAGAAACTCAGCAGTAGGTGAGTAATTAACCATCAGCCAGCAAGGAAAGTACCAGCAGTGAGTGAGTGACTGAGTGAGTGAGTGAGTCACTAAAACTACAGGCAGTGAATGTAAGGGTCCTCTTTCCGTGGTCGGAATTTAGTAAAGATAGCAGTCAACCTTGACGAAGTTGAAAGAAGATATAGACGGTTAAGTTAGAAATCGTATTGTTGCTATTCCACAACCAATATCTTGAAAAGCATTTGTCGTTAATTGTTGAATTCGATCACAGCCAACAAGACAAACCTATGAACATAGCTACCTGGTGTATGAATAAGAGTCTATATTTGAAATTTAACCACAAACTTTCCTTGTATAATGTGATTCATTTTAATTTTTAGGCTGCGGACATATTAATATATTACCGTCTGTCAAACTAAAGAAAGAGGAAACGAGTAGAAAACTAAAATAAAACAGGTAAATAGGCCAGAATTATTCGAATTCTGTACAGACAGATAGATAAATATGTAGATAGCAGTCTCGAGAGAATGAAAAAGCGATAAATATCGAACTAGGAAGAGGCAGCTGATGAGAGGAAATAAATGACATTGAAAAAGGACATGACGGAAGCAGTGGAGCATCATGGGATAAATGAGGATAAGAAAGGTATCTCTAATCCTCGATGTAAAAGGGCGTAAATGAATAAATTGTTCCGATAGGCCTCTGTCTGTGGGTGAGAAAAAAAAGATTTGCCAATAGAAGGTGAAGAACTACATGCGGTATGATTGTATTTTCAATTTTCTGCCACTTTGGATATAACTCTAAGGTTATATCCGATCATTCATACGCTGATGTTGCAATCAATAACTTCCGCCCGGTTCTCTAATCCTTATACAGACACGTACGCCCTCTAGGCAGGCAACACATTTTGCTGAGAGTTTGCAGCTGAATATAGGTATATTGGTTCCACAGCTACCAAATTATCACTATGATTAACGCGTGATTTATTCGATAATAGTTCCGTTAAACCGCATATCAACAGAAAACCCCACGAAAAAGAAACAAAAAAACACAAGAGCTCCAACTAATTCTCATCATCACATAAACGGCAAAGGAAAACGATTACACATTATAAAAGCACAAAGCATAACAATACAACCCAGCATCCCATAAATGTCAAATTAGGAAGAAACACTATTTACATTATTCGGAATATTGTCGTCATCTTTGTCGCCATGTTTATCACAGCGTTTCAGCCGTTGCACGCTTCGGCCTTCTTCAGGCGGTTGGAATGTCGAACTGAACACTTTATTTCGCTAACTGGGTTAGACTATTCTACTTCCACGTGCCATGTGTAATGGATGTCAGTTGTCAGTTATCTCCTGTTAATTCCCCTCTTCAATTTCTCCACTGCCTTAACCGGGTATTGAACTCACACTGTTTGGGTCCTGTCAGTGGATAAAGGCGTTGGTTAGATCCTTGAGGAAACACAGTAGTTCCTTGAAAACACAGTAATGTTTCATCATCACCTAGAGTATCCTGAATTTTAACCTGTCGAGATGAACGGCCGTTCACTCAGGAAGGCTCCATGCCTTGAGCGCCTATTGTGACAACCTCAACGTAGACCTTAAGTGGAACTCGTACATACAACCCATCGTTAAATACACTGAAAAAAATGATCTGTTTCTGGTATCGCTCCAGTAAGTACTGGAGTCCTGCTATCATCTACAAAAGACGGAAAAATTCTAAAAGCGTCTCCTCGTCCTTGTAGCTAAGGAATTATTTTTCGCTCTACAGCCCCTTTCCCACAAACCAAACGTCGAAAGCTTCCTGCCGCTTTGTCGCTATTTCTAATTCAAACGGATTATATTCCTTAATTCCAGCAGTTCTAACCCGCCACACACATAGTATCGAACCACTTTCATTTCCTTCGTATTCTAATGGTGAGATGGAAGTTGCACTCGAGCAATTTCTTCCGACGAACCAGTACTTGGAGGAAACGACTTTCAAGAGGATGCTTCCTATATCAATACAATCTTAAGCAATACGAGTCTATACTTAACCGTTATATTCCCGACGTATCCCCATAAAATGTGCCTCTTACTCTTTAACCATCTATATTGAGTGGCTTTCGGGCTTTGTACCGGATTGGAAATAACTGTGAAAAAAAAAAACCCCATGAAACACTCACGTAAAATATAAAACTGGAATGAGGCAAAAAGCAAATCCTCTTTGATTATGACATACGAAAGACGACATTACACGTAAACGAGACCATTTTATCTAAAAATGTAGCGGAAGCCAGAAAAATGTTCCGAAACAGAAAAATAACTGAACGCAATCTTAACAAAGACATGGCAGTTAACCAAACTTTATATATATATATATATATATATATATATATATATATATATATATATATTGTGTGTGTATTTAGGTAGCATTTTCTCATTCATACATGTTTCATTAAATAATATAGACGAGTGTTGTCTATTTTATGTAAATTCTGTCATAACGTCTGATAAGCTTAATAACATTATCATTAAACGAAGAAAGAAAATCGCAATATTGATACATATTTTTTAATCCAATCTAAGCTTTTGGCTTATATAAGCCATTATCAAAGATGACAATTACTGTACAATATATTAAGAAGTATTAAGCATGATATTATAATTAAATTATAATTGGTAACAGAAGCCATTGGTTTATACTAATGGCTTCCCATACTTAATAGTTCTCGAATTTACTCTCACGTGGTCATGTGTGACGTCATGAGCTGCGGTGCGATTTTCCCTTTCAGCGTCTTGTATGCATGTGTCTATCATTGCTTGGAAATTATCCATATAAACATCAACAGACTATCATCACTTTCTTGTCCGTGCATTGCTTAATTATAATTGTCTCAAATCCTCCTAATAATTTCTATCACACACACACACACACATATATATATATATATATATATATATATATATATATATATATATATATATATATATATATATATATATATATATATATATATATATATATATGTGTGTGTGTGTGTGTATTTAAATCAGTCGGGTTTCGATTCCGGCTTGAGAAAAACGGATTTCTATTGACACTGATGAGGTGTGATTCAGCAAAACTGTCTGACTGTGGAATGAATATACATATATATATATATATATATATATATATATATATATATATATGCACATATGCACAAAAGCAAAAACTATGGGGACTTTTGTCAAGGTAAATGAGCTTAAAGAACGCAGAGTGAAGACGCTTGGCGTATATTGCCCTTAATCTCTGTCGCACCCGCGTACTATGTTGATTTACGTTGATTTACCAGTGCTTGGATAGAGATTGTGTAGAGTGCAATCGCTCCAATGACCAGGACATTTTCAGTGGCTTTTGGCCATATACAACATTTCCCATGCCCGACACCAATCTTATTCTCCAGATCTTGCCAATTACGACTTTTTCTTCTTGAAAGATAAAATGCCGAACTCGTAAATAATCTTGGTTCGTTGTAGTTTTGATTTTGCAGGTGTGCTATTATATTTGATGATAAGTTCAGCTGATTTAATTTTTTTGTAATAGATAATTAAATTTTCTTGTTCGAGTCGACTGGGTTATTTTATTTCTTTACGATATACCGAATTGAAAATTCATCTTTGCTTATAGCAATAGTTTATTTCAGGCGGTTGACCTAAATTGCTCGGCCTACATGAAAACTGATGGGTTTATACGACTTCTATTGACTAAATTTTGCAATCAACTAAGATCGTAAATTGATCTTTGTTTTTCCCAAAATTAGCAATTTCAGTACAACAAAATTGGTAGCTAACGATGAAAAACTAAGGTAATTTTCGGGTTCAGCACCATCAAATTAGCTAAAATCATGTTTTATTTCTTGGTACCATAAATCGTGTTGACCAGTGTTATTTACACTGATTTGCTTAGGTTGACGAGCTTCCTTGTCGTTACGTGTTAATATCGTAAGCTTAGCTTAGATCAGCACCATACGGAAGAAGAAAAACTGCTGGCAATAAAAATGTGATTCTGCTGAAGGATACTGAGAATTGAATTGGCGGAAAGTGTTAGTAAATAGACAAAACAAATCAAATGGTAAGAAAGGAAATTATACTTAGAATCAGAAAGAAAATAGTGATATTTCTTGGATACATAACAAGGAAACTGATCTCACAGAGAGCATAGTACGAGAACGGGAGATATAGAAAGGCAGCGGGTCAACTTCTTAGCGATTGTGTATCATTAATTCAAAATAGCCTAGAAGAATTTCAGTTCAAGACAAATTTCATATGGTGATTTAATAAGAAAGATTGAATCAAATTCAACTTGGGAAGAAGGCCAGCATGCAAAACGCTGTGAAAAGCCTTCGTGATTACAGAGCAACATTTCGGGCTTCCCCTTTTGTTGTCTAAAGCTTAATAGACTCTTTCAGCAATAGCTTTTAACAAATCATCAGTTGATCTAGAGAAGCGAAATTAATATTTTTTGTCTAAAAAACAACTTGCGAGGTAAAATGATTAAGCAGATCAGAATTGATTAGAGCCTCTAGTACTTTGCCAAAAAAAGTAGGCTGATAGGCCGATATTTACAAAGACTAGACTCTCCGTCTGAGTTCTGGAACTACAGAAGATGTATTTCAACAAGCAGGAAAGGAATGAGCGACAATGTATTTATTGGAGGGTTTAGAGAGAACAGGAGCCAGTTCAGGAGAACATTTCGTAAGGACAATAATATCATCATATCCTCATGATTTTTGGAATCCAGTTTAGCGTTGATAGCAGAAACGATGAACGAATTTATATGCATATCACTCAATGAAGTCTCAGTTCCAAGTGGAAAGTTTTTTGAAGATACTGCTGATGAATCAAGAGTAGAATTTGATGATAATTTATGAGCAACTGCTTTATCAGCAAACGATGTTTACACCACAGATTGAAGAGAACATACATAGACGACTTACAGTTATTTAACAAGCTATTACACAGCCGCAAATAGTCCCGAGAACCAAAACTGTTTGAAATTATACAGTGTCTCATTTTATCAGTAAACAAAGACGCGTTTACAATTATTACGTACGATCAAATACAAAGAAGCGTCTTATATGTTCGAAACTATCACGGGTGTACAGCCGGAAAATGTAATTCCTGTGGTCCATTGCGTCTGAATAGGCAGGTGTGATCTAAGGATAATATTGTGGTTTCAACATTGATCACGGTTTCCCGAGAAGAAAACTTAGTGTCACAGATGGTTAAAACATCAATTTATCAGCACACTGGTAACAAAATGAATCCTGTTAAATATAATGTTTCAGTCTAATTCTTTCTTTCTTTTTATGTGCCATGTCTTTTCAGGACGTAGGCGATCAAGGCTCTTCACCTCCCTCTATCCCTTGCAGCTCTCAACAAGTTGCCTCCCTCTGCTTAATCCCCAAGACAACGTTCTTTCATCCACTTAAGGCCATTAGTTATGCCATGCATTGTTTTAACTTGTCTCTCTTTCCGTCTATTCTACCCGTGAGCATCAGATTCTCCAGGCTTTCCTCCCTCATTATGTGTCCCAGAAACTTCAGCTGTCTCTCCCTGATGTTAACTATAAGCCTCTTCCTTGTTAGCATCCTCTCAAAAACCTCATCGTTTCTCACACGCTCTGTCCATGATATCCTTAGCATCCTTCTGTAGAACCAGACCTCCGTCTTCTCGAATTTCTTCTTCATCTTTGAGGATATCGTCCACGATTTGCTGACGTAAAGAAGGACAGATATCACGTAAGAGCCCGGTATTCTTTTTTTTGTTACCAAAGAAATCCACAAGCTTCGCAATACTCTGCCAAACTTTTGGAATGCATCCTTGACTATCTCAATATGTCTTCGGATCTCACTTACGACCCCCTTGTCAAAAGGCTTCCCAGATATTTCAACTTCAGCACCTGCTTGATTGTAGTGACCCCGACCTGCAAATCGCATTTCGTGCTCAGCCTTTTACTGATGATCATGCAATCTGTCTTTTTGTGGTTTATGCTTAGTCCCTTCTTCTCGCTCTCCTTCGCTACCTTCTGTAGTAGGTTTTGTAATTTCTTTTCCGTGTCTGTTATCTAGAAGACTTAAAAGAAACAGTTACTATAGCATGATCCGAATTATCATGAGGACAGTTGCGATATTTGAAAACACCCAGGAATGAAGGTAAGGAACAAAACAAGTAAAGAAGCACGTTGATCAGATTATTACAGAAACGTGTAGGGAATTCCATTCTTTCACTGAGAGACTTGTGAAATAAAGGTGGGGTTTATTCTAAGAGCAACATTGCACGCAAGACAAAAGCTGCGGCTTGATGTGATATGGACTGACACCAAAAGTTAAATTCATATTTTTTACCAACTTTTGAGCATTTAATATTTCGTTTGAAAAAACGTACAGAAATACGTAATTTCCGTAGGGTTTTTGCTTGGAAACCGACTTCAAATTTTACTATTTCACGAATAAATCCAAATAAAGTTGATATCTTTTGTATTAGATACATTGAATGTAAATATATTCAAACCAGAATTCTAATTTAGAAATCACCACAAGCAAAATATGGAGATGTTTTACTATTTTCGATAAGTAAAACTATGTAAAAAAATTGTAAAAATTCCAGGTTACTCGATGAATATTATTCGTTAGATAAGTTGTGAGATTCTAATTAATAAAAACAAAAAAAAAAAATAGATAAAAGTGTATATAACAGATAATACTTCTGGGCACAAATTATAAGATGCTGTTTTAGATTTGCATGGATTATTGAAAATCACACTAAATCTACTGCGTTCACTATAATTGTTCACTATAATTCTCCTTTGAAGGAAAAGTATTTGATGGCACAATGATTTAGTAATAATATTGCATGTACCTTGCATCTTGTCCATATACAGTTTGTAAGGCTTCAGTAAATTATAAATTTAAAAAAAATATGCTATAAGACTTTCAGTGATTACCGGAATGAAATTCTGACAGTCCAAATTTGAACCTAAATTTAATATTTAAACTCTTTTCCTCACAAAATGATAATAATTTGAAAAAGAATTTGTCATTATTTATCATGTCAAGCTCCAACTTTCAAATTGAGAGTAATACCACAGTTTCACAGTCGACCTGCCCCATTGTGCAATGGAATAAACTTAAAATATAAATACAGGTAACATCAGTAACAGAATTGCTTCTGAAAAGAAAATAAACAGGTTTAAAATAGAGATTTTAGAATTGTACCTAATGATAGCAAGAGAATATTTCTATGTTTTTATGATCATCTTTAATTTTTGATGTTGCAATAGGCGGGAAGATCAAAGTCTCATTCACTGATATTTTGCGGCTGAAGGGCTAATTTCTGGCTGTGAATGGAACTGACAATTTCGCATCCATTCAGGATACAAGTAATATTTTTAATCCCAAATGCGAAGTAATTAAGGACACTTGTTAGGCAACACAGGTTTATCCAGAGGCAACTGAGTTTGGAGCTGTGAAAGACGAAGTAATAGCATAACTGTATACCTTCTCGAAACTAAGAAAATAGAGAGTTGGATATGTACTGGATATATGGACACACACATGCATACACACACACACACATATATATATATATATATATATATATATATATATATTATATATATAAGGAGGAGGTTACATTAGTTCCCAAGAGAGAAATATGTGTATATTAAAAAAGAAGAGAGAAGCCGAAAACGCTTTTGGTTGTAATGTGTATTTAAAAAAAAATTGTTTTATTTTCCATAATAATATATATATATATGTATATATATATATATATAAAATGGTACCTTAAAGTGATTTGTTTTTCATTACATATATATATATATATAAAATGGTACCTTAAAGTGATTTGTTTTTCATTACATATATATATATATATATATATATATATATATATATATATATATATATAGAGAGAGAGAGAGAGAGAGAGAGAGAGAGAGAGAGAGATAGATAGATAGGGTGTTATAAAATTATGGCTGTTTTTTATTTATTAACTTTTATTCAATACAAATTATTTACAGTATTTTAAGATAAAAGGTTTAAGATTAAATATAACGATAGCTTACGTGTTCAAGAATGGCTAAATCTTAAGTTCGAGCCGAGGTAGATTGGACGACGTGGAACAATTGAGCCACCACGATCACCAGATCTAACACCAACAGACTTTTTTAAGGAGTGTACGGAAAGATCTTGTTTACAGACACAAACTGAAAATAATTCTTGAATTAAAACAAACAATTTCTGATACATCTTCTGAAATTAATATAGTAAAATGGTTTGTAGAAATGTTGCTGATAGGGTTCATCGTTATTTAGAACATGAAGGGGAATATTTTGAACATGAAGGGAAACATTTTACAGTAGTTTAAGATGGCTTAAGATAATGGCTTACGCGTTCGGTAATGCAGCTATTGATTTGATGTAGTTGCTTCATTTTAAGGCAGTTGAAAACGTGAAACCAAAAAGGCGCAATGTGTTGTTCTCCGAGAATCTAGCGTCCGTTACGCTGAAGGCAAACAGAAAAGGTTTCTCTATGGCAGTTATGAATGAACGATTATTTTATTAGTTTGGGAATACATTGGAAAATTCACTTTCAACGTCAAAATACATTTTACTGAAGCCTTAGCATATTACTTGTATGGTTGGGGCTTCAAATATTTTCTTTCTATTTTTTTAAACAGTTAATAATGCACAATATTTATCTGTTGTTTACGTGTTTCGTGTAGATCTTGTGTGAAATATACCGACTGATATGAGCGCAGATTTCACTATGATCACTCACACTTACGCAACTATTTTGTAATACAAAGATTCAAAGACTGAACCTCTTAAAACATTAATTATGAAAGCAAATTCCTGTACATTAACAAAAGGTAATTTTTGTATTCATAACATTCAGGAAATATATAATAATGACAACCTTGTGAAAATGAATTGAAACAAAACGAATAATTCCGTTATTATTTACTATTTTTTGTATTTTTTCAATGAAACATGACCCAGTGCACATGTTAGTACTTCGTATGTCAATTCCACGAAGTCTTTCCTTGCAGATCGACCAGAGATTCTCGGTTGGATTTAAATTAGGAGAGTTTCCAAACCAGTCGATATTACTTTGATTTGCTCACTGGTAAGCCTTGGCAGTGTGTGCATGCAGCGTTAAAATTTTCGTACGCTTCCTTTGGAGTAACGTCCATCGCAGACAATGGCCGTAGGAAAACGAATCGACATTCAAGACAATAGTGTTTGGACGTGATGAAAATCTGATGCAATATTTTTCAAGGCCTAACAAATTTCACCATAAACCTCGAAAACAGATTCATATTACTGCACACCACTGCAAATGACCTAATCTGAGAGAAAATAGAAATCGATTATACCTTGTCTCTCCAGTAGGTTTAAAACTGACCTTATCGTGAAAGAAAGGAAATTGAATCGGTTGTTTACATTAATTTGCCCACGGGTGTAAGTTATTTAAGTATAAATACAGAATTAAACCATGCTACACCGACATAAGAACTTCTAGCATCTTACGTGTGCATTTATAATGACATACCTTAATATGATATTAAGACCACACATCTGTGTAATTATATTAATTGAGCTTAGCGCGACACGAAGACCACACCCCTATGTACAGTAGAGCATAGGTTGATTTGCCATGAGATTACGTACGTGTCTTTTCGAGATATATTTGTCACTAGCATGTTCTGGAAATGTAAAATGATTATTTTATTATTGTTGTGTCGTGGCACAATAGTAAAAATAAGAAAATCAAGTCGAGGTTGGTTTTAGGAACAAGTGTATTTAACATCACACAAAGGTAGGAAACGGGCACTACTCAGCTAGGCAGTTGTAGTACTGTCGCTGCTTACACACCGGGTAGGTATTACTGGCACTATATATAGTGAGAACCGGTGTAATTCCCTTGTGTTAGAAGGCCGGTGTAACAATTATTTTGCTAACATCGCCAGGATTGTTTAAATTATTATTATTATTATTATCATTATCATTATCATTATTATTATCATTATCATTATTATTATATGCTTTGCTATTCGGAGCTGCATAACTCATCTTGTTTGTTATATTTCGCTTGTTCTCCTGTACAGTCTTTATCAGTTATCTTTCTTTTTACTCGATAGCCACGTTGGAATTTTGAATCAACACCTTTAGTCGGGTCACGCAATGTCATACCTGGCTCTTTAAATCAATCCACGGAGATACGTCGATTTAATAGAATCTCACTTCATATTTGAGTCACCTATCCGTTTCTTAAACTGAACCAAAGTAGGTGCGTTTTCAGCACTACCAAACTCAGGGATTGAACTCGTAACTGCCAGATGTGCAAAATTTGTCTCCACCAATACGTTAATCCATTAGAACATGTAAGTAACACACACACACATATATATATATATATTAATAAAAAGAAAGAATAGTAAGATATATAATCCGGTGTTCTTATAGATATTTTTATTTTTACAAAATAGTGCTCAATGTAAATTTACAGAGCATTAATATTATAAGTTAATAGACTTAAAATATGGTTTTTCGCTACACAGTTCCAACCATGTTTCAAAAATGGAAGCTAAAAGCCCCTAATTTAATTTTGTACTTAAATTAAAGACATTAGTTCTATTTCATCCTCAAGCGAATTTTGGAGTAACTTTAAAAATTACAGGGTTTTAAATACACAGCTAAAACAAAATTCATGTTTCCAAGGTTACAGATAAATCTATTTTGCTAGACTAGGGGTGTCAGTATGTTCAATATTTTAATGTATCAGTTATTGTTACGTTTTGGTAGTGGGTAGGGATGTATTTTTCAATGAAATCTAACATCCGTTAAAAGCGTGTCGTCTGGATTTTTTTTTTTTTTTATTAACGGCTAAAATTCTAACGGCATTTTTTTCGTTCATATATTTAAAGATTTTTGGGAGGTGTCTACGTCAGATTAATACTTTTTATTTAACTACGATTTGAAATATTTTTACTTTTAATTTTTAATATACTATATTTCTATCAAGAACAATTAAATGTAATTAGAATCCCTTACAGTTTGTAGAATTATTATCACATCAAGTTTTTTAAAATTTTATTCTTGAATATTATTTAAGTAAAATTTCCATTTCTCTGATTAAGTAAACTTTAGTTATTTATTTAATTACGAATTAAAAGGAATTTTAGGTTAGAATTCATTTTAATTAACTATAATTTTAATTACAACTTTAAAATATTTTCATTATTATATATATATATATATATATTTTTTTTTTTTTAATTTAATTGAAGTAAATGTATTAGGCCGGGGCAGAAAACAATGACGCAATAACGCCGCTCCTTGACGTTAAAAAATACGTCAAAAACCGATAACACTACGCCACCATCTCTACATCAACCCAATATTTGAATTACTATCAATAAGTAAAATTATTTTTCTATATTAAATATGTTTGTATTACTATTTTTAAAATTTTATATTTAAATATTTTTATTTTTTATTTATTTATTCATTTATTTTTATTTATGGCCAAAATACCTAATTCATTTCACTGATTTAGTAAACTTTATTTATTTAATCTTAATTTAAATTTAAAAGAAGTTTAGGTTAGAATTCATTTTAATTAACTACAATTATAATTACAACTTTAAAATTTTTTCATTGTTAGTTTTTATAGAGTAGATTTCATTTAATTTCTATATCAAGTATATTACGATTTTTTTTTTTAAATTTTATTTAAATATTATTTAAGTAAAAATTTTTTTTTTCCCTTATATTTAAAGATTTTTGGTAGGTGTCTCCGTCAGAATACTTTTTATTTAACTACGATTTGAAATATTATTACTTTTAATTTTTTAATATACTATATTTCTTTCAAGAACAATTATTTAAATGTAATTAGAATCCCTTACAGTTTGTAGAATTATTATCACATCAAGTATATTACTATTTTTTTTTAAATTTTATACTTCAATATTATTTAAGTAAACTTTCCATTTCTCAGATTTAGTAAACTTTATTTATTTATTTAATTACAATTTAAAAATTACAATTTAAAAGAAGTTTAGGTTAGAATTCATTTTAATGAACTACCATTTTAATTACAACTTTAAAATATTTTCATTATTAGTTTTAATAGACTATAATCTCATTTAATAGAAGTGAATGTATTTAAGAATTAGAATTACTTACAGTAAGTAAAATTATTTTACAATAATATTACGATTTTATTTTATTTTATTTTTTTTTTGTCAAAAATAGCTAATTTCACTGATTTAGTAGACTTTAGTTATTTATTTAATTACAATTTAAAAGAATTTTAGGTTAGAATTCATTTAATTTTAATTAACTACAATTTTAATTACAACTTTACAATATTTTCATTATTATTATTTTTTTTTTATACTATATTTTATTTAATTGAAGTAAATGTATTAGGCCGGAGCAGAAACAATGACGCAATAACGCCGCTCTTTGACGTTAAAAAATACGTCAAAAAACGACATCAAAAATTTTCATTAAATAATATTTAAAAATAAAAATAAATTTATAAAATAGGATCAGGTAATATACATTCTTATATTTAACATGAAAAATTAATTTTATATACTGTAAGTAATTCTATTATATTTAATTGGTTATTCCTAAAAAATAGTCTATTAAAATAATTATGAAAATATTGTAAAGTTGTATTTAAAATTGTAGTTAATTAAAAATAAAATGAATTCTAACCTAAAATTCCTTTTAATTCGTAATTAAATAAATAACTAAAGTTTACTTAATCAGAGAAATGGAAATTTTACTTAAATAATATTCAAGAATAAAATTTTAAAAAACTTGATGTGATAATAATTCTACAAACTGTAAGGGATTCTAATTACATTTAATTGTTCTTGATAGAAATATAGTATATTAAAATATTTAAAAATTAAAAGTAAAAATATTTCAAATCGTAGTTTAAAAAAAGTATTAATCTGACGTAGACACCTCCCAAAAATCTTTAAATATATGAACGAAAAAAATGCCGTTAGAATTTTAGCCGTTAATAAAAAAAAAATACAGACGACACGCTTTTAACGGATGTTAGATTTCATTGAAAAATACATCCCTACCCACTACCAAAACGTAACAATAACTGATACATTAAAATATAAACATATTGAACATACTGACACCCCTAGTCTAGCAAAATAGATTTATCTGTAACCTTGGAAACATGAATTTTGTTTTAGCTGTGTATTTAAAACCCTGTAATTTTTAAAGTTACTCCAAAATTCGCTTGAGGATGAAATAGAACTAATGTCTTTAATTTAAGTACAAAATTAAATTAGGGGCTTTTAGCTTCAATTTTTGAAACATGGTTGGAACTGTGTAGCGAAAAACCATATTTTAAGTCTATTAACTTATATATATATATATATATGTGTGTGTGTGTGTGTGTGTGCGTGTGTGCGTGCGTGCGTGTGTAAGCAAATATATGGATATAGATCCGACAGTGTGAAGAAAAATATACGAAAAAAAACAAACAAAAATCCTTATATGCAATTATGCTGTTTTAATGTTAATATAATGTCAATGTCATATAAAACTTTCAGTTATCTGTTTGGATAAGTCTTGTTCTTATGTCCATCGTCTTTGTCATGTTGAATTGATAATGTTAATTATATTTTATGAATATGTCCTGAAGATGGTTTATTAGACCGAAACGTCCGACGTAAAAGAAAGCTATAGAGAGGGGTAACAGACGAGAGAAGAACAGGAAGGTCTAAAGGTGAAGTCGGGGATTAAAATTTAACCGAGAGAAGTTTCAAAGGTGGGTGGGGGGTCTCAAAGACGGTTTAAGTGAGAGAAATATGAATGTTGTCGGATGTCTAATACATTAAAGATGTAACCGGAAAAGAGGATACATTTTGTGGTGACATACACACACAATAGACGATATAATCTTAAAGATCAGAAGAACAGAGAGGGAGAGGAAAAGAAATGGGGTGGGAGGAGAGAGATGGGGTTGGGGGGGACTAAAATCGAAGGGCATTTATAAAAGGGGCCGCTGTGTAATCAAGAAAATTTGACAAAATTAATATCGACGACAGGTTACAAAATCGTTATATTTGATTTTTTTTTATATGTTTATATTTCATTTGTGTTCTACCTGGATTCTATCCTCTTGGAATTATTTTTTATACAAATATATATGTGTATGTATGTATGTATATATATTTATACATTTTAGATATATGATTGCATATATGTGTATATTTACCACTAATATTATCAATCAGTCTCTCTCTCTCTATATATATATATATATATATATATATATATATACTATTAAATTAATTCCGAAGTTTAGAATCTGTTAATTTAATGTCTGTATTCAGTTGGTGGGACTGTATGCATGTCTTAATTCAGGTGGTGGAGTGAATTCAGAGTAAAGTTCCGCGGCACCTGAAGTTCGGCGAGTAAAATGTCCGAAATGTTGTCGAAAGTAAAAATCCAATATGAACATGTTAATCCAAATTTCATTAAAATACAGACCCTTCAGTAAGCGGGCATTGCTTCCCACATATTCAGATAGATAGAAAGAAAGAAAGATTGATAGATAGATAATGAACTGACTGATAGAGATAGATAACGAACTCGCTGATAGATAGAGAGATAGATAATAAACTGTCTGACAGATAGATAGATAGATAAATAGATAGACAATAAATTAACTGATACATAGGTAGACATATCGAAAAATATTCATCCAGACAGATAATGAACTGACTGACAGATAGATAGATAATTAACTGACTGATAGATATATAGATATATAATTAACTGCTAAATGAAATTAATAAGGAACTAATTGATTGATAGATAGTTAAGTAGATATATGGATAAATAGATAATGTACTGATAGATAGATAGATAGATAGGGAAAGCGTAATTAGAATGTTATTCATTGACAGAAACTTGATTCAGACACATATCTTTTTTTCAGCTTTTTATGCAAAGATGCCACAAAAGGCTACACTGCGCGGCGACGACAAACAAAAATGAAAAGTTTGAAAGGATCATTAGAACGCGGTTTTCTGTTCGGTGAAAGCTGAAGAAACGAAAGGACAAAAGTTGAATAGAAAGAAAAGATCAACTTATCGTCAGCACCGTTTTCAATAATCATAGCCTGGAGAATTCCATTAGAATCTGTTTGACATGGGAATGTCAAGATTATATTGAACATTTTGCTTTCTTCATGTCGCCCGGAAAATTGAATGACAGACCGAAAGAAGAAAATATATAAAACATCTCAAAATATAAACTAAACACAACTTATCAATATAAGGTTATGAACGTCGTACAGCGGACTAAATAGTTGTTAGCTGTTCTGGAGTAGATAAAATATGTTTTTACTTACAAGATATTCATTTCTTGAAATTATAAATTATCAATATTTATGCTAATTTTATGGATGCGGAGTGTACCATGAACCTAACAGGTGAGCAACGAAGAAGTTTTAGAGAAAATGGAAACAAAAAAGGACACTTATACTTCACATCAGAAAGAGACGGTTGGAATTTCTTGGGCAGAAGAAGAAGTAGAAGAAGAAGAAGAAGAATAAGGAGGAAGAGGAGGAAGAGAAGAATAAGGAGGAAGAGTGGGAGCAGGAGGAGGAAGAAAAGAAAGAGTAAGAGAAGAAGAAAAAAACGGAAGAAGGAGGAGGAAGATTTTATATAAATTCCAATGTAAAAAAAATATAAATAAATAAAAAAATAAACAAAACGCTAAGAAATAAAAAAAAGGAAATAATGAATTTTATTTTTAATCCATTTTCTTACAAATCGTAAACGTTAATTTTAGTGGATAACCGTGTCTGAGTGACGCATTTTGGGGTTATTTTTAACAGTGCGAATTACGTCTATCGACTTGTACATTTGAGAGATTTAAGTAAATTTACCCTTCGGCAGGGGTTCGAAACTACGTCTACTTTTGTAGGAGAAACCATCTTTTGAACCGAAGGGTTTCTGACAGTTCATCCATAAAATACGTCACATTCTAACAATGTTCAAAATGTACATTCTCTTCTTTAGATCTTTTAAAACGACATTATCTTTTTTAAAAGTTCACATAAATTTTTAATTTCGTATCCGAAAGATAAACACAGTCAATTCTAAGGAATTAACGGATTTTTTTTTATTAATCCGACATTATTTTTTACTATTGCAGAAATTATTTTTGTCTATGCCCCATGGTTGAATAGACGTCATTTTTGTTTAATTGAGTCTCTCGAATGTACAGTTCGTCATCTGTAATTCACACTATTTAAAAAAAAAACACACATAAAAAAAAAAAACACACATAAAAAAAACAAAAACGGATCTACATTAAACACAAATAACCATTAATAGTTGCTTGGCAATTAAAATTTGTATTCAGTTATTATTTGGTGATTTACGCTTTCTAAAGCTAAATTCGACTTTCACTTTTGTATTTCAATATGATTATCATTCTTAAACATTTACTTTTAGGAAGACACGGACATGAAAAATCTGGTAAGACAAGAAATCAGCGGACGAAGATAGACGCATGCTTCCCTATTTAACTAAATAACTAGAGAAAGATATGAAAGAAAGACACAAACACTATTTTCAAACAGAAAAAAAGAATTTAAAATAAATAAAAAAAACAGTTGAGTATCTAGCTGGATGCTTAGATGATTTTCTGAATACTATTATTAGTACATATATTATTAGTACTATTATTAGTAGGACTATTAGTAGTTTATTATTAGTACTATTATTATTG
The DNA here is from genome assembly GCA_963932145.1 of Acanthosepion lycidas. NCBI lineage: Eukaryota > Metazoa > Mollusca > Cephalopoda > Sepiida > Sepiidae > Acanthosepion > Acanthosepion lycidas. The sequence continues at coordinate 127,216,684 of OZ010582.1, forward strand.
TTATTAGATATTCAAACATTCACTTCTTATATCTCAAATATCTACCCTGTCCGAAACCACTTTGTACAGTGTTTGAAAATCAAAGAATATTTTTTCCACCGGTTAATAGACTAGACTGGATTGAGCAGTGATAATCCCAAATGATTTCGTACAAGTTTGGGTGGAAATACTATCTGGATTATCTTCAATTACCAAAAATATAGGGATATTTGCAATCGAGACTTTGTCACTGACCGGATTTGAAGAAAGATTAAGTGTAGAGAAAAAAAAATCAAATGTTGCAATATATATATATATATATATATATATATATATATATATATATATATACTAGGATATTCTTACTTTTTGGATTACCTCTATTAACCAGAGACACAGGCTTTATAAAATTGTTTTCCAATTAAACAATGGTCTTTCTCATTCTAAAAAAAAAAAAAAAAAAACACTAGAAAAACAAAATTTAGAAAACGGCTTTGAATTCTTATTCAAGCCGAACCTCAATTAAACCATTGACAGTTTCATATAATATAAAAAAAGGCACAGTAGCATGATATCTGATTAGGAGAATTCGTAAAATAGCAGGAATCTTTATCAGTTGATATACTAATTTTAAGACTTCGACACGTTGATATAATCTGTTATGAATAATCAAGAGTGGTATCCCTTTGTTTTTTTTACTCTCCTATTTGAGAGAGCTATTTCTGTTTACTGGGACTATAAAAGGACACTATACGCGAATATTGTATACTCAGTTGAATAAAACTTTCTTAAAGCCTACACGTGCGTACTTTTGTAATTACATAACCGTTGCGAGATTCCCTGTCTGTTGATATACTCATAGCAGGACACTCAAACTGTTGATATAAAATTAATGGAATTCTGTCTCCGTTGCTTGAATAAAATAAAGACTAAGAGATAATTTCGATAATTACATTTTGTAGAATGCTATCCAAAAATAGTGGGATTCAATATCTGTTGTTATTCTATAAAAACTGATAGATACGCAGTTAACCTGGACTGAAAAACAGAAGGTTGATAAAAGAGATAATATTCGATATGATTCTATTGTGTCCTATGGAAATGTTTTACATGCCTTTATAATATTATTGTTGCCTTCACTTCTACACCGGATTGATCTGTAGAATTCTTGAATGGAAAGATTGTGGATTTAGATTTTTGTTTGTTCTTTGATGATCTTTTAAAGCCATACCTATGTACTTGTGCAATGATCATATGTTTCTTATTTAAGAGGGCGCTTTTTTAGTTTTTTGCTGTTTAGCATTGTGTATAAATGCCGACTTAGTTCGAATCTCCTTGTGAGCTGCACTATTTCCTCTGTGCGAGGCCAACCATTGCAAATGATTAAATTTAATTATGCATATAAATTTTATCAGCGTATTAATGACACCTTCTAAGGAGTACTTACACATACATTCATCATCGTCCGGATCATTATCATCACCCCCTTGACTTTTGTAATCGTAGGGGGAGAGGATCCGAATGCAGAAGCCATATTGAATCTCTTCTACAACGGTCTATCAACGGCAACAATCAGCAATTCTGGTATAGTCATACCAGTCCTTTTTTTTTTTACATTGTCCAAACAGGTTTTACGTTGGCGTACACCTTCAACGATGCCTTGCTGGTCTTGCACAGGCTGTTATGTCTGGTAATGTGCAGAGACAACGACATTTAAAAATGCGCGGCTTAATAATGTTAATTTTTTTTTTCTTTTTCTAAAGTACCCAGCCATGTGTCGTCTTGTTATATTTTTTTTATATCATCATCATCACCATCATCATCACCATCATCATCACCATCCCATGACTTTTGTAATCTTGGAAGGATCCGAATGCAGAAACCACACTAAACCTCCTTTCATGATGGTTTGACAGTGGTGAGAAGAGGTTCCTGGTGTCCCACTTTCTGCACAAACTCATTGTTTTTTTTTGTTTCAAATAGAAGATGCCAAAGGTTTTCTTATCCATTTGTTCTCAAATGATTCGACCCATCTCTCTCGATTTCTGCCAAGAGGGTCCGCATTTCATATCCTATAGGAGGATGGAGACTACCCGCGATTTATTCAGTCTGTAATTCGTTTGAATGCCGAGTTTGCTCCACTATATTCCGGCCAATTTGGCTATCCCTGCGGCAAGCCGTCACACATATATTAAATTTATTAATATATATTAACATGATTAATATATATTAATTTAGATGATCTTAAATTACTAAATTTAATTATGAATTTAAATTTTATTACAGAGTAGACTTTATCTGTGTTTATATGGAAATTTCTCATGCTGTTATGCATTACACCATCTGTACATAAGGATTTGGAGAACCGAGTTCGAATTCCACTTGTATTCGTTTCAGACACTTGAAAAATGCCCCTGGTTAATGTATGAATCAACTTCCTCCACCAGATATGGGTTAAATAGTAGAGCAAACTGGCTCTGGGGATTACTTCCTGGGTTTTCTGTTGTGTTGGTTTTTGCCAAGGCTTTATGTTTTCTCGAGTTCGCAACCAGGTAGACGAAATAGGCAGTTTAAAAAATGAGTGTCAACTCAAATAAGGGTAACGGGTATCCACGAAAAATAAAGTTTGATGTAAGAAAAATATATGTCGAAGTCAAATTTAGGGTACGATGTGTAAATTGTCGCTATATTATATTTTTAATTTCGCGCAAGCGTGTTCTTTGTTTTTGATTTTGTTGACTGCACATATACTATGGTCAGTTAGGGAGCGTCTGTGAGAAAAAGAGCGCCATGAGGCAATTTACTCCGCCAGAAATTTGGAAAACGGCATGCTTTACTGCTTGGCATTCACACCGGAAGCTCCAATACGAACATTTCAGTATTTTGGGGTGTCAATGCGAGGACAGAGCAGATGATTCGGAAAGAGTTGGGTGAGTCTAATGGTGATTACTGAGATACGGCAGCTCGGAAAACTCAGTCGTTCTGATAAGAAAAGAATTCCCAAAGAACTCCTGAATATTTCGGCGAAGACCTCAGGATCAAAAGAGAGGCCTATATCAAGTGCCGGAGTCAAGAAGATGGCTGCTGAAAGTCTGGTAACGGGACTGCACAATGCCACACAAGCAAGAGAACCTAGTCATGGCTGTCACATTATTACTGCGATCACATCTTCTCTTACATTTGGCCACCTAACTGCACAAACTACATCCACCATGATTACTATGCGCGGGGCGCAGTTGAGCGAAAGACCAACAAAACTCTTTGTAACACCAAAGATGAGCTGAAGGCAAGGATTATCGCAGCATTTATCAACTTAAAAGAGGAGGCCGACCAGAAGAGTTGCAGGTTGAAGCCAATGGCGATTTTAGTGAATAAATTTATTTTATAGTATTGGAAGTTATCATTGTGTAATTTTGGTAAATATATCTTTTGAAATGAGATGTAAGTGTTATTTTTATATTTTCGTAATTTTTTTTTATGTTTATATGTTATTTTTATAGATACAAATATTTAAGTAAATGCTCTGTTTATAATAAACAGCATTAGAAAGAACGTATAAACATAAAAAAAATGTCTTATGATAATTGTCGGACTTCGTCCATTTCATAAGGTGTGACTTCATTTGTTTACATTTAAATACGCATCGAGCAGATACGAATGTATGATAGTAAATCATGGAGAATTGTAGTTTAAAAACAGTAAAAATTGACATTGCTTACCGAACGCTCATCTATGGCCCAATCGGTAAAGGCACGTCAGGCTACAAGACGGTTCCGTATAGGATAAAGGTTCGATTCCTGTCGGAGGATGCATATTTTCAATGAAAATCTTAAAGTAATTGTCAGACTTTCTCCATTTCATTATATATATATATATATATATATATATATATATAAATAAAGAGGCACGGTGGAGTTATATATATATATATATATATATATAATGAAGGAACACTAGTAAGTCAACAAAAACTTTGATGTCTTACGATGTCGATTTCGTCCTTTTTTGCGCACACACATACAGACAAACGTACGAAAACGTACAAAAAACACCACTTCAGAAAACTTTCAATGTCAATGTGCCGTCTTCGTTTCCTCCTTTGAGACGTGCTTACTTCTGTGTGCTAAGCGATATATCACCCAGTAAAAACACGTATCAAAATGGAGGTTTCAGTTTGTTTAATCCCGTGTACTTATACAAGTATAGAACTAGATTTCTGTGTCTCTGTCGAATTTGCCCGAATGAAGACACTGTGTTTGTATATTTAATCACCCGCCATTCGGGCACAGAACTGTCGTTATGGACGACATTCTCTAATCTAATAAACGCCTCGCTTGCGTAAGAAAAGGTTTCTAGCGAAGGGAAGCACTGAGATACGATACCTCTGCTAATCATTTGAACCAGGGGAACGATTTGACAAACACATTTTGCCAGCAAAATTATATTAAGAGAAGAAAATTCAGTATCTAATTGCGGACGTTGCAGAAAACTGAAACTGATTGACAAGGTAATTTTTAAATATCGTAACAATTATAATGGTGTCGATACCGACATTTCTATGCTTCAGTACATAATGGTATTACATGTTACTTTTTAGTAGCTTGCTTTTAAATGCCAGCAGAGTACCTTTCGTTTCGATAATATAAGCACATAATGAACACTGGTAAATAAATGAAATTTATATTTTCTCCGAGTTTACATGAAATTAACGAGAATATATACAAGTACCATATATTTAAGTATATATTTAAAATTGTTCACTCTCAGCATACCAACGTCCATACGACATTTTGTTTTATTAACCAACTTATGTAATCTATTATATATATATATATATATATATATATATATATATATATATATATATTGTTCTGTAGAAAGACTGACTCACCTTGTCTACATTTCTTAATTAAACATACACTCCTGATTTCGCTATGAGTAGAACGTCTGCTTACGGAACAGTGGCTAATGTTGGGTCGCAAAGACGTATGCTTTTGGCTCTATAGAGATTAAACCATTCTTCACTCAACACTTTATTTCTAGAGTTTTCATTAGAGTTTTATTATGACCGTTATAGGAACTATAGCACACAAATACACACATATGTTGATGTAATGAATATGCATACACCTGGGTTATCTCTCACAGTAATATGATTGGCTGGTGTCAGCCATAAATACAGACTGATGTGGAGGTACAGGAGGACGCCTATTGCCTACGCCTATAGCCCACGCCTATTGCCTACCACTACGACGAGAACCAGTCCATTACAGTTACCTGCTAGATTGTTCTACTCGGTTACAGTAGTCCAAAACCACTTTGCTACTTCGAAGAAATATATCCCTTTTCGGGACATATCATATATATATATATATATATATATTGTGAAATGGACAAAGTCCGACAAATATTTTAAGATATTTTTATGTTTATACATTCTTTTTATAGATACAAATATTTAAGTAAATGCTCTGCTTATAAAAAACAGTATTAAACAACATTTACCGGCCTGAATGTCCGAGAAATTTTCATAGAAAATATGCGTCCTCCGACAAGAATCGAACCTGTATCCTATACGGAATCGTGATATAGCATGACGTGCCTTTTGTAGTTTAAAGACAGTACAATTGACCTTGCTAACCGAACGCTCCTCTGTGGTCAAATTGGTTAAAGGCAGAAGCAATTTTTCAGGAAAATAGATTTCGCAAGTCCAGTAGCTACTTTCCAGTAATGGTTGAGGTTTCGAACGTTTTTTTTTTAAATACTGGAAAGTCATCTTGATTATATCATCATTACTTCTTCGAGTTACATGTGCGATCCATTTTATTTGTTGATTCTGTTGAAAGTCCTCAAATTATCTGGTTTCTATTATCTGCTATATTTCTTTCTTTGTGTTTCTCTAGCCCCAGTCCACAAAATTCGAAAAAGGATGGTCTTCGCCAAGATTCACAGGCTTCACTCTCTCAAAGCCATGCTTAACCATTGATCTTAGAAAGTGATTGTACACAGCTGTCAGTTTAGATATTTATGAACGGGTCTGGCGCCATGCATGACATCCACATGAAAGTTTTGATCTGACGAGGCTATTTAAGAACATGACGCGGGTTTCAGGCCGATGCTTTGTTAGTGTAGCAATTTGGTGTGTTGAACCAAACTACCTTTAGAGCAGCCTTTTCTATACTTACTTTCTTTATCTAAATTGGTTATAACTCATCCAATGTAGTATAGCCCCATGGTCATCAGAACATTGACCACTGGAGAAAAAAGCAGGGTAGCTATCTTCTCTTAGTTGATTCGTTTGGGATGTAGTACGGAATGCTTAAATGATCAGTGTCCATAATAAAATAAATTAATTTATCTTGCCCTTGTAACGAGCATCTGATTAATATAAAAACTATTTCCGTAATAATGGTCTCTACGTCTAGATTGCTAAACATTCATGTAAAATGATCCATAATGGTCTTCTTTTATGTGCTGTACACTTCATGACGTGGGCAGTTATGACTCTCCATAACTTCCTACCTTTTGTAATTCGAAACAGTGTTTGTATCTCTCCTATTCCTCCCAATGCTTGTTTTGCCTTGCATTTTAACAGGCTGGCTTTTTACTTCTATCCTCTTGATTTCAATATATTCTGTGAGTGCCTAATTCGTCAAGCCCACTTTCCTCCTTATGCGTTCCAGAAAATTAAATCTTTCCTTTTAGTTCACATTAAAACATCCTCTTTAATCACATGCCTCGGTCATAATTTTCTCAGTTATTCAGTGTCGCATTCTCTGACGTCTGTTGTAATAATTGTCAGATCGTTAAATATCTGTATTTGCTTGATTCTGGCGTCTCCGATTCTTAGGCCGTTCTTGTATTATTCATCTTCCTAAGAAACATATTGACGATTATTCCTTTTTTTATTACCTTGTATTGGAGTTCTTGCAGTTTTATTTCTGTGTCTGACACCAGCACATTGCCATCAGCTTTTCATATTCTGTTTAGCTTTCTAAAGAAATATTGCGTGCATAATTACAAATATTCATCTGAAAGTCACAAGTCAAACAGATTTAGTGGAAGAGCATGGCGAAATTTCTTCTATTTTAGACACAGGTGCAGCAACTAAAAGATATTCCACAGAGAAACACTCCTAAATATGAAGTATTTAAATATATTTTACGGCTGGGGAGATTATGTACTTGAGTAAATTCCAAAGGTATGCTAAATGGAACAAAGATTAAACACATGAATAAATTTCGATCATTTTCTTTCCATGTAGCAAAACAATCTCTTTCACATGAATGTCTTTGGAACCCTTAATCATTACAACCAAAAGAGATGATATTTTATTTGGCCTTTTGTTGGAACGCCCAAACATCACGTTTCCTCGTTTGACCCATGACCGAAGGGGTCAAGAGTTAGCAACAGAATCATATTTACAAAGCGAACAGCTTTTATTCCTGAACAGCAACATTTGATTGTCACTCTTGGGAAAGGAAAAGATGATCTAAAGACAGGAAATCTCAGGTTTTATTACACAGAATATGATTTCGATAATGTGGATGTGCGGGTGGTGTTATAGATAGCGGTTTGGAATTAGAAACCGGAGAGGGCGAGTTCGAATTTCAGTCGGGTTCATGATATTCCCTTACGCGCAAATATACTTGGAAATGTATGAATCTATCTTCTCTCTGCAGCTATGGTTTAAAAAGTAGAATTTTTAGCATGGGAAGTCATTACTGTTCGCGAAGAATTGTTAACGGAATATTTTCTCGATTAGAATATGATTATTCTTAAAATCTCAAAAGGTCGTTCGGCTTTAAATAAGCCACAAAGGCTTGATAATCCATAGAAAAGAAATCATTAAATTATGGTAATCCATTAAACTCTGGTAATCCATTGTATAGTTAATTATACATCGGATCGTTCTATAGCAAACTCTATTAACAGACATCTTTCTTTATATACCCTATGGTTGAATTATTCTCAATAATAAAATAATAGAGTACTATTGAATTCTATATATATTACATAATATAATATAAGTAGTATATAATTACACATATAGTTTGTATTAATTCGTGGACAGAAAATTAATTTTTTTTTTTTAATAAACAGCATTGAATACTGAAAAACTCCAAAACAACTTCTTCCATGTACAGCCTCATTTCAAGACGTGTGCGGCCATGATTATCCACAACTTCCGATCATTTGTAGCTCTTAGTAAGGTTAGATGTTACCATCACTCCCACACGTCACTTTTGATTTTGTTATGTCCCCTGAGTGTGTAAATTTTCAAGACTTCTTTCTGCATATATTTCACATGTCTCTTTCTGATTCTAAGCATCATTTTTCCCCAGTTTCCTTAGAGTTTCCTCGTTGCTTACATGCTCCTTCCAGGGTTATTATCAACAGTGATTCTAGGAACTTGTTTAGTTTTAGTATTTACTGTCATATAGTAGAACTGATATTACATAGCAGGGCAGCACTCTTTTTTGCTCCTCACATAGGTTTATTGATGCTTAACACAGACATATCTATCTAATTGTCAAACCTTATATATATATATATATATATATATATATATATATATATATATATATATATATATAAGAATATAAATGACAATAGGAAAACTGTAATACTTGCCGACGTGTTTCGTCCAATGTAGACTTTCTCAAGGCCAAAAAAAAAAAAAAACGAAATGAATTTATTAAACAAAGTAACGAATAATAACAAAAAACAAAATGTGCTTAGCAATTGGAAGAATTTAGAGAACGCCATTTTCATACTGTTAACTCAAAATTACGTCAATTACTGTCACGTGTGGAGATATTGTTATTATTGCTATGTTGATGGATTCAACCATTTTCTTTTGATTTCACGATATTGTTGTGTACAACAAACAACTTAGCTAATGCACTAGTCATGCATATAAATAAATTCAACCACAATTTTGATTTTAAAAATACTACATTCATAAAAACAGAAAATAACTCACTCAGAAAGAAAAATCCTAGAAAGTGCCGCCATTGAATATTACCCAAATATTAATCTACGCCCAGGCCTTTTCCCTATTTCACCTTTCTTAACAGAATTACTGCTCTCCGAAACAAACGTACTTCAGCAACCATTTTTTAACAATGCCCATATTGCAATCTTTTCTGTTAAACATTGTATGTTTTTAACAGAGCTCATATTGCAATTTTTGTTGTTATTATCGCTTTTCTCTGGCACTCCTTATTACTGGTTCCCATATTGTATTCATTTCTATGCTTGTTCGGTTAAGTAGATTTTTGTGGACTAGTATATATGCTGATTCCTTAAGTTTACGAATTTTCCAATAGTGTTCTCTGTCTATGATTTCAACCTGATCCCAAGAGGGTGGTAATCTCCTCTTCCCCTCCATATGTAGTCAGCCACGCCTGATTTTTCCCTTTCCCCTTGTGTTACATCTTTCTGGTATTCTTGAAGCCTTACCTTAAGGCGGCGGCCTGTCTCCTCTTTATATTTCTTTCCGCAGCTGCACGGGATAGCGTACACACAGTCTTTAGTCATGTTATCCTCTAGGCGGGGTCTTACCCAGGAGAGATGCCTGCGAAGTGTCGTCCAGCTTTTGAAGGTTGTTCTGATGTTATATGAACAGCAGATCCTTTGTATTTTTTCTGATAACCCCTATCACATAAGGCAGGAAGAATGTTTTCTGAGTGTTGTTGTCCTCCTCTTGTACCTGCATATCCTAGTTATTTGGGACTGCTGCCATGTAGTTGTTACGTTGTGGGGCATTACGTATACTGACCAATTCTTTATCTAGTGTCTCTGGGTCGCCACTTATGACTTTTACTTGGTGTTGTAAGGAGCGGACGATCCCTTTCTTTACGTTCTATGGATGGTGGGAGTTGAAATTAAGGTACTGTCTGATGGATGTCTGTTTACGCCATACGGATGTCTTGAACCCATGCTCTGTTCGAGATATTACGATATCTAGGAAATATGGCGAAAAAGATGAAGAGAATAGTCCAAATAATGTAAATAGTGTACATAATACCTCATCTCAGAAATATAGACAGATACTGAATAAATTTTATGGATACAAATCCATAACTGCGGCATACAGTGAGGGTCGAAACTACTATTAATGGACAACCAGATGAGATCACTAACCACTACTTAACGACAAGGGACCCAGTTATTATTTACTCAGCATAGAAATTCAGGAAAAAAGCAACAAGTATGATGCAACCGAAGTCACGACTACTGGTCAATAAAACCTGATTGCGAATATTAGACCAGGATTTCATTTCACTAGCGAGAAAGGATCGCTGGGTACTGACATTAGTGTGACAGTGATTGCTGAGCCTATTGCTTATATGTACGTCCATGAGCTCACCACTTTAACCTAATCTGTTACCATATTCTATCATCGATGTGTACCGACACGCGAATCCGATACACTATTCAATTTTCCTTTCGACTAGAATCAATCTGTAGCATCTGTTCTCTCTACTTCTTCGAATTATAAAAAGAAACTAGCACTGAGGTTTGAATCCCGTAGCAGTACCTCTATCGAGGCACCAAAGGGATAGTGTTTGTGGAAGCCAAAAGTAAGCTGACGATGGTTGCGGGTAGTGCGAAAATCTTGGCTTATATGTACGACTCAGAACGACTACGTTAAACTGACCGTATGTCACATTTCTATGACCATGAATGAATAGGCAAATATCCATAGGTAAATACCACGTAGAGGCGTCCAAAATAACATACTTTCCTCTAATGTAAGTACATCCTTTCCTAAACTAATGTAAGTAATACTTGTTCATGTATACTATCATGTCTGTGAAGAAGTTTACCATTTCTGAAAGGTTTAAAACTGATTCCTTGCAGAGATATAAGACACCCAAAAAGAGGCAGTTACAGATGAATATTTACAAACACGTGTATAAATCTAATCATCTTTTACGTTATTGACTGTAAACCGTGTTTGTATCTAACAACCCTAGCGCTAACTGGACCGTTATCTATCTCTGAGTCTACGCTAAACGGGTCCCATATCCACTTATCTATGTATTGAGTGTGAGTTTTGTTATGCAAATCTTATATTCGACATTAAATAATGCAGCAAGTGTTAATACGACTTGAAGCATTTATGTTGGCCTATTGTTAGCCTATTGTTGGCCTATTGTTGGCCTACAGGCATCAGAAAAAACATTGTTGTCCATAAATATCTTAATTGACGTGTTAATGATACAAATGCAGTCTTGGGTTAAAAGTCATAAGCTCAAAGGTACATGCTAATAAAAAATATATGAATAAAATAGATGAAAATACAGAACTCTAAATGAGGGTCACTTCAACGAACGTCTATTTAATGTCAAGTTCATTTATATATAAACCGAATTGGAAAAGAAGTTGGAAAAAAATTCGGATCACTATCAATCTATTACTTGCACCATTTAACAACTGACTGGATGTAATTTTCGAGAGCATCTATCAGTTTTACTTTATCGGACATATGAAATCGTTGTGTTGTCAGTATAAAAACCAAGTTGGGAATTAAAGACACAGAGAAAGTCGTTGATGAAGAGAGGAGACAACGTAGGTTCAAGGGAAGAGCCGGGGAGATTTCTTTCTTTTTTTTTTTTTTAAAAAAAAAAAGAAGATTTACTATTTTGTATTATTTGGCAAGTAGTTTGTAATCTTCTTTTAATTGCCCCATTCATTTGCCGCGAAATGTCGAAGTGTGTATGTAAATATAACAAGAAATATGTTTTTCCTCGGTAAGAGTTTGCCGATAAAAGATTAGCTTGAAGCAACTAAGAAGCAAATAAAAATGTCAGAAAAATATGTTTGAGGTCAAAGTAATGTTGAAATATTCCGAGTAAAATATAATTAAGTCTGTTCGTCAGGATCAAAACATATTTAAATACGACGTGTATCGCCTCTCTCCCAGTGAGTAAATTTGATTTTTCAACATTTCTTTGGCGTTTTAAATTTAATTAATTCAGAGTACTATTTATGCAGAGAATTTCCATACGAAAATCTCTGCATCTCATGCGTAATATCATGCGAGCTGAAAACATTTACTCTCGTCTCTGCTTCGAGACTCATCTAATTAATAAGGACTTAAATAAATCTTGTTAATTCCTCAGTTTTGGCGTGTAAATTTTCCGCCATGTTTTTAATAGACCGTTTGTATAAGTCGGAAAATTACGAATTACACCGAGATATTTACAAAGGAGATTAAAAAAAGAATTATCTAAGTATTAAAAAGGAAGCACATGGAATATTTGAGAATCACTAAAGTAAAAAGAAATACTTACGCGACATAAGTTTTACTGTATGAATCAAATCCTGTAAATATTACAAAATATGAACATTTGGTTAACAAACTCGTGATGAACGGATTATCTTTAAACCGAAATAATATTATCTAGCTTACAATTCTTTTTCTCTCTGACCTGTCTCTTCAGAACGTGCACGAAGATGCCCATATAAAACTTCCTATCTTTCATAGCAATAAGTAATGACAAATCCCTCATAATCCCTTCCAAGTCCATCGTCTGATAGTTATCCTTTTAACGTGTCATGTACTTTCAGAACGTAGGCGATCATGGCTCTCCACCTCCTTCTATCCCTTGCATGTTCCTTCCCTCTGCTACGTCTCCCCTAGACCACGTTTTATCATCCACTTGCTTAAGGCCATTAGATATGCCAAGAATTGTTTCCCCTTGTTTCTCCGTCTATTCTACCCGTGTGTATCAGATTCTTCAGGTTCTCCGTCTCCAAGAAACTTCAGCTGCCTCTTCCTGATGTTAAGTATAAGCCCCCTCCTTGTTAGTATCTTCTCTAAGACCTCATCGTTTGCTCACACGCTCGGTCCATGATATGCTTAGAATCCATCACCTCAAGTTTCTTCTTCATCTTTGAGGAAATCGTCCAAAATTCGCTGCCGTAAAGAAGGGCAGATGCCACGTAACAGTTCAGTATTCTTTTCTTTGTTATCAAAGGTATTTTCCTGTCTCACAATAATCTGCCAGCTTTTGGAATGCATCCTTGGCCATAGAACATATTAGATCGGTTATTAGCTGTTTCCCTCTGTACCACTTTTCTTCAATTTGCACGATGGACGTCACATTCTTCAAGACCCCTGAACTAATTAAGTGTCCCAGAACCTTCAACTGACCTTTTCTAATTCTAAGCATAAGAATTCACTTCGTTCAAATTTTCCTAAAAACTCTTTACATATTCCATCCATGGAATTCCTAGCATCTTTCTATAGAATTTAATCCCGCAAGTTGTTTTAAACATTTCCCACCAAGCCAGACGGTAATGACACTAGTACGCCGGAGTTTACAGAGAGTGAAAATGACGGAAAAGACTGGGATTGAGGAAAGGATAAAAGATGAATGGGATTCAAGAAGATAGAAGATGACGATTGACTTTGCATTTAAATATTTGAAGATTGTAGTCATCAGTGAAGAAAGTAAACGGAAGGGATTTCGATAGCTGGGAAATACGAGAAGGGAAACTGTTAGAGTAGAAGTGGCGGTTACATTTAACATTTTCAACAGTAACCTTAACCTTGTGGGACCTTAATGCCAATCTAGTACCAGACTTAAGTCCACGTAGTCGGGCACCAGGAGAAAAAAAAAGCTCGTCAGTGCTGTTCCCATGAAAACGTCTGAGAAAGTGACCGAAGTCGAGATTCCACATCAAGGTCACTTACATTGAAGATCCGTCTTTAGATTTTGTCAAAAACCTCGACATGAATAGCAATAGCAGATATGGCAACAGTATTCAATGCACGGACCAATGGTAGATTTTTAAATGTGTAAGATGGACTCAGACGAGAAAAAAACTCCTTCTGATTCGACAAAGTGTCCCAACTTTTCTTGCAATAAATGCAACTATTGATTCCATATAAGTCAGTCAAAACTTGAGACCAAGAAAGCTTAGTATGTTGTTCTCCATGAGTCTTGCATCAACTATACTGATGACAGGTGGGAAAGTTTCTTTATGGTGGTTAAATTAGAGCAGTTTTGTCTGGGAGGCATTAAAATTTACAATTTCCTCATCCTCTGTAAAGAAATATCCAGCATTTACTAATATATTAGGTTGGTGCAAAAATAATATTAGGTTGGTGCAAAAATAATGTCGTTTTCTCAGATAGTAACATATGTGAGAAAACGACATTATCTTTGCACCAACCTAATATAAGAGGATTGATATAACAAGGCAGTTTCTAATCGAATATTCCTGTTTCTTAATATTAGGTTGGTGCAAAAATAATATCGTTTTTTGACGTTAAAAAAACGTCAAAAAACGATATTATTTTTGCACCAAGCTAATACTTTGTTTAGATTTTCGAAGGCTCAGTCTTTATTCTAGTTCGCCTTTGGATTACAAGGCAAAATTTTAAACTGAAAACCTGATTGATGAACCGAAGAATTTTCTATTACGGAAGCAGATGTTTTTAGGTTTTTACTATAAGGTTGGTGCAAAAATAATGTGAAAAATAAGTCAAAAACCGACATTATTTTTGCACCAACCTAATATATGATAATTCCGACCAATGGACGGAATCTTAAGAAAACAAGATATGCCACAGTGTTGGTGGCTGTCATAGTCAATATTTCAGGAACTGCTAGACAAGGTAGTAAAAGAAAGCGGGAAGAAAGGACTAATCTTTAATTATAAGGAGACAGAATATATGGTTGGCAACAAGAAGAACGGCCCAGGATGCGAGCTATGTATTGGATGTATCAAAATCAAGAATTACGAACATTTAAATATCTTGGAATTGTTTTAACGGATGATGGAAAATGTTATACTGAATTCTGATGTCTCATCGGAAATAGCCGAAGAAGACTCCCAAAAGTTAACCAACATGTTTATAAACTAAACAATTTCTTTAAAAATAGTGTTCCATTGCTACATACTATCAGTCCTCCTATATAACAGTCAATGACTGAATAATCTCTTACTGATGTAGTGGAGATTTGAGGCAATAGAGAATTAGTTCATATCTTCTGATAATACCAAGGATGGAACAACAGAGTAGCGAAGACGTATTAATGAAAGCGTCAAGAAAAAGAAAGATTATACTCATAATCAGAAAGAAGCAGGTAACATTTTTAGGATTATAAAATGAGGAAAGACAGTTTGGGAAATTTGACACTCATGGGATATGTTGAAGTCAAGAGGCCCATCGGGGAAAAAAATTGGGAATCTACTGATGAAAATGAATCACATATCAAGAAGGCATATGGATAGTAAGAAGATAAATATGGCTAAACACGAGGAAGTTGTGGAGAGCAATAATCTCATAAAAACTCCTGAATATGACACAGTACAAAGAATGTTATTATTTCTGAGTGCTGTCAATATGAGCAAACGTTGGGTGTCCTAAAATGTGCAAATTCATATGATCTACAAATGTATACAATTGATAATCTTTTGAGATCGTGCCTGCCATTTAAACTTCGCTGTGAAAAAAAAATCTATAATGTTGAGATGGAGAAAATTTGGATAAAAGGTGATGATAGTAAGATGTCAGTCTAAGTCGACATTGTAATTTTCTAATAACATAGGCAGGAGAAGATCAGCTTGCGTTTTACGATTAATTAAAGCTTTTATTTTCAACTTTAATTGCATGATACATACAATGAGCTTTTATTTAATCGTTGGAATGTTTGCTATAAATTTTAAATGGCTGTTGCAATTTTCATTGCTTCAACACGAAATGTTGAATGAAAAATCACGTCAAAGTCAGAGTGCGATACATAAATGGACGTCTAAATGAAAATAACGCTGACATCTCATTTTAACAGATAGACAGGGCGCGATGGATAAATTGTCGACTAAATGACACCAAAATGGAAATAACAGACATTTGATTTTAATAGATATACAGGATGCGATGGATAAATTGTCGTCAAAATGGCGCAGTACAGGTGATATGCATTCATTTTGTCAGAAGCAACAATTCTTAAGATTCACTGATTCGTTGACACGTTGTTATCTCTGTTTCGCTCTCTTACACACAAAGTGTTGGGGAATATGCATAAATTTATATATATATATATATATATGTGTGTGTGTGTGTGTGTGTGTGTGTGTGTAAGCAAATATATGGATATAGATCCGACAGTATGAAGAAAAATATACGGAAAAAACAAACAAAAATCCTTATATGCAATTATGCTGTTTTAATGTTAATATAATGTCAACGTCGGACGTTTCGGTCTAATAAACCATCTTCAGGACATATTCATAAAATATAATTAACATTATCAATTCAACATGACAAAGACGATGGACATAAGAACAAGACTGGTATTTATTCGTACAAAAAGTACAAATTGTGGCACGAGGCCAATAAAGGGGAGGGGTAGAGGCTGGTCAACACTAACTCTCTTATACCTAGCTAATCAGATTCGCGACCCATTCGTACATTACATTTTACCCATTCACCAAAAGAACTCGTCCATCACCAAACAATCCTTCAACCACCATAATACCACGCGCCCCATACCATAAAAATTCTAATGATGATATATATATACAATTCTAATAATGATAAAATGAGAGGGGAGGGAAATGAACCCAATAATAAACTTAAAATAAACACAAATACAAATTAAACATAATTGATGTTAGTAGGGACCGTCCAACCCATAAAACAGAAAGGCCGCTGTATTATGCCCAGGGGACAAAATCAAGAGACGCTCTCGCTAAGGGAGTGGGAAAAAGTATAAAATATTAGGCTGGAATGGGAAAATATAAAACTGACTCAGTCGAGATGAAAAGAGGGTGGGGGTCAAAACAAACTGGGGAGGATGGGAATCTCGACTTGGATCATAACCAAAGAACGGCCGGGATGCAGGCCAGGAACAACACTTAATCACATTAACTAGGTACACTGAAGCTTGTCTAACCTAACCAAGGGGAGGGTTCCAGAGGAAGCCACCCCGATGTGCAAAAGGTTGACCTAGAAGATAAAATCAAGGCTAACCCCGTTCACACGAAGCAATCTCGCTTCTTTTACCCACCTTTCGCTAAAGACTGTCGAATGCAATCGTTTTCTATTCGATCTAATCTTCATCTTGAGCTGATGCTCAAAGAATCGAATTAGATCCGAATGAGAAAGACGATTGCCTCACAAGACTTCTTCCTTTCGCGTCGTCCAAATCACCATTCGAGCCGTGGCCATCAGCGTCAGAAACACCATCCCTTTCATCCCGGATTACGGGGGCGACATATTGTCACACGCGTATGCGCGATCAATGCACACAAGCTGTTCGGGAGCGAGACGAGCCGTCAGCTCGCCGACATCGTCCCATAAGGGGCGGATCTGGGGGCAATGGTAGAAGGCGTGCGCAGCCGTTTCTTCTAAGCCAAGGCCACACCGTTCACAGTCTGGCAAATCCGCCAAGCCCCATATGAAAGCCTTGTCGTTGAGAGGCAGCCGATTCCGAGCCAATCGCCAGCTAAGCGAAAACTCAGGGTTACTGAGGTAATCCGCCGCTGGCGCCCAAGACCAGTAGGAGCGATACTCCTCCTCCGACAAGCCGAGCGTATCTCGTAGGGGATCCTTCGCGTGCCTCTCCACTAATTCACGATAGAAGACCTTCCTAGACCGAGAAAGGTCACTGGACCGGGGAACGGCCCTCAAGGCCGACCGACACACGCGAAGGAAAACCGATTGATCCCGGGGTTTACGACCGCGCTCAACCCGCGAGATGGCAGGACTGATGGTAAGGCCAGGGAACGCGTCCCTAACAATCCCCTCCAGAATCGGATCTCCTCCAGTCAAAGCACGGCGTAAGAAAGCCAACCTAGAGGCATGGATGTGACTCGGCAGTTGCGGCATTCCCAGCCCCCCATGACACGGACGTTTAGTGCAGACTCGTCTGTCGCCCGATTCCCGCATCCCCTCCATAAAATGGAGGATAGCGATTGCTCGAGCGCCTTCTTGTGAGTCTTACAGAGAGGAAGTACGGACAATCGATAAAGAATCAGAGGGAAAATGTATGTAGCACACACCTCCGCCCTGCCCTTCACGGACAACCTCCGTCGATTCTAAGTCTGACCGGCGGAATCGACCTTTGCTCGTACTTCAGACCAATTCTTCTCCAGCTGGAGGTCAGGCCCAAACCACACTCCTAGAATGCGGACAGGACCGTCTGTCCAACCGAAGCGGCCCGGAAGAGCGACCCCCTTCCAGGCACCTAACCGTAAGCCGGACGACTTGTCGCGGTTTATTTTGGCCCCTGTCACCTTCTCGTACCAATCAAGCGCCTTATGTACCATCTCAATGTCGTTGCGGGACGACACGAAAGCAGATACGTCATCGGCGTACGCGGAAACCCTGGCTCGAGACCCTCCAGTCTGTCGGTCTCGTCCTTCAGCCGGCGAAGGAGAGGCTCCAACGCCAAAGAATAAAGGAGAGGCAACAGCGGACAACCCTGACGAACCGACCCAGACAGAACGAACGCGTCCGACAGCCTTCCGTTCACCTGTACCACCGCACTGGGGGAGCGATACAGGAGGCTAATGCAGCGGCAGAAGTTGGGTGCGAATCCAGCGGCCTGCAGGACAGCTGCAAGGTAGCGATGGTCGACCCTATCAAATGCCTTGGACTGATCCAAATTGATCAGCGCGGCTTCTTCGTCGTCTTTTACACCCTCTATGATCTTGCGGATCAGATGCAGGTTGCTCTGAATTGTTCGGCCCCTCACAGAACAAGTCTGCTCAGGTCCCAACAGAGACTCGGCAACTGACTGCAAATGCTCCTGCAGGATCTTGGCCATAATCTTTAACTCTGTGTTTAGTAGAGTTATGGGCCTGTAATCATCTAGGTTCCCCCCACCACCTTTGCCCTTTTTCAACAGAGTGATCACACCCCTGGTGATCCGGTTGGGGATGGACCCCGACCGAAACCAGTTGTTGAACACTGCAGTCAAAATTGGAACAAAGATATGCGACAGCCTCAAGTACAATTCATAGGGCAAGCCATCCAGACCGGGCGACTTGCCTCTGCCGAGCTTCTTCAAAACCGCGTAGACATCGCCCTCCGTAATCTCACCCTCGCAGCTAGCCGCTTCAGTCGGCGAAAGCCGAGGAAAGTCAGCCAAATAGCTACGAAACTCCTCCTCACGGAGACCAGGTTCCTTGTAAACCGGTTCTCGAAATGGCGCCGAAACGCTCCGCACATGTCGTCAGTGGCCCGAAGAGTACGCCCTTCCGGGGATTTGACTTCACGAATGTAACGATCGCCACCTCGACGGACCTCTTCCCTGCGCAGATCTGCGCCCAAGTTCACGGCTTCGGAAGACATCTTGCTTAACTTATGTCTAATTACCTGACCCATTTATATGTACGCTTGACCTGACTTCTTTAGCATTTCCCCTTTTCTAGCGAGATTAATGCTCGACAAGCGTACATATAAATTTTAGATCAAAATAGAATTCTTTTCATTTTTCAATTTTCATTCAAAATACTCAAATTTTAGGAATACGTTTTCACAGCGTCACCCACGTGACGACAACGTGACCATGTTTAAACGGAACGCTGATCATATAAAACGTTCAGTTATTTGTTTGGATAAGTCTTGTTCTTATGTCCATCGTCTTTGTCATGTTGAATTGATAATGTTAATTATATTTTATGTATATGTCCTGAAGATGGTTTATTAGACCGAAACGTCCGACGTTGACATTATATTAACATTAAAACAGCATAATTGCATATAAGGATTTTTGTTTGTTTTTTCCGTATATTTTTCTTCATATATATATATATATATATATATATATATATATATATATATATATATATATATATATATCATAAAGAAATAATATGTGCAAAGAATTAAATAGCAATGGTAATGTGATTAATAACGAAATCACTTCGCTAACAAGACGTAATTAGTCATTAACTTATTATCAATTTCTTGCACAATAAAATCCTTATATTGGAGTTGCTAGATGAAGACATATATTTAACTGTCAATAAATAGCATAATTAATAAACATTTTTCAGTCTACATATATTTCCTTTTAGAGTTTGCTTATGTATTAGAAAAACTGCGCCCTGAAGATGACAATTTGAAATAATCGAAATTGTTTTCCCTTCGAAGGCGTCTGACACCAGTGTTGTTTAACGCCCTTACTATAGTTGTATCTGCGTCAACAGTATTGAATCATCCACGTTTCTTCCAGATTTTATTTGTACGAAGGAAGTTCCATTCGAACAGTATCCCACTAAGAAATGCTATTATGTGGAATAGATTGCCGTGTGTATGCTTCCCTGTGGACATTACAATTTTAACCTCTTCAAGTTAAAGGTCACTCGATATCTCTACCCTTATCCTCATAATCTGCACTTTCTTCTGCCTCGTCATACACTCATATTTCACACCTCAATCAGTAATGCTCTACTTTGATTAACTCATGAGACTTGCCTTAAGCGAAGTCTAGTATGAAAAATTCTCGAAGGCTATTAGGATTAATCTGATTTTGACTTACACAGATGTGCCCAGCACATATGATCTTTTGCTAGCCTCAGCTAATAGTCATGGCGATTGACTGTAATTAGTAATTATGAGGTAATTCAGGGGAAGCAGAAATCTAAAAATAAGTTCACGCGTTGATTAAGCTATTATTTGTAAAGCCATCTATAGGCTTATGATCTAAATGAAATGCATAAACCTGAAAGGCAATTAGGACGTTGAATAACATCTGGCAAAGTAATTGGCGGACAACGTAATCAAAGTGTCTGGCATCTCGTCTGCAGTCGCTCTCTGAAATATGTACCGTCGCCTCCCTCTGTCTTTTTTACAAATACTTTCATGGTAACTGGTTCCCAGACGTCATGAATTTAAGCATTCAACTAGGCTGGCATCTCACGCGTTCACTGTCAAAACTGTTAAATGTAGCCGTCTCTTCTATTCCAATAACTTCGTGTCTCGCACCTCTCCCCTGTGGAACTCCCTCCCCTTTTCCTGTTTCCCTGATAGCTATAATCTCCAACTATTCAAATGATATATTAATCGATGTCTCCAGATGCCTTGATCTATCCCCCATCCTTCTCTTCATCCTTTCCTCTCTTACTCCTCTTTGCTCCCACTCCAACTCTCTGTCACTCCTTTCCTGCTAGTGGTTTTCCGCCTTGCTTCGGGTGAAAAGCTTAAAAAAAGATCATTCCTTTTTACCTACAGATATTAAATCATATAACAATATCGCAAACACATCATCATTAAATATAAACGAAGGTAATATCTTTAGGCATGTATGAAAATCTTGTTTTCTTTATAAAACCACGTCCTTTCAGGAATTAGGCGATCACGATTCTCAATAGGCCCTTGTTTGTGTTAACTGTAAATAACCATGTCTTCCTGGGAAGGATATTGAATTGCCTGTCATCTTCATTGTTTTGAATTCAAAGTAGTCATTCTCCTGCACTGCTGAGAAACCAAAGGTTCGTGGTCCTATATATCCTTTTTCACTTATAGATGGATGGGAAAATAAATGGATTCATGTTTTTCCAGAAGTGTTTAGTACGAAGTAAACGTAAAAGACTAGGCCAGAACTAGTATACCATTCTTTAATTATATATGACCACAATTAAAAAGAATTTTTCTACACTCAGCATTAGATTTGTTACAACTACATCCCAAACATTAAAAGACTAAACTTAAAAAAAAAACAAAATATTAAGATAAAACTTGAAGGAGGAACTTACACATTTACCAGTAATAATTACCACAAGTACTACATTGGAGAAACCTCAAGAAATTTATATAATACATTATATGAACATAAAAGTGATCTTTTACAAAACAACAAATTAAATGCATTACATACTCAACATAAAGAGATTGATCACAATTTTGATTTAAAAATTGCTACACTAATTAAAAGTGAAAAGAATTTACTAATGCAAAAATGTTTAGAAAATGCTTTAATTACCGGATTTGAGTTCAGATTTCTGCTACATTTCAACTTTCATGGCACACGAAATCTTTTTCCAAGTTGTTTTCCCTCGTCTAAATGACGCCAAAGTGGTTCTAATATATCCTATTTCACTTATAGATGGACGGGGGAAATAATTAGATTTGTAGAAGACCTTGTGGGTGTGCGTGTTGTTGAATTAGAAACACGTGCTGTTTATTCCTGCTAGAAGACGGTCCAACAACAATAACATGGCGCTTGAGTGAAGGTTGAGTCCAAACGATGATGTAAAGAAAACAAACAAGACCGATATATATATATATATATATATATATATATATATATATATATATATATATATATATAAACAAATATAGATAACTAGACTCGTTTCGAAAAACCCTCGAATTTTTGATTTGCCAATAATCAAATCAATCTCGAGGGAAAAAAAAGGTTTTAAAAAAAGAAAGAGCTACAAACCACGTCACGTGGTCACGTGGTATAATTTTAGCTATCGCCTATAAATATGCGTTTCTCTTTGCCTCGTTAGCCGTACTTTCCCCGACAATCCGTTTAGGTGAAACCTAGGTAGGTTTGTCCTTTGTCCATTTCTTAATGTATGACGTCATTTGTTTACATTTGATACGCCATGAGCAGTTATGTATGTACGAGATTCATGGAATCTTGAAGTTTATAAGCAGTAAATTCGACCTTCCCTACCGAACGCTCCTTTGTGGCCGAGTCGGTTAAGGCACGTCAGCGTAAATGAATCCTGTCAAAGGACGAATATTTTCTATGAAAATTTCTCGGACATTCAGGCTGGTAAATGTTATTTAATACTGTTTATTATAAACAGAGCATTTACTTAAATACTTGTATCTATAAAAAGAACGTTAAACATAAAAATGTCTTTAATAAATCAATTGTCGGACTTTATCCATTTCTTAATCCTTGCCTCCATTTCATTTTTGGTGTTACAAGGAGTTTTGATAGTTTCCTGCTCAACTGCATCCCACATAAAATAATAAAGTGGGGTGCTGCCTGGGGAGTTAGGTGGCCAGATGCAAGTGTTGAAATTGTCTGACAGCCATGACTGGATTTTCCTGCTTGTGTAGCATTGTGAAGTGTCCTGCTACTAGACACAGAGTCTTCCAACTGCCACCTTCTTGAAACAGAATAGCACTACCACGTCAGGGTACTTGATCTAGCTCTTCATGTTAAGTTTAAGGCCCTTACCAACAAATTAGGGAGTTCTTTTCTTATCAGAACGACCAGAGTGAGTTTTCCGAACTGTTGTAACTTTCTAATCCTCATTAGAATCAAAACGACTCTCCACAGATTGACACCCAACCACTCTGAAATGTTTGTCTTTGAGCTTCCGGTGCGAATGCCAAGCAGTACAGCATGCCGTTGCCATTTCTGGCAGATTGAATTGTGTTATGGTTCTCTTTTTTCAGACGGTGCTGAACTAACCCTACTTTACTGTGCAGTCGACAAAAATAAAAAAAAAACAAACAATGCGTATGCGCAAAATAAGAATAGCGATAATTCATCAGACCTATGTAGGTCTGATGAATTGGATCGTTATTACGATTCCAATGTAATAAATTATAACCATTGAATATTAGTGTTTGAGCCTTTTTTATTATATTCTTACTTTGTCCTCTGTTTTACTTGTATTGTATAATCTTGGGATTATATATATATATATATATATATATATATATATATATATATATATATATATATAGAGAGAGAGAGAGAGAGAGAGAGAGAGAGATAGAGAGTGTGTAGCGAGCATAAAGATCAGAACAATATTAAGACAAAGTCTAAATGTGAAATAACTTTTTATTTTAAAGCTTCAAAGAATATTTTATCAAGGAAAAATAAGGATATAAAGTTAAATTATATAATTCCAAAATATAAAGCTCAATAAGATTATTTTGATAAAGTTATAAGAACAATTATATAACATTAAAAAGAAAATAGATGATCAAATACATCAGAACGATTAAGTAAATCCATAAAATTTAATAATTATTTTGCATTATTGAAAATTTTTTAGGGTAAGAATGTAAAATACTGGCTCTTGCCTTGTAAACATGGCGGAAAAAAACTGTGACGTCATTGGAACTTAGACAAGAAAATATTTATAGCGATATAAGCTTGCTAACAGCACGTTGATGTGTCCCAACAGAATCAGTCAATCCACCAAGTAACATGGTGATTTTCTAAGCAAAGCTTAGATGTGGCACAAAGCCGAAACTATACGATACCCAGAGAGGATCGAACGCACTATTCAGTCGTAACTGATATAGAAAAAACATTATTTACATTATATGGATGTCAGCTATCAGTTATCTCCTGTTAATTCAAGGACACATGGCACAGTGGATAAAGGCGTTGGTTAAATCTAGTGACAAGACCCAAAGATTGAGTTCAAGACCCGGTTCCTAATCTATTTCCATACCTGAGGATGTCTGTAGGAACAAACGAAAGCTTGTAAAAACTAAAAAAGACCTTCTGAAACTGGAATTTATAAACAGGGATCATATCATTCATATAAAGGTTCGGGGTTAGTGTAACTTATTGAAATTGTTTACAAAGATGTATTCTCGCCATTTAAATCATTAACCTCTATATTTGTTTTTTGTATGAATGATTCATGTAATTATATATATATATATATATATATATATATATATATATATATATATATATATATATATATATATATCAGCTAAAACTCATGAAGTCGAATATTTTATATTCTTATCTTTATTATTTATTATGCAGTCTACTGTACGCGATTATTTGACAACACATTACGAGATTACTAAAAACTTGTTTTGTTTACGTATTGTGTTTAAAGGTCAGTCATTTGACTTAATCTGAAACCTTATTCTCTATGTAAACAGGTTGCCTTTGAAATGTTATGCAAAAACAACAAAGAACATGTTCATCAGTCTCAGTGTTCATATTTAGAAAAAAAACTTCCTGCTTTATTAAACATAAGTTTATGGGTTTACATTTAAAAACGGCGGCGTCCTAGGCAAGACGATAAACTACATCCAACAGCAAGGAGGTTTTGAAGAGCATAGAACCACTTAATTGATGGTGTTCATAGGTCTACCCTGACAGGTGTGGTATCAGCTGTTATTGTCATAGCTCTGGCAAAACAGTTGACAACACCGATTTGGGGTCAAAACACTATGAAAGTGTAAAAGTAGGTTTTTTATTACCAGCAATACATTTTTGTAAAAAAAATATTACCAGCAATGAATTTTTCAAGGAAATACAATTTTTGAAAAAAACAAAATATTACCAGTAATAAATTTTTGAAAAAAAAGTATTACCAGCAATATATCTTTGAAGAAAGAAAAATATTGCCAACAATACATTTTTGACAAAAAATATTACCGGCAATAAAAATCTTGTCAACATTAAATAGCTCATTAACATTGATATGCCGTAAACCAAACCAAACCAAAAATGGCGGGAAATGTGGAAACGATTTTGTATTCGAGTTTCCTTTGAAGATACAAGTTCGATCTTTTGGGCATTTATAGTATTTTTTTTTCTAAAATTTCAGTCAATCGAAGGAGGTGCTGTTAAAATATATTTTTTTAGATCATTTCACCCCAAGCAAGGTGATAAAGCGACTACGACACAAAGGGTTACTGAGTGTGAAAGTGTCTGAAAAATATAATTAAAGAGGCCAATAAAAGAACAGGAAATAAGGAGACAGAAGATGACGATTGACATTGCATTTATATTTCTGAAGACCAATGGTCTCTGGAGAGCAGAAAGGCTCAATAGCAATGTAAGGAAAGAACTGTTAAAATAGATGTGGAAATTGAACATCGCTCTAACCGAATGTTGTATCAGAGATTACCAAGACGCCTTATTAGCAGTACTCTGAGAATTTTCTGTATACATCCCCAAGGTAACTATTTTGAAGAAATATGGTCCAATAAAAAAAATTCTATATGTTAGCATGGTATATGTCATGAGCAATTTATCGATGCTTTGCGTAGGTTCTCGTTCATACTGAAGGCGGCTATTTAAGTAAAATTTCGCTTTGCTTATTTCAGATAGATCCTAGATATCAAGTTCTATTAATCTTGGTATCCAAACGGCAAATCATAGAAGGAAGAAGAATCATTTAAAATATAAAGAAATGCATGTTGCACGTAGGACAATGAAAAGAGAAATGAACTCCTTTAACATTACAACCTAGAACACATGCATGAAAAATAATTATATTAGGTTTACTCCTAAATAATTTATCTTACTTTATATCCAACTCAAGTAAGACGTCGTCACCGCTAAAAAGCAAGGGAATGTTGCGAGTGACGGAGAATAAGACAGCTTTAGAAGGGACCGGAAACTCAGTCCTAAACAAGAAACAATGATAACCCTCTACTACTGTTAAAAAAAAATCGGGGAGGAGTGTGAACTGGACGATCGGCGAACCTACTCTTATTCATTTTAATTTTATTTCTTTATTTTAATGACATGTTTTTTTTTAATTACATGATCACCATTATGTGCAAAGACTTCTTGTAGCATATTATGTAGATCTTTGATATTTTTCCGGGTGATTGGAAGCGAAACATTTTCTAAGAAATCTTCAATCTGGTTTTCATTACAGTTTTTACCATGAACGCGTTTTGTAACGTTCGTAAAAGATAATCGGTTGTTGCAAGGTGAAGTGAATATGATGGGTGAGGCAGAACAGACCAGCCAAGTTCCACACTTTTTTCTTGTATTGTTCTTGCCTTATGTGGCCTTGAACTGTCATGGAAAAGAACAAAATTTCCTATTCATTTGTGGAGTTCAGAAACCACGTGACGGTGCTGATTCTCTTACCGTACGGGTACCTGGTGTTGTATCGTCGCCTCATCTTCTCAATCCTTTAAGAACGTGGGCGGATACACTGCCAGTTCGGTAGCTCGCACGTATATCATTATGGTACCCAAGAGCAATCAGTGAATCAACCAAGTCACATGGTGATTTTCTAAGCGTAGCTTAGATGTTGCACAAAGCCCCTAACTATTGGGTAACCGTTGAGTATTTTGTACGCTGCAAAAATCAAAGATGTGTTCATGTGCTCTCAATTTTATTATTAACTGATTATTTGAAGTGTTCATCGCGGGGTTCTCTTACACAAATACTGAGGCTTAAGGAATTAGACATTCACATCAAACTACATGGTGACAAGAGAAAGCGAAAAATTGGGAAAAATACCAAGGTCTTGTCCGCGAAACAAGGCAACCTGGGAGCGTAAATGTTAGAGTCATATTATTAATAGGTTTCGCACTTTGACTTGTACCAAAAGCAGGAATTGATTATAGAAATAGAAAGTCGAAGTTAGATATCCAAGAGCCTGGCGTGACCTGCTAGTATATCGAGAAATATGCTACAAATTTTGATAGAATTTCTGTTACCTAGTCTACAGTAATAAGTATCTGAAAATAGTTTAATGCAATAAATGAAATAATAATAATAAAATCAGAACGTAAAATCGGAGCGACCTTATGAAAATAGAAAAACCTAACAGGATTTATTAGGCTCAATATTAGAGATAGTAAACAGATTCTTCAGGTGCAAAATATTAAATGACCGTCAAGATTTATGAAAGCCGAGAACGCGAATTACACACACACTCACACACAAACACACACATACATACATACATACATACATACATACATATATATATATATATATATATATATATATATATATATATATATATATATATTGAACAATAAAAAAAGTTAAAAAATTAAAATCTTTAGACACAATGGATTGAAGATTAATATTCTTTCGTTTATTTTATTATTATTTCATTTAGATTCCTCGACTAGTTTCGACCAAAATGGCCATCATCGGGAGGAGAAATATTTCTGCTTGCTGGTAGCAGTAAACTACAGAAATGAGTCTTTTGCTGGAGAAAATGAACTTTTGTCTGTAGTTTTCATTTGTTTTTTTATTTTTTATCTTTTTAACATGAATCTTTTAACATCTCATGTGTTGGACAAACAGTCTCTTTTAAGTTGTTATTTGAGATAAGAGCTGGATAGATACATGCTGCTCTGAATTCTCTGGTCAGTTTGACAGTTTTATTGGACCTGGTGAGTGGATGTGTTTCTGTTTAGTGTTTGTGTGTGTGTTATTTGGTTCTTAGGGAGTGAGTGAGTATGATATGTGTAAGCGTGTGTATTGCTGTGGATGTGTGTTATCATTTGGCTCATTAGGGAGTGAGTGAGTATGATGTGTGTAAGTGTGTATATTCGTGTGGGTGAGTGTATAAGTGTGAGGCTTCCACACCTCCGTAAGCATGCCTGTCTTGTGTGGGTCAGAAATGTGGGTAGGTTTTTATTTGTTGACTTATATATTGGCACTATCTATATTGTTAAATTTATGGTTTAGCCCGGCTGGATATTTTGTTTTTAGACGTTGTATTATTTTCATGGGACTCTAAAATCTTTCTAATGTTATCTGCTCTGAACTTTTCTATTCTCTCAATTATATTAAATGATTAGACTTCTTTGTATCCTTGTAAACATGAAATTGTGAATTTATATGTACGTTTAAAACTCACTTTTTAGCTTCCATTTTGAAACATGGTTATTACTGTGTAGCTAAGAAAACAAATTTTAAATCAGTTAATTTATAATATTATATATATATATATATATATATATATATATATATATATATATATATATATATCTTAATTATTATAAAACACACAAAATAAAGCAAATGAAACACAAACATACACAAGTCCTCCTAACTAAAAATAATAACCGGAAACTACTTTAAATACACATGGTGTCCAAATGAAACCCATGTGTACAGTCAAAATGTGGAAGTTAATTTTTAGTCATCAACCAAAAGATATTGCCAACCGGCTACGGTGCTACCGGCATCTCATATAAATACAGGCGATTTCTTCCACCAAGCAACTTGACTAACTTGGCTAACAGTCTAACTCTCTGCCTTCGAAGGGCAGAGTCTCGTTCGGGGGTGGTTGACTGCCCCTGAACCCGTTTATGAAGGTTCAAAGAGGGAATATGTTTGGCCGAGCCTACAGGCTCGGAGACCCACGTTAAACCCGGCTTTGGGCCACATATAACCCTCGTGGGTGTGTAGCTAAATATCACTTGGCTAACTTGGCTCCGGGGTAGAGCGACATGCTCCCCCTCTCACATTCACCTGGCCGACCGTCGTGGAAAATAAACCTCCACATCTCAAAGCATGTCAGATTTATAAAGATTTCCTATTTGTCCCTTATCCTATCATTCTCTTGCTTATCTATATTTGATCTTAATTCATATATATATATATATATATATATATATATATATATATATATATATAAACAGATGCAAACTATGCCTGGAAGAAAAAATTAAGATAATTAAGTACAAAAATACAAGCCAGTTATTGAACCAGAGAAATGAAATGTCATCATAAAAATGTCATCATAAAAATAAGTTTATATAGTCTTAAAAATAGACATTTATTTTGCATCAAACACTGAAAAATATATATTAGGTTTGTAACTATGTAAGTTTATATATATATATGTATGTATATATGTATGTGTGTATTGTATATGTGTGTATCTATCTATTACTTTTATTATTATTACATTAAATGTATATATATATATATATATATATATATATATATATATATATATATATATATATGTATATATATATATTTATTTATTTCATAACGCTTTAACAACCACAGAGAATTTTGCCCCTGAAGATTGCGTGTTTGCATGAACCTCTGAGTCATGCTATCGACATATATTATGTATATTTACACAAACACACACACAAATATATATATATATATATATATATATATATATATATATATATATACGCAGCATTATATTTAATCTCTGGCAATGTGTACTTGAACTCAATTGAAACAGGTGGGCATTAACTGAACAATACGATAAATAAGAACAAGACGTAATATCCCTCGATATGGAATGAAAACAGTCTCCTCCCATAGATTAAATAAAGGTTTCATTTAAGAATTCCCTGTAGGTTACCCAGATTAATATACACCTGAGTAAGGCCTGAGAGCACAACAGCCGAAACGTTGTGAGAGCAACAAGAAGTTTGAGGATAATAGGCCGAATATATAAATGTAAATAATGATTGCTCCCCATCCTAGGAATTCAGAAAGAAATTATTTAATCAATGATAACAACGACAAGGATGAAGACAATAGTCTGTAAGTACATAGTGGAAATAATGAGAACTCCTACTCCCCCGAACTTCTGAGAGTAATCCACTTATTTTGTATATAAACAAAGAGGTTTCTGTCCGAGAAAATTTATTTTGGTAATATTGCTAAATTTAAAAGTTGGCATTTGATTCTTTGAGATGGGAACTTTGATGTCTGCAAAGTGAAGTATTTTTAAGTTTCTTGCAAGAAAATGTATAGTAAACTATTCAATATTCATAAATGTCTTCTTTCTAAATGTAATATATTCCCAGACAGAGAAGCTGATTATTTCTGAAAATTTCTATAAAATCATCATGGATTTCAATATTCCGTTGAAATTTGTTCTCTAGAACAGCTTCTAGGTTACTTTTTTACCAACTGTTTGTAAGATCGAATTCAAGTTGTTTGCACAATTTCCACTAGATCACTGTTCTTACCCAATCAAGTCTACTTTTTTTTTTACATCTTTAGAATATAATTCATAGATTTATTATCTGATTAGAGTTGCATTTGTCTCCTCATTTAGACATTTTGTATTTTTACTGTGGCCAGTCTTTCTTGCTAAGTTATTTCTTATTTCATGTGTTATGGTCCGGTTCCTTGTACCACGGTGATAGTCCAAGGTAGAACCAATAAAGAAGAACTCGAATACGGATATGGAATAACACAGATATATTACAAACAGGAATATATACAGAGAAGTAGAAAGTGTTAGTACGAACAATTAGGTTCACTCAAGACTCTGTTTCAGACTGCCTTAGACTCGACTGACTCGCTCTGACTAACAGACTTTTGACGGACTTCTGACGGACCTCACTCCAGACTTCAGACTGAACAGTATTTATTGACCCCACCACGAGGGTATCATGTGGCAGAAGACCGGTTTAACGTGGGATCTCCGAGCCTGTGGGCTCGGCCAAAAATATGCCCTTTGAACCCGTATTAACGGGTTCAGAGTCGGTTTACTTCCCCGAAAGAGACTCCGCCCTTCGGCGTAGCCTCGTTCGGGTTCCTCCCCGTCCGAAGGGAGGGAGAGTTCAACCGATCAGCCGGTCGTCCAACTTCAGACTGAACAGTATTTAGCCCCCACGAGGGCATCATGTGTCACAAGGCCGGTTTAACATGGGATCTCCGAGCCCGTCGTCTCGGACAAAAATACGCCCTTTGAATACGTATAAACGGGTTCAGGGTCCGTTTAACTCCCCGAAAAAGACTCCGCCCTTCGGCGTAGCCTCGTTCAGGTTCCTCCCCGTCCAAAGGCAGAGTTCAACCGATCAGTCGGTCAGCCGGATCCTCGTTCGGGTTCCTAAACCCGTTAATACGGGTTCAAATGGCTTATTTTTGGCCGAGCCCACGGGCTCAGAGATCCCACGTTAAACCGGCCTTGTGCCAAATGATGCCCTCGTGGGGGGTGACTAAATACCGTTCAGCCCGAAGTCTGCCGACCGACTGACAAGCTGATCGGCGCTTGTCTTGAGAATTAGTAATTAACGCTACAAAGCGGATGAAGCGCAACCATCGTGAAGGGAACGCAAATTAAACGTGAGTACCATGATGTGGGTGATGCTCATCTTGAAATTTCCCTTCCGTTTATTAGTAAGATTAATCAGTTAATCCAACATTATAATATGACTCTTATAGAACTCTCCTGTCATTTTTTCCACACACACTTTTATGGGAGGTCTGTAAGTTTTATATGTAATTAACTTCATGCGTTTTAAAAGTTGAAAGGTCGCTTGATTCTTGATATATTTTTCACAATGTGTACCTTAATTCTAGATATTGTTTCAAGATGAGCATAATCCCCCGTTATGTTACTCACGTTGTAGTTGCATTTAATTTATGCTGGCTGCGTTTAATTCATGCTGCCATTACGAGTACTACTGTTTTTTCTCAAGACAAGCGACGTTTGTACAAAGACTTGTTTTTCATATTTTAATATTTGCATGCATTTTAAATAATAATAATAATAATAGATACATGAAAGTCCCTGCATGACACGCCAATCCCTGCAGACTGCAATGTATCTTTGAAGATCTTCAAAAAAACTATCAAAATACAAGGACCTTGAAATAAAATTCTCAAATATGTGGCGCATGAGAACAATTATAATTCCAGTTGCAGTTGGTGCCCTCGGATTTATTGGAAAAGATTACAATAGACTCATTGAAGGAATCCCTGTTATCCCATGTTTTAAAGAAATACAAACAATTTTACTCACAAGTACAGCCCACACCTGACACAGGGCTGTATCTTTGTAAAATATGTGATTTTTTTTCCAAAAGTGCTCAGTGGGAAATGTCATGATGCCATTTCTGACCTAAGATCTCGGCAGAACCCTAACCCTAACCCTAACCCTTCCTGTAGTTTGATATGATTCTAAATCCTTTTGACTCAAGTTAATTCTTTCCATTTCAGTTCCCTTTTCTCTCCTCTTTTTTTTTGTTTTAACTTGTATTTCAATTTTTAAGCACCCCTGACCTTAAGCGGACATCCATGTCCATTTTTCTCTTTTTTTAAATTTTTTTTCTCTTACACTAGGCATCCCATATCTCTGTCTGTGCGAGTATATGTACATGTTTGCTAATATCTGTCTCTCTCTCTCTCTCTCTCTCTATATATATATATATATATATATATATATATATATATATATATATTGAATGTACATGTGTATGTATCCGCATTGACAGGGATCATATTGTATTATATATTATTTTTCATGGCTACAGGTGTAATTTTCCTACAATGCTCTGCCCTTTGTCTATCATCTCTTTGAGTGAAAATTCTAAAACATATCTTTCAGCGGCAAGTAGGTTGAAAGATGACCGGAAAAGTATAACTTTTATTCCCCTGCTCCTACCCCTCTGTTTAATGAATTCTTCGATATTCCCCCCTACCAATCTGTAGTATAAGTCCAGCCTACCCCATAAAATCTGATAAGTATCTGTCGTTGGCGACGGAAAATTGAACATTTGTGGAAAGTCACTTGTGCCATGCTCCGAACTTGTAAGAAATGGTAAATGTAGCATCTTTGGATGATACTTTTCCTGTAGTTTGATATGATTCTAAATTCTTTTGACTCAAGTTAATTCTTTCCTTTTCAATTTACCTTTTTTCTTTTTTCTTTTTTTTTCTAAGTCTCTATACTAAAATCTAATTATCCCCCTTGGAGGGGTCACTCCAACTTATACTCAGTTAAAAGTTAGTAACGTCTACCCCACTGAATACCATACACTGTTATGAACTATTCTAACTTCGATATATTAATAAACCCACAATCTCATTGTTTAGGCGTGCTCTTGGATCTTCTTCGAGACTCGTCCTAAAGCTGGTAACCTGAACATAATTACCCCATGGCGGTCAAGGTTAAAACGCATCTCTACCAATTTCAATGAATACGAATAATATTTCATACCGGATCGGCCGTCCACCGGGACAACAAGGGCCGCGTCCCTCAGAGAGGAACCAGTCTGAGGACGAAAAGTCTGTCACTGGAACAAACTCTTCCACACACGAAGAGACACTAGGTCACCAAACCCGGATTATCGCCAACCTTGGACCAAGTGACTCAATACCAAATCGACTAGTAAAAAGTAAACGAACGAAATGGAGCCGCGAAGAGTATCGACAAGTCATGACATCCTTCTTCACTGCACTCGAAAACCCAGCAAAGAACACCAACAAACAAACATACCAAATATGGAGAAGTATGGTGGGAAATGATATAAGACCTAACCTCAATCCAAACATGATTGCCAATGTCCGTAGGGACATCATGCGAAACAGACTCTCAAAGGCAGAAATAGATAAGATAAAATTAGATATAAGACAAAATACTATGACCCATCACTCAAACTCTATTGAGACGAATGTAGAAATAAGAAATGCGACAGAGGATGAGGTGGACGCTAAAGTGAATGAAATACGAAATAATCTCCCAGAAAATGAAACCCAAGACTCTACCTTAGACACAACCCGCAGAAATTGTCACTGAAGATGACCCCAGGTACATTAAGTTAGAATTCCTTGAAAACCACGAAGCTGAAATCACCGAAGCGAAAAATGACGTCATCCAATACTCAGAAGAGTAACTTTCATAAAATTGTCAGATAGAGACCAGCTCCCGAAAATCCATATGACGAATTCCAACAAGCACATCGTGAAAATATACAACGCTGCTCTGGAAACACTGTTAACAGATAAACCACCGGGAAACATCACAGAAGTTAACAACGTCATATATGCAACAGCTCTAGCAGCGACTCGGAAGCTTGGGGTCAAGACAATAAATAAAATTAACAGACACAGAGAACCAGCTTGAAAAAGCAAACTGATACGAGAAATAAAACAAATCAGATGTGAGCTTTCCATATGAGCTCACCAGAAACCCTAATATTTCCACACGTAAATCCAAAAAGATCAAGCGGAAATATAGCATTAAATCCCTAATTGATATTCCATCAATCAAGGAAATGCTGAAACAGAAACTTCAGCTAAAGGCACAGAGAACAAGACGATACGAAAAACGTTGTGGGTTTTATCGACAAAATAAAATATTCCGAACGGATCTTAAGAAATTTGCAGGCAAATTGGAAAAACACCTATACATGTCGAAAGGCCACCATCGATTGATAATGTACAGACACTTTGGGAAAATATTCGGAGCAACCCAAAGGAATATAACCCAAATGCAGAATGGATACGGCGTGAAGAAGAACGACTGCTGGATACACCTCTGCAAGAATGCGAAAAATATATCCACAGATGATGTTAGGCAAGCTCTAACGAAATCCCAAAAATGGAAATCCCCAGGAAATGACAAGTTGCCCAATTTCTGGCTGTATCATCTCTCATATACCCATGAAATTCTTGCAAAAACATTATCAACGCTTATAAATAATCCCAATAAAATCCCGGAATGGGTTACTGAAGATATTACATATCTCATACCAAAAACAACTGAAACAGACGACCCGAAAATTTATAGACCGATAACATGTCTCTCCACAACATATAAGTTGATCACGTCTGTACTGACGAACCGTACTTATTCCTTTTTCGAAACAAACAGCATTCTCCCGCTGGAACAGAAGGGATACAGAAGAGGTTCATATGGCTGCAAAGATCAACTTCTGATAAATAAAATGATCCTGGAAAATTGCAGGAGACGACGCAGAAATCTAAGTGCAGCGTGGATTGATTATCGTAAAGCCTTTGATAGTGTTCCACATTCTTGGATCCTTAAGACTATGGAAATGTAAAATGTCACCCCTGTGATATTAAATTTCCTTAAGCACAGCATGGGAATGTGGAACACCAAACTATACCTTAGTTACACCGGGGGCACTGTCATATCCAACCGTCAGAATATCCGACGTGGAATCTTTCAAGGAGACTCTCTGTCACCCCTTCTGTTTTGTTTATCCTTAATCCCTCTTACACATGAACTGAACAACAGTAGCTATGATTACAAAATAAATAAGAAAATATTCAATCACCTACTCTACATGGATGATCACAAACTCTTTGCCAAAGACGACAATGAGTTGAAAGGCCTCCTCAATATTGTAAAATACTTCAGTGACGACATAGGTATGGACTTCGGATTAGATAAATGTGCAAAAGTAACATTCAAGAAAGGTAGAATTACAGAAACACCCTTAATAGATTTAGATTTTGTCACAAAGATTAGAGAACTGGAGCATGATGAAGCTTATAAGTATAAGTTGGTGCAAAAATAATGACGTAATAATGTTGTTTTTTGACGTATTTGTTAACGTCAAAAAACGACATTATTACGTCATTATTTTTGCACCAACCTAATACCTAGGAATTAGCGAAGGAGATGTCATACAACATCCCCAAATTAATGAAAAAATAAGAAAAGAGTACTACAGGCGTATACGTCTGGTATTAAATACTGAACTAAACTCAAAAAACAGAATATCAGCTATAAACACATTGTCTGTCCCTGTGGTGCAATACAGCTTTAATGTCCTTAACTGGACCATAGCTGAAATTAAGCGAATGGGCGCCAAAACGAGAAAGCTTCTCACTTGCTATCGCATGCATAATCCCAAAGCTGATGTTGATCGTCTGTATGTGCCCATATCCGAAGGAGGCAGAGGATTAGTTCAACTAGAACTGTCCAACAAAACTACAACAATTGGCCTCCAAAGATACTTGGAAACTACAGAAGACTGAATGATATTATGCGTCAAGGAACATGAAAGTAGTAAGCGTCTTTACTCCGTAATAAAAGAAGCCAACAAATTCAAAATGGAGTTTCAAATGGGCGTAGAGATGCAACTACAGCACAATACACCGGCTGAAACTGCAAAATACTTAAAAAAACAGCAAAGATGAATGCAACCGGCCAGATACAGAAGCGATGGCAAGATAAGCCACTTCATGGCCAATACTCTGGCCGTACCAAACAAGCTGATGTAGACAAAACACGTACCCATCAGTGGCTACGCAGTGCTGGGTTGAAAGAGGAAACTGAAGATTTTATCCTTGCTGCGCAAAACCAATGCTTGCAAACAAGGAATTATCAAGCACATATACTAAAATATTGTGTCAGCTCAAAATGCAGATTCTGTGATCAATATCCAGAAACGATTGATCATCTTGTATCAGGTTGCACAATGTTGGCACCCACTGAATATAAAACCCGACATGACAGAGTGGGCCAATATCTGCACTGGAAAATCTGCAACTTCTACGGGAAGGAAACTGAAAGAAACTGGTATGAACACCACCCAGACCCGGTTACGGAGATAGGACCTGTTACAATTCTATGGGACTACACAATACACACTGACATAACAATCAAGGCCAACCGCCCAGATATTGTTATTAAAGACCACAAACAAAAACGGTGCCTCCTTATTGATATGACAGTCCCTGCTGACTGCAATATATCTTTGAAGATATTCAAAAAGCTGTCAAAGTACAAGGACCTTGAAATAGAAATCTCGAAAATGTGGCATATGGGAATATCAACAATCTCTGTTGTAGTTGGAGCCCTAGGACTGGTTGGAAAAGATTCCAGTAGACTAATTGAAGAGATTCCTGGAAGTCCATGCCTCAAGGAGATACAAAAAATTGTTCTGACAAGTACAGCCCACACTTTACGAAGGGCTTTATCTATGTAATTTTTTTTTTTTTTTGTCAGTGGAAAGTGTCATGATGCCATTTCTAACCTTAGGTCCCTGGGCGGGACCCGGAAAGAAATGTGTAAACGCCAGAAATCAAAGAAAATAAATAATAATAATAATAATAATAATAATAATAATAATATCAATTCCGCCATTGTCCGAACACACAGAATTCCTTTAAAAAATTATAAAAATGTACCTAAGTTGCTTTCTGAGGCATCGTCTAAGTGACTTATGAGAAAATGAAACATCAAAATTTAGACATGAATGAAATTTTCAATGCTAATTCGATTCAAAAAGTAGTGATAAAAATAAATGTTTAGCCCACTCGTCACTCGTTTCGTCTATTTTGGAGGGTCACCCGATTGTAGAGAAATAAAAGTTACAGAACACCTAATGAATTATTAAATCTGTTGTTGAATTAAAAAATAAATGATTTTATAAATGGAAAGTCCCTATTACTTATTTTAATACAATGAATGAAATACTTTTTTTGGCTGTCGTCTAGACTTAATTTCTTTGATGAAATTACAATTGATGCAACTAAATTGATGAGTTTTCAAAGAATGACTAAGCCCCTGAATTCTTATCTCGAGGAATGAGTCAATAGTTACGCAGGAAGTGAATCATAACTTCACATCCAAATCGACATAATCCAAAACCAAATGGATAGGTCGAAAGGTAAAACAGAACCTTTGGAAAGCTAAGGTACTGGTAATAATAAAAATAATAATAAATTTTACCTTAATGGTAGTAATAATAATAACTGTTTACCTTAATGGTACTAACAATACTAGCCGTTACCTTAATAGTAATAATAATAGTAACCCTTACCTTAATGGTAATAACAATAATAAGCGTTACCTTAATGGTAATAATAATAATAACCGTTGCCTTAATGGTAATAACAATAGTAACCGTTACCATAACGGTAATAATAATAATAACCATTACCTTAATCTTAATAATAGTAGTAACCGTTACCTTAATGGTAATAACAATAATAGGCGTTAACTTAGTGGTAATAATAATAGTAACCGTTACCTTAATGGTAATAATAATAATAATAATCGTTAGCTTAATGGTAATGATAATAGTAACCGTTACCTTAATTGGAATAATAATAATAACCGTTAGCTTAATGGTAATAATAATAGTAAACATTAATTTAATGGTAATAATAATAATAATAATAATAATAATAATAATAATAATAATAATAATAATAATAATAATAATAAGCCATTTCTAATCTTAGGTCCCTGGGTGGGACCCGGAAAGAAATGTGTAAACGCCAGAAAGCAAAGAAAATAAAAATAATAATAATAACAACCGTTTCCTTAATGGTAATAACAACAGTAACTGTTACCTTAATGATAATAATAATAGTAACCGTTACCTTTATGGTAATAACAATAGTAACTGTTACCTACAAGGAAACATTTGGCATTCCTTGACTGAACAGCCAGTAAATTTATAAATTATTTCTCTTCAATCAATTTTTTCAGTAAAATAAGTTTCTCAAGTTCGTATCTGTTATCGGTCTCTCTAATATTTATTTCCTTGAATTCGGTTGAATGTTAAAATCTTGATTATGTCATTATTTTCTCTTCTGCATATGCTATTCATTTTAGTTATTGCTTCTCTTGGTAGTCCTCAAGTGATGTAAATTCTGTCATTTGGTACAGTTTTTTGTTTGTGATTCTGTAGCGCCGGTCCACAATATTCAAAGCCGGATCGTTTTTGGCAAGAGCCACGCTCAAAGCCGTTTTTAACCATTGAGGTGTATGCGGCTGAGAATTTAAATATTTCCGAACCGGATTCTAGCCATGTATGACATCCATATGTAAGTCTCAATCTGACGACGATATTTAAGGACATCATTCAAGATTTCAGGATGATTTTTGGTTTTGCAGCAATTTGTAGTGTGGGGAAAAACTATCTCTGTCGCCGCCTATTCTGGGATCAATTTCCTTTTCCCCTTATATGAAATTTGTTATAACTGATCCTTACGTCGAGGTATTTGTAGAGTTGAGTATTTACTAATTCCACATCATGAATGCTTATGATAGATTAAGTGTATGTGTCATCATTGCTTTCTCTTTCTGAATTTTGAGATGACCATCCTTCTTTTATGTTTGTTGACTGGCCCAAGAGAATCACAAGTAACTGTTTCAAATAATAAAATCCACATTATGCGACAAACCACATCATTTTCAACAACAACTATAAAGAATAGCAATTCGAAGATGAAATAACGCCATAATGAATATTTTTGATTAGTTGGTTGTTTTGTTTTATGGGCTAACCTCAGTGGGTCATTTAATGCCAACAAAATATTTGAAATAGATTCATAGCCATAGTTTGGTAAGAAAAGGTGTGTATATATACATATATATTTTAACGATTTTTCAATTACTCATATTTTTAAGTACAATCACATGTATTGCTGTTAATAGTTTTTTCAAAAATACATTGCTGGTAATAGTTTTTTTCTTTAAAACTTTATTTCTGGTAATAATTTTTTACAAAGTATTTCTGGTATTAAAACCTATTTTTACACTTTTATAATGATTTTTACCTCTGTTTCGGAGTTAAATATTTGCCCATAGCTGGAAACCTAACAAGTGCTGCCACGACGGGTCAGGGTGAACCTGGGAACACCAGCATTATTAAGAGGTGGTTCCACACTCCTCAAAATCTCCTTATCAGAGGCCATCCTGTTGGACGGAGTTTATCGTCTTACCCTGGACGTGGATGTAGTTTATCGTCATTACCAGGACACCCCATTGGAGAGGGGTTCTTACCTCTCTGTAGAGGTGCGGTCGGCGTATTCTACAGCCCCAGCATACAGGGCGGTGAATATTTTGATGTTTATTGCTAGTTTAACAGGAAGTTAAGAAGCAAACCCCCATTAATACGAAAAAGTGCGATAACAGTTAATAGTGCTAACT
This sequence comes from Acanthosepion lycidas, assembly GCA_963932145.1. Classification (NCBI taxonomy): domain Eukaryota; kingdom Metazoa; phylum Mollusca; class Cephalopoda; order Sepiida; family Sepiidae; genus Acanthosepion; species Acanthosepion lycidas. Next base: position 127,256,986 of record OZ010582.1, read on the forward strand.
TGTTCATTACTGTCAAATTCTCTGCTTTGGCAGAGAGGAACCCGGACGAGGCTTTGCCGCAGGGCAAAGTTTCGCCCGAGGAGTTAGACAGGCCATGGACACGTTTATGCGGCTTCTAAGGGAATATTTTTGGCCGAGCCTAAGGTCTCGTAGAACCCACGGCAAACTCGGCTTTGTGCCATATACATCCCTCGTAGTCGGGGGAGTGTTAAATATTAACAGTTAATAGACTTGAGAAAACGGTTTTTAAGAAAAAATTTTTTAAGTCATCTCATGAGCTTGTGTAAATGCAAATGGCAACATTACCGTTACCTTTCGTTAGGTAGGTTATTGAATTGTTATCGAAATAGGCTTGCTGATCTGCCTCTTCCGAATGCCCGGATTTGCTGTTATGTTTATATTAAGCATGTCGGACTTTCTTTTAGACACTCATCTACAATATGTTTCAATCTAGTTAATATCTTTTATTTTCAACAGATTTCACTTTTAGAAAAATTCAAATCACCAGTTAGAATCTACTATTTGTAGAATTCTTAATAAAGACATTTTATTGCCTCAGCCGAAAATATGCTGAAGTAGCGTTACTAAAATGACATTTTTCTCCTTCAGATGAAGAAAGATATTCACAAGACTTTCACTCGGTCCTCAAGCCTCCTTCAAGGATCATAGAGCGAATCTTGTTCATTAAGTGGAAATCGTTAGCGAGAAAATGAGAGTCGATTATTTACCTTTGATCTGTCGAGGAAAAAAAATATGGATAATACATAATTATTTTGAAATATTTTTGTCAGCTAATTTTAAAATTTATTAATTAAATAAAATCGTATCATTAAATAAAATAAGACATCGGTATAAAGTTTAACATTCATTGACGCTTTAAAAATATATATTTTGCCAACTAATTCAATTCGCCAAACATGTTCTCTTAGTTTACACCATGTATGTTCAAATTACAAGCCGCAGTCAAATGTCATATGACCCTAACCTTTGTCATAGAATGTATGAATTATAACCTGCCAGTATTGTCAATCACAATATGCGAAGTACAGACCTAATAAATGCAATTTCATGTTTTAACAAAAGATGGTAGCAGCACTGTGTTGGCGCCCTCTACCGGTGTGACCCTAACCTTAGTCTTTTTCCGTCAAAATTCAAAAATCATTGTCTTTGAACCAGACCTGGTCTACATACTGGAGTCAAGATCTCAGTATAACCCTTTATATTAATGCAGGCAAGTTATTTGTTTTGGTAATCTGAGTTGAATACATTCTAAAATCTTTGTGAATGAAATTCGTTTTGTGTTGGTCAAAATCAGTTATAAATCTATTTCGTCACTTGGACTTGTGTCACTGTGTTTTCTAATTTTTAATAAAATGAATGTTGGTGTTATGTTCCTTTTCATATGTTTTTAACTTAAAAGTTGTCGGACAACATTAGTTACCAATAATATGTAATGTTTTAGATTAACCTGAGATATATTGCAAATTTCTAAAAGTTTATGTTACTTCATCTTATATAGGCTTCAGATATGACAGGCTGAGTGATTTTGATAAGACCTGTTTAAATTTATTTGTCATTCATGTGAATAAATGAAAAGATGCTATTTACAATACAAATTTCATAAAATAGTTCATTTGCATTTAATTTTAGTGGTTGAAAGAATTCCAAGCAGAATGTTTGCCCCTCACGCATATTCACCTCATCAAATCTGGCCCTCTTTGCAAGAAGTTTGGACACTCCTGGTTTACACTATTTATAATCAGACTACCGTATATATCGGCCTACAAGACTATCTTTTAACCTTAAAACCGTCTTATACTCCAGGTATAAAATGTGAACCATAATTCCGGTTGGTTTATGGTAAGTTGTTAGCATTGGGAGATTTTTGACGATAGGCTACCCCCACTGCGCCGCTTTCTTTTTTCGATGATGTTGAACGCAAACCTCAACAAGCCGTTTAAATATCGCATTCGAGAAATAATGGAACGAGTGGATGGCTAACAGGGAATATTAATTCAGGCTACTATAATAGCCCACAGAAAACACAGTACCCACTCATGAGGTATTGTATATTGTGGTAGTTAATTGACAATATCTCCCCACCATTTTTTGATAATTTGAGTGAAAAGTATACTGAAATTATTTAATTTAACACAATACGTTTTAAAATACGATTTGGGAGAGGATTGTCTTTGTACGGCGAATATAGCCTGAAACATACATTTTAACTTAAAAATTTTGGAGTTGTCTTGTACGCCAGCATATTTGTTGTTGTTATCACAACGTTTCAGACGTTGTATCCTTCAAACTTCATCAGGTGTATATCGATCCTGATACCTTCTACCATTGCAAATAATGATAATTCATCATCCCAGAAATTCAGATGGAAAATGTCCTCTGAGATATTAGAGAATCGTGAAAAAAATCATTCGTAGATATGAAATGTGCCGAGAGAAATTTATTTGTTTACACTAGTCAGCAGTAATATTTATTTTATTTCAAAAGTTATAATTTGATCTTAGCTGTCTATGACATGTGTTGGGGACGTTTATTTAGTTTTTTTTCCCGTTATTTATTCTTCAGTTTTGATCATTTAGATGATATTTTCCGAACCACATTTTTATTAAAATCCCCCTTTTTGTTGGGCATTGAGAAAAATTTAGATAACCTGACTATTATCAGTCTTCCTTGTATTAAGCATCTAAAAGCAAATAGTAGCGGTAATTATTTCATTGGTTCGTTTCTTATCAAATCAATGAATTATTTACTGAACCTGGAGGTGGCCGAATAGGCATGTATTGGAATAGGCGAAACGAGTTCTAATTGAGTTTCCTTTGATTTTGCACGAATGGCATTATTTCGCTTATCTTAACCTATTATGATACTACAAGAATGTGCCATTTATTAAGGATTGGAATCACTTCGCAAGGGGGACGACTCAAGATGCAAATTATAAAAAGGAGACATCAAAAACAAGTAAATGTAGAAATTTAACTATCTGGGAATGGTTTTAACAGACGAAGGAAAATGTGAGATAGAAAACAGTCCGTGCAATGTAATAGCAAAAGTTGTCTTCCAGAAGCAAAACAAAGTATAAAGAAACAGTAAGATTTTATTAGTAACAAAGAAAACAATACTGAACTGCTATGAAATGCCAGACGGCCTATAGGTCATTAAATATTGGATAATTTCTTCACTTGTAAAGAGGAGACTTGACACAACAGAAATATACAGACGTTGAGAATACAAAAAGTGGAGCAGGTGAGCAGTGATGATTTTTAAAGGAAAATGGAAGCAAAATGGACGACACAGTTCAGCTTTTTGTGAAGCACAATGAGATAAGTTCGCTTGATACCCACCGCGCATATTGAAGGCAAGAGCGACAGATAGAAACATTGAGTAACATATTTAATGAGTTTGTGTTAATGCATAACCGGAGTAAGATTGTGAGACATAGTAAGGGAGACAACTCTTACTACAAAGCTACAAAGGTTGCAAAGTTGGGGAGAGTTTTGATCGCCTACGCCCTGAATTGACAGGTACATAAATCAAATCAAAATCTTTAGTACTATCTTGTTGACATTTCTTCCATGAGAAAAAGAGCTAATATATAGCGATTTACTCTATTTTCTGTAGCAAGTAACCAAAGAATTTGAATCGAACGCACTACAAAATTGTCTGTGAGACGTACTTGTTAATCATTGCTAAAAAGCAATCCAGTTTTATAATTGACATTTAAAATTAGCTTGGCCAAGTAGAGTCACATGTCAATTCAATCGTATCGATCTGTAAAATAAGCGAATTAACCATTACTCTAAATTGATTTATTATTGATCGGTCTCTATGAAACGCGTTTAACGACCGGTGCTCTGCTATGAGACGTCTAGTTATTAATTCTTATTTTATTTTGTTTTTATTGATTTCTTGAATATTTTAAAACCTTTTTTTCAAAATTTCTGTTAAAGAATCAACGATATCGGAAAATAATTAATAATTTTCTAGTATTTTGACTTTTCAGGTTGTAGCCACACATGATGAATGTTTTGTCAACACTATATACTAATTACCGTTGTGTATTTATTTATATCTTTTGTATCATACGCTATAGTCTGAAGGGAGGAAAACCAGCCAAAATTACGTCCTGGGTATAACGGTAAACTACATCCGCGTCCTGGGTATAACGGTAAACTACATCCGCGTCCTGGGTATGATGATAAACTACATCCACGTCCTGGGTACGGCGATAAACTGCATCCAACAGCAAGGTCTCAGATAATGTTTTCAGAAAAATAATGTTGCCAGCTCTAAGTTTTTGAAACAATAATGTTGCCAGCTATACGTTTTTTTTTTTGAAACAATGTTGACAGCTATACGTTTTTTATTCTATACAAAATAGGCATTTAAAATTCATATAAACTGGATTTGGCATTAAATAACCCACAGTGCCATAAAACCCAAACAAACAAACAAACAAAAACCAGCCAAAATTGAACTTTTCAGGTTAAATGTTTTGTCGACATTATATACTAATTATTGTTGTGTATTTATTTATATCTTTCATATCATACGCTATAGTGGGAAGGGAGGAAAATCAACTAAAGCTAGTAAATTTATGAGTGGTTACTTATCTTACTTAACATTATATAATAATTACCGTTATGTATTTATTTATACATTTCGTGTCACAATCTACATAATTCTCTTAACAAGTCACAAGGTCAATCAATTTCTGATATTAATGTTAATTAACCAATTCAACATTTTGCTTATGGAGTGAAGTACGTAGCACTCAGCAGGAGAAAAAAAATAAACTTAAGCATTGAAAATAAATGACAAACAATGGAATTACCTTCAAAACAAAACCTTCATTTGTCTAAATATTAGGTTTGGTGCAAAAATAATGACGTAACAATGTCGTTTTTTGACGTATTTTTAACGTCAAAAAACGACATTATTACGTCATTATTTTTGCACCAACCTAATAGTTCACCAGTAGCTTCTGATTTCTGAATAGGATGGATTTGGGCCCTTTTCCCATTTTAGTAGTTTGATGTCATAACTAAAGAAAGTTGTTTAAAAACAAGTTATTACGAAAAAAACGTACTAATAATACGACTAAATGCTTATCTAATATAACGAAATATATGCAAATGGTATGTTATAATAAAAGTAATGTGACAAAAAGTCTTTAAGAAAATCATTAATAAGTGAACTGATTAATTAAATAGTTCATCAGCCTCAGTTTGAGATGCGCCTTCTGGATCTCCGTTTTATTCAATCTCAATACATTGTTTCTAAACGTTTGTTGCATTTCATTTCAATATTAAAACTTCATGGTTATTCTCGTCATTTTTACGGCTTGGGTACACTATTATAATAATCAATAATCAATAATGATAATAAAAATACAACTTAAGAAAATACATAATAATTACAAGAAAATTAACATAAGTTTCTTCAAGCAGATCGTCTGTAAAAAGTGTCCAATAGAATCTAGAGCTTGTGATAATGCCATTTGCAGTCGTTAAAGAGAGTATGTTGAACTAAGTGCAATATGGAGGTTGTGTATGAAAGATGGATCCTCGGTCACCATCTAAGCATAGTGAATTAAAAAATAATCCTAAAACATAGCTCTTCATGGCTGTTGTGCGTTGCCCCAATTGCCTACGTTAAAAACATCCATACTTAAGTCTAAAAAAAAAAATCAAACACCTTTGCATTATTTCTCTTTCTTCTGGCTTTAAATATCCTGTAAAAGATTGATAATCCGTAAAAAAAATAATCAATTATTAATGAGAACGAAAGAGTTAATTTCTCATATGTAAGATTAAATTTAATTCATCACCATATTTTGCCAATCAGAGTTGGCCAGTGGGTGTGTGGCCTTGAGGACTTCGTCAGAAGTGGATTCTGCATTCCCGCGGGCAAGTAAGAGACTCTCTTAGCGTTCGGTTGTTATATATAATTTTTTGCGCATGCTCATTCTAGGTGCAAATGGGTCGACTATGTCTTTCCATGCCTGGCGTGAGGGGAAGTAGAAACGGATTTGCACTTGGTGTCTAGAATGTTATTTTTAGATCTACACGCTGATGTACCTGGCTTCTCTGAAGGACTTGTGTGACACTGAGTGCATAGTCTATTCCGGCATCAACTGGAGCGGGCTCTACATATTTGGGTTATTGTAGACTAAATCTCCTAGATATTAAATTAAATTCAGACCATTTGATATTTCCTGGCGTTAATCAAATATTAAACTTCTACTGTTAGTAATTACTAATAAACTTTCATATAATAATATATTATAAACGTAAGAAATACGTACTACTTGTACCATGTAACGCATATGGTTGGATTATCGGTAGTTAAAAAATTTCCGCAACCTGACATTTTCGTGTGAGGAGGATGGCTAGACATCCATCAATATTAAAAAACAAAATGAAGGATCTATCAAAATGTGGATGAACCTTCTTGAAGGGTCATCAGCGATTTAGCACACTGAGATAGACTTAGCTCCATGTCGATAAAGCCAGTGCGGTGGTGACACTATTACATTGCCCCTCTAGGGTTGGCCTTGGGGCAACGGCGTCATTTCACTCATATTGACGTTGCATTCTCTCTCTCTCTCAAAGCCGGTGATCGCTAGTTGGTTTTAGTTCGGAGATAGAAGAGAACTTCAACAAAGGGATTATTTTATTCAACACGTCGAAGTGTACATTTTTAACTAGACAGCATGGTCGCTCACTCGCCCCACTAGGAAGCCGCTTCACAGACACGAAGAAACACGTCTACATTCATCGAAGTGTAAGACTCGACTCCTAAAAAAAAAAAGTTTCTCTGTCTAATAATTCCCACGCTAGTTTAGCCAATCAAAATTGATTATTTTGTTTTCCTGTATCTGACGTCAAATGGCAAAATGACTAAGTCGGAGTAGAAATACAATTCTTTTAAAAAATAATAGACTTCTAAACTATTATTTAACAAAACGTCATTCCTTGGCAGAGGACTTTCCAGATTTAAGTCAAAGGCAATCCGACTGAATCAACAACTTCCCATCCGTGAGGAAGGTGAGCCATCAAATTGAAGGACGTTGGCTATAGACTAACCTGGATAGTGATGGAGAGAGACACGCTACGTAGGAATTAAGAACTCTTCGGGTTTTAACCAAGGTATATGGATTGAACTGGTCAGAAGCTCTGCTCTACAGCTAGTCAAGTGATTCATGAAAATGATGAGTGCAATCAAATTAAACTATAACTATTAACTCTAAGCGTAAACTGTATTTTTATTCCATTTATTCGCGTGTGTGTTGATAACATTAATTCTTTTTTTCTAATTCGACAGCCGAAGTAGAACTGATTATATTTTAATGATTTTGAATTGTAAAGAAGATAGTTTAAGTATATCTTTTGAAATTTATCAATACAATGTGTAATAAGGCTTTTAATCATCAGTTCGCTTTTTATTCTAATTTTTCTTCTTTTATTCCTCAAAATCAATACAGAAATTAATAAAGATGAAAGAATTAACAGATTCTCAACTTAATGCGAACAAGAAGACATTAAATAAATAGCGAAAGGAAAGCCAGTGTTTGTGCGCGCGTGCGTGTGTGTGTGTAACAGAGAGAGAGAGAGAGAGAGAGAGAGAGAGAGAGAGAGAGAGAGAGAGAGACGGGGTGTTTCATTTTCATATCACAGAATAAGAACGCAAGTAGGTAAATCAATAAAAATTAACTGGTCTCTTTGTCACCATTCTTGCCAGTGACAGGTGCTATTCGGTTTTAAAGCAATATGCTTGAAGTTAATTGGAAAAAGGTAAAGAATGTCTTATTCTCTAAAATATTCAATCAGCTGTCTCCAACTTTCAGGCGTCAAATTAAATATGAGGCTTGTAGCCAGGAACATTTACGTGTCCCACAAAACTTGAATGCTGAAGAATTTCAGAAGAATCATTATCCTATTTATAGATTATAATATAATACCAGGTGACGGTTTGGCATTTTGCTGGCTCCTGTTTCTGACTGGTCGTTAGGAGCCCGAACCATTTGTTAGCGTTTATAGAGGCTGTTCCGATCAACAGTCGCATAATATCGGGGCATTTGTAGTGGCATGTCGCGCATAGGTAGGTGTCTTTGTGTGTTTTTTTTCCGGTGAGAAACCCCGAGGCCACATTATGCGTTGCATACAGACACGCATTGGCTCGTTTTTATTGCGATTAACAAGATATAGTGACAATTATTGTGTGGTCTTTTCTTTTTTTCTCTCTCTTAAAAAAAACATCTCATGGAACTTGCAACAAAAAGAAATAAAAATAACCCAGCTAACCCCCCCAAAAGAAACAAAAAAAAAACAACCCCAAAAAACACCTACCCTACTCAATGTTTCTTACTCCAGTATTCGTGGTACACGTTCCAACTTCTGCAGCGTAGAATCTGTATGGCCTTGGTGTTTATATCCGGGATAATCTTCCGTTGGTCAGGGAATTGTCTTTCTAGGCCGTTGACTACTCTTTCGTGTGCTTCTGTCTTTCGCTACTAAAGTCTGTCAGATATCTCTGTTCCTTTATCCATTCCTCTCTCCTCAAGACTGCAGTATATTAGACGCAATAGCTGACCGTATAGAAAAGGCATTTTCTCTCCATCCATCTGCAGACATCTTTGTCTTCGGTGACTTTAATGCTCACTACATGGTTGAAACATTCTAAAGGTACTGATGTTACCGGTATTCAAACACTAAATTTATTCATTGCCCAATCCCTAACTCAAATCGTAGACTTTTCTACACGTTTCCGTACAACAGGCATCTCGATTTATTTCTCACCTCCTCTCCTAGCTCTTCGCATCACTGTCCTCTTGGTAACTCGAAACGCTCTGTAGTATCCATTGATATTTCGATCCATGCATCCATTAAACAGGAACCCCATATCGATAAGACCTCTTTCCGTTACCAGCATGCTGATTGGGACTTACTCCGGAATTTTCCGCTTGATGCCCCCTGGACTGATATCTTTAACCTCCCATTTGAAAGTTGCGCCATTGAGGTTTCTTTCTGGGTCAAAGCCATCATGGACGTTTTCATTCCTTCTCGTAAATACCAGATGAAACCTCAATCATCTCTATGGTTCAAACCAGCATGCTGGGCCGCTATAGCACACAGAAACAACTATTTCCAGCTAAAACAGCGTGACAGCCTTCCCATCACAGCAGGCTAGTTTTATGGAATACCCTGGCGTGTGTTTTACATTCTGGAAAATTTGCTACAAGAATCAATGAATACTTAGATCCAGGCTATCTTCCCCTCTGTACAGCATTCACATGCATGGCTTCGGTGCCTACATCCGGGATAATCTTTCAATGGCCAGGGAATTGCCTCGAGACCCGTAACTACTCTTTTTTGTGCTTTCGTCTTTCGTTACTAAACTCTGACAGCTATCACATTTTTTATCGCTCCCTCTCTTTTCAAGACTGCAGTATATTAGACGCAATAGCTGACGGTATAGAAAAGGCATTTTCTCTCCATCCATCTGCAGACATCTTTGTCTTCGGCGACTTTAATACACACCACGACACATGGCTGAAACATTCTAAAGGTACTGATGTTGCCGTTATAGAGACATTCAGTTTTTACATTGCCCAATCACTCAATCAAATATTGGAATTCTGTACTCCTTTCCCCAGGCAATTTGAGCAATATGCTCTTGCCAAACTTCACAATACTACCCTCTTGGTAACTCGGATCACTCTGTGCCAACTATTGATATTTCCTTCCAAGCGTCCATTAAACAGGAAGCCCCTATCCATAAGATTTGTTTCCGGTACCAACATACTGTCTGGGATTAATTCCAGGATTTTCTTCGTAACGTCCCTTGGACTGAAATCTTCAATCTCCCAAGTGGAAATTGCCCCACTGAAGTTTCTTTTTGGGTCAAAGCCGGCATGGATGTTTTCAACCCTTCTCGGAAATACCAGGTGAAGCTGCAATGCTCTCTATGGTTCACACCAGATTGCTCACCCGCCATAGCACACAGGAAACACTATTTCCGCCCATACCAGCTTGACAACTCTTGTTTTAATAGGTGACTATTTGCAACCGCTCATAACAAATGTAAGCGAGTCCTCGAAGTATCTAAGTTCCTGTTTACTGAGAGAATGAGTCACCACATAACCTTTTAAAACTTTGTCTACTAGCGTCTCAAAGTGCAAGGTCTCTATTCCTTTCCTCTTCAATGGATTTGAGGTGTTATTATCCTCTGCTGATAAAACGGAATGCTGCTGATTGATATGTATATAACACCTTCACTAGTTTCATCTCTAACATTGATCCCGACAAAGCATGTAGACCCGATGACATCCCTGTAGTAGTCAGCGAGAAGTGAACTAGTTCCTGTCCTCTCTAAACTGTATAATAAATTTCCCACTCTCTCCTCATTGCTGGAAGTCATCGTCTGTTGTTCAAGTTTTTAAGAACTCTGGTAAACTGTCGACCTATCTAACTATATGCCTATTAGCATTTTGCCACTTTTTGGGAAACTCCTAAAAGCCCAAATCAATACTGAATTGTTTCATCATTTCTCATCTCAGGACTTTTTCTCAGACAAGCAATACGGCTTTCGTTTCTCCAGATCAACTGCTGATGTAATAACGATAATTGCGGAAAGAGTCTATTAGTCTCTAGATAAAAACCCGTGCTGTTTCATTAGACATTTCGAAAGCTTTTGACAGGAAGTGATATTTAGGTCTTTTTTGATGAACAGTTACGGTATCACCGGGCACGTTTTTGATCTGGTCCAGTCGTTCCTATCAAATCATGAAATGAAAGTTGTCCGAACGCCCACTCCTTTTGTACTAACGCGGGTGTTCCTTAGGTCTCTATCCTTGATCCTACGCTATTCTTAATCTTCATTAACGGCCTTCCTGATGACACGAGCTCTCTGCTTGGCATCTCCTGACTCGATAGTAAGGTCGATCAGTCAGACAAGGTCAAAATGTCAGCCAATGTTCGAAAAGACCTCTTGTCTCGCACTTCTCGATTGTGGAACCCTATCCCGGTTCAAAGCTTTCCAGCTTACTTTAATCTTCAAAAATTTAAATGCTGTCTACTGTCCTCCTGATTGCTATTTTGTTTCTTCTCATTACTTATGTTTCTGTTCTTAATTCCTTCCCATCCTAGAATCCCTTGGGTTCTAGTGGCTGTACTTTCTTGCTTGGGTGATAACTATTAAGAAATAATAAAAAAAAAAGATATGCAAGTGCCGTAATAGGTTTGAAATGCTTAAAAGTGATTCGTCTTGCCGAGATCAAATCCCGATTCTGCTGTGCTCATTTCGTATTTATGCCCATCATTGTCTTTCTCTTCTCTGCACAGATATAACGTAAATAGCAGGGTAGGGTTGATTCTCTAGCCTTGATTGGTAGCTAGTTTAAGAGAAAGAAAACTCACAATCACTTATCACAGAGGAGGAAAGATCGCTTGTACTTTAAATCAGAAAGTGACAGATAAAATTACACATTATGAGGATAGACGGCTTTGAAAAATTAACACTCCCAGGATATATGGAAGGCAAAAAAGACAAGAGGAACAGTGGGTATCTAATGAGCTAGTATGCATAAATGCTACATTGGGGGAAAAGAGAAATAAAAATGAATGAAACATTGATTCGATAGGAATTTGAGGAGATTTATGATCGACCATATCCTGAAGAGGGCAGAGCAAGAAAAAAAAAAGAGTCGACAACGGAACATAATTTCCCAAGAAATCATAGCAATTTATGGATATTAACGAAAAAAAGATATAAAAAGTCAATACTGTTTACGTCCTAAAGGGACTTGACATTAATAAAAGAAATCTAATTTATAAGCTATTAGATTTTAAATTAAACGTTTTATTTCTTGTTTACACAATTCAGTGAAGCAGATTGGATTCATGAGTAGGAATTGACGGTTCAATTGAAAATTTAAAAAACAACTTTGGGAGGACAGCGAGAAGAAATACGAATGTGGCCAATATTTTACTATATATCGATTCAGGGGTTTTGTTCGACTTTTCTATAAAATTACTGAACTCGATAAAGCCAAAATAGTTGTGGGAAAAATAAAATAAAAAGGAGGAAAAAGAGCGCTAAGGAATAATTGATCATCATCATCATCATTACCATTCCTGTGACCAGATGTGGTCGTAGGGCCCTTGTCTAACTGAGAACTTGACCATTTACCAGCACACATTTGGGTTGAAAGCCGGACAGTTATACATTCATACGTCTCTTGGGTAAAGTAGACCTGGCGGAGGCCATCCCTCTATAGGTTAATTTACAGCTGATATTCTCCAATTTGAAGGCTCGCACAGACACGTGAACGCTGATGAGAGAACTCTCCACTGGTCATTGGCCTGTCGAAGCGGGCCTTTCGCTCAGAGATGCTGTGTCATTACATCACAGGCTGCATAAAAAGGCATGGAGACGACTATACCCCAATAAGCTAGATGGCCGTTACTCGAGAAAATTGTCTAACCGTCTCTTAAAAGGTATTGTTTTATTATTCTGTTGGACGTTTAGCCACTAGCTTTATCAGAACTGACTGGTTGGAGAACCGGTTTGGTCGTCGATTAGCCGAACAGGTAGCAGGTAGTACGGGGATATATGGCCCCAGGAACATTCGTAGAGGGATTTGACATAAAGGACATCATTGTCAAAGAAAGAAAAAAAATCAACTTCCATTGCCTTAATTAAATCTGGATCGTAGATAGGAATATGCTCGGAGACGGATGCAGCTAAGAATAAAACTCGTGAAGATTTCATTTCATGATGCACTTAACTTTCTATTACAGATGTACAAAAGCAATAATAGGAATAATTATCGACTTGTGATTGCTGAAGAAAGTAGAGATCTATTTGCTAGAACTGAAATCAAATGATTTCTTTTTTTTTTTTCAATATATCGCTACTTTAGGTGTTATTGCGTTTAATAAGAGAGACAAATTAGGAGACACAAACCAGACTGATTCTACCAAATACTGTCTTATCGATTTATGTAACAATTTTAAAATGCTTAGTGCAGCTATCAGGACGTTCAAACACAGATTTCTTATCTTGAAAATCGGCAACCCTTTTCCCTATATTCATATTACTTTTAAATAAAAAATATTTTCTTTTTTACATTATTTCTGCTTAGGTCTAAATCACACTAGTTCAGACTGATTTATTTTATCTGGACGTGTAGTACATCTGCGGCGAATGTTGAATGGAATTCGTCCATGGTATTTTCATTATCCTACTGTAGAACGGCATTTCTATACCCTCGTGTCTCGTCTTCATCTGTGAGCAGATACAGAAGGGCCAATACTCGCATAAGAGTTCAGTACCCTTTTCTTTCCTTCTAGCGTTATTTTCCTTTCACGTAATACTTTACTTAGCTTTTGGAAGGCACCTTATGATATTCCAACTTGTGTTCCAATTTCGCTGTCATATTTTCAGTTAAAATCCTTCGAATTTTGCGCTCTTCGTTTTGCTGACATCTATTGTTGGTAAAAAAAATAAATTGCCTAATAATAGCCTAGATATAACTTATGTGTGAAATGGCAGGCAGTTCTGATACAGTAACAGGTTACTAAGAATTTCCTATATCACTTTGTCTGATTCCTGAAAGAAATTGTCCGTGGATGTTTAAAATTACGTCTTTTTTCCTTGAAACTTTGAATAGTAAAAAGCAGAGTCAGCGCTAAGGTCTCACCTCCCGAAACTTTGATACGGGGCTCTCATTTCTATCACATGCCAATTTCAAATTTCCAAAACCTGGGGGCCACAAACCTTCGAGGGAAGTTGTGGGGGCAAAGGGCAGTCCTTTTTTTTTTAATTACCAAATATTAGGGAATTATCCAATTCAAATGAAAATTTCAGTATCTATTCATTAATTATTTACTTTTATAATGACTACTTTTTTATTTAAAAAAAAAAACTAAGGAAATGTTATTATTTTTGTAATAACCACCAATATTTTCATGACTCAATTTTACACGAAAACATGTTTAAGTGGCAAATTTTTACATTTCCATAACGATTACTCGCTAATGCAACTCTGTTGAAAAAGTTTTACAAAGATTCCAACACAACACAAATGAAATTTCCTTAAAAATTTGTTTTCAAAATGTATTTCAGTTTTCGGAAAAAAATTATCATGTGTTGAAATATTTAGACATTTTTATTTTTAAGAGATGATTTTCTCGGTTTTCATCTTTCTAGAAATGTAAAAACTAGGGACTAGTTATAATTTTTTTTAGTTTTATTTTAATTACTAACCGTGTAGTAATAGCATTACTACCAGTAAAAAAATCAGAGATCCTTCTTAGTGGATATTCTCAGAATAAAAATGATTTCACTCAGATATATTCCTCTCTTAATTGATTTTAAAGAACTGTTCAGAAAAAAATAACAATTTATAAAATAAATGATACTGAATTTATCACTTATATAGCCGTCATCCACCCATTAGAAGCCTTCATATGATTGAGTGCTTTTGGGGGGGGGGTAATAAGCGCCGGATCTTTCGTTTAATAAAGTTGATGACTGACAACATAGGTAGAAAAAAGTAAAAAGTATAAAAAGTAAAAAAAAAAACAAAACAAAACAAAACAAGAAAAACGGTGCTGAGGCTAGGCCTATTGGGGATCCAACCTCTTTGGGGCTTCCTACGTATAGTACGCACCGCACCGCACAGGGCATGCAGATACACGATTTATATTATTACTTGATGACTGCCAATGTAACATCAGTTTAAAAATAATGGCGGATGGTCATGAAACAGCGCTGAAAAAATGGCAGAGGCTACAACGGGGCCCCAAAACACCCCCCCACCCAGATCAGGGGTTTCGGGGAAAGGAACATGGTATAAAGGATGAACAAAAACGGTTTCTTACTAGTTTGTCTCATCAAGGCTCAGGAATTATTCTTCTCCTCAACGAGATTTCTTGCAACATTTCCAGAATGTAATTGAAGAATTCTTACCTAAAAGAAAACGAAAATATAAGGACAAGTCAATTTCATCGAAATAACAATGATATTTGTGAAGGATGAGTGAAAATAGTTTGTCGAATGACTAAAAGTAGAGGAAAAGGTAAGATATCTTCTCTCTCTTTCCATATATATATATATATATATATATATATATATATATATATATATAGAGAGAGAGAGAGAGAGAGAGAGAGAAATCTAAGCTCTTCGCTATGAATTGAGACCTTTGCTAGCCGTTAATGCATATATTTTGTATATAATTTCTTAAAACTTCCGTTTCTTCCTAGCGTGGTGTAGAGTGATGTCAAATTTCCGGGATTCGATCCCGGCTTGAAAAACAGCAAAACATTGCGTCGGTAGATGAGTGTGTGTATATATATATATATATATATATATATATATATATATATATATATATATATATATATATATATATATATATATATATATATATATATATATATATATATATATATAAAATGTATATGTGTGTGTGTGTGCAAATGTATTGAAAAATAGGAAAGAACCGTTAGGTTAATAATACGAAGTTCTTTAGTATTTTTGATTTTATTTAAAAACAGTTCTCGATACATAAGTAGAGCCGATAGTATAATTATTAGGTTGGTGCAAAAATAATGTCGTTTTCGCACATAGTAACATATGTGAGAAAACGACATTATTTTGGCACCATTTAAAAAAAAGATTCCATCGCTGCATAGGAATTAATTTAAAGTAATTAGTTCTGTTTCATCATCAAGCGAATTTTGGAATTATGAAAAAAAACTAGGTACTTTTTAGCTTCTGTTTTTGAAACATGGAAATTCCTATGTAGCGATGGAATAATTATTATTAAAAAGTAATTATACATACATATATATATATATATATATATATATATATATATAATTACTCAATAGAATTTGAAAGAAAACCAAACATTGTAGTTGAGTTACGAATGGAAATCCAACTCAATATATATATATATATATATATATATATATATATATATATATATATATATATATATATATATATAAATGTTTTGCACGTATCAATCGTAAAATATGGGTGGAAAAAATGCATGTTACCATAAATTGTTGTTCCGTTATACGTTGAGCTGTTTTACTTCGACCTGCACACCCTTTGTTCTATTATATATATATATATATATATATATATATATATATATATATATATATATATATATATATATATATATACCGTAATACACGCGTTTCATGTGAATTCTTAAGCCCTATTTTTGAAGCTAAGTTTAAAGCGGCCGTATCATATTGCTGGCTCTTGCCATGCCGTTTACGAAACTATTTATCCCTTTACTGTAATCAAAATTATGAACATGAATTTGATAAAACTGATGTTTTGCTTTACTGTATCCAATGATAATGTATGTAATATTACCATATTAGTATCGTATTATAAGATACAAACATAGCTAATATGCATCTTTTCCATTTTTTCCATTTATCAGATGTTTACCAGTTACTCGTTCGGTTGTTCATGGGTGTACGCTTTTACGCAACGAGTATAGCGTTACTAACGATACTTTTGTTATTCTCTTTATGTTTTTTAACTTATTTAACCAGAAGATGAAATAAAGATATAGAGGAAAAGAAGTTAGTCTGTTGCAATTTGATCTTTCTAAAAAGGAACTCGCATAATACAGAAGATGCATGATAAAATCATTTTTATAAGTGAAAATTTGGGTGTCGCACGATACGCGAGATCCCGCTTTACAAGAGTATTTTTTTTAAAAGCGGGAAGCTACTAGCACGCAAGGGGTTACAGAGAGTTGGAGCGAGAGCAAATAGGAGTGATAGGGGAAAGGATGAAGAGAAGGATAGGGGATAGATCAAGGCTTCTGGAGAGGTCGATTGACATTACATTTGAATAGTTGGAGATTATAGCTATCAGAAAAACAGGAAAAGGGGAGGGAGGGAATTCCTCAGGCGAGAGGTGCAAGACGTGAAGCTATTGGAGTAGAAGAGACGGCTACATTTAACAGTTTCGACAGTGAAAGGGTGTAAATGAGATGCCAGCCTAGTAGAACGCTTAAATTCATGAAGTCTAGGAACCAGCGAAAGCAGCTCATCGGAGCAGTTACCATGAAAGTATTTGTAAAAAGTCAGAGGGAGTCGACGTCACGTCTGTGAGAAAACGATGAGATGGTAGATCAGGGCCAAGTACATTGCATATCCGTTCCTGGATCTTGTCAAGAACCTTGAGACAAACAGAATGGCAGCAATACTCCATGCAAGGGAGAATGGTTGACTTGTAGATTTAAAGGATTACTCCGACGAGAAAAAATTCCTGGCGCGGCACAGGGAGCAAAATTCCCTTGCGGTGGACGAAGCAATTGACTCAATGTATTTATTCCATCTCAGGTCAGTAGACAATTTGAGGTCGAGTAGTCGCAAAGAGGAACTCTCGAAAAGTTGAGCGTCAGACATTCTAATGAGGGTTTAGGGGATGGTTCTCTGTGATGAGTAATAGAACGTAGTTTTGTTTTTGAGTCGTTAAAGTTAACCAACCAATTCCTGCCCAAGTTCACAACTGATTGGAGTATATATATATATATATATATATATATATATATATATATATATATATATATATATATATATATTTGGGGCCAGGTTTTCATTTCATAAATTTTGGTTAAAGGCAAACGATAATTCTTTGTTAATGTTTTTGGGGATTTATTTTCATGTATATTTCGGATATATTTTCTGGGTGTAGTTGAATATTTAAATATAATTTTTACAATGCTTGAGTACTTTCAGCTTTCCAAAGCCATTATAAAATTGTTTTATTAGGTTGGTGCAAAAATAATGACGTAATAATGTCGTTTTTTGACGTATTTTTAACGTCAAAAAACGACATTATTACGTCATTATTTTTGCACCAACCTAATACTATATTTTTTCTTTTTTGCTATGTTAGTTTTCTTTTTTCTTTTTTGCTATGTTAGTTTTATTTTTTCTTAAATATCGCGTCTTCATGTATCGAATCGGTTCATATTGATGAGATGCTTTTATCTTTATTCATGATGTATATATTTTTAGTATATTTGTTCTTACATTTGACAGCATATTATAGATGCTGGGTTGTTTTATTTATGCTTTTAACATTCGGAGAAGATTTTTTTTTCTGTTTATGTGATAGTATTTTTGTGTTTTTCCTTATAAAATCAGTATACTCAAATGTTAGATAATTTTAAAACAATTTTCACCGTAAATCAGAAAAATAATTTGAGATATAGAAAAAAAGTATTTAACAAGAAAATTTCGCTGGTATTTATCCATATATATATATATATATATATATATATATATATATATATATATATATATATATATATATATATATATATATATATATATATATATATATAAAGAAAGGAAACAGACTCAGAAATTTTTACTGGTTAAAATGGTTATGTTTTATGAACCGGTTCGAATCTTTTGAAGAACGTAGGTTTTGGAATGTTTATTTTCCCAGTTGAAACGTTGAAGTAACACAATACACTGGCGTGCAACAATTTTTGTCAAACTATATAAAAGATCATACATCTTTATTTTATTAAGTTAAGATTATTCAGTTGTAGGCTTTTATCAGTAGTGTGTGAAGATTAAAAAAATAAGTTGTTGCTTTTTCGTAGGTATCGTGTAACAAGAGATTCCCGGCTTTAAGCAGCTTGAGTTGAAAGAAAGCCATGCAAAACTTTTAGGCCAATGAAAGATCAGAGAAAATAAAGTCATGATAATATGAACATTTCTCAAAAAAAATTTTTCCATTTTATTAATATAAGTGTAAGATACCTTGGTAAGTCACTGCATTTGGACCTTAGCTTGAACTTTTACATTAAAATTTCAGCAAATCATGGGTAAATCTTCTGCACGAAAGTGTATTTATTCGCCATATTTACCAAGTTGGTTTTGTACTGAAAGAAGCTATACTTAGTAAAATGCTCTTTAAGTCTAAATGGCGTGGTTCCTTCACTGATTGGATAAAGATCGCTGGAAAATGTGAAAATGTCAAGATAGCCGTAGCATAAAAACTTTGAGTAGGTTTCTCTTTAGAGATTTAATTCCGATAATGCACTCCTTTTAAACACAGAAATGGTAACACTATTCAGACTATTTCAACCATTTCGTTGATCACTTTTTAACCACACCCTGCATGAAAGAAATATAAAAAAAAAAAAAACATTTTATATACTGTTCATTCAATTGGCTGAAATGTTTGGATAACTAAATGATAAAGTTGAAAAATACAATATAGCGTGTTTCGCCCCCAAAAAGGACTTCATCAGACTAAAGTAATGTTCTTATTGATGGCATCATATATATGTAGGGATTTCACCAATAATGACTTGAATTTGATAAAGTCCTTTTCATTATATAGATTTTCCCAATGTACATAACATTGAACTGATATATATATATATTTTCATTGCGAGAATGATAAAAAAAAAACACTGATAATTATACAGTAACAGGCAGGCACTTAATACTATTAGGTTGATGCAAAAATAATGACGTAATAATGTTTTTTGACGTTATACGTCAAAAAACGACATTATTACGTCATTATTTTTGCATCAACCTAATACGATTATCTTTTAGGGAGTTATATTCAATAGACAATATATTGACAGAGGAAAACCAAGATGTCGAGAAAAGGGACGCTACTAGGAAAAGTTGGACGCCTTCCGTAGCTGGAGAATAAGAACATCATTCTCTCTAAGCAATCTCACTGATGTCTCTATGGAGCGTCACTAAATTAAACATTATAGATAATCACCATTATGGTCTTGTGCCGAATTAATTTAGTAATTTGCGACTGGGAAGAGCGATAGCAACGATTTTTTTTTGTCTCTATTCATTCTTCTAGCTCTTGAAGGTAACATCCAAAACTTAGGGTTCAAATTCTGCAGTAATATTAAATTCAATAGGGTAGGGGACCTCTTCTCCAATGGAGTCATTTATCCTTGGATTGCGAACGAGACTGTCTAGGTGACGGGTACCCTGCTTAGACTTGATGTTGCTTAATGTGAATTGCAGCTGTTTTGATTAACTGAGTAGAGGACAGGTTTTAAGTACGACTAGTATGCGTACATTTACATCTTTAATGGATTCTTTGTCTTTTCATTAAGAGTGCTGGAGCTAAGGTTTTCTGGGTTGGTATTTATTATCGCCATCATAGGGATCTCAGAGCAGCTCCTCGGGACGCTATCCCAGCAGTCGATGTATAATAGCAGGGTACGGTACCAGAACCGGTACTCTGACCTTTAACGACGCTCATTTAACCGAAAATGTAATGGCGTACTTGTATGCCACACTCTTTATCGTAATATGCTACATCTTTTTATATTTACTTACTGTAGTAATTTATAATTTTTCGTTTTTTTTTTTTTTGACCGGCTATTTTAAAAATCTATTCTGTATATATTATATTTTACTTCAGCTATTACTGTAAGATGATAAGTATTTTGAGAAAAAGCATATTTTACTAAAGCAAAAATCTTAAGCTTTTACGATATGAAAGATCTTTTTGTTTCGCTTTTAATGATCTTTATCTTAAGGGGAAGAACTAGATTTTATCTTACTGTTGAATACGAATTCAAATAATTAAGTACTACTTCTTACCCAAATACACTCAAATATTTAAAAAAAATACTAATTTCAATAAACAGATATTGAAATAAGAAAACTGTTAGCTTTAAATATAGATTTAGTAATTTAATCACTTGAAATTCAGTGGTAATTATTAGTCCTATTTTACCTTATAATACTGCTAATTAAAATACTTAAAGTATTGCTTGGTAAAATTTTTACTTGTACATTTTCAGTGAAATGTCTGTTCGGCCAAATGTCCGTTCGGCCAAATTTCTGTCCTCCAAATGTCCATTCCGCCAAATGTCCATTCGGCCAAATGTCTCTCGGTTAAATGTCTCTCGGTTAAATTTCTGTCGACGAAATGTCCGGCCACGGCGGAAACTGGCAGCAGTTTCTCTCGATACAGATGCGCTCTCTAAAAACTAATCCATTTAATTTTTGCACGTATTTCTTACGGGTGTTGGTTGTTCATTATCTTCGTTTTGCATCTTTCCAATGATCTGACATACCGAACTATATCTTTCAATCCCTTTACCTTAAATCTTACGCCAACGTCACGTTCACACACCTGTTCTCGTACGATCACTAAAGTTAAGCAACATCGAGCCTGAACAATACCTAGATGGGTGACCGCTTGAAAATATCAACTTCTGTAAGCTTCGATGTGTGGGTGGTGGATACTCGCTCGGAGTTGTTTATCAGAGAGCCGAGTTCCAATTCCTGTTGGGTTCGTTATATTCACTTACGAGTAAATGCGCTTGGAAAAGTTCTGAATCCATCCCTTGTTCCCCAGCTATGGGCTAATTAGTATGACTTGTATTATTAAACAATTATTATCGCCAAAAAGAATTCTTACAATCTAATATTTTCTGGTTTTAAATAACCTTCAAAAGGCTTGATAAGTCGTAGAAAACGAATCAATCAGATCAAGCCTTTATCTTGAATGGCTTTTAGATCTTGAAATGGATGACTATTTTGTAGGAAAAAAATATTTTTGTCTCCTATTTTGTTGGACGATTATAAGCTTCCAAATGTAAGAAGTCACAACTCCTGATTTTGATCTTTATTCTTTGGCTTATTTTAGTGGTTTCATGCCAAGGCTAAGCTTACGATCTCAGATTTATTAAGCAAATCAGTTCTTCTATAAATACAAAAAGTATTAATATACTGATGCTGGTAAAATTTTCCCAACATACGTTTTTGTCGGTCTGGAATCGTAATACAAGTGGGAATTAGTCAATTTATAAAATAAGCCACCCAGTTCAATTAAATAATCGTGCCTGTTGCGGATAAAATTATTTGAAAAATAATATGTACTAAATAAACTCCGTGCCGGGGCGAGGATGATTAAAGTAAACGATTTTATCGTTCCTTTCGTTGACATCAGTACATGGGAGTATTTATAAGATGAATATATCTTGATAATATTTGCTTACAATATCTTTTTTTTTATTTAAAATACTTCGAGTACTGTCCATATTTCTGAGATGAGGTATTATGTACATTATTTACATTATTCGGACTATTGTACTCATCTTTGTCGCCATATTAAAATATGGCGACAAAGATGAGGACAATAGTCCGAATAATGTAAATAATGTACTTCGAGTACTGTTGTCATATCTGTCGTGATGTCCCAACTGTTAATCTCGAGGTTCTTGACAAAATACAAAGAAGGATCTGCAATGCAATCGATCCTGACTTCGTGTCTCGACTCCTGTCACTTTCTCACAGACGTCATGTGTCTTCCAGCTTTTCTACAAATATTTCCATGGCTACAGTTTTGTCGAGCTTTTTTCTTTGTTCCGACTAAATAAATTTAAGTGTGCTACTTGATTGGCATGTAGGTCCCACCCGTTTACATTTGAAATAGTTAAATTTAACTGCCACTCCTACTCCAACAGTTTCTTTTCTCATATTTCCGGCTCGTGGAAATCTCTTCTGTTTACTTGCTTCCATGATTGCTACAATCTTCAAAAAATTAAACGCAACGTCAATCGCCATCTTCAAATGCTTTGAACCCCGTTCATCTTTTATCCTTTCCTCACCGACCAGCTTTACACAGTTTTTCTCTCCCCTTCACTCTATGTAACCAATGTCACTCCCACCTTGCTTGTGGTAAAATGCTTAAATAAATAAATAAATAAAAACTTTAAATAGCTTACTTGAGGGTGTTGAATTTGATTTCGATGTTTGTACATGTATAGTCACTCATTTTTTTTTTTAGATTTTGGGTTGGTTTGTTGTGTTTTACGGCATATCAACCTCAATGGGTTAATTAATGCCGACAACATTTTCTTTCTGGTTTTGTCAAAAGTCTATTTCTGGTAATATTTTTTCTTCAAAAACGTATTACTGGTAATATTTTATTTCTAAAATATATTGTTGGTAATAATTTTTTTTTTTTAAATTTATTTCCGGTAATATCTTTTTACAAAGTAATTCTGGTATTAAAACTTATTTTTACACTTTTTTAAATACTTTTCTAATGATTTTTACCTCAGTTTCAGGTTTAACTATTTTCCCATAGCTGGGACCCTAACAGGTGCTACCATCTCGGGTCAGGGTGGAATTGGGACCACCAGCAATTAAGAGGTGGTTCCACGCTCCTCAAAACCTCCTGATCAGAGGCCTTGCTGTTGGACGTAGTTTCTCGTATTATCCAGGACGCGGATGTAGTTTATCGTCATACCCAGCACGATTTTTTATACATATATAAAAAGTGCCATGGTTTGCAAGAAAGTTCAAAAGAGAATCAAAATATTGTGAAGTCATTGAGTGCGAGGAACCAAACATTGGGAATTGAAAAAAGAACAAATGAACAGAAATGACAGAACAATAATAAAAAAAGAAGAAATTAAAATCACTCCGGCCTTAAGAAAGAGATTAGGGATTTGATAAAAACTGAAAGTAACAAAGAAATGTCATTTGTTTTGCAAGAAAATATCTGAAGAAACAAATGTAACCGTAAACGGAGGAACGGTCCAGAATATTAGGGGCATTGTGGAAAGACAACCAAAGAAGCAAGGCCACAGAAATGTACTTCACCAGAAAACTGCTGATAATACTATAGAATGAATGTCAATATCGATGAAATATTAAGAAGAATGGAAATAGAAAGGACGCTTAAACCTAGGACACATAAGGACAAAGGGCTTGGAGAATTTGATACTCACATGACATATTGAAAGCAAAAGGGACAGAGGGAAACAGCAAGCAAATTACTTAATTTGGATAAATGAATGGCAGAATAGAGTGTGAGGCATCTGTCAGTATCGAGAGAACCCTGGATCTGCGACCTAAAAGTTGTGCCTCTGCTGCTGATGGCGGCGCAGCATCTGTTTTAGCTGTACAGGCGCACAAAAGAGTGACTGTGTCTACTGCAATGAATGCATATGAAGACGCATTCCCCCGATATTTTCTTTCCTTCAAGCACGCTTCAACCCAGCAGCAAGCTTCCTTTCCACGCTGCAAGCCTCGGTATAAATCGAACTTCCAGCGTGAGCAATCGTTGGCGACGTCTTCACTTCTCTCGATGCCCATCACACGTCTGTTCCTTCTGCAGACGTTTTTGAAGCAGAGACGAGGTCTCTCTCATATCCTTTTGCCAATGACCAGTTCCCTATACATATGTATATTCGAAATGCTTCCATTCCTAAAGTGTTGCTTCCCGTGTTTTGCTGTTGCAGAGAGACGACGCCGCAATGTCATCTCTAGGGCGCGGGCGTGGACAGGGTTTTATTAGAGACCGGTGGTTACCCATGCAGCGCGTCTCTCGTCTCCATGCCACCGATGTTGTCTAACGTAAAGCTCGAGTCGAATACAGCTTCGCTCCGGTGTCTTTGCAGGAGTTGCCAGAACAAAGTTGTACATAACATCAAACTGTCTTTGAGACACCGGCTCCCGAAGAATTTCCAATGATTGCTTATGATTAGCAGATGTATAAACTGGGGTATTATTCTTCTCTTAGATGCACTAACCTCCCTAGTTAATGAAATTCATCTACCTGAAAGGGAACTCCGCAGGCCGGGTGGGGTAGTAGAAATTTGAAAGGGGATGGCAGAGATTGTGAAACGCAATGTTTATTAAGATGTACTAAGAACAATAAATTTTGAAGAGTACTGATCGCCCAGGCCCTTAAGTGTCGCGGTAGTAGTAGCAAGAATTTGAAGAATTTGAAGAAGAATAATTTGAAGGAGAATTTGAAAAATTTGAAGAATAAGAATTTGAAGAAGAATTTGACGAAGAATTTGAAGAATTTGAAGAAGAAGAAGAAGAAATTCCCAAAGAGAAAAGTATTAGTGCGTAAAAACAATTTATAAAATCAGGGAAATTTAACCTATAGTAAACACTAAAAACTGTCTCCGTTTGTGATTTGGAAATTATAGTAAGCTTATATTCAACCAGAGGCTTCATGAAGCATTAAGACTTACTTGTCGAACTTCCTGCTTTCGGGCAGAGACAAACCCAGACGAGGCTATGCTGAAGGGCAGAGTATCGTCTGGGGAGTTAGACAAACCTGACTCCTTTGTATGCGGTGTCTACGGGAATTTTTGCAGTAGGCTCGGATCCTCCCACATAAAAGTCCGCCTTGCACCACATCCTGCCTCGTGGGGAGGTCGGGAGCTTATATTTAACTATCTTATTTCCTTTGTTTTTTTTTCTCTAGCTAATTTCAACGTATTCACTCGCTTTCCTTTCCCATCATTTGATGAGTTTTCTTCATTCAAATTTTTACACATTGTATGCCTTTCATTTTATTCCCTTGAATGTCTTAGTATTTTCTGATTTTAACGCACAGTTCCACATGACTGGGTTGTTTAGCCTTGGCGAATAGAAAGTATAGGAAAAAACTATCATGTATTCAGATATGTAGCGAATGCAACGGTTAAACTTTTCAAATCTCTTTACTATTCTTAACTTAAGGAAAGATGACGCGTTTTTTTCGAAACTCAAAAAAAGGTAACGGATTTGGAGTTTCCAAAAAAAGCGTGTATACTGCTAAATATAATGATGTAATATAATTTGCAATTGTTATTTATTTTCTTTCATTTATATATATTATTAGCCGAATTACCCGCGCCTTGCTGCTCACACATTTTTTGTAAGAAAAAGATGATTAATTTTAAAGCATTGTTACATTTGGAGAGAAAAATGATGCATTTCAATATTGCTCAAAGGATCTTGACGATATGATCTCCATCTTCTGGCTTTCGCCTTCTATATTTTGGATGGAAATCATCCACTTGTTCAAATTTAAATTTAATTTAAATCAAAGGGAAACAAAACAAAGGGTTTGTGCAAAAACAGCTTCATCTGACTTCTTTGATATATATTTGATACAATACTTGATTGAATGAATTGGTGAACAGATTTCAACATTGATATGACAGTTGAATTGTCGCAACAAATATGCATTGTAAGGCACTACGCACTGATTGGAGCGTTCTTGCTCAACTTAACGTCCATATTGTTTCATTTTGATCTTGCCGATGTGACATCCATCTTCTGGCTTTCTCTTTGCTGATTTTGGATAGGATTCATTCCCTTGTTCAAATTTAAATTTGATCTAAATCAAAGGAAAAAAGTTTCAGGGGCATTTCTTCCCACCGCCGGGAAACCCTTTGATCAAAATGATCGTATCGATGTGACCGCCATCCTCTTGCTTTCTCCTTCTATATTTTAGATAGGCTTCATTCCACAGTTCAAATTTAAATTTAATTTAAATCAAAGGGAAAAATATTTCACTTGGAGGTGCCCCAACCCAGGGAACCCCTTTTGATCAAAATGAAATATACTTATCCATGTACCATAGAAATAATTCCCTTGTTTAAATTTAAATTTAATTCATATCAAAGGGAAACAAATTTTACGTGGGGTGTTATGACCTCCGGATACCTCATTTGATCCAAATGAAATATACTTAATGAAGTACCTTGGGTAATGCAGTTTTAGAATATATATGGTTATTGGGATCTATCCCCAAAACTCGAGGATGAGTTCCAGAAAAATCATGCAGACAGTAACAAGCTATATATATATATATATATATATATATATATATATATATATATATATATATATATATATATATATATATATATGATTACGAAGTTATGTATATATTTTTTATTATTATTTCTTTCAACTTTTTCCACTCATCAGGTTTTTCTGTATTAGTATGCATTTGTTTCTCTACAACTAATCTGAAGATCGTTTGTCCTAATTTAACTTTCTGATTTTGATTACCTAAATGCATATTTATCAACTTTCCATGTTTTGTCCTCTTTCATTTTTTATCAAGTGATAGATGTTAGTTTTGTAAAAAAAGGCGATATAAATGATTCTATTCAATATTAAATAATGACTTTATAATCGAATATATAAGGCTTAAATCCTGATTTACATTTTCATTTTTTTTCCGATTTCTTTTTCTAAAATTAACAAACTTATCGATACTTATGTATGTTTGGAAACTTTCCGGTAACTCCTACAGACAAGCCGATCCCAAATGGAGTGAACTCTATTCCACTGGATCTTTTCGGCACGAGCTACTATGTAATGAGAGGTGTCATCTATTCTGAGCAGGATGCGGCCTACACACACCATCGTCCAAGCATGCACCCTGGAGAGCTCACTCCAGTCTCACCACCAAAAGACTGAATTTTACCAAACAGAGTGCTACCTTTATCTCAGATTCCTATTAATATCTTTCCAATGATGTTATGTAAATCAAGAATAATAAAGGAAATAAATTCATGGCGAAATGTTGCACATTGTATTAAAATTGTATTTAATAATTTTAGCGTAGGCATAAAATAGTCTATAAGAAATATTACACTTAAGACACTAGCGATGATGTTCAAAAGTATATTTTGCAACCTGTTGTCCAATGGGAGGCAAAGAAAATATTTTTCGCTTTCAAAGATGGCTTTCAGTAGGGGACGCACTCAAGACATTAGTAATATTTTTCGAGATTAACTTAATCCGATTCTACCTAGAGGTGTCCCCAGAATTGGACATTTACTTAAAATAAGCAAAACTTAATGCCAGCCAACAAGTATCCAACTACTAGGGTAGTAAAATTCTGCGATATTCGTTTCCAAAGCACTATTTAGTGCAATGAAGCCTAAACATTTTGATTATTTCTAAGTTTAAGTCAAGATTACACATTTCAACCTAATCATCATATGTAGTTGTAAGGTCACTACACATGACCTGACCAGCTCTCTCCATATGTCTCGGCTGCATGCCAATGCCTGAGGCACTTTAATTATCTGCTCAATGACGTTGTTAAACCATTTCCCTCCTCTGTCTGCAGCTTATTTTGTCTACATTGGTGCTTAGCAGGATATCAGTGGAGACATTTCTAGCGTCCGTACCATTTCAAATTTATGTTTCCTGTCTGAGGTTGTCTTGCATTGTGTCATTTGTGAGTCGGGCCTTACACAGGATATTACAAAGGATGTTTCTGTGTCGTCTCATTTTAGATGTTTTGATTATTTTGCTGTAATTCTGCTAAATGTCCAAGAATCGAAGGTGTGCAGAAAGACTGAGAAGGCCAATACACAATACACATCCTGAGATTTGATTTTAGGCTGTTATTCTTGTCTTTCCACATCGTTCTTTGTGTCGAAAATGTTGAAATAATTTTTATTCTAGATCCCTCTTTGCTGATAATCGAGCCGATATTTGAAATGCTTCACTACTTTTAGTTCAGACATACTTAGATATTTAATAAAATTCGAACTAGTTAAAATCGTACTGTTCTGCGAGACTTGTTACGATATGGCGTGGAACTGAACGATTTAGATATTTTGTAAGTTGGGTTTAGTGTTAGACAAACTATTAGGTTAGTGCAAAAATAATGACGTAATAATGTCGTTTTTTGACGTATTTTTAACGTCAAAAAACGACATTATTACGTCATTATTTTTGTACCAACCTAATACAATGGATGCATTCACTAGACGGATAATGATCTGTTAGCATAGGTTTCCAACTAGTTCTCCCTGCTTAGGTGCTCGATTCTTTTTTTCATCTGTTGGTTTTAAATACTAAACTCATTAATTTTACTAATTTTTTCGCTTTGATCTAAAATTTTTCTTTTATTTCCATTATCTAACTTTCTTTCCACCATTTTATTTTGATAATTTAATTTTCATTTCTCTCTGTTAATCTTTTATTTATTTATTTATGTTCCTCGGTTTGTTTTAACCTCAGAGCCTGATCAATATGCAGCTAGAAAGAAGTTTAGGAACACTCAATACTGTAAGGAGATTGTGACATTGTGTCGGGGTACGTAAAATGTCGTCAAATGATTACTTAACTTCTTTTTCTTTGTATCTGAGGCTTATATCAAGTGTGGAATGACAATAGCTATTCAAAGATCAAGTAACCATATCCAGCATATGGAACTCATTTTAAAAGCGCAAAAATGAAGAGCTTTTTTTTAATAAGATTTCTCTATTCGTAATCATGCCATCGATTTTTTAATTAATTTATCTTTCCCTCATGAATTAGCTGTCGAATTATTTTTCACCCATTTTTTTCCCTTTCTTTCTTTTGAAGGTTTCTTCACTTATATTTGTCTTTTCATCAGACATTCTGTCGATCTTGTCAGACATAATTAATTTCTTTTAATCTATACAGCCATGTGATAAATGTGTTAAAACAGCCCTCAATGCTGGCGATCCCTATACTGAGATTTTAAGCTAAATTGTTTTTGATCTTGATAGCAATGATTATGTAATGTGTGAAGAATGAAATAAAAAAAAATAGATTAAAACCATGCAACCAATCATCGTTATCTACACCAAGATGGAAAGTTGTCTAAACTTTGGAAGTGGTTTCCATAGGATTCTGCAGAATCAAAATAGAGCAAGAACATAAATTTACATTTCTCAGCAATCTTGTAAGCGCATCCTGCTATTTTTTAAGATATTTTTGACTTATGATGAAAAATGGACAATTTATAATAATGTTAGCAGAAAATGGATTAGTGCAAGCGAACACTATTCAAAATAGACTACAAACAAAAACACGAACTTGATGTTTGATGGGATTACGTGAATATGATCCTATTTTGGTTACTATTAATCGATATATTATAGGAGACATCTTCTGTCATCAGCTACTGTTTACTCACCACTTAGGGGAAAACATTAAATTGATCAATATTAAGCGAACTTCTATCGTGATAATAAATAGCTCCATAACACAAATTTTGTGTTGGAAATGAGTAAAGAATACATTTGAGAAAATGCCCATACGTTCGTTACTCTGCAGATCTGATTCCATGCGATTAACCCACCAGAATAAAATGTACCGACTTGATAGAAGAGTTCTTAAAACACATGCAAAGGCAGAATTTACTGTCTTATTCTGGAAACAAAAATAATTTTAGAAGTATGAAGCTTCTAAATCGTTAGGAAAAAGGTATTGATAATGATATAAACTATGTAATTGAATAAATTCTAATGACTGTGAATTTATCTGACTCTAAGTTCGGACATTGTTTATAGGTTAGTTTTGAACATTGGGTGATTTTAAAATATGTTGGGTTACTTAATGACGAAATTTTAGGGGGAAGCCAGTGAGGATTCAACTCACTACTCACGAAAGAGGAGGCACAGTGTTTTAATAGAGAGCGTCTCGGGTTGAAGAATCAGAGAGCCGAGTTCGAATTCCAGTCAAATCCATTAAGTTCACTTGCATTCTAATAACCTGTCAGAAAAAAACCCTAAGCAGTAGGTTTAACTCTACAAAGTCCCTGTTATCACAGCAGAAAACAGATTGTATAGCTATTTCACAAAACCGTATTTGATTTCCAAGACTATCATGGCACATAACTGACTGACTGACTAACTGACTCTTATGGTCCGGTTCCTTGTACTACGGTTCCTTGTACCACGGTTCCTTGTACCACGGTTCCTTGTACCACATTAGAACCAATAAAGAAGAACTTGAACACGTATATGGAATAACACAGATATATTACAAACAGGAATATATACAGAGAAGTAGAAAGTGTTAGTTAGGACAATCAGGTTTAGTAGTAATTGCCCGAACGCGACTCTGTTTCGGACTGCCTCTGACTCGACTGACTGACTCGCTCTGACTGACTGACAGACTCCTGACGGACTTCACTCCACACTTCAGGTTGAACAGTATTTGGTCACCCTCCCCCACGAGGGAATCATGTGGCACAAGGCCGGTTTAATGTGGGATCTCCGAGCCCGTGGGCTCGGCCAAAAATATGCCCTTTGAAACGGTATAAATGGGTTCAGGGTCGGTTTACCTCCTCGAAAGAGACTCCGCCCTTCTGCGTAGCCTCGTTCGTGTTCCTCCCCGCCCGAAGGCAGAGAGTTCAACCGATCAGCCGGTCGTCTGAACGGTATTTAGGCAGCCCCCATCCCCCCGAGGACATCATGTGGCACAAGGCCGGTTTAACGTGGGATCTACATTATGTTATTATGGGTAAGGTCCCATCACACTGACTTTCCAGTCGAATCCATTACGTTCACTTACATGTTAATACCCTTGGGAAAGGTATGAATGCTCTACCTCTCTCCTCCACTCATAGCAGAACAGACCGGGTTCTATAGCCTTGGATGGCAACGGTCTATCGCAGAAAGAAATGGCAACCTACTGCGGGAAAAATCTGCTACTTTAATCATGTAGCAAAGATACATGATCGCCTAAGCGTTTATTACATGTGGCACACAACTGACTCACTCTCTAACCTAGCCTCGTTAACTCTTACCCAATGGTAAGACATCTAAAACTTCTGACCAATAAAAATCCTGTTATTCCTGATTTTTGATGGACAATATTCAGATTGATTTAGGAGATATTTTTCAGATTAATTTTGGACCAAAACTGCGTGATCAATTTTCAGATGTATCTTTATTTTCAGAAATATTGGAAGTGTAGTAAAGATTTTATGACGCATAAGCCCCGACAAAGAAAGTGTTGCCAACATTCGGAAAGAGGGAGATTAACGTTGTAGGACGCATAGTGAGGAAAGAACACTTTCGCATTGACAGAGAATATTCCTCTGGTTTCAACACACCTGGCGCTAAAACTGACCATGTCGTTTTTTTTTTCATTGTTACAATTGTTTGATTTCATATCCTTTTCGACCCTTAGATGTTTCAGTCAGGTGATGAATATCATGTCTCAGATTTTAACCCTAGCTTAGAGATATAATACTTTATTCTGCAGTTCTGGGTATGACGATGAACTATACCCGACATCAATACCTCTGATCGGAAGATTGCAGATTTTGAGGAGTGTTCAACAAACTCTTCATTACTGTTATTTCTAGCTTCGCCCTAGGGTGGTAGTACTTGTTAGGACCCCAGCTATCGACAAATAGTGAAACCGTAAACAAAATCTATGAAAGTATAAAAATACATTTTTATATAAAGAAATGACTAATACATTTGATAGCAAAATGACCAACAAACCATTTTTATTTGTAGTTGAAGCTATTGCGTTCAAAATATATTTAGTTGAAGCCATCAAATTTGGTTGAATTTATCTAGTTTTCAGCATTAATTAAACCAAAGGGGGTGATATGCGGCTAAACAAAACCAACTTTATTCTGCACATAAGCTGTTCCGGGTAGAGCTACCATCAGCGTAAACCCAGCGATATCAGGTATCAGTAAAACGTCCTGCCAGGAAGATAGATTTCTAGAAATAGTCTTAAGTGCGTCAGCTACAAATGCGACAAATGGAGTTAATGTTTCGTATAATTCTACTATTTCTTACTGTTCGTTCTTGGTACATCTATATTTTTGCCTGCTTTCATCGCGATGTTCTTGTTTTCTAATAGCAGAATTTGATGCGCCATTATATAAAGAATTCTGATTAGAGCGAAATAAATATATGAAGAGTTTCTTCAATATATACTACCCGTGACATTGTTGTCGAAAAGTAACTGTAAAGAATTATCAATTAAGCCATGTTCTTGTTGAGTCTCTGAATCGAGGTATTATCATTATTTACACTATTTACATGAGCACTGGATTACGACGATATGACGTTGAAATGCCCCTTATCGTACAATCACCAAAGTTAAGCAACATTGAACTGTACATATATGGGTGACTTTTTCGGAAGACCAGGTAATGTAAGCTTGCATGTACGGATGGTGGAATGGATAAAGGCTCGGTATTCGTAATCAAAGACTCGAATTCCAATTCCAGTCAAGATCGTTATATTCCCTGACGCGCAAACACTATTGGCGGAGCGATCAAGCTACCCGTTCTCCCCCAGCTATGGGTTAATTAGCAGGACTTACACCCGTAAAAACAATTTATTAGGTTGGTGCAAAAATAATGTCGTTTTCTCACATATGTTAATATGTAAGAAAACGACATTATTTTTGCACCAACCTAATAACATTCTTAGAATCTAATAATGATTCCTGGGATTAACAAACATTCAGAAGTTTGATAAGACTGAGAAAATAAATCAATCAAAGATGCAGACTATTGTCTTCATCTTTATTATTATTATTATTATTATCACAGCATCTCAACCATTGGGATCTCCTGCCTTCTTCAAGTATATATAGATCCGGTTAACCTTTTGGGAATTCAGAACTGAACACTTTATTAAATCTACGTGGGTAGACTATTTTTAGCCTATGTTTATGTTTATCACTTTTAGTTCTTATTTTTAGTAATGTTCCCTTATTACTCACCTTGGTGCCACTGAGTACACTGTCCGGTCCAGGGTTTGAACCCAGTGACAAGAGGGCGTTCAATAACTGAAAAGTGTCAAAATTAAGAATTTGACGAGATATCTCTAGACATGGGTAGTGGAACGATAACAGGATTCAGTTCTAAAATTCCCTGTAGGTTACCCAGATAGCTATATTGATGAAGACCAGAGAGCGCAATGTTTGAAACGTTGAGACGACAACGACACATGAGGACCCCATGCAAATAGTGTAAATAAGCTAAGTTCTATTCAGAAAAAAAAACTCAGTGTCAATCACAGAGTAAAAATATAATAAAATCTGTTGTACCAGGCTGTTCCAAAATGGCTTAAAGCACAAGAGAAGACATAATTAGGGAATCGAGCACAGCAAAAGACTCTAAAAATAGCATGTTTAGAATTGAAAAGTATCGTGACATACATAAACATCTGAGGAAAACACCAATTACAAAAGTCCATGGGATCTGACAATACAACGGGAAATGGTATTAGATACAACGAAGCTTCATTCATTCGGTCGTCGTGGATAAAATACAGTTAGCACTGTGAATAGGTTGAATAAGCACTTCAAAAGACGGAGAAGAAAGGTGAAAGACTGAGTTGAAATTAGCTTAGCGACAGGAGGACAGAAACACTTGAACGTGGAAGAATGTTCAATAGTTTTCTCTTGTCTAACGCTGAAGTTACGGAAAAGTTTATAAAGTGGACGACTATGAAACAGGCACATTTATGAAAAAACGACTGCGTCTTTCGCAGTTAGCAATGATAAATAATCGGCAAGGTCTCTGATCGAGAGATTGGAGGTTATGAGGAGCGTGGAATCACAGCTTAACTGTTTTTGTTCTCAGGCCCATCCTTATCCGGGGTGTTAGCACATGTTAGGGTCCAATGTATGGGCAAATAGTGAACTCCCAAAGAAAAAAAAAAAAGAAAACATCATGAATGTATTAAAAAAATTATAATAAAGATACCAGCAATATATTTTTATATAAAAAAAAAAAAAAAACTTGCCATTAATATATAGTTATAGTAATTAGCAATACATTTTTAAAGCAAGATGACCAACAGTATATTTTTAGTAGAAGGACCAGCAATGTATTACATAGTAGAATCAGCAACAATATATTTCAGAGCAAAATGACCCAAAATACATTTTATTTGACGGTATACAATTGCGTTCAAAATATATTTGAGGCCATCAAATTGTCCTCAGAATAATTAGATTTCGGCATTACATAACCCATAGAGGTGTTGATATGCCGCTAAACAAAATCAACGAACCAATAATGCATATTTATAGTTAAATGACCAACAATACATTTTATCTGTAGTTTAAGGCATACAATTGCGTTCAAAATATATTTAGTTGAAGCCTTAAAATTGTATTCAAAATATTTAGATATCGTCATTAAATAACCCACGGAGGTGCTGATATGCCGCTAAGTAAAAGTAACCAACTAACCAATCGTCTACCATGCATTCAGTTGATAAAGCGGAATATTTTATTGCTTCAAAGCTACCAAGAAAATTAAATTTTGACATTAAATGACTCATAAGGATATGCTGTTAAACAAGCATGTAGCATATGACATCATCTATTAAAATCATACAGGATATCTCCAATCGTCTGATGAAAAAAAAACAAAAAAACACGAAAATACTTTTGATACCGAAGAATAATTTACACATTTTACAGCGATTGTCAACAGAAACAAGATGTACAGGAATCAACGAGAAATAAATAAATCTGTCTCGTATGGGTCTCCATAACAATAATCGAGACAATCTGAAGTAAATGTCCGAATTACCAATTTATCCTGTTTAATCGTTCATATATTTCGCAAAACTCAAAACGCAGCACCAAAAACGTCATTTTCAAGAACCTCTTCTGCTCCCAGGCGAGGTTCTGGTACCTATAAGTGGGCAAAAATTACGGAAAGCAACAGAAAACAGTAAGCTGTGGAGAAACATAACCGCTTAAGTCATAAAGCAATATCACAAATGCAGAAGGAGAGATCCCAGAAAGTACCTGACAATTCCAGGCGTGTGCGATAGTTACAAGAGACCAAAAATGGTGTATTGCTGTCATATCTCGTCTGGAACTTCCCAGTACCCGGTTTCCAGGTTACCGTTCGTGCTGGGAGAAAACGTACGTCGTATGAACAGTGTTCGGCACCTCGAGGCGGTGTAATGGATAGCAAGCTTGACTTGCTAAATCTATTACGACCGAATAGTGAGTTCGATCCTCACTGGGTGCCCCATACGTTCGGCTTTGTGCCACATCTGAGGTATGCTTAGAAAATCATTATACGAACGGTGTTCGAATTTCATTTGAGATTACTGTATCAGTTTGACATTAATCATTCTTGAAAAGGCCGAGTACCCGACTGCTTTACAAAATGAAGACGTGCTGCCATATCTCCTAAACCATCATTTTGCAACCTTGACAGTGTTTAAAAGCATTTACGCGGCTTTTAATGTGATGAAATATTTTCGACCCTACAACCCTTCTCCAACAAGCGGAACGTTCCTACTCTACATGCTATATTTCTTATTTCCACCAGTTAAGAATTTCAAAGCTAGAATCTACTGCACACGGGGACGAATCCTCCGTATTCCATTCGTATTCAATTAAAATATGAAGTTCCATTCAGGCAGAACCAAAGCTGTTTCTTTGTGGAACAGGCACCGGAGAGAGAAAGCTTTCCCGATCACTACTAACTTAAACTCTTTCTTTAGGATCAATCTTTATATATCCTATATATAATTCTAATATTAACTTTTTAGTTCCTGTCTTTACACACTTGTTACAACCTAATTCATTAGCCGTCTACCTTGAGTGGTTCTTGTGCCTTGGGGGAGAAAAGTATAATAAAATGTTTAAAAATGAAGTTCTATGCGACAGATTTAGAGAAGCGTTAAAATCAGTGGATAACGATTAGCAAAGCCGAAATTTGTCCTGTGTATAATGTTTTCAAACACACTATAGATCCCTCATGTTTGTTTCATTCTTTTTTTCTATTACCAGAATTTGATACATAATTATATAACTAATTATTATAAGCAGTTATTACTATTTTCTTCGTTCATAATTTCCAGAATAATTTTCTTGTTTGTAATACCGATGAGTATGCCGTAATTTTAAAGAGATTTTCTCTCATTCGAAACATAAGCAACCCTGTCCTATTTTTTTCAAAAATAAAGTAACAAAAGAAAAATATATATTGTAGCAGTAATGATCATATTAACAACACAACGTTTTTAGCAATTTTAAGCAGATTACAATTTTTAATAACTACTTGAGAATTTCTAATAATTACTTGCGAAAGCCGAAATATTCTTGGACATTTTTGAGTGTCGGAACACATCACATCACTCACTCTCACTTAGAAAGTTTTGAGATGTCAACGAACACTCGTTTGAATTTTATAATGCCGGCGAATACCTGTTGTCATTTTCGTAATGTTCACTGTAGTAGAGTCTCAGTAATTGCAGTTACAACTATAGTAACGCCGTTGAACAGTACTTGTGTCAGATGCCTTCGAATAACACTCGCACTAATAGTACTTGCTCGATAATAATCGCTCGACAAGTAAGCCGTATAGTGATCCAAATAGAGAAATAGTATAGTGAATAGAGAAGAGAATAGCGGTCCGTATATTAATAGAAGATAGATTAGAAATAGCGATCCATATAGTAACAGAGGAATATAAATAACTATCAGTTAGACGCCAAGCTACTGCCTATATATGCTTTTCCTATATGGTCACGTGATCCACTTAATTCAATAATGGGATCGCCCGCGTTTGCTCACTGGTGAGCTATGTTCAAACTCAAGTGTCAGTAGCGACACTTTATTCCTATATATCAGAAAGTATTCCGAAGAATGTCATGAGCATGTTTGAAAATGACTCAGTTAGAGTCAATGTTTCACATGTCAAAGACAGCATGTCAAACATTGGCCGGGAATATAAATTTCCATTATGTTTTTTTGTTTTTTTTTTGTTTTACACAAGGCTGAATAACAATAGAAATATTCATCAAGATCGTCTTTCCAATAATTACTGATGGTTTAATGACATGAACTATTCTATTTAATTATTGTGAAACATTCTGTAACGTTTCTAAACACATAATAGCGCATCTCCACCCAGCTAAATGAAATCTGTTTTTCAATTTGGGATCATTGTTATTTTCAATCAATACCTGTTGTTAATTACCTCGTTCATTTGATTTAATTGATTCCTTGAACGTTATTTCTAATCCTCTGAGATTAAAAACTTTCCTGCAAGTATCGAATAAATCGATATTGCAATCTGATCAATTTTACCAAAACGTGAATTCAAGAATCATTGTTATGACTCAAATCAAACAGTAACAGTTAATCATCTGTTCAGTGAAAAGAAATGATACACTCACATATACGGATATGGAATTTGTCCTACCAGTTGGGACTCTCAGGTAGCTTAGCAGATGGAGATTGTAATCTGTACAAAGGTGAAAACACTACGACAAACATGGTCACTTACCTTTTAGATACTCGGGAATCGGAGACTTAAGTATGAATTCATGGTTTACTTATAGGGATAAGTATTAAGTAGACTTATCTTAAGCTATGAAACGATGTATAACTCCTACCTATTGCCTTAAGTATAAACGTAACCTATAGACTCAAGTATAAAGCAGGTAATTTTGTAGCTATAGGCTCAATTATAAAACTACCCAAAGCCCATGTAGTAAATATATTAATGGTTGATATATCATGAAATCCACCAACACAACTTTTCAAATTGCAATTTGGTTACTAAATATAAGGCATGAACCTACTTGTAAATAACAATTAGAATTTGAAGATTTTATATCGCAAGAAACGTGGAAACTTCCATCAGATATGTTTCCGCATTGAGCGACAGACAGGGCAAAATGTGTTGACGCTATTCTACAAAAAATTCAAATTCAAAGGGCTGGTTAGGTGGTAAGAAGTTTCGTCATTCAATTTATCCCGCTAATTGTGCTTTTAGCTACGAGTAGCTCTACTGAGGAGACTCACGTCCTACCTGAATAAAATCAAAACAACCTTCTTTAAATTAACACTACCTAAATTCATCTCCAGGGCAGATATTAAATCATTAGGCCATTTTAGGTCTGATTTGAGTCTTCTAAAGATTGAACACGGCGGGAGCAGTCGGATACTCGGGCTTTCCAAGAATGACTAATGCCAATGTGTGTGTGTTTATGTGTTTGCCTTAGTGATATGTCTTACGCGTCTTTACAAGAGACCAGTTTTGAACTTGCTCCTACCTTTCTAGGGATAACCACCATCTGATTTGACGTATGTCGGCTGTGAATTGCTCTACAGCCGAGTGATTTAAAGTACGCCGAATCAGGCGGTGGTTTCTCCTCTACAGGTGCGTACCCTGAGAAGAGAACGCATTTACTCTATGAAGACTCTTGAATACACAGGCCAGTTTATGTAGTTCCCAATGTTAAAAATAAATCAAGGAATCTACTGAAACACTCAAATATAACATTCAAAGTATATATATATATATATATATATATATATATATATATATATATATATATATATATATATATATATATAAAACCTGAATGCAAATAGATTTTGCGTCTCAAAATTCTTTGTCCAACAAATTTAACAATGCAGATAGAATTATCCTATAATCCCATAAATCAAGCTCTATTCATATTTCTCAGCTACACTAGAGAGACATGCTTAAAGGGGTGTTGAGGTCTCACAAATATGCATACACACAAACACAAATATATATACACATGAACATATTACCCACACTCGAAAAAAAACTAAAAGATAACATACACTTATCACACCCATCCCCTTCCCAGAAAGCAATAAAACTGTCAAAATGACCAAGGAGGATATTCTGATGGTGTTGATTGCAAAATAAAGGGTGACCCTTTGTTTTGCACTCAGCATCAACACCTGATAAGACACCATTAACATTAAAACAAAATTGTAATTTTGTTGTGATGTTATGTATATACTATAATTTTCAATAAATATTATTTGATCGGTACTGAGCACTCTTTTAAGAATAGTATTTTTGGTTATCGGAATTTCATTCTATCTGCACCAACCCTGTACTTATATATATATATATATATATATATATATATATAGATATTACCTCATAACTCTCACCCTTCCCTCTCTCTCGCTATATATATATATATATATATATATATATATATATATATATATATATATGTGTATATATATATATGTGTGTGTGCGTGTATAAATAGAATATATATATATATATTTATATATAACATATATATATATATATATCATATATAGATATAGCATACATATATCTATATATAGCATACATATATATATGTATATATATATACATATATATAAAG
This sequence comes from Acanthosepion lycidas, assembly GCA_963932145.1. Taxonomy (NCBI): domain Eukaryota; kingdom Metazoa; phylum Mollusca; class Cephalopoda; order Sepiida; family Sepiidae; genus Acanthosepion; species Acanthosepion lycidas. The sequence continues at coordinate 127,296,767 of OZ010582.1, forward strand.
AAAGTTAGTCTTAAGGTGTGCTATATTTATGGGATAAAGTGCTCTATATCAGAGATAGAGCGTGTGTAAATACAAAAGTAAAAATTGAAGTCAAGACTTAGAGGCGACAGGCCTGACGATTGCGTCTAGCATGAAACAGCCCTTTAAGTGTTGACTTCAATGTTCACTTTCATATATATATATATATATATATATATATATATATATATATATATATATATGTAGCGTGAGAGATAGAGAGAGGAGAGGGAGTGAGAGGTAGGGAAGGGGAGAGTTATGAGGTAATTAATACGATATGATTAATATATAATTAAATATACTCATAGAAAATTCATATATTTATCATTATAAGGTAAACGTAATGAAACACTTCACAACTGCTTTTACTTCAGGTTTAAGTGCAGTGTCAGAATTCGAAATCCAGGTGAAATGTAATGTCGGCCAGTATCAAAGATTAATTGAAGCGGTTTTGAAACTCATAATTTTGTTTCAACCTCAAGTCGAATAATCGTCAGATGCACGAATGGGGGAAAGAAAAACACTACATCTTGTACTGAGCGGGCCGAATGAACTGAAAGAAGCATGTAATCTACCAACTGTAATAATTGCCAGTAGTGCTACATAGGTGACACCTCAAATAATTTTAATAAAGGTTAATATAAACCCAAAAGGGATTTTTTCAAAACAACACACTCAGTGCATTAGTTGGTCATCGTAATGATTCTGTTCAAAATTTTGATTTAAAATGCTACTCGAATTGAAAGTCAAATCAATTTACTAAGACAAAAATCTATAGAGATTAATCGAATCGTTCGATCATATACAGTAGATTTAGGCCCAGATTCTTGCAACATTTCAGCTTTCTTGGAAGATCAATAACAAAGGTGATGAAAACTTAAAGAAAAAGAAAATGAAACTAAATGGATAAAAATATCGCAGAATTCCAGTGAGATATCTTTAAACATTTCCAAAATACAACGGTTCAAACTTAATCTAACAATTCTACATTTTTTCAGTTACACGCTGCATACATACATACATACATACATACATATATATATTTATTAATTTTATCATATAGACAATAACACTCACTACAAAGAAGCAACTTCGTTTCAGCGCATTATAATCTGCCAAAGTAGTTGTGTATTTTTTATCCGTTTTTTTTTCGATCGGTTAATTTGCCAGTTTCTTAAAGGGTTTTTTTTATTTATCAACTTCAAAATTTGATGTAAGAAACTGAACAAGCATATAACTTGCTAGCATTATGTTAAATTACCTCGCCATTTCTTTCACTTTTGCTTCATGCAGAGTTTGAATGTTAGACTCTGATACTTGTTACGAAATAATATGACAGTCTTTATCTGCCCCTAAGGAAATTGTCTAGGTTTTATATGCAGAAAACTTCGAGTCATGAGTTTTATTTTTTAAAAGATTCCGGGGAATTTCAATTTAACGTTCGATTGGTTAAACAGGGCAAAGTCCAAAAATCTATTTTTAAAATATTCTACACTTTGAAATTAAATCAATCATTCACACGCCAGTAGTTTAACTGAAGAGACACATTTATGGAGATGAAACTTGTATTCTAGGAGGCTTGGAGAATTTGACTCTCAAATAACATACTGAGGATAGGGGAATGCAGCGCACCATGTAGCTGGAGAGCTTTTGTGATAAGATAAAGGATTGGGGGAGATTTTGGAGGGAAAATGTTAACGGCTACAAGGGATGCATAAAATGAGAAAAGAGGACTTCGAGAATTTGATACTTATAAGACATAGTTGATGCAAGAGGTACAGAGGAAACCTACCTAACCTACTCTAAATTGAAAGCAGTAAATGGAACAGGAGTGATAGTAAAATGACTATCACTGCTAAGAGCTTCAAATGATAGAAAGTTGTAGAGAGCCTTGTTTGCTCACATCCTGAAAGACACTGGAAATAAAAGAACTTAAGTGGTTAGAGACTGCGCTGGTGTGAAGAAAAAATGATCAAGTACTTGAAAAATGTTGAGGATACAATTTTCTGATTCACCCACATTACATACCCTATTTGGTTTATTGGTTTGATTTATTTTATTTTACAGCATATCAACGTCAATGCCGACAAGATTTTTAAGATACTTTCATATGAATAGAACATGTATCCTTTGTAAGAAATCAGTTCATAGATCAGGTTCCATTGACGTATTTTTGTAAAGAGATTTTTTTTTGTCAAGAGTCAAATGTATTGCTGGTATTTTTCTGCAAAATATATTGCTTTTATTTTTACTATAATTTTTTTTTTTGCTTTCATAGTTCCGGGAGTAGGATACTTTCACTCAGAATGGTCATAATAAAATCATTTTTCATTGCTGGCAAACATCATTTTCCAAAATGACATTTTCTATTTTGCGCCAAGCAAGAATAGAAATTCAAATATATAAATACTAACCAATATTTGTTTGCGTAGGTGGAGTCCATTTTGCAAACTTTGAAAACCTATAAACGTTGGATCAAGATTGGCTATGCATAAATATTTCTTTCTGGAGCCAAATTCCAAATTTTTAAGCGTTTGCCCCTGGGATTTGTTTATATTTCTCGAAAACGCAAAAAAAAAAAAAAAAAAAAAAGGATTCTTGTATATATATAAAAACTTAAAAGATAACCAAATACAATTTAAAGAATAAAACCTTTAATTATTTCCCCTAAAATTAATGAAAATTTATAGTACTGAGCAACGCAACCTAGTAGAACTAACTGTACTTTGTGCCCGCTTACCTGTTTGCACATCTCCCCAGAATATGGTTTCGATCGGCCAATGTAGAGCTATTTTAGAGGGTGTGACGATCGGACGAACTGAAGTTACAGAATTTTATATAGAGATAAATATAATTATTCGTGAATCCGAGTAATACATAAAACAACGTTTTTATACAATCGATTTTGTTTAGGGCGAATTGCTGAAGTCTTTCCGGGATCTGCTTTGGTTTATTTTTTACGGCATATCAACCTGAATAGATTATTTAATGTCAACAGTATTTTTACGATAGGTTCGTATGAATAGAATATGTATCCTTGGTAAGAAATCAGTTCGTAGATCAAGTTTCATTGATGTATTTTTGTAAAGAGGGATTTTATCGAGAGTCAAATGTATTGCTGGGAATTTTTCAAAACTATATTGCTGATATTTTTTGAACTCCAGATTTTGGGTTAATTATTTGCTCACATCATGGACTCTAATAGGTATTACCGCCCTTGAGACCACAAGCAATTAAGAGGTTGTTCCACGCTCCTCAAAACCTCCCGATCAGAGGCCTTGCTGCCGGGTGTAGTTTATCGTCATACCCAGGACGATTACACACTTTGCGCAAACACTACGTCAAAAGGAAAACATATCATAGAAGTTTATAAGGGAGGTAAATGTTTAAAATAAATCAAAATACATCAAATGTTAGAAATTGGATAAGGGAAACACGTTGAAAATAAATTTAAAAAAAGATATGAAGACATACGTTGGGTTAATGTCAAGTAGATTACCAAATGAATCAAACTTTCCGTTTTTGAGAAACAACTGTAATAACGAATATATTATAATAAATACTAAACATACGCGTTAGTTAAAAATAAAAGTGACTTGATAATGATAAATCTTTATAAGCGATCTTAAAATTTGAGCTACGGGGAAGAAATTTAGTGTTGACCGTATGGTGTGATCTTCGGGGTGTTATTCATTTAGAGTTCTTAAAACGCGACCGAACACTAAATGCACGTTTATACGTCCAGCAGTTGAAACGTGTCTATAAAGTTTTGCTCAAAATGCACTGTGTGGTTGTCAATAGAGGAAAAATATTCTTCATCGTGAGAACGCAAAGCCGGATACATCAAGGATAACACAGGAAAAAGATTGAATGTCGGTTGGACTGTTTTGTGAAAAAAAATTTCACATCAAAATGTGCGAAGTGTACTCCCAAAGTGGTTGCAGGTGATTGCAAATAACGGTGAATATATAATGGAATAAAATAGAATTATACTTTATTTTTTCAAGAGCAAAATTGATTATTCGTGAAACAACCTAATATAAAGTTCCTGTAATTTCGAAGTTTCAAACCGAGACAGTTTTTAGTTTTTATTATAGGTTTATTATGTTAGTATAACGAATTATTTTCTTTCAACTCTTCACCTTACTTTTAACGGGAGAGATATTAAAGAAGCATACTTCGCTTGAAGCTACAAATCATGTGAAATTGTGGAGCGTCATGAGCGACCACATCCTGAAGGCTTCCGCTGTAGAAAAGAATATGCAAGTTTCAACGTAAATTTGATGTGTGTTCGTCTGTGTGTGTGGCAGAAATGGAAAACGCTTGAGACTTCCGCAATTAAACGCCGAATTACGTTTAGTTCCTGGTCTTGCAGGCAGTACTTTCTATTCTGCGTGATGTATTCAGATATTCTAGCGTCTAATTTCATCTCACTTCCGCCTACCTTAGGAAATCAAGCAGTCATGCGAATGCATAATTTCGTTTTGTTTCCATGTGCATTTTCATTGTCTCATCTAAAAGGTGTCGCAGCTCGAAAGAAGAGAAAAATGAAAACATCTTGACATTTAGAGTGCGAAGTTTTACTTGAAGAGAAATAGAGACGTATCGATCGACTGTCTGTCTTGTGAAATGGAAATCTAAATATAGGAAATGTTTGGTAACTGAAGGTATCAAAAATTATTTCTACGTTTGTTGGTTATTCAAACGACAGACCCACACGCGTTCTTTCTCTCTCTCTCTTTCACTTTTTCTCTAAAATAATAAACGGACATTGCAAGGATCCATTGCATAACACCACTTTCCGTCCTGGCTATGACGATAAACTATGTTCGCGTCCTGGGTATGACGATAAACTACATCCGCATCCTGGGTAAGACAATATACTACGTCCAACAGCAAGGCCTCTGATCAGGAGGTTTTGAGGAGCATGGAACCACCTCTTAATTGATTGTATTCCCAGGTCCACCATGACCAGGGGTGGCAGCACCTGTTAGGGTCCCAGCTATGGGCAAATAGTTAACTCCCAAACTGGAGTCAAAACATTTTGAAACTGTAAAAATAGATTTTAATACCAGAAATTCTTAAAAAAAAAATTATTGCCAGCAATACATTTTTGAAGAAAAAAATATTACCAAAAACAGATTTATGAAGAAAAAAAATATTACTAGCTATAAACCTTTTATCGGCATTAAATAACCCATTCAGGTTGATATGCCGTAAAACAAACCAAACCAAAAATCCATCCACTGTCAATTTTCACCGTGAGTAACACATTCTCTAAGCCCTCTTTCTTCTTTATGTGTTCAAGATACTTCAATTGTTAATTTCTGATTCTCAGATTAAGTTATTGTTTTTCAATTGCCTTAAGATTTTTTCGTTGCCTATGTGTTCCATTCATGGTATTCTCATCATCTTTCCAGTCTCTTATGAGGAAATATTGGAAGATTGCAATTAAATAGCGAGTAGGGACTTGTTTCTTTATTGCCGACGAAACATTTTGCTTTGCTTATGGAAAATACTTATGGCTATTCCAATGTTCCCTCGGATTTCAGTGTCACATTTCTTGCCTCTGTTAAAATGTTCCTTTATTCAAACTTCTATGCGTATTTGATTTCATGCTTTGATTTTAGCATATTATATACCGAAGGCAATAACATCTAAATCTAAATACGTACATTTTCGGATTTTTATAAAAACATCACTTCACTCCAAGCAGATGGTGTGCAGCTGAGACACAAGCGTTAGCGAGAGGGAAAGATGTTCAGAAAACATTAGTGAGGATAAATTACAATGAAATTGTAGACTCGTCTTTTTCTTACCTACCACCCCTAGCAACTGAACAGTCTATATCTTACGCCTACGTACGGAAAACTTCAACCAATAAAAAACCGTACTAGGTGAATCAACCAATTTCATTGGTTAATGACACGATAATCTGAAAGTTCACGTGCAAAAGCGAAATTGCGCCAAATTTCGGACTTTCAGAACTTATAAAAGAAGACGCCGACTGACCCAAGCAGTCAGTAACGAACTCCCACAGAGAAATTGTCAACATACTCCACGTCACTCGAAATCACGATTTTACCGCGCAAAGGTACATCAACGCTGACTCACTCACAATTTAAAATCAACCAACTCTGTGAACATCGATTCTCGAACATTGCTTATCCAAAGTGAATTATATTCACTACCTATTAAATAAATATCCATGTGCGAGCGACCTTAAAACATTACAGTCAAAGGTAGATCACTCCTTAAGAACTCCTTCTAAAGAGACACTTAATATTGACAATTCTAATACCAACACAAATCTAAAACGGACTGCAAATGAATGAACGATTACAAAGACAGACATTCTGAAACTTAAAACATCATACACATTTTTGCCAACATAACATATACCAATTATCCTGCTTGTATATTGTTTTGAATTGTATATAATTATTTTATTAGTTTCTAATTGAATATATCTTGTTCTTAATCGTATTTTAAATTTCGTTTATTTATTTGTTATGGATGCAGAATGTCACGCAACCTACACAAATTCCTTCTGATTCTTTCAAGCATAATTAATAAATTTTGCACGTCCCCAACAAAATAACCGTATTAAGGAAGACATAAAATCGATCTTCCATTTAATCTTGTGTAGATCGTGAGTGACAGGAAAGCAAGAACCCGGAAGATAGTTCCACATGTGATAAGTGCGAGAGTATAAACTATCAGAATAGAACTTACCGGGGTAAAACGATGAGACCTAGACGCTTCTCTAATATTACGTCAAAATACACGCGAACGAGGTACCAAGAAAGAAAGCTCATTAAAACAATTGCCATGAAAATATTTATAGAAAAGACAGAGGAAAGCTACATCGCGGCGATGGTAACGTGACTGAAGACGAGATGCTAGGTCAAGAACAATAATCTCAATTGGTATTAAACATAAAGGTAATATTCAAAGATCACTCAATGACTGCACAGGTTTCAACATAAGAGCTGTATCGATATAACTTAGACATTGATCTTTGATGTTGTTTAGCCTACAAACTCGTATGAATATAATAAACCAGATAGCTTAATTTATTCTGATACATGTAACTCTCTCTATCATGATGTATCATGTCTCATATATCTCGAATGGAAAACAAACCTGGCGGGCACCCTCGGTTTGACGATAAACTACATCCGGGCGTCTAATCAGGCGGTTTTGAGGATTGTGGAACCAATTCTGAATTGATGTTGTTCCCAGGCCCACCCTGACCCAGAGTGGTAGAACCTGTTACGGTCTATGGGCAAATTGTCAACCCACAAACTAGGGTCCAAACACTATGAAAATATAAAACTGTATTTTGATAGTAAAAAAAACAAAAACAAAAACAAAAAAAAAACTTATCAGCAATATATTTTTGCAAAATAAATTACTAATGCTCACAAGAAAATTAAATTTCGGCATTAAATGACCCATAAGGAATTGATATTCCACTAAAACAATTGTCACAGTAACAAGTCTGCCGATCGTGATGGCCTTGGAAAGTTTTGAACATCCTGCCGGACAAGTTGACTATTACGGATTTCACAAGATGACTGAAGATTTTTAAAAAAACATGTAAAAGAATATATACCAGCCCACTGGCAGGTCATAATCGGCATTATAATTTAGGACAATGCAATTTTATTTTCTGCGAAAATATATTTTTTCTGCGAATTTTGAATATATCAAATTTGAATGGATGTCTAATGTTACTGTTTAAAGTAATAGATTAAACTATTACTCAGCCTTCCTCTGTTATCCTCTAAGTCGTGTTCGTTAACTTTTTTATGAATGATCCAAACCCTATCTTGACCATCAGGTGCATCCCCTGTAACTCTTCATTGATAATCATAATAGTAAAAGAAATTTTAAACACGTTTCTCTTGGTGATGTTTACTGAAATTTGTTTGTATTAATATTGTCACGCATTCTTTTTATATTCTGCAACCTTTCTCTCTGTTTACATTTACAACATTTTTTCTAATATTTTCATGCTGGAATATCCCCATTTCATGCTTATAACATTTTAATTTTTATAAGATCTCTTTTCTTCATATTACTTAAACCAGTATTTTTGTTCTGATTTTGAAAATGATTTCGATATCTTTTTTTGTTTTGTTTACGATCTTGGTTAAAATCTTTTGGGATTTCTCCGTTGTGCATCTCTGACTCAATATCGTTTCCATCTGTAGACGTTATATCTGTTTTACAACACAGCACAATATATCTGACATGCCAATAACAGCATTATTATATGCATTTATTTACAATATGATGACAGAGACTAGAATTTTTTAATATAATCTCGCGCAGAGAAAGAAGCTATTGTCCATATATATGTAGTGCACACAAAAACAAAATGACAATATTTTAGATACAAAAAAATGCAAAAACTACTTATTAAAGGAGGGCAAAACAACACAGAGTCCCGTATCTCCTTCCTTTCCTAGTTCATCGTTTATAAATATTTATTATGTTACGTAGCAAAAAGATAGGCAAGTAAAATCTGTTAAGAGACACACATCAGAAAAGAGAGGAACTGGAAAAGTGGATAACGACGAAACAAAAAAAATCAAGAGACAGCATTAAGCATTTTTTTACTATTTTATTATTTTAAACATAAAAAAATACATGCACAGGCAACTCATTTTTCACCTTCCGTTTTATGAAGCCTAACCGGCGAAATGCATTGTCGGATGATTTTTTGGAAACATTATACTTTCATGAACGTTTTATCAATTGTTAATAATTTATAACTCTGCCTGGATCATATACCTAAATTTATCACACACACACACACACATATACATACATACATATATATATATATATATATATATATATATATATATATATATATATATATATATATATATATTCAGTTGTATGGATATTAGTTAGTAAACCTGGGTTTCACGGTTTTGCGATCATCAAAAAAACTGATTTAAAAAGTGGATCTGTTCATGCTTATTTTTGTTTGATTATTTGTGTGTAGTGGAGCGAGGAATTATCTTCAGTGTTTGTTTAGGATGGAACTCTCACATACATAAACACACATACATACGAACGAAAATGCACACACCTGTATGTACATGTCTCTATGTATGTGAGAGTGTCATCCAAACAAACAGAGAAGAGAATGCCCCTTGACCTCACACAATCAAATAGAAATATGCATAAATAGGTCAACATTTTAAAAAGAAAAATAAACCAGTTTGTTTGGTGATTGCAAAAGCGTGAAACCCAGGGTTACAAACTAATATACATACAACTGAATACGTTAGCTCTATTGAGCACTTTTCACTAAGTACCGCGCATATATATATATATATATATATATATATATATATATATATATATATATATATATATATATATATATATATATTCAGTTGTATAGATATTAGTTTGTATAATGATCGCAAAAGCTTGAAACTTCTCTCTGTTGTATTTTATCTCCCCCCACCTTCATGTTTAGGGCTTCATGTTCTTCTTTCTTTTGTTACCCCCTCTCTAGAGTTTTCAGAAATTTCCCTCTCACACTTTTTTCCCACTCTCACACATACACAATCACTATATAACCAGAGTTATATTTTCTGATTTCTGTTTGAATTTGTAGGTCTGATGAATTGGTCGTGATTACAATTCCAATGAACTAAATTATAAACAGGGAATATTAGTTTTTGAGCCTTTTTTATTATATATATATATATATATATATATATATATATATATATATATATATATATACAGTGTTTTCCGGATATAAGAGAGTTGTCGGGACAGGAGAAGAAGTCTCTTATATCCGGGTATCTCTTATATCAGGGTCTCTTATATCCGGGTTACACTGTATATATATATATATATATATATATATATATATATATATATAACGTCATCCACAGACAGACTGTTTCGCAGCTCATTAGTGTGGGTAGACATCCGGTTGCCTCTAGCTAGGATGGAAACCCAACTGAATTGGTGTCGGCGCATGGCAGGGATGAAGGTGAATTTTTAGTGTATTTATTTTTAGAAACACGCCCAGTGACTGACAGTGACTCAATTCGCTATGAGAAGAGTCTTGCTATATTAGCTATAATAGTCACTGTTTTACAAACCCATACCTCCTCCCTATTTATGTGTATGTACGTATACATGTGTACTTGTTATTATAGATAGGTATTTTTATGTATATATTTATGTGTGTGTTATATATATATATATATATATATATATATATATATATATATATATATATGTGTGTGTGTGTGTTTACTTATGTATGTTTGCGGTTGTATATGTGTATGTTGACACCTATTGTATATGAGATTGTGTGTACGTGTAGGTATGGAAACTTGGGTATGTCATTACGGCCACATGAGTTAGTATATGTGTGTATATATGTTTATAATTGTGTATTGCTGTGTGTATATATGTATTTATATGTGAGTATGTGTACATATATGTGTGTATATTTGTGGGTATATATGTGTATATATGTATGTATATGTATGTGTACTTGTTATCATGGAGATATATACGTATGTATATGTTTATGTAGGTAACTCTACGAAATCGCTAAAAAAAAGAGCATAGTCTGATGAAAAAGACGCCAAACTTTATGAAAACAAATTTTTATCGTCTAAATGCTTATGTTTTTATGAAGAGAAAAGACCAAAGTTTTTTTTAATTATTTAAAAAAAATTTTGCTTCTTTTTAGAACATTCTAAATTTTGGTTAAAAAAACCTTGTTTCTCTTTGTACCAACATGGGCTAGTAAATAACATAGATAATTTTTAGCACGTTTTTTTGATATTACACACATTAATTTGGAAAATCTTGCAAAAATAAAAAATAATTGTCAGATGTTAATGAACCTTTCAGAAACTATTCACAGAATATCGAAATTATTATAAATATGTTTTTGTTTTTTATTAAAGTCATGGCAGAAATATTTTTTTATATTTATTAACCCCCCCCATAACTAATTTTATGAAAAACTCTAGAAATTTGAGCGCGTCAACCTTAGTGATTACACTAGTTAAAAGCACAAGGCTTTGAAGAATGAAAATCATGTTTTTTCTCTTTTTAATTGGAGGCAACGTACCTGAAAATCAGCTCTGAATTGTAACATACAAAACTCAATAAAACAAATATATTATTTAATTTCAAATGCTTTTAGTTGTTTTTAGTTGTTTTTATGAATATGGACAATATTTTCTGAAAGCAAAAAATTTTTTCAATGAAAATTGAATCTTTAATACAATTATTTGTTATTTCTTTAATTATAATAGATTTTTACAATGTTAGTTATTAAGTTTTTAAAAAATATTATAACATTAGTTAAAAGCACCATCAACCTTTCAAAGTGTCCATATGAGATTGTCATTGTCTAGCGCTTTGAAAATTGTATCGTTTGGACCAATCAGAAGAGCCACGGTAATTAAAAATGTAATTTTTGTGCTTATAATCGGGCGCTAATTATAAAGTACGGAAGACCAACCAGAATACAATTTAGTTGCATTATTTGAGTTCAGCATTGTTCTCCGCTGTTAAGGCCTTTACTTTTGCGAAACACGTATGGAGAAGTTAATTTGATTTTTCAATTTCAACTGAGAAGGGTACCTATAAGTATCAGTATCATCTTATGAAATTTAACTACTGCTAAACTTTAATTTATATGATCTTATTTTTATATTAATCTCAGTTATGACATTTTTCCATAAATGAAATATCAAAATTAATAATAAAATGAATGGAAATACAAATAACACATTAAAATGTAATAAATGTACATAAAATTATAGTATTTTATGTACACTTCTGATAAAATTTCATAAGAAAGATACCTATAAATTAATTAGACACATTTTTCTTATGAAATTTAATCTCACTCTTAACAGTCTTATTTTTTAATTTCTTTATATTTTCCATAAAGCATGAAAGCTAAGTACAAAAAAAAAAAAAATGAAAAATTAGAGCGCTGAAAGTTTTCATTAAAAGTAACGAGGTAAATAATTTGTTCACTTAAATCTAAATAATTTCACTTCCTTCCATCCGTAGAAAGAATTATCCTCCCGTAAGTTATCTAAACGTTATGAATGTGTCTTTCGTCACCTGTCAAGCGACGCGAAAGTTTATGACCTGCTTTGTTTTATTTTCAAATTACATTTTTTCGGCGCAGAAGTTAAGTTAAGCTTGGTTCAAAATATTTTAAATAAACATTATAATTTCTGATTTTATTGAAATCAGTTTTGAAAAAATGATAATTGATTTTTAAAAGAATATCAAAGTCAGATTTTCATCTTTTTTATCAAATGATTGAAAATGATTGATTATCTATCCTTTTTTTTTTGAGAAAAAAACAAGATTTTTAACGAAAATTTCGGACGTGCTAGGAACGATTAAAAAATGTAAAAAAAATACCCCCTTTGATCTTTCCTCTTTAATAATAATATGAACATTATACGATAAAAACTTGTTCTCGTCAAGTTCGGCGTCTTTTTCATCATGCTATCTCTGTTTGTTTACATTTTCGTGGAGGTACCTAAGTTTATGTATTTATGTGTATGTATTTCTGTGTGTATGTATGTATGTATGGATGGATGTATATATATGTATATGTGTGTGTGTGTATATATATATGTGTGTAAAGAAAAATTATTATATATATATATATGTATGTGTGTGTGTGTGTGTATGTGTATGTATATATATATATATATATATATATGAGGTAGACATCGAAGTTACCTATGGGTGTTGACTTTGATGTCCGATTTTATATTTACATACACTATTTTAATATATTAAATAATATTATTTTTAATCATTTTTATCTTTGTATATTTGCTCGCTTAAGTTATATTTCAATAAGTGGTTAGCATTTGTGTAATGACACTTTCAGTCTTAAATATTTATTGGTTGTGGTATCCGATTGTCTGGGTCAATGTCTGTGGATGTGTGTGCATGTGTTTATGGTTGTCTATGTGCAGGGAAATTGCATTCACTTTTAATTGTGTATGTATGTACGTGTGTGTTGGTTTCCCTGTACCCCCCACTTCCTTTTTTTTTTTTTTTTTTCATGAACGACCGTGGATATGTTCTCTGTCTCGTCTCTTTTTTTGTGTGTGTATATATATATATATATATATAAATATGTCTGGATGCTTATATATTAGAATCTGATTGCGTTTGTTTTGCGCGTGAGTTTAGGACCCCATTCACACACTCTTAGGATTAAAATGTATACATTGTCAAAGGACTGGATATAAAATTACCTAAAGTAACTTCATTGAAGAAATAAATTGAATAACATATATATTTCTTCTTTTCTCCTCAGTAATTTTATAGTTGGAAACTTAATAGCGTTTAAATTTTGATTTTGAAATTAGCAGTTTTTAATTTTAATATTAAATTTTATCATATAATTTAGTAATTATTGGTTAGAATAAATTCCTTTTTAATACTACCTATATTTTAAACATCTGAATAGATATTATAACATGACTTCGTTGTCAAGCTTTTTGAATTTTCCTATACTTGTATTTTGATTGGTCCATCTAGCTTTTGTAACAACGTTTTCCCCTTGCGAAGGATTGTTAATTAATTTGAAACTTTTAAAACCATTTATTTTACATTCAATATCATCACTTGATAAGACACCGAGGGTGTTGAAACAAAATGGCTATTTTTGTAGTGATTTTATAACATATTTATGTTATAAATTTTTTTTAAATAAATAATTATATATATATATATATATATATATATATATATATGTGTGTGTGTGTGTGTGTGTGTGTCCTTTATTGCCAAGTCGAGTTGCTTTCGAGTGTGCCTGTGAGCGGATATACTCCCTTAAATGCTTTATGCCCACTTTGGTGTAAACATTCGTTCATCTCTAAACGCCACTACAGCCAAGCTATAAATGATTTTCTTAAATACACTGTAAATTTACCCTCGCAAGAATAAGCGAATGAATGCAGTGCTTCTTGCTAAGCCCTTGACACACCATTTCAATTATCTCAGCTCAATCCGTTATCTTATCTCCCTTCTACGGCTTCCATGTGCATGTGTATGGGTGCTTTAATTTATCTGGGATCCACAACCTTCGACACAAGCTGGGAAACTTACTTCCCGGATTTTCCTATCTCCCTGTACGTGTTATCACTAATAGTTTTCTCGACCACGAAATCGATTTTTCCCCTAAAGCTTATAATTTAGCAGTCAATTTTGCTCTCAGGGAGACTTCATCTAACAGTTTTCGTCTAAGTCAATCTCTTTCATATATCAGCTGAGATATTTGTATAAATATCTATTCTCTGAGTTTTCAGCCAACACTATGTTTTGTGCAGAGGACTTTATTTTTCTTTATGTCTAGTGTAAATTTGATTGAAGCGTCAATAGCGATTTTCTTTCTCTGCTGCTAGCAGAATATGTTCGTGTTTTATCAAAATAATAACGAAAGCTTGATCGTTAGAAACACACAAACAGAAGGAGAGAGAGAGAGAGAGAGAGAGAGAGAGAGAGAGAGAGAGAGAGAGAGAGAGAGAGAGAGAGAGCGAGAGACTTACGGCCCTGAGCGAGAAGAGTGAACGAGAGTGAGCGAGAAGAGTGAGAGCGAGAGTGGACAGAAGAGTGAACGAGAGTGGGACGACCGCTTGAAACTACCAGGTGTTGTTGCCTTGTTTGCGCGGGTGGTGTAATGGATAGGGGCTCGTAATTATTAATTAGATAGCTGAGTTCGAATCCAATTGGATTCGTTATATACATAACAACAAACCAACATGCACACATTTTTCTCCCATTATTGTTCTTGATATATAAAAAATTATATATCATGTATATATATACATATATATATATATGTATATATATATATATATCATATATGTATATATATATATATATCATATATGTATATATATATATATCATATATATATATATATATCATATATGTGAAAATATTGTAGAAAATAGGAAAGAAACGGGTTTGGTAAATAATCCAAAGTTCCTTAGTATTTTTGTAATTATTTTTTAAAAATAGTGCTCGATACGAAAAAAAAAAAAAACTCGTAAATTTCAGAAATAAGTCATTCCCAAAAAAATTCGCTTGAAGATGGAACAGAGCCTACTTTAACTCAAGTTAATTCAAATATTATTTTGAAGTTTTCGGCTCTTGTTTTGAAACATGAGACCTCTTATGTAGCGAGTTGGAATCATATTTTTAAATAAATAATTATATATATCATATATATATATCATATATATATATCATATATATATATGTATCATATATATATCATACATATATGTATCATATATATATCATATATCATATATATATATGATGTATATATATCATATATATATATATCATGTATATATATATATATGCATGTGTGTGTGTCTGTGTGTGTATATATATATATATATATATATATATATATATATATATATATATATATATATATATATACATATATATATATATATATATATATATATAATTGTGTATGTGGGCTTCTTTTATACAACTTTTGTTAAAGACGACTAAAAACTACTGTGAATAAATTTTTTATTATTTTTTATTCTATTCGTACAAATGTTTTCCTTTCTGGACACAGTCTGTAAAAATTCCAAAAGGTTTGCATATCCGATCGCTTTCGACTATTATTTTAGCTATTATCAAGGACGAATTTTATTTTTCTCTTTTTAGCCAAATATTTTTTTATGTATGTATGTATGTGAAGTTATAAGAATATTTTTCCAAATACGGTCAAGACATTGTGTCCGTGTTCGTAGTTGATATTAGTGAGTGCTGGCATTTCCTATTTTTAATACTAGTCTTTTCATTATTTTGAATGTTTTTTTTTATATGTGGAAAAGGCTATTATATGTGCATTTTCTACCAATATGTTTCGGATGGAGTTTGGTAGGTTTTCATGTGTGTTTAAATGAGTCCTAATTGAGCTATGGTCAGGTTGATTAAAATGAATAAATGAGATTTATTTTTATTAAATCAAAGTTTTTTTTCTGGTTTCTATGCATATTCATTTATTATGCATCTGTGTATAAGTAAATTATATGAAAAGTATGTTTATTCGTTAGTTGGAAATACAATACATTAAAAATTTATATGTGTACTAATATTCCCCCCCACTGTATATGCATCAACTGTTATGTTTCAATTCTGGTCTATTAACGTAGGTTATTGATGGGAGAACTTAAAATGAACAAAGGCCGGTTGTCGATGTTTCAAATTTTCTCTCATAAACCTGCTTATGTAAATTGAATTTGGGAAAAATACACGTTGCCAAAATAAGATTACTCATAAAATGAAATAAATATCATAATAATGTATGTCATATTCCGTAAAGTAGATTATATATATATATATATATATATATATATATATATATATATATATATATATATATATATATATATGACGTATGAGGGTCAGCAATTCAGTTCCTAGGAACCGACAGCTAGACACCTGCACATATGATTTGATTATAGTAGAAAAGGTTTTGTGCAGAACCAACCACACTTTTTGAAGTGCCGAATATAGAGAGTTGGTGCACTACGGGCCACAAGATACCCATATATCCTTCCACAGGTTTTGGATTCAGAGTTGTCCTCCTAGACTAGGTGCCATCCAAGAACTCAGTCTGTCCTACTAATTACCTATAGCTGGTTGGAGAAGAAGAGGAGTCATGACTTTCTCAAGTGAATGAAATTGATTCGACTGGAATTATATATATATATATAGTTTTAATTTATGTCATGCTTACGGGTTAATATCAGGGATAGAGTGTATTTAAATATAAAATTGGACATTAAGGTCAACGCCAAGCGGCAACGTGCTTTGAAGACTATATTTGTGGTTTTATGACGAGACCACTTATCTAAGAAAAAAGGGCATGTGGAAATCTAGCCAAATCAGTGAGGACCTTTGTGGAGTGGAAGCCGCATAGCGGACCTAGGTGAAGATCTTTCAAGACCTGGAGGAAGACCGCGGAGAAAGACTTGGGTGAGATTGGGTTGGCCTAGAGGTAAGCTGTAGAACAAACCCCGGATCGTACTAGATGGAGAACTCTTGTCGTCCACTTATCCATAACGAACGAGAAGAACTAAGTAAAATGATCACAGCGAAATATAATACCGATAAAAAAATATATATATATATATATCATACCAGGAGGCACGGTGGAGTAATGGACAGTGGCTTGAAGAATCGGAGAGCCGAGTTCGAATTCCATTCGGATACATTTCATTCACTTACGTGCTAATACCTTTGGGAAAAGTCTGAATCTTCTTCTTCTCTCCCTAGCTATGGGTAAATAGCAGGACAGATCGGGTTTTATATCTTTGGATGGCAACTGGTCTACCGCAGAAAGAAATAGCAAACTACTGCGGGAAAAAATCTGCTATCGAAAGATACATGATCGCCTAAGCGGGTATCACGCATGGCACATAACTGATTGATTATCATTTTACGGCGAGAAAAACAGATAAATTTAAATTATTTCATGAGAAATAAAGCAACCATTTATAACAAAAAAGAGCGGTAACAACAAATACATAATACCGTAAAATTGTAATATGGAAATATACTAAAAATCATTATTACATTTTCATATTACCATTTTACGGTAATATATATTTTTGTTACCTCAATTTCTGTTATGATTTGTTTCTTTTTTCATTATGAAATCCTTTGTTTAAAAAAATGTTTAAAAAGACTTTCCTGTTTTGTAAGTTGGTGTTACTTGACCAGATACCAACCCGGAATTTATAACCTTATTATATGTTTCTTTTATATCGGAGGTTTTCCTTTGGTTAGTTTACCTTCACTTTGACCAAGGAGCGCCATACTACGTCATACTTACCTGGCTTATGTCAGAGGGTATCTCCCGAAAGGCAGAGTCTCGTCTCGGAAAACTGACTTCGTTTTTTACGTGCTCTATAGGGAATTTTTGATGAGCCTACGGGGTCGGATTCCCCACTTTAAACTCGGCCTTGTGCCACATCTTGCTTCGTAGGGCAGCGGCTAGATAATCATAATACGAGGTATATAATATCAAAAGAGAAACAATGTTATTCAATGAATGATTCGGACCAGGTTTATCATATCTGTTATATTGAACACTGTTAACGCCGAATAAATCCATTGGCTTCAAGCAGTAGTTTTCGTCTGCTAGTCATTCAATGTTGACTAACTATATATGGTTTACGTTAAGTTTTGTTAGGTAATGAAGATCAGATCCACGCATGGAGATTTCGCGCTAGGGTTTCTAAAAACATTTAGACGATAAATACTTGAAGTATAAGAATGTCCTGGGTAGTATGTAAAGAATTGCGTAGCTGTTTTTTTTAATTCTTGATGTATCGAATAACCAAATGAATATTGCTTTTTTTTAATCACCAGAAAGTGTAGCAAAAGCACACAGAAACAGTGAAAAATACATTAAAAAAAAAAACAAGACAAAAATATAAAAAAAAAACAGGAAAATATATTCTTAAAAAAAAGAGAGAGAGAGCCGAACAGTTCCAGAATATTTAATGCGCAACATGGCAATAAATACTGAGTAATCTCCTTACAGATTAAGAAGAGATATAAAGCGTTAGAGATCTACTAACAAATGTCGAGCATACGATAAACAAAATGCCAGAGAGTTTTGAGGATAATACGAACTAATAGCAATCAGAAAATTTATTGTATACACTACAAACAAAAAGTTTTGGGACACACTGCATTTCTAAAAAAAACAAAAACAACTTAAGATATTTTTGTATTTATTTTAAAGTAAAATTTCAGTACCTGCAGTGTATTTGACAAAAAAATCAAGAAATACAGGTTTTTCCCAAACTTGTAGTGTACATAATGAGAAAAAAGCCTGGTAAATTTAACCATCAAAAATATATATCAAATGCAAGAGGAAGGAGAGGAAAGACCAATAGCATAATGAGTTTGAGTAAATGGAAGGCAAAAAGAAGAAAAAAAAGACTAATTTGGATGGTAATGGTGAAAAGGTTAATTGAATCAAGACAGGAAGTTGTGGAGAACTATGATCGCCCACGTCCCGAGAAGATGAAAAGGAAAAATATTAATCTCCACACTAGGTCGACTTATACTATTTTTTTATGGATTCCTATGCGTTTCTAGCTGGACGAATATTCCAGAAGTTTGCTAGTGTCTGGAAGATAGGTTTAACTCACTCGCCATTAATCTAATTGGCATTGAGACAAATCACTCACAGCTAGATGTGATTTGAAATAAAAGGATGCGTAAATCTTTGGAATTTTGAATGCGATGTATTTTAACCTGATCCCAATCGGTTTACCTTGGAAATGAGATTAGTTCCAACTCGATTTAACCTTTTGTGACCTGCGTTCTTGAACAATTTTAACTTTTCTGCCTGAGCTCCTGAGTCAAAATTCGCAAATAATTTGTATTTAATGTTTCACAGTAAATATAAAAATACTTATAAGTGCTTACCCATTGTTCAGCTGGTAGCTGGGTATTAAGTCATTTTTCTCTACCACTGTTCATCCGGTGGCTGAGCATTACGTCATTTTCTTCTACAACCGATAAATCGGTGGTCAGGGCTCAAAGGTTTAAATAAATAAATAAAAAACAAAGTGATTGGAAAAGAAAATGGATACGGATACGTGTAAAGTTATTTATGTTTTCTTATTCTGATTGTTAAACTATAAAAATGAAGCCACAATTAAAGTGTTTACAAAATAAATGAGAATTAACATCATTAAATAGCGATTAGTAGTGGTTCCAATGGACTAAACCCCGCTTCACGTCGGTATCTTCATCATAGTGAAGAATTAATAAAGTAGTGAAATTTGAAAGTACTGATGATTTTTTAAACAGGTAAAATCCCTTACAAAAGAAAAAAAAAAGAATTAGCATCATCATTTAGTATGTAATATTATGCCGTAATATGTTTGGCACTCGATTTCACACCAAACCGTCAAAAGAAGCCCGGTGTTGGGTTGACTTGAGATGATGTTGAGAGATGAACATCTGTAGGCAAGTATGAGCCTTATATGTGCAAGCGGGAGAAAATCCGCTGTTCAGCTAGATAAACAATGGACTGAGAGAAACGGAGCAGTCGTTCATACGTCACAAGTGTGGAATATAAAGTTCACATATGGGAGAAGGGTCCTGGCTGAATTAGAGGCGCTGCCCACAATGGAAGAGAGCAACTGACACATACAGGAAAATGTAATGTTAAATATGACCGATTTAAGACACGTTTAATCATTTTGATGACACATCCACGTCATTACACAGTGTCTGATTGGTGACACTCATTAGCAAAGACGAATTTCTTCATAAGGTAATTATAAAGAATAGCATTTAAATCACTTTTCTATTAATGTCGAAAACATGAGTCTACATCACTACAGAGATATGCGTGCTCATAGAAACAAATATGCATTTCTCTCTCTCTCTCTAAATCGCAACTCTCTACACAGAGAATATATCACGTGACCGCCGAGAAAGACATGCACTCTTTCGCAGATCTCTACATAGCTAAGCTACAATGTCGAAGACAACACATGGAACTCACCATACCAAAGCAACATCCTTGATAATGGCTAGGGAACTAGCCGAAAGTGCTCGGGATAATAACAACTATGGACTATTTTTATATTCTTTAACCCCTGAAAACATTAATTAAATCTTCCTTGTCGGAATTATTCAATGAAAGATGTTTGAAAAAAAAGTTCCAGCCCAAATATACAATTATATATATATATATATATATATATATATATATATATATATATATATATATATATATATATGTATGTATATATATATATATGTATATATATATATATATATATATATATATATATATATATATATATATATATATATATATATATATCATACAATAGGAATTAAGATTAGGTGATCATGCTTAGCATCTTGTAAATTGAAATAATGATTTACAAGGATTTTCAAACATGTCAATGGGTGATGAATTATTATATATATATATATATATATATACAGGGGTTGGAGAAAATAATGGAAACAGCTAGAATCTTCGTATCATAATTTTGAAACTCCTATAAACCATCAAACGTTTGTTGTTTTTATGTTTTTTGATTTATTATTAATTTTTCTTGTCTTCTTTTACCAAAACAGCTGTTTTTTTACAGATATCATCAGTGGAAATTAGCCAAAATTCATTAAAATGGCAGATCTATCAGACTTTAAAAGAGGTCAAATTGTGGTGCTTGTATGACAGGCGCTAGTGTAACGAAAACCGGTGAATTATTTGGTGTAGCAAGGAGTACTGTCTCAAAAGTAATGACCGTATTTGAGAAAGAAGGAAAAACCTTCACAATGAAGCAAAACCTCTGGAAAAAAAAGCGAAAGTTGTCTGTTTGGTACCGTTGAACTCTTACGCAGATTGTTAGGAAGAATCACAAGAATACAGCTCTGAATATTACAGCAGAGCTTAATGACCATCTCGAGAATCCAGTTCCCTCAAAAACTGTAAGAAGGGATCTGCAAAAGGCGGAATTGACGGGAGGGCTGCAATCAGAAAACCACTCTTTTCACAAAGCAAAATTGCAAAGCATTTAGAGTGTAATAGAAACATATACGACTAGTCCCTAGATCAGTGGAAGAATGTAATTTTCTCGGATGAGTCATCCTTTACCTTATTTCCGACACACACCCACACACACAATCTTACCAGACTCCATTCGAAATAAACTAGTAGAAAATAGAAACATAATAACCTCATTCAGATGTAAAAATAGATTAAAAATGGGGAGGCTTACTAATAAAGATGAAAAGGCCAACACTCAATAATATTAATTATGAACACGGCCACTATGTGCTGACACTGTTTGCAAAATAAGACATCCCTTGAACTATAAAAACATACCCCACTTCATTCAGTAAAAATAAAATCATCCTTGATAATGGCCGAAAGTATTGCCGAAAGCGCTCGAAATTAAAGAACATTTAGACCGTTTCTACGCACTGTGTTCGGAAAAGAAAAATTAAAGAAAAAAATAAAAAACTTAATTGCAATACCTTTTTTGTTTTCTTTAATGAAACATGTATAAACGCAGTATATATATATATATATATATATATATATATATATATATATATATATATGATTCCCAAATTCAGAAATTAAAAAAATGTATCTGTGAACACATGAAACAGCAATTTATCAAATGCATTAGTTATATATATGAATAAATTCAACTTCAACTTTAATCTAAAGAATGCCGCACTTATTAAAAGAGAAAATACCGGACTTAGATGGAAAAATTCTCGTGCGTGCCGCTATTGAATTTTATCAAAATATAAATCTGCGCTAAGGTTGAATTTTTTTTTTTGAAAATGACATTCATTGAGTGGTTCGTAGGTTAATGCAACTTTAAAATTTTGTTTGCGAAGAGATTTTGCCATTTTATACCATTAACTTTACTAATTTACTTTTTGTATGATTGATTCATTGTAATATAAATTAAACTGCACCCCGTATTTGATTTAAAAGAACTGATCCGACGTTAAAATTTTCCGGATAATAACTGAGACATTACTCTGTTTATTGAACAATTTAGTTCATGCCAAATTGACTGACAAACTCCTACAATCAAGAAATTCTCAAATTACCGTATTAGTAAGAAACGCACTCTCTTAAATTTAAAAAAAAAAAAAAAAAAAAAAATCAACTTTAGCGTTGCGACTGCACACTCCAAAAGTTTTTATTCGTTAACAATAACAGATTTCTAAAAAAAAACATTTCGATTCGGATTTAAATTTTTGTCTCTGATGCTATCTGGATTTTACTAAAAACAAAATAATTTCCATGTCTGAGGATGACTGTATGTACATTTGAAAGTACTTGAAGATTAAAAAAGACCTTATAAAACTTGTAGTTATTAAAAACAAGGATCATAACATTCATTGAGTAGTTCGTAGGTTAATGCAACTTTAAAATTTTTTTGCGAAGAGATTTCACCATTTTATATCATTAAATTTACTAATCTACTTTTTGTATGAATGATTCATTGTAATATAAATTGTACTACGCCACATATTTGATATACATACATACATACATACGATACGATATACTAATATCGGACTTAGATGTTCATAGTTATAATGTAGATACAGACGGACGGTCGCATCGAAGCATAAAGGTGACAGTCACCGAACAGTGTTGATTCCTGTGTCCACACAGTTTATCTCTTCTCCTTTCTCCCTCTTTTTGATTTTCTCTCTCAATATATATATATATATATATATATATATATATATATATATATATATATATATATATATATATATATATAATGGATTCACATGTGTTTTTATAAAGTGGAAAAGTTTAATTAAAAATGAAACAGACAGACCTTGTCAGTTGAATAATACTTGTTTCATTTAAATCTTCCTATTCCAGTATATACAAGTCATATTACGATCCTTGGACGAATTTGTCGATGAAAAATTACTTAATTCAGCTCCCAAATTCCACGCACATTGTTCAAATCTATCGGAATTCTTAGTAACATCATTTGAACGTACGAGATACCTCCATATATAATTATTCATCCCAAAAAATGTTTAGTATCTAAAATCACTAAACTAATTGAATTTCGTTTTTCCAGTTTTTCAGATAAGACGTTTAACAATCTTGTCACCATTTGTCGTAAGATTCACTGAAAAATTCTTTGAGTTATTCAGCTAGAAAGAGAACTGGTTAAAATTGTTTTGTGTCAAACCCACTGTCTGACCGACTGAGCAATGGTGAGAGGAAAAAGATCATTCATACTCTGGCTTCCATCTTCAAAGTCTATTCAAAAGCTATCAAGAGAACGATGAATAAGTTTTTAAAAGGAGGGAACAGTAGAGAGGAAAACTGGGCCAGGAGGTCACAACAGGAAGAGGGATCATCATTTGAACCTTGAGTAATGAGATCAATTAGAAAACATCCAACTCAATTCATAAGACGTTTGGAACGCGAGAGAGGAATTCCAATTAGGAGAGTCCAAAGTGAAGTGAGAAAAGACTTGAAAAGGAAATCGTACGTGAAACATGTGACGCACCTTTTTACTCCAGGACAGAATTTTAGAAGGTTGGAGAAAGCGAAGTTCATTTTGAATAAGTTGGAAAATGATCCTGTAATTATATATATATATCAATACTTCATGAGCTTCCGATCCTTAGCTGTCATTAATTAATGAACATGTCATTTTCGATTATGATCGATTTCATCACGATTCGTCTGTTAAGCTTGTAGAGTAATTGTCTATTCTTATTTCCCAAAGTAGAGTCCAATCGTGTTCTAAAAACATCGGAGAATTCCAGTAAGATATCTTTAATCATTTCTAAGCTATAACAATTTAAATCTTAATGTAACAATTAGACAATTTTACTGTAACATTGTTTCGACAATTTTGCTGTTACACTCCGTGCATATGGTTTTACATCTAGATACACGCATATATTTTCAGGAAATAGAATATTCATGACATACACGTGCACAATATTTCAATAAATTTAATGTTTCTTTAATTGATGGGTATATTCAATTATTTGAATTCAATTGGAATTGAATTTAAAGCCTTTCGGTAAAATGAATTTGAAATAAAGCAAAAAACGCAATGAAAGTTCCTTAAAGACAAATGTGAAACGAATTTGATTGCATGTATCGTAAGCAAATATTTTATTCAATGATGCAATCATTTCAATAAATTTCATTTCCGAAATTCAAACTTGATTTAGTTTCTGTTAGTAAAATTCACAATTTGTACAAATTTAGGCTTCAAATTTATCAGATCGTCTTTTTGTGGGATATCTAACGTATCCGTATTGAAAACACATCGTGATTTTTGTTGGGATTCTATTTAACAATCTAAAATGCTTCGTGCATATCCGGTCAAATTCCTAGCAGAATAGTGATTTGACTATTAGAATTTCCAAATTCGTTTTGGACATGATATTATTTTTCTTTCTTTCTTTCTTTCTTTCTTTCTTTTTTATGTTTAGCAGCAGCACCAGAGTATAGCGAATAGAAACGGGGCTGGTTCTGCTTAGAAACACGTCAATGAATATTTTGAGGAATGTCTACGGCAGGCATATATTTTGAGGAATCAATATTTATCGCACACTGAAGCGTTTCACAATGTTAATGCTAAGCACATATCTGAGAGAGAAAATAGAATCTTCTAAATTTGTCACGTGTGCCTTCCATTTATGGTTCGCTCTATATATTTTCTTAAATACAAGGTGCGCCTTTGCATGTCTACAATTCAGTTGTACTTTGCATCGATTTGGCGAGGTCAGTTTGTGGATCGGGTCGTGTTGAATAGTCATATAGACTGGTTCAATGTAATAAATGAACACAAGAAACAATTGAATAAAATTGATGAGTTCGGGTACAAAATATCTCTTCAGCATGCTCGTTTAATGGATTCCTTTTCTACGGCCTATTAATTCTTGGCCGGTTTATTTAAAGACAGAATATTTAGTATTTAGGTCGTAAGAAGTTTTCTTTTTTTTTTTTTTTTTTTTTTTTTTTGGTAGTTAATAATAATTTAGTGATACAAGTCTTTCTAATCAACGTTCTAATTAATAATAATTCATTTCGATTGCAGTCATTTTCTTACTGTCGTAAGTTTCCCCCACTGTGTCTTTTCTAGAAATACTTTTGTGGTAATTGTTCGGATGGGCTATTCGATAATGGTACCTAGACTTTTTTAAAATTTAAGTACAGTACTAGACTGGCGTGGAGATCTCATCAATTTACCGTTAGATGTAGCCGATTCCTGTTGAACCTACCCCCTGGTTAAGATAGACTCTCTTTGTTTACCTAGTTAATATGAGTACGTATCATTCCCGGCATTTTTCCTTTGTTATGTTCCATGTCGAGGTTCCCGAACTCCCCACTTTGTTTTTGTCCCATTTGATTTTGATCTCGACTTGGCCATTTATTTTACTCTTCCTTATACATTCTTTCGAAATTTTCATGTGATCGGCTTCCCTGTAAAGATGCGGTATTTTGGTATATGTAGGATTGGATGATGATGAAAGAGTTCTTGTGGTGAATGAGCAAATTCTAATGAATGAAGGGGTCGTGAATCTGATTAGTTAGGTCTACGATAGAAAGTGCGAACCAACCCTATCCCATTTCTTTTTTGACCTTATGTAGCAATTGTTGTACAAAGGTCGACAATAACTATATACAAGTGGCTCCAGTAGGAGAAACGTGTTGCGGTGGAATTAAATGGACCGGAATTGTTATCAAGCGAGAGAAAAAGTACAATTATTACACACTTTTCGATACAGTTTAGTAAATATTTTCATGATTGATAGACTGCTTAGTGTTTTACGGTTTATCAACCCATTGCAGCTTGTTTCAAGTCAGAAAATGTTTTTAGATTGTAAGAATGTTTTTCTTTTCTTTCTTTTGAGATAATAATTATTTAGTGATACAAGTCCTACTACTTAACCCATAGATGGGTTGAGAAAACGTAGATTCATAACCTTCCCAAGTTTATTTGCGCGCCAGTGACTATAACGAAACCCAACTGGAATTGGATCTCTAATTAACAATTCCGAGCCATTATCCTTTACTCCAACCGTATACCCAAGGTTACAGCAGGTGGTATTCCAAAATATTCACCCATCATGCTACTGACCAAGCTTGATGTTGCTAAACATCGGTGATCGTACAAAAACCGGAGTTCCAACGTGATGCGACCCGACCCTAAGCCTAAATATATTCAGGCCTTTCAAATGTCGTTTTGTATACAGGTTTTGATTTTTATTTTGGCAGGCTGCCTTTATCCATTCGGAGTATGACATAACAAATTCATTACTGTACAATATCATTATCATAAATCCTATTCAGTTAGCGTTTGGCCATTCTAAGCTAAGATTAGTAAATATGAAAATTTACATTGCTGTTCCGAGTAAAGAAAATAATATAGCGTTTTCTGTCTTTTATTTAGATTGGGCATCTTATTTCAAAGCTTACTTTGTAGCTTTCTGTTCTAGTAGGGAAATTTTAATTATGTTATTGGTATTGATGTTTTTGGGGTGTTTTTCATCTTAGTTTTTCTTTTATGATTTGTCGTTTTATGTGTATTGCTTGCATTTGCTGTTGTCAAATTTTATTCCCAAACCAATTTATCGTGTTTGCAGGCGATTTGCTAGTTTAATCTTTTACTTTGATACTTTTTTAAAATTCCGATTTTAATTCTCTTTCTGTATATTTCAATGTATTTATTTTGTAATATTTCTATTTCCTTTTCCCCGTTTTTCTTCTTTCTTAATTCATTTGTCTTTTTTTTTCTTTTGTGTCTTTCTTCTCTCTCATCTAAATTTCCTTCTGCTCTTTTCTTTTCAGTTTCTTTCATCTTTGTTTCACTTCGTCTTGTTTTCCCATCATTCCGCTTCTCTTAATAATTTTGCGGTTTATTTTCCATTACATTCTGAATAAATTCCCCTTACTCAATGACTATCTCTTCTCTCTATCTTTTTACCTAACACGTTCTCTTTGTATGCTTCCAAACTATTCGGATTTCTTTACTGATATCACCTTTGTATTATTATTATTATTTAAATTTGTATATATATATATATATATATATATATATATATATATATATATATATATATATATATATATATATATATATACGGTATTACATATTTTTAAATACTTTGCACTTTTCTGTCTTAATTTGATGGCTTGAACGAAGAAAGGTTATCGGAAATGGTTTAAAATGATTCCGATTCTCCTCAACATAATTGAAAGATTCTGTATTTCGATGAATATAAAATTACATCAAAATATTTTTTTAAAACCTCCTGAAGATAAACAAAAGATTTTTATGCCTCAATATGATTCAGATGACAGTTCATTATTATTTAATTACCTTGAATGGCTCCCGGGCCTTGGCGAAAGAGAAAAGTATTGTAAAAAATTGAGAACGTTTCTTTATTTTTTTTTCATTTTCAAATTATCCTTGAATATTTCTCTTACTTTCTGTTTTAATCTTACCCCCTTTTTTTTCAAAGTACATTTGTCATTTCCCATTCTTACCTATTGCTTTCTCCTTTCTTTTGCGTATTATTATATACATTGCTGTGGATATACAAGTGGCACAAAATTTACCGGGATAGAAATTGGAAGTCATCTGAGAGGTCCAAATTCTAACCGAAGCCATTACTTTCGTTTTCCAAAAAATAATCTTGGAAATATATAAATTCAAATATTCTCTTCCCAGATGCAGAATAATTGCAAAGTACACCCAGCTTTCTAACCTTTGCCGGTAACCTGCCTAGGAGAAGGAAGACTCTGAATTCAAAACCGTTTGGATATGGGTCTTGCAATGCCAAGCCGAAAGGATCTGTCACAAAATCCACAGCAGCAACATTTAGCATCGTGATGTTGTGCGTGGCCCTATATTCCAAATAAGTTTACAGGGCTAACAACCAACAAATGTGCCTTAATATTTTGACCAGTAAGCACACTATGGCAGATATACATACGGCATTTCAAACGTTGTAATCTCGGGCCTTCTTTAGGTGGACGTCTTCTTACTCGGTAACCTCGAAATTTCCTGTTGAATCTTTTATTCAAACCAAGTTGTTTAGATTGTTCTCTGCGAATATTTTATATACATCAATGACACTGGTCAACGCGATTTTCGATGTCAAGAAATAAAACACGTTTTTTATCTAATCTGATGGTGCTGATTCCGAAAATGAACTTAGTTTTTCATGGTTGGCTACCATTTTTGCTGTTCTGAAATTGCTTGATTTTGGAAAAGAAAACATCTTACGATCTTTGTTGATCGCAAAATTTAGTTAATAAAAGTCGTAGAAACCCATCAGTTTTCAAGTAGGCCGAACAATTTATGTCAGCCACTTAAAAGAAACTATTTTTATAATAAAAAAAATAGTGTTTTTAAGTCAAAGATTTTAAAATAGAAGTACGGAATTTTTCCAATTTATCGCCAAAATTCAAATTAACTGATAAACTTTATCAGTAATACACTTTAATAAACCTGATAATTAAGGTGACATGAAAAAAAACCCCCAAAAAACCTTAAAATCTTTTGTTTGATATTCATAAATTTATCCCTTCTCTACAGAAGGAAACCAATCACATTGAGAGAATTTTGTTTTCACAGTTAGAAAGAAACTCCAACTAAAGACATCCCAATTGAATGCACCAATTCCATTGTACATGATACTGCTGGAGTATCAAAAGGGACTTAAATAAAAAACATCAACAGACAATCAAGAAAGAGAAAACTTTTACCATAGTTCTTATGTTCACAAATGTTTTATTTCTGCTGTTAGTTTATTAAATGATCTGATAAAAACACTTGTTGGTCTTAGTATATTTAATTGTGATATTTTTTTCAAGACATTGGGTCTGATTGTTATAGTCTTTCTCAATAAGCAAACTAAAATTTGTTGGTTTAAGTACGAATTGCAAGATTTCTACGATTTTATTTTGAGAAATATTGCCATCGACCAAAATCATATATACAGAAACAAATGAAAAATTATTTTTTTCCAAAATGAGGCATTTTTGTACATCAAGCCAAGGAAAAATAAACAGAATAGTGAATACAGTACGTAGTATATTATTGGAGATTCGTCTGCCTCCGGGGAGAGAGGATAGCCAAAACAGGCTACGTCGAAGAGTAGAGTCTTGCCTCGGGAAACAGTTACCCGTCCCCGTTTTATACGGGGTCTACGGGAAATTTTTGGATGAGCCTAAGGGCTCGGATATCCCACATTAAATTCGGCCTCGTGCCACATCTGACCTCGTGGGGTGGTTGGTAGATATCCTGTAGTTGGAGATTCGTCTCCAGCTGTGCTGGTCAAACTCTCTGTCTCCGGGCAGAAAGGATTCCCAGACGAGGGTATTTTGAAGGGCAGCGTCTCGTCTCGGGAAACAGCTACGCGGGGAAAGTTACTGCATAGAATAATCAAAAGAAGGATGGTAATGATCGATAATAGACAAGAACAACACTTATAAGATTCGCCAGCGGCGCCTAGAAGAATTATTCAACTGCAAGAAGTGAGTCAAGTGAATTCCACAATGAACCTCCAAATCAAGGAAATTTCACCAACCACCCGACGCGGTCAGATGTAGTACAAGGCCGAAATTAATGTGGGGTATCCGAACCCATAGGCTCGGCCAAAAATTTCCCGTTGACCCCGTATAAAATGGGGTCAACGAGACGAGAGTCTGAGCTTCGACAAAGCTTCGTCTGTGGATCCTCTCTGTCCGGAGGCAGAGAGTTTGACCAACACAACTGGAGACAAATCTCTAACTCTACACCAACATACTGTATTTACTACTCTATTTATGTGAACACACACGCATTTACATCCATAGGTTTGCTACAACACATTATGTAAAAAAACTCCTTCTGTCTCTTTTCAATTTCCTCATATCTGAACGCACTTTAGAAAATTTAGCTCCTTTCTTTTATTACTTACTCATTTGTTACCTACTTATTGACTTAGCATTTTTTTATCATTTCGATCAAACCCAAGTGGTTACTAAGTGGGAGAAAATATAAGAAAAATAAAAACTTTATTAAGTAGAAAAACAATAAAAGAAGAGGAAATAAGAAAACAAGTTAAAGACATTGTATTTAAATTATTGAAGATCAAAGTTGATTGGAAAGCAAGAAGCCAGAAGAGAGTTTCACAAGCGAGTCTAGTATTGTACATGGTCCTGATACAAGGAAAGTAGTGAAGTATTCACCCAACTCATTACCTACTACAATAGAGAACAATTTTAAAGAAACTATTGATACATTTAGTAAAATGGTAAGCATAATTTTAAATATTAAATATTTACTAAAGTTACCTTTTTAAGACGCAAGGCTAATAGTAAGGGGTGCATATTTCAAACCGAATTCAGTCCAGTAATAATGGCAATCGAATTTTTTACATGCCTCTGCATAGAGAGACAGGTATTGCGGTCACATTCACTGATCACTACATAAAAAAAGAAACAAAATAGATATTTACTATTTTTATAGAATATATATATATATATATATATATATATATATATATATATATATATATATATATATGCCTATTGGTACCTATCTATTTCATATCTATGTCTATTCATATCTACCTGCCTATTTCATATCTATGTCTATTCATATCTATCTATCTATCTATCTATCTATCTATCTATCTATCTATCTAACTATCTATCAATTTCATATGTCTCTTCATATCTATCTCTTCATATCTATCTATCTATCTATCTATCTCATATCTGTCTCTTCATATCTATCTATCTATCTATCTCATATCTGTCTCTTCATATCTATCTATCTATCTATCTATCTATCTATCTATCTATCTATCTCATATCTGTCTCTTCATATCTATCTATCTATCTATCTATTTCATATCTGTCTCTTCATATCTGTCTATCTATCTTCGTTTTCTTTTTATTCTAAATTCATTTTGTTAATATTACTTCCATAATGTATCCTCGCTACATTCATCCATCTCTATATAAGCAATTCATATTAAATTTCATGTTCAGTTCTCCCCAAACATTTTTACTCCGTGAGATTCAAGAAAAACCCATCTAATATTATTTCTCATTGCATAATTCGCAAACTAAATTTATATCAGTAGATCCAGTCCTCCTAAGCCATTCTGACGCCGATTTATTTTTTTTTTCTAATAAGGAACGAATTATTTGCCTCCTTTACAAAATGTCCCTCAGTTTTAAAATTGTTTCTTGTCTTTTTTTTCCGACGAAACTAAGTAATTGCATCATTTAAAAAAAAAACTTTCTTTTATTATCGTCATTTTATGTTCATTAGTTTCGGCTTTGAAGTGAGTTTAATAGCTAATTAGTTTGATTCGATCAACTGACATAAGTTAAGTGCAATTATTGTGCAGAATATTAGTTTTACTTTTAATCGATCACTGCATAAAGTATGCAGGTCATTGGAGTGAATTTTCAGTTCGAATCTCGCTGCAAGTGATATTTATGAGAATCTCATCTTAAGACATACACTGTCAATATTGATATTAAAAAAAGGGTTTTCATCATATTCGTGTTCTTTTCCCGTCCCAACATTACGCCAGAGGTGTACATATTAAAATACAAATCGCTAATACGTACATGCAGACATCTCCCGCTTCTTTTCGTGCATATATATATATATATATATATATATATATATATATATATATATATATATATATATATATACAAGTATATGATTGGTGTATATGGAATGAATTCCAATAACCAACAATTACTATTCTTAAAAGAGTGCTCAATACAAAGTAGAGCAGATATAATTATTTATTTAAAAAAAAAAAAAATTATAACATAAATATGTTATAAAATCACTACAAAAATAGCCATTTTGTTTCAACACCCTCGGTGTCTTATCAAGTGATGACGTTGAATGTAAAATAAATGGTTTTAAAAGTTTCAAATTAACAATCCTACGCAAGGGGAAAACGTTGTTTCAAAGGCTAGATGGACCAATCAAAACACATGTATAGGAAAATTCAAAAAGCTTGATAATGAAGTCATGTAATAATATTTATTCAGATGTTTAAAATATGGGTAGTATTAAAAAAGAATTTATTCCAACGAATAATTACTAAATTATATGATAAATAAATGCTACCAATGTAAAACTTCTTTATATTTGGATTCTCAATAGTTGAGATAGTACTAAGATAGACTACAGAACTAATTCCACAGTTATTTTGTAGTGGACAATTATTAGGATAATCCCCCCCCCCTTTTTTCATGACAGACCGTGAAGATGTTCTCTGTCTTGTATCTTTTTGTGTGTGTATATGTCTTGGTGCTTATATATTAGAATCTGACTGCGTTTGTTTTACGCGTGAGTTTAGGACCCCATTCACACACCATGAGGATTAAAATGTATACATGGTAAAAAGACCTGATATTAGATATAGCTAAAGTAACTTCAATGAAAAAATAAATTGAATAACATATATATTTCTTCTTTTCTCCTCCGTAATTTTATAGTTGTAAACTTAATAGCGAATAAATGTTAAATTTTGATTTTGTAATTAGCAGTTTTAAATTTTAATATTAAATTTTATCATATAATTTAGTAATTATTCGTTGGAATAAATTCTTTTTTAATACAACCCATATTTTAAACATCTGAATAGATATTATTACATAACTTCGTTATCAAGCTTTTTGAATTTTCCTATAATTGTGTTTTGATTGGTCCATCTATCCTTTGTAACAACGTTTTCCCCTTGCGTAGGATTGTTAATTAATTTGAAACTTTTAAAACCATTTATTTTACATTCAACTTCATCACTTGATAAGACACCGAGGGTGTTGAAACAAAATGGCTATTTTTGTAGTGATTTTATAACATATTTATGTTATAATTTTTTTTTTAAATAAATAATTATATATATATATATATATATATATATATATATATATATATATATATATATATATATATACATATTTACGTACACACAGATATACAGAGGTTGAACAAAATGATTGAAACACTTTTTAAATTCAAAGAAAATTTATTTAATATGGAAATGATCCTCCTTTAGCCTCACATACAGCTTTAATACGTCTAGGAATGGAATCATACAGCTTTCTGACTTCATTCAGAGGAATTTTCAGCCATACTTTCATTAACACCTGTTCCAGCTCTTAAGAAGCGACGGTGGAGGATAGCGGCTCCTAATTTGTCGTTCCAAAATGCACCATAAATGTTCAATAATATTGATATCTGGAGATTTTTTTCTAGCTGACTTTCATGCTCTTCATACCAATTCTTAACCACTCGAGCGGTATGTATTAGAGCATTATCGTCTTGGAAGATGCAGTCACCATCAGGGAATAAAGTCTGGGCCATTTGATAAACATAATCTCCGAAAATATTCAGGTGATCTTTGCTGTTGATTCTACCATGCAGGGCAACTATTGGACTGAGACATTTCCATGATATGGCGGCCCAAACTATCACTGATCCACCTCCATGCTTCACTGTTGGAAGAATGCAGTCAGGGTTGTAAACTTTTTGGGGGCTGCCTCCGCACATAAACTCGCCCTGAAGTTGGGAAAAGAGAAAAACTGGACTAGTCTGAGAATATGACTTCCTTTCACTGGTGTGCAGACCAAGCATTGTGATCTCTGCACCACTTCAACCTCTTTTGAATGTTGCGAGAGGAGAAGAGGTTTCCTTACGGTGGCTCTTCCTCGATATGCAGTCTTATGGAGCTCACGACGAACAGTTTTAATAAAAATTAAACTATTCAGAAGATTGTTCAACTCAGCAGTCGCTTTGCACGCAGTAGTGTGATGATTTTTTGCCTCGTTGCATTTCAATGCACGTTGGTCCCTGTGTGTAAGTTTGCAATTCCGGCCCGAATTGCTACGGTTGCTTCAGGTTTTGCCCTGTTTCTCGAATTACGTCATAGTTCTTGATATGGTAGCTCTTGAAAAACCGAACAGTTCAGCAACCTTAGTTATCTAGGCTCCTGCCATGCGAGCTCTAACATTTTCGAACTCGGCGAGGTCATACATTTAGCTTAAATTTTACTAAATTCTAAAAATAGATAAGACGAAGATAGTAAATTAGATAAATAAACGTATTTAGAATAGATATAACCTGCAATTACGAAGTTTTAGTTAAAATTCTTAATATAATAGGTCTTTGAAATATAGGAGTGGATTTTGCAACTGTTCCAATTATTTTGTCCAACCCCTCTATATATATATTTAGTGTAAGGGGACAGCAAATCATTATTTAAATATATGTTGTTCAATATAACAGACAATGAATGTCTATTGTATCTGATCTTGAGCCGTTCTAATGTTCGTATGTTTGCTTTAATTTCGGGTGAAAATAAAGACTAAAATTGTCCAACATTTGGATATTTTTTTTAAGTCGGTACTTGATCTAAGCTTTTAGCTCATATGAACTTAACTTTAACAAAGATATTCACTATCGAAGATAATATTTTCCTATGTTGACTTAGTAGATTGCTATGCGACGGTAATGGCAGACGCAGTTCGTAAGTTTAAGATGGAGTTCTATGACTTCAATTAATTAAAATTAATTCCTTTTAATAATATGTGGAAATAACCACTCTTAGCCTGATGAAGGCCGCGAGAGCGGAAACTAGTATATCAAAAATATGGAAAATAAAGTACAATATATATTTTAAAAATCCACATTATAACGAAAAACGTTGCCGTCTTCTCCCTTCTCTTTAATATATATATATATATATATATATATATATATTATATATATATATATATATATATATATATATATGTGTGTGTGTGTGTGTGTGTGTGTGTGTGTGTGTGTAAAATATATAGAAAATAGGAAAGAACTCGTTGGGTAAATAATGCAAAGTTCTTTAGTATTTTTGTTATTATTTTTTAAAATATAGTGCTCGATACAAGAGTAGAGCATAAATATAATTATTTATTTAAAAATATATATATAAAAGTGAACTTAGAAGTCAACACTTAGAGACGATATTCTATTTCATGCTAGATGCAATCGTATGGCCACGTCATCGCCTCAATAGTTCATAATGATACATACATACATACCTACACACACACATATATATGTATATAGACATACATATATATATATATATATATATATATATGTCTATATATATATGTGTGTGTATGTATGTATGTATCATTATGAACTATTGAGTTAATATGTATAACCTGAAGAATGAAAAAGTTACGTGTGAAAAATTGAAATAAAAATAACAGAGATGAAGATACTCGACAGAATCATTAGTTGAATTACGGAAATATCTAATTTCGGGAGAACGAGAAACATTCATTAAAAAAATACTTATATCCCCGTAATTTTAGTCCAAAGATGGTATTTACTTCGCAGTAGAGTGTAATATTTCTGTCAGTGGAACTTTCTTTCTTTGATCTCGTCTTCTCACAGGCGGGTTTCTCCTTTTAAGCAATTCACGTCTTCGTTAAAGAGGAAAGGCTAGTCATTACAGAGAAAGCGTGAGATTCGGTACATATATATAATATATATAATATATATATCATGTTTATACCAAGCTCAGTTATTTCACGAATACCCACTAACATTATCTATATATAATCAACGTCGAAATTATTCGTACATCCATCAATTCTGAATATTTTTATCCATTTCTTAGAAACTAATGCCCGTATGATGCCACGTTCTTTAAATGTTAATAAGCACAAAAAGGAATATAAAACTCAATTTTCAGAACAATACATTAAATTTAACAAATTTGACAGACAAATTATTCAAAAACAGAAAACAAAATTATTCGTACTGTATGAAAAATAGAAAAAGAAATTGAACCATTTTCGTAATATTAATAGTCAATGGTATGGAATTTATAACTTATCTTGGTGGAATCTTCTTGTACCGTTTTTTTTATGAGATTTAAACATGTCTTTTCTGGGATTTTCTTCCATTCTTCAATCGTTAAACGTTGTAATTCCTGAAGGTTCTTTGGTAATGGACGAATTATTCGAACTTTCAATTCTTGCCATAGATTTTCAATAGGATTTAAGTCAGGATTCATTGAACGTCATGCCAGAACTAGAATATTCTTTTTCTGAAGCCACGCCGTCACTGACTTAGACCTATGTTTGGGATCATTATCTTGTTGGGAAGTAAATCACCGACTTAGACGAAGATCTTGCGCTGATAGTTGTAGATTTTTATCCAGAATTTTGATATACTCTGCAGATTTTATTATTCCTCTTATTGCAATTAATTTTCCAGCCCCACTTGATATAAAGCAACCCTAAATCATCATTGAGTCTCCTCCATGTTTTAATGTCACCATTGTCTTCTTTGGTAGGAAAGCCTCACATTTCTCGCACCAAATCTTCTGTATATCATTATGTCCAAAAGTTCAATTTTTGTTTCATCACCCCAATGGACTTGTTCCAAAAAGAAATATTCTTTATTCAAGAAAATTTTGGTAAAATTAAACCGAGTAACAATATGACGTGGTTTTTGAAGATGGGTTCGTCATCGTCGGTTTCATTAAATCCCTTTTCTATTTAAACAATGTTGGGTTGTGCAAGTTACTTACACAGATACCAATCGTATCCAAACTTTTGACGATGTCTTTAAATACAACTCTTGGGTTTATATTAACCTCGTGACACAGTTTTCGTGCAGCTCTCGGTAACAATTTGAGTTTTTCTTCTACGCCCAGGCAAATTCTGTCGTGCCGA
Organism: Acanthosepion lycidas; assembly: GCA_963932145.1. Taxonomy (NCBI): domain Eukaryota; kingdom Metazoa; phylum Mollusca; class Cephalopoda; order Sepiida; family Sepiidae; genus Acanthosepion; species Acanthosepion lycidas. Next base: position 127,334,157 of record OZ010582.1, read on the forward strand.
ATTGTTTCAATTTTTTTTATAACTGACTGTACTGTAGATCATAGGATAGCAAACCAGTTTGAAATAGTGCTATAAATATTTCCCAACTTGTGAAAGTTAATAATTCTCTGTCTTAAGTCAACGCTACGCTCCTTTGTTTTCCCCATCATGTGGTTAACATAAGAATAACAAAGGTGACACTCTATGCAAAACTCGATGTTCTTTGCTGGAAATTTCACGAATATTCAACTGAATAAATAGTCTACAAGGCTTCATCAATAAATTAATTATGTAAATTACTTATATTTACACGAATCAATCAATTTAAAACGATATTTTCTACTATACGATTAATTTTGTCTTTTCTTATTTTGCATAATTCGCCTTTCATATTTAGTGTATTTAATCTATTGTTTTTTAAATTGATCTTGAGATTCCTTTTTTGTGCCTATTAACGCATAAATACCTGGCATCATGCAGACATTAGATTCTAATAAATGGATAAAAATGTTCAAAATTGAGGGACGTACGAATAATTTAGTTGTTGACTAATATATATATGTATATGTGTAAGCAAATATATGGATATAGATCCGACAGTATGAAGAAAAATATACGGAAAAAACAAACAAAAATCCTTATATGCAATTATGCTGTTTTAATGTTAATATAATGTCAACGTCGGACGTTTCGGTCTAATAAACCATCTTCAGGACATATTCAAAAATATAATTAACATTATCTTTGTCATATTGAATTGATAATGTTAATTATATTTTGTGTGGGTGTTTATATAACTCCTTGTATACTTAAAATTTAAAATGAATTTTTAAAAATGCAAAAACTTTCTTGAAGCTTTCATTTTAGCTTTAATTGAAAGTTAAAGGATTTAAAAGTTAATATTTCCAGTGAGTAAAATATTCTGCGGTTTATTTTAAGCAGAAAAGTATTTATACGAATCCATTTTTTTCAGTAAAATCGATAAAAATCGCCCATTTTTGACACATATTAAAACAGAATTTAATTCTCAGTTTTAAACATCTTCCAAAAATAATATATATATATATATATATATATATATATATATATATATATATATATATATATATTACTGAAACGTTATTTGAAAAAAAAATAGCAAATTTTGAGTTAATTTAATGTGATTTGAAACAAATATTACGTATAGAATAAAATGTTTTATACAAACATTTCTTAACTATGGGGTGTTCTTTTTCTGACGTATCAATCGATTTATTGACAGCGGATTGACAGCCGAACGTGTTCATAATTAAGTATGATGGAGCAGACGATAAAATTTACGAGTGGAAATAACACTTAAAACGCCTGGCCTTTTAATAATAGATTTTTCGGTAAGACCAGGTCCGATTTTGTAAACAAAATAAAGTTCAGTGATTTAAATTCTTCAATATATATATTAATATAGTCACTAAAAATTATCCCGTTTAATTTCTCAAGTTTTCATAAAATCAAGTAAGGCGCTGAAACACATATAAACATATTTTACGAAGATTTTCTAATAAAAATAATAAAAAAATAATTTCTTTCATTTGTGAATAAGTCCTGAAAATTATTTGATTTTTAGAAGAATTTTCAAATTAATGTGCCTGTTGCCGTAAAAAAAAAAAGAGGCTAAAATTTGCTATGTTAAAAGTTAATACAATTGCCGGCGCAAGAAAAACAAGTTTTTTAATCGAAATTTTGAATGTTCTAAACAGGAGTAAAATATTTAATTAAAAATACTTCGATCCTCCTAAAACTTTTAACACAGGCTCTAATTTGGGACCAGAGAAAATCTTTCTTATATCCGGGTTTCTCTTATATCTGGATTTCTCTTATATCCGTGTCTCTTATATCCGGGTTACACTGTAATATGATTCTATGTAGCCTCTATAATACACCTCACGTAAAATCTTTACCTGGCTTTGATGGTGTGCTATGGCAATGAGTGCAAAGTCTAGTCTGTGTTCAACTGAAGTGAGCTCATTATAGGTAATACATGCTAACCACTATTTCCAGAGAATCGTATACAGAGTATGCAAAAGTAGGTATAGAGTAATAAGAAGCAAAAGGTGCGCACCAAATGTATTGTATTAATTGTGCAAACATCAATGATAGACACACACACACACACACACATATATATATATATATATATATATATATATATAGGCAGAAATTTTTCATTGATCATTAAATAATATAGCCAAGTTATGCCTATTTATTTTAAGTAAGTTCCTTTCATATTGTCTGATAAGCTTAATAACATTATCAATGAAGGACGAAAGGAAATCACCATATTGATACATGTTTAAATCCAATCTAAGCTTTCGGATTACATAAGCCATTATCAAAGATAACAATTACTTTTCAATATATCAACCAATACACGGAACAGTAATGTCAGTCTGTTTTTGTTGTATAAAAAATTTCAAAGCAACCACTAACACGTGTATACGAGACACGGAAGCGAAAATCGCGTCGCAGCTCGTGACATCATACATGACCACGCGAGAGTGAAAACGAGAAGTATCAAGTATGGGGAAGCGTTGGTATTAACCAATGGCTTCTGTTATCAATTATAGGCATTTAAGAATGTTTGTGGAGATTTCGTAGTTCATTGAAAAGTAACTGTCATCTTTGATAATGGCTTATGTAAGCCGAAAGCTTAGATTGGATTTAAACATGTATCAATATGGTGATTTCCTTTCGTCTTGCAACGATAATGCGATTAAGCTTATCAGACAATATGAAAGGAACTTACTTAAAATAAATAGACAAAACTTGTTTATATTATTTAATGAAACATGCATCAATATATATATATATATATATATATATATATATATATATATATATAACAAACATCAAATTAAATTATTTGTAGACAGTTTAGAGACATTCAAATTTGTATCAAACATTATAATCTTTATGAACCCCCAAAATAACTCTTTCAAAGTAAAACAAAATAACACCGTCTGTTTCTAGCCTTTTTAGTGACATTAGTGACGCTTTCTCTCATGACTTCCTTCTCTCTATTTTTATCTATGGGTTTTTCTTCTCTGCCCCTTCGATATCTATATATTACTTCCGTTAAGTTAACCGTTTAAATGTGTCAATGTCTGCTAACTCACTCATGTATTCTCCCCCCCACACTTCCTCACTTCGTTAATTTATATATGTTTAGTACGGCCCGTCAAAAATGTGTAAATTTTCTTTTCATTTTTTGTTTGGAAGTAAAGTCTGATGATCCGCTGTCCTTTAAAAGGGCTGTGGTGAAATAATTTATTACATGAAACTTTAAAGTGATCTCTTTTTATTCAAATTATTTGCTCTGGATTTACATTGAGCTCTCTGGATTTTATCCTCCTTAGGTTTACCCATACGGATTACCTAGTTTTTCATAAACTATATATATATATATTAAAAGGGTCAAACACTAATATTCCATTGTTATAATTTATTACACTGGACTCGTAATCACCACCCCATTCATCAGACCTACAAATTCAAAAAGTAATCGGAAAATATGACTATAAAAAACAAACTTTTATTGAGAATGTATGTATGGGAGTGGGAAACAAATGTAAGAGTGAAATGTATGAAAGTTCCTGAGAGTGGTTTTAACATCTCTCTCTCTCTCTCTCTATATATATATATATATATATATATATATATATATATATATATATATATATATATATATATATTCAAATATTATAACATAATAATCTTCTCCTAAGTATTGTGGTTCATTACCAACCTTCATATGATTATTCTATCAGTAACCTTCCCTAGTTTACAACAATATATATATATATATATATATATATATATATATATATATATATATATATATATATATATATATATATATATATATATATATATACACATATATATATATACAGTTGTAGCCTCTTTCTGCCTTCTTGTTATCGAAATCCTAGATAGAAACCCCAATATATATTCTGAAAGTACATTAACTAAGGTACTTGTATAGATATCTTTGATTTTGCTCAACGGGAGTCCGGAGTGGGTGCATAAACTCACTACTGAAGTCTTTTTCTCTTTGTTATAAATTAAATTTAAATTTAAACAAGGTAATGGCTCTTATCCAAAATATAGAAGGGGAAAGTCAGAAGATGGAGGTCATGTCAGCAAGATCATTGAGTAATAGTGAAATGCATCAATATTTCTCCACAAATTATAACAATGATTTAAAATCAGTCATCATTTCACAAAAAAAAAAGTGTGACATGCAGCAAGGGGCGGGTTATTCGGCTAGTAAATAATAAACATGTCAATCACTCAAAGTGTTTCCCCCCAAAATTCACATACTACTCTAGTCGAGAGTGAATACTCCTTTATACTCTGGTGCAAAGGGTCTGTTTCAGCATCAGTTTCTTGGCAAGTCTCCTGTATGAACTGAATTATGACACCGATAGAACGTAGCTTGCGTGCAAAAACCATATTCTTAACGCAGCCTCAATGGATTATCACTTTACCTGCAAAATATTATTATTATTATTATTATTATTATTATTATTATTATTATTATTATTATTATTATTCATTAAAAAAGAAAAATGAAAATAAATGTATTAAATAAAATTATGAAAATAAAAATAATTTTAATGAATGAAATAAATTCTAATAGTAAATGAATACCAGAACCATTATTATAGTACCTGTAATATTGGTATAATACTTACTGTGTACCTATTTTTGCAGCCCCCAGTATAGTTGGACTTCATGGTAAAAATAAATCAAGCACTCTCGCGATGTCGGCTAGCAATGTTGGATTCATGACAAAACAGATTTATTCTTGAAACTCAAGTAATGCAGTGGACACACAAAATATGATCTCGTTGAAAGCCCTCCAAGTATCTCGTACGAAAAGCGCGCAGATATTCACTTCCATCCCCTATACGGACAGCACCGTGGATTATGTAAATGCGACGCTAACATCAATGGTATTAAAGACAAGAGAGAAATGCCCTTTTGCCTCGGCTCAAAATCAGATTGCTGACGCGTTATGTCAACTTCGGAGTAATTAAGTTCACAGATCCGTCAGCAGGGAATAAATCTGAGACGTATTTCCGATTTAACAAGTGTTGACTTCCACGAGTGAATTTGTTTAATACGAAAGCAAGTTTTGCACGAGTTTTTAATTACTACTTAGTAATACGACTACTTGTCTTTCTCAAGCAATGTTAGCACTCGCCGACTCACAACTATATATGAAAGCGCTAGCTGAACATTTGGAGACTGATGGCTTAGAGAAAAGCGTTTTTGTTTTAGTTTTTTGTTTGTTTGTTTGTTTTTACAATGATGTAAAAATTTCAAGGACCACCCGAAATAAAGGGGTACAGAGCGAGAGGCACCGCAACAAACAAGGGGATAATGCCACTAAGACGCAAGGAACACCGAAAGTGAGAGGAAAAGTAAAAAATTTAGAAGCGACCAAAAATGCAGTCCTAAACAGGAAACAAGTGATAAACTTCTTCTCTAGTTCAAAAGACCGGGGAGAAGTGATTTACCGCCAAACTTTCGCCGTTGAAAAACAGAATAACAACTATGGCCAAATTTTAATTTTAATTTTGTTAGTCAGCACAGCCAGCTTAGTGATTGGCTATGAAGATAAGCATGTCTATTAAGGCTGCAGCTTGTTTGTCGGCATAGAGACGTGCAAAATATATAGCTTCATTTGTAACGAAGAATGCGACCGCCGAAGTGCTGTTTGCTGAGTTTCGTTAATACATTCAGAAATAAATGACAGCGTCTTAATTAACAGTAGTAAGATGTGACACTCAGTCGGTTTAACGAGACTTGTCCATGCGCATAGAAATAAGGTAAAAAGCTAAAGTAAAAAAAAATAAATAACAAAACCCCTGTCACAAGTCACACATCTGTCTCTTCGTGCAATGTGGAACGTTCTACAACACACACACACACACATATATGTGTGTGTGTGTGTGTGAGTGAGTGAAGTCTACAATAGCTGACCTGGGTACCTATAAGGCGCAGTTAATACAATATATAAATAATCGATCAACCACTCAATAAATATGGCTTGAATATTGCGATTAATCATGAAAGCGACTGTCACTAATCGGCGTTGACGTCAGTGTCTTCTCATATATGACATTTCTAAGATTGGTAATAAAGAGTGCTTGGAAGACGTGACACTTAAAGGCTATACTTAACGCAAAAGGTAGAGAGAGAAATATCGCTTACCCCTCGTTTAAATGCATGGCAGAGCAGGTGGGATGGTAAAAAGATAAAAACTGCTCAGAACTACAAGAGATAGGAAGTAGTGAAGTGATATGATAGCTCCTTTCCCGAAGGACATGGCATGTGTACTAAAAGAAGAGGTAGAAGTGTGACTTTAAACTGTCAACAGTACACAATCGCTTTCTCAGATCAACGATTAAAAATAGATTTTAGCCAAAGAAACACTTGTGTAAATTAATTGAAACAAAGCAAATAATTCCGTTATCTAATTTTGTATTTATTTTTTGTTTGAATTTTTCCAGTGAAACAAGACCCAATGAACATATTAGAACATCGTATGTCCATTCCACGAGGTCGTTTCTTGCAGATTGACCACAGATTCTCGATTAGATTTAAATCAGGAGAGTTTTCGAGCCAGTCTATAGTACTTTGATTTGCTCACAGGTCAGTGTGTTCGTGCAGCGTTACAATTTTCGCACGTTTCCTTGAAATAACATCCGTCACAGACAATGGTAATATGGCAAATAATCGTCAGTTGAGACAATAGTGTGTAGGCGTGATGAAAGTCTGAGGCAATCATGGATGACGCAATATTATTCAAGACCAAACAAATTTCATCAAAGAGCCCGAAAATAGATTCATATTACTGCACACCACTTCAAATGACCTTATCTGAGAAAAAATAGAAATCGTTTACACCCTGTCACTCCAGTTGGACTAAAACTAACCGTATTGTGAAATAAAGGAAACTAAAGCGGTTGTTTCAGTTAATTTGCACAAGAATGTAGAAGTTCCTTCTTCTGTTGAATTTGTGATGATCGCTGTTGTATAAACCCATCCTTCTTCGAACCTTGTGGAGTGGAGCTGGAGAATCACAAAGAACCAAATAGCAGAAACCACATCATTTGACGACTTTCACCCCAACAAGTAAAATGTGTTTCATGCATAGTTCGAAGAGAAAATAATGACAGAATCCAGATGTTGACATTCCACACTCCTTCAAACAAAAACTTAGGAAGGGAACTGCCATCAATAATGGAAAGAGTTGAGAAAACTATTTTCTTGAAGAAATGATTTAAGAGAAAGATTTGATAAAACTCAACCTAAAATAGCACGGTCTGCTGGGTCTGCTGACTGTTTCCTTATAAGGAAACGGCTAATAAAACCATTATCAATAATTATCGAAATAACATAAATAGAATTAACCACAATTTGAGTTTTTCATAAATATCGGACCAAGTGACGAGTGACAGAGAAGAAAATCTGTCATTTACGGGATGGCAGCGGACCGATAATAAAATGGGGAGATATGAAGAACTTGCTTGAGGGAATGCAAAAATTGTGGAAAGCTAAGTGGTGCCTACTATTACATTAATAACTGAAATAATACGAGAGTTCCTTAAAAAGAAAATGGAAGAATTGTAAAACGATCGAATAATTATAATCATCTATTGATAGTGTCCACGAAGACAGTGAGATGATTGCTGATGGTCTGATGGCGTGTGCAGTCATTTCATTTCATATGCCCTCTAATCTAAAGATTAATAGGAATAGCTAACAATGACAAGGCTATGCTAAATGTCTTCTGATTTGATAAACGTTACTCCAAATTCACGAAGATATGTTACATTAAAAAGAGGAAATCTTGTTCGTTACTGAATTAATCCTTATCTTGAAAAGAAGTTTGATACCTTTTGGAGTTATTCTTTTCTTGGTTCATTGCTTGTGCGATAAACGGTCTTAAGATGATTTACTTCTCTTGACTGAGTGTGAGGTGAAATGATTTCCCAGCATAAAATCTCGTTCAATGAAGGAAGAACTTACCTGAAAAAAAAAAAAAGAAATAAATATTATCAAAATCTCATAAAAAGAAAATAAAACTTATTTTATTTGAAGCGTTCAAAACAGTAAAAAATATAGAGAAAGCATGTAGTAAATCTATATTTTATGAATAACTTATAGGCATTTGTTCTTCATATCTATGTGTGCGTGTGTGTGCGCGTTTGTTTCTGTGTGCGTGCGTTTGTTTGTGCGTATGTCTGTCTGTGTGTATTAGCATATTTTTGTTTGTGATGCCTGCAGCGTTTACGATGTTTACAATGTGGACTGACAGCAACCATATGGCACTTTTTGCTAAAAAAAATGGCAATGTATTTTAACAGTCTTACGAGGTCAGTAGGATAGAAGGACAACTCCGTGAAAGAATACAGCAATAATAATAATAATAATAATAATAATAATAATAATAATAAAAGCTAAAAAACAAAATCTCTTGACATGGCAGTTCCTGCAGACTCTAATCTATCTCTGACAATCTTCAAAACATTATCAAAATACAAGTGCCCTGGAATCGAAATCTCAAAAATATTACACAGGAGAACATCAACAATTCCAGTTGTAGTTGGAGCTCTCGTAATGATTGGAAAAAGGTTCCGATATATATATATATATATATATATATATATATATATATATATATATTCCTTGAAGGCATTCCTGGTTGCCCTATCCTTAAAGATATACAAAAATTGTATTCATAAGTAGAGCCGATATCTTGCGAAGCCCTTTATCGATGTAAAATGTGTGTGATCTTATTTTTTTTTTCCTGAAAGAATGCTCAGTGGAGAATGTCTGTAGTTGGGACCCGGAAAGAAATAAGTATACGTCAAACATTAAAGGAAATAATAATAATAATAATAATAATAATAATAATAATAATAATAATAAGAAGAAGAAGAAGAAGAAGAAGAAGACGAAATATATTTAATGGATTACTCGTGAAACATACTAAGACTACTATTACTACTAATATATATATCATACTTATTATAAAACGCAGATTGTGCGTGTGTGTGTGTCTGTACGTTTATATATTCGATCAGATTTCCTACATTTTTCGACCGATTTCAACAAAACTTCATAGGACTACGTAAAATTACCTTGCAGTGGTCCTGACAGTGCCAAAAATCGAAAAACACAGTTGTTTTTGCACGAAATCAATTTGAAAACACGATTAACAGGCATCGCGAGAATGAAAGGGGGACAACTCATATCGAGTTATACTTATTATAAAACACAGGTTGTGTGTGTGTTTATGTGTTCGTTTATATATGGGATCGGATTTCCTACATTTTTCAACCGATTTCAACAAAACTTCACTTTTCTTTTTGGCAGGTAGTGTTTCTTATTGTCTTGCACACTTTTTTCTTTATTTTTACATTCAGAATGCTTTAAAAATTCCATTTACAAGACAATTGTTGATAATAAAATTCTATTCAATTGGTAGACTCATAACAATTGAAAACAATGTTTTTGTTTGAGTTTGGGTTTGACCAATTTGTAAAAAAAACAAAACAAAACAAAACAAAAAACTAATTAAGACATACGTGTCCGTCAACCTTAAACAATAATCTTTGTCAATTTTATTTTTCAGTCTTTATGATGGTCGATACTTGATCTATCTCTTACTGTTACATCCCCGGGCAACGCCGGGTTCTACTGCTAGTATATATATGTATATATATATATTATTATTAACATATATATATATATATATATATATATATATATATATATATATATATTAATATTGTTTTATATATATATATATTATTATTATTGGTATACATAAATATATATATTATATGGCTATACATACATATATATATTATATTTATATTTTTATATATATATATATATATATATATATATATATATATATCGGTCAGTTATGTGGCTTGCGTAATACACGTTTTGCCGATCATGTATCTTTCGATGCATGACGGATGCAGCAGACTTTTTCCCGCAGTAGGTTGCCATTTCTTTCTGCGTTAGACCAGTTGCTATCCAAGGCTACAGAACCCGATTTGTCCAGCTATTTATCTATAAATGGGGAGAAGAAGAGAATTCATACATTTCCCAAAGTAAGTGAATGTAATAGATACGACTGAAATTCGATTTCTCAATCCGAACCGCTATCCAGCCACCGGCCCTAATCAGCTTCACTCCAAACAAGGCAGTAAAGCCACTAAGGGTTACACTGGGTGGGAAAGAATTAGAAAACAGAAACATTATAAGGAACGAGAACAAAAGAAGAGTAATCATGTGGACAGTAGATAGGGATTGACATTGCATTTACTTTTTTTGAATACCATCGGGAAGGTCGTTAATGAAAATTCAAACCAAAGTAGGACCTAGGATAAAGTCCTGGGGGACAGCTGCATTAGTGAAAATGTATCTAGAAGAGTGGCCGTTCAGGATAACGTTCATTTTATGATTTCATCAGAAAGACTGGATCAATCCAAAGATTTGTCCGGAGACACGGTAACTTTTTAACTTGTGAAGGAGACCTGTATTCCAAAACCCGTCAAAAGCTTTCGAAATGTCCAAAATAACACCCCGAGCTTCATCGTTCTTATCTAGAGCTTGATACACTTCTTCCGCAATGACAATCATTACATCAGCAGTTGACTTCGAGATACAAATGGCATATGCCTTGTCTGAAAGAAGGCCCTGCGATAGGAGATGCTTAACTAAGTCAGCATTGATTAGGGCCTCGTGTAGCTAATTTCCCAAAAAGTAGTAGAAAGCTAAAAAAATAGCATCGAATGGTTGTGCGATTCACACGAGTTCTTAAAACCTGGAACAACAAGTGAGGATTTCCAACAAGCAGGGTGGCAAACGGTGGCGGAGTATTTCTTATACAATTTAGAGAGAGCAGGAGCCAGTTCGAGGGCACACTTTTAAGGACTATTACAGGCATACCATCAGGTCCACATTTTTTGTAGTGATTAAGAATAGGGATGAGAGCAGAAACTATAGAAATGCTTATATGCATATCACTCAATAGAGACTCAGTTCTAAATGGAAAGTTTAGCTAGGACACTCCAGATATGTTAAGAGTAGAATTTTCATAAAATTTACAGGTGAACCATTCAGTTTTATCACCAGAAAATATTAGGATCTCACATTGATTGAATAGTGGAAGAATAGTGAATATATATATATATATATATATATATATATATATATATATATATATATATATATATATATATATAGGGTGTCCATAAAGTTCGTTTGCACTTTAAAAATTTAGAACTTATTTATGCACATGAACTTTATGGACACCCTATATATATAAATTACAATAAAAACATTTTACATCGCTACAAAAAACGGTAAGATGGTATCTCTTCAGGCGATGGTAGATAACTAATCATAAAAATGATTAATTAGGGAAATTTAAAAAAAATATACAAAAATTGTACCTCATTAACTTACGAAAAGGCCAAAGATTTGTTTTTTCTTTAAATTACCTGGTTTTTACACTCGCCTGAAGAGGTACCATGTTAGTACCGAAACATGAATTTTTTTTGTGCAGCGACGTAAAATGTTTTTATCGTAATTGATTATAATAAAAATATGATAATAATAATTTGGTCTATATTGTATTGAGCACATTTGGATAAATAAATGCTACGAACTATGGATTTTCAATCCGTCTGTTCTTTTTCTCTTTTGTTCAACACACACACACACACACACACACACACACACACACACATATATATATATATATATATATATATATATATATATATATATATATATTTCAAATATGTAACAAATTCATATTTTATTTTATTTTATTTTTCCAAAGAGTACTTTCGAATGTTGTTACATCAGTTTTCAAGGATTGTGTTTTTTTGTATATTGGTGTAACTATTTTTCTTTAATTGTCTTATTTTCACGTTTGCTGGAACGAATTTCAAGACTCCATGTAACGCCATTTTAACTGCCGAACTGAAATTTTTATGTGTATTTTTTTCTTGGGATTTTGCTAAATTTACCGATTGCATATATCAACATATTCAGAAAAATGAAAAAAAAATTGGATAGACAGATATTAATTAAACCAAACATGTTTTAAAGAATTCTGACTGCAGTTTGTTTATATATATATATATATATATATATATATATATATATATATATATATATATATATATATATATATATATATATATATATAAACCTAAGATAATCCTAAGGAGCCAGGAACACCTACCTAGGTTTCACAGAAATGGATCTTCAAGGCATAGTCAGTTTTATCCTGAATATCCGTTTAGTTGAAACCTAGGTAGTTTTTGCCTGGCTCCTTAGGATTATCTTAGGTTTTCCTCTACTTAGTGTATTGAACACTTTCCGTCGTTGTCTTTTTACTAGTTTTGTTTTTATTGGACTTGGAGCTTAAACTCTTGACGATTGTTTTCGCCTTGGTTTAATGTCCTTGGTTCTTTCTTATATTATTACTTACTTTTCCTCGGGTACCGATTTGTTCTACTGTAAGTTGAGCTGTCCGAGGTTTTTCCAAACGTGTACCACTATATATATATATATATATATATATATATATATATATATATATATATATATATATATATATATATATATATATATATATGTATGTATATATATATACATATATATATTTGAATTGTGTATATACATAGGGCGCTTCACATTATTATCTACATTTAATTTTTCCTAATCTTTAGAAAACGAAGTGATTCTTGAGAATATATTAAAACGTAATTTCAAGTTAGAGTTATAAATATATCAGGGCGAGTCGATGTTTTATGAATTCTGCCAGATTTTTCGTGTGTTACAATTTTAGACAAAATATTTAAAAATCGAATAATTTTTTGATTTTCTGTATGTTACATTATTGGCTAGAATATTTGAAAAACAAGAATTTTCCCATTTTATATATATTGTATTATTGGGCAGCATATTTGAAATCAAAGAATTTTCTAATTTTCTGTATGTTTCTTTATTAGCCAAAGTATTTAAAATTCAGCAATTATCTGATTTTCCATGTTACATTATCAGGCAGAATATTTGAAATCCATAAGATTTCTGTTATTCGCTTTATTCGACAAAATATTTGACATCCAATATTTTCTGATTTTCCGTATGTTCCATTATTAGAATATTTGAAATCCTAGAATTTTCTGATTTTCCCCATATTACACTATTAGTATATTTGAATTCCAAGAATTTTTTGATTTTCCATATGTTACATTATTAGACAGTTTATTTGAAATCCAAGAATTTTCTGATTTTACGAATTTTCCGATTTTACGAATTTTCCGATTTTACGAATTTTCTGATTATTAGATAGAATATTTGAAAACCGATAAACACGCACAAAATTTAGTAAAACATGTTTTAAACAATAGAATTGAAAATATCGTTTTCCTGAAATTAGTTTTCTATTTCTTTTATTTTGCGAGATGTTCTATTACATGAAAGAGACTTCTCAGCACGTCGTTTAAAAAATTAATTTTGCTTATAAATTGCTTTCCTCTAAACTCTTCTCTTCAGAATGCACCGCGAGTTTTCAGGTGAATGTCACTCGGGAAAGCCAGACCATTTCATCAAGTAAATGGTTTTTGAAATCAATTTTATTCATATCTTCATTAATTTATTCCGTCTAATGTAATGGATTAATGTCAGGTATAAATATTATCTTTTCGAAAGCATTTGATTTTTTAAACTGCACATCTACGTATGATTTCAATACATTAGTATATCTCTCAAAATCTCCACTTAAAAGAAAAATGTAAGAACATCTGGAAGACGTCATTGGTCAACGTCTTCACCAACTTCTGCTTCACCCCAAGCGATGACAACTACTTCTGACTTGTTGAACCCTCAGTAGGGAAGGGCGGTTTTAACCCGCAGTCATCAATATTTGACTGCATTTATCTGAGCCATTGAAGACAGGCAACTAGAGAAAGGAAAAAAACTCTAAGTATGCTTACTACTTACTAAAAGCGTTGGTAAGTTGTAGTAAACGAATGAATCAATCAATATATGTACTAAGCGTCTTAGTCTGTCACGAAACTAACAATATGGATGACCTATGAAGATAAAGGTAAATATCGTACCTAGAATGGCGCGTAAAACACTAGAATGAAAACGGAATGAATTTTGACACTGCTGGGCTTTATTAGGAAGAATATGGTGGATATTTGAAACGAGATCCTATTATTCAGCGACCAGTGATAACTTTGAAACATCTGCTGGGAATATACTAAATTTGTAAAATAATTATGATAATAATAATAGGAATAAAAAAATATAATTTAAAATGATAAATACAAAATAGTAAAAATAAAAGTAATAATAATAATAAATATATATAAATAAAAAAATCAAAAAAAATCTATAAATAAATAAACATAATAAAAATTATCAAAATTCTTGAAATTGAAATCTCAAAAATGTGGCATATGAGGACATCAATAATACCAGTTCTAGTTGGAGCACTAGGATTGATTGAAAAAGGGTTCGATAGATGCCTTAAGGAAAAACAAAAATAAATAAATAAATATATGTACAGCCCACACATGTGTGACCTTTGTTTTGGGATGTTTTTTTTACAAAATTGTCAGCAAGTCATTTTTGAACTTAGGTCTCTGGTTGGGACCCGGAAGGAAATATGTATACAACAGAAATCTAAGGAAATAATAATAATAATAATAATAATAATAATAATAATTATTATTATTATTATTATTATTATTATTATTATTGTATGCAATGTACTCAAACCGTGTGCATGAAGCAGAAATCGATGTTCGCCATATATTATATAATTGTGTGTATGTGTATGTGTGTGTATATATATTGGTCTTAAACACTGGATTGCACACACACACACACACACACACACACACGCCCGTAATGTTTTTATTTCTATGCAAATAATTAATTCGGAATTCGCAGTTCTGCCAGAAGGTGTTAACGCTAACCATTCATATCTGATAAAATGCGCCGTAGACAAATTTATTTATCTGAGGCGATATGAAGAATCTAAAGAAGCCAACACATCAGGAATTCTCTAGCGTACAATTTTGATGATCAGGCGACAATAATTCACCAAAAGATGCGGACAATATTGTTAGTGTTCGCGTTCTTTTGTCATTTCCGTTAACTATATATTGTATAAAAGCAAAAAAAAAAAAAAAAAAATCACCGACCCCCCCCCCCCAAAAAAAAAATAAAACACAAAAAAGCCCCACAAAAATACCGTCGAAAATATCCACAGAAAACTTTGTTTTTGGATTTAGTTGAATTATTATTTGTAATAGTTATAGTAGTAGGGATATGCGTGGTGACTGAAAAAAAGAGGAATGTGACGGAAAAAAGATGCACTTAGTAGTAGTAGTAGTAGTAGTAGTAGTAGTAGTATTAGTGTTAGTATTAGTATTAGTAGTAGTAGTAGTAGTAGTAGTAGTAGAAGTAATTGTTGTTGAGGTTGTCTCCTTGTAACCCGCGGTCATCAATATTTAGCATTTATCTGACCCATTGAAGACAGGCAACTAGAGAAAATTCACTATCCCATATTATTAAATAAACAATAAAGCCTTTTAAAAATACATTTGATTTCAACTTTTCTTTTTTCATTTTATGTGCCGTGTCCTTTCAGGACGTAGGCGATCATGGCTCTCTACTTCTTCCTATCCCTTGTAGCTCTCAATAAATTTCGTCCTTCTGCCGCCACCACCCAGACCATGTTCTGTCATCCATTTGCTTAAACCCGCCAGGTATGACATGCGTTGCTTTCCCTTGTCTTTCTTTCCTTCTATTCGACCTGTGAGTATCAGTTTCTCGAGGCCCTCATTACGTGTCACAGAAACTTCAGCTACCCCTTCCTGATAAGTATAAGCTTCCTCATTGTTTGCATTCTCTTCAAACATTATCGTTGCTTAAACGCTCAGTCCATGATATCCTTAGCATCCTTCTGTAGAAGATTTCAACCTTATCTATCTATATATCTATCGCGGACTGTTCGTATATAAATTTTAGTTATCTCTATGTTAAACGTTATTTTTAGTGGATACATGTATTTGAGACATAGACACGCATATATACAGGCGTAGGCATTTTAGTTTGTACAAACACATCCATATAAATAATCTGAGGTTAGGCGCAGATACAAATCTATGCGTTCGAGCATACATATATACACGCAATTTTCATTTTATTTTCGTGTCTAGAACTCATGTAACGATGTTTTCTTAACAACTGATGGGGATGGTCTTGACATTTTTCTGATCGCCTGAACCCAACCAGTGTATACTATATATGTATATATATGTGTGAGGAAATGTGAACTTATCTGATGGTATATATTATATTATCTTATATTATACATATTTAAGGGGTGTGTGAATGTGTGTGTTTGCGTTCTTGTGTGGGTCCATTTATTATCTATATGTCTATCTTTCTACCTATCTATCTCTGTATATCCATCATCCCTAAAGCACTTTCAACAGGCTTAAAAAGAACAATGTGATCCATATATAAATGAAGAACAATAATTTTATAATGAAGCTGTTAAGAATCAGTATTAAAAACAACAAAAAAAACGAAAAAAGAAAACTCTTTAGACGAAACTTTCATCAATATTAGAAAGAGCTATAATACATACTGGACTTGAGAAAAAAGGATTATGTAAACTTGATCTGTGACAGTAGTTATTTGGTCAATTGAAGAGGACCGTTTCCTGGATGGAAACAGTCATTTTCAATATTGCCATCTATCTATCTATTAGGTTGATGCAAAAATAATGTCTTTTTCTCACATAGTAGCATATGTGAGAAAAAGACATTATTTTTGCACCAACCTAATATCTATCTATCTATCTATCTATCTATCTATCTATCTATCTATCTACTCGACTCTATTTTTTCCTATCTGTCTAAGTACTTGACAATATTTTTAGATTGTAAGGATTTTTTTGGAGATAATGATTTTAGTTATACGCATGGGTTTACAGTGGGAGAAAGAGAAGAATAAGAATGGGGAGGATTGAGAAAAGGACGTAGTAAAATGAACAGGGTTCAAGAAGACAGAAGATGGCGATTGACATTGCATTTAAATTTGTTAAGATTGTAGTTATCAGTGAGGCAAGGAAACGAAAGGCAGTTCCAAAGGTGGCCAGTTAGAGAAGAGGAACTATTAGAGTAGAAGT
Organism: Acanthosepion lycidas; assembly: GCA_963932145.1. Lineage (NCBI taxonomy): Eukaryota > Metazoa > Mollusca > Cephalopoda > Sepiida > Sepiidae > Acanthosepion > Acanthosepion lycidas. The sequence goes on from OZ010582.1 coordinate 127,351,438, forward strand.
TGTGGTTGCATTTAGTTATTTCAACAGTAAAATGGTGGGACTTACTTGCCCGCTTGTAATCGTGCAGTCGGAGCACTGGGGAAAAAGGCTCGTCATTGTAGTTGTCGTGAAAACATTTGTAGAAAAGACAATAGAAAGCCGCATCAGGTCGATCAGAATGTTAGTGAAGTCGAGATATGTGGACAGGATCGATTACATTAAAGATCCTTCTTTGGGTTATGTCTAGAACCTGGACATGAATAATCGGAGTACCAGACCAGATATAGCAGCTGCATTCTATGCACGGACGAATGGTAGATTTATAAATCCGCAACATGGATTATGACAAGAAAAGTTTTCTGGCACGACACAGTGAACCAACTTTCCTTGCAGTAGACGATGTCATTGATTCGATATAATCACTCTACTTGATGTCAGTCGAAAACGTGAGACCAAGAAGGTGCAGTGTGTTGCTCTCTTGGAGTTTACCATCATCCATGACAGGCTGAAAAGAGGCCCCGGTGTTGTTAAGTCAAAGTGGTTAGTAATTAACCCATATATAGGAAGAAGATATGGATTCATATCTTTTCCACGTTTATATTCGCCTAAGTGAATATAACGAACCCAACTGGAATTAGAACTCGACTCTCCGATCAAAAATTCTGAGCCATTATCTATTACACCATCTCTCAAACTTGCAGCAACTTATATTTCCAATTGGTCACCCGTGTAGTTACTGACAAGGCTCGACGTTGCTTAAATTCAGTGATCGTACGGGAACCGGTGTTTCAACGTTATATGGCCGTAAGCCTAAAGCGGTAGTCAACAGGTGGTTAAGTTGTTATTTGAAAGCGACTTTACATTAGCTTTGAAAAAAAAATGGCGGATTTATTGGGTAGGTGTGACTACTATTGACTTTTCAGCGCCATATTTGATATTTTAATAATGGAAACGGTTATTGAAATAGCAAGAGAAAGACACAAAAAGCAATGGTTACTTAATACGTGGAAATTTGTGTAAATGGATTTCAGCGCTGTGAGTAGATGTGCATGTGAAAAGGTAGACCATACAAAAAACTATGAAAGATAGAAGTCGTGAACTACCATGATCGTCTCCGTTCTGAAGGGGTATGGCGCACAGAAGAAGAAGAAAAAGAAGAAAAATATTAACTTAGTAGTTATTTATAAACTCACTTGCATACTATAATACTTCAATATAATTGTCTAATAATCTATATGTCGTCAGCTGTGTAGTGACCTCATCGTCTACGTTCTGAAGAGACATACCAAGAAGGAGAAGAAGAAGAAGTAGGAGGAGGAGGAGGTTGGGGTAGCGTATTTGTTATCAGCGCGGAAAGTGGGAGTGGTTATGAGTGTTCAAATTCATACCGTGATCATTGCCTATGCATTGGAAGAAAAAAGCTCTTCGAAAAGTATACATCCATCTCTTCTTCTCCGTTCGTTCCTTGGGGGAATTCAAAAATTAAAACACTGAATTCAAATGGGGATGATATTTAGGACAATGGGACTTCATGGATTAAATAAATATCATCCCCATTTGAATTCAGTGTCCATGGGCATTAATGAGATATAAGCGGGAAACTATAATTAATACACGATTTTTATAAACAAAATAGAAGATTTTTATAAACCTATAATTTGTACCAGATATTTTTGGAGCCTCAAATTAACATCGGATTATTATAAATCTGTATTACTGGAATTTTATAATCATATAATTAATACAACATTTTATAGAAATCTCTTAATGCCGGAAGTTATTTTAACAATTATTATCTGCTAGAATTTAATTTTATAGCTAATATCAGATCTTGGGTTTGAATTCACAAAGTAAAAGAAGTAAAATAAGCAAGACATCAAATAGTAAGAGTTTAAATTTTCATTCAACAGGAGACAAAAAGGAGAAAAGGAAAAATGATGAAATAAAAAATAAGAAGCTTGAGAAAAGAAGGCATAAAAATGAAGAAATATTTTTTATGGATGAAAGAAAAACTGGAAGTCGAAGAAAAATAATAAAGAATAAAATATTAAGCAAAAACTTTACGTAAAATATCATATAAATAAATAAAGGGCGGATAGCTAATCCCCAATGCAGACCCCTGCTCAGGCACATTTGTGTTTGTTCAACACCCACAGACCCCACCTGTGGTTTATACTGCAACTGTGCTGAGCGGACTTTAATTAGAGTTTCTGGGAGAGAGCGCATTATCTAGTGTGCTCAGCAATCTGTACAAGGCTACCACACTCAAACCCTCGGTCACGATGACTTGTGATTTCATGCAAGTACAACCCTCGACGGCTTCGAAAGAGTTACCGCTACCCAAATTTCGCTCGCAAGGTTTGGGTCAACCAATGGTATGGTTTACATGCACTTATCCAAAGGTGACTCACGCTGGAATCAATTCCTCCAGATCGATAACATTAAAGAATCACTTTCCTGACAGATCGACTGTAATGATATTCGAATCTGCTCACATGGTCTGAAAACGAATGGCCACGTTCAAGATAAAATATAATTTAAATATTAAATAAAAAGAAAAGAAAAGGAGAAGAAAATTATTTAATAAATGTGAATATATTCAAAAGAAAATCGAAGACAAAGACGAAAGAAAGGAGAGGAAAACAATGATGGTCGATAAATAAAAGAAGAATATGCAAAATAAAGCATAATAAAAATAAGATTTTGCTAATTATTCCTTTTTGACGGGTTATCAACCCTTTGTGGGTTATTTAAAGCCGGAGTATATTTCTTGGACTCTAAGAATTTTATCTTTCTTTTGTCAGTGAATATTACATTAAATGTTTTGCAAGATAGCAATGATTTTCCAGATGCAAGTTCTACTCTTTAACCCATACCTGGCTGGTGAAAAGGTGCATTCATACTTTTCCCAAGCATATTTGCTCGTAAGTGAATGTAACAAGCTCGATTTGAATTCGAACCCAGCTCTCCAGTTTCTTTTTAAGAGGCTCTATCCATTATGATACATAAGGGACAGTGAAAATAAATAAAACAAAATAACACATGATTTAGAGGATGATTTAAGAGTCATCTTTTATGGGTATGTGTGTGTGGAATATAACGGTTAGCCGTAAATTTGAACAGGTTAAGATTGTAGTGATCGAGGAGGCATCCTCTTGGGAGTCACTTTCACGAAGTAGCGGTTCGGGGTAGGAATCTCTTGGAATGGACCTTACGTCTCACCAGTGGAATATGGATAAAATGAACCCCCTTCCCACAAAAAAGAAAGAAAAATGGGACGAAGAAATTTTAAAGGAAGAAAGAATTAAAAATAAAAAATAAATTGAAGAGCCGAAATAGTAAATGGTTCACTATTCGATCGCGAGAGCGGCTAACTAATCCCCGTTGCAGACGCCTGCTCCAATACATTTGTGTTTGTTCAGCAACCACATATCTCCCAAGTGGATTATATTGCAACTATGCGTAGTTACAGTTTCTTTGTCATAACCGACCATCTGAAGTGATCAACAATACAATTAAAGCTAGTAGAGTCAAAACCTTCACTTGGTTGTTTTTGGGGTTGGTGGGCAGGTGGTACCTTTTTTTTGTCATACATTTCCCAAGAGTATTTGCGCACAAGTGAATATAACAAACCCAACGGGAATTAGAACTGGGCTCTCCGATTAACAATTACAGGTTATGATCCATTCCACCACCCGCACATCCATGCCTACAGCACCTGGTACCGCCATGCAGTCATCCATCTAGATTGTGACCAGTTTCAATGTTGCTTAACTTTGGTGATCGTCAGGGAACCAATGTTTCAACATGATGTGGCTGTAATCCTCAAAACCCTCGGTCAGGATGACTTGCGACGTTGTGCCAGCACAAAAGGCGACGGCATTGGAATAGTAAAATGTATGTTTTTCAGGTTTGATGTGGTTTGGTTTGTTTTAATTTACAGCATCGACTTCAATGGGTTATTTTAATGCCGACAAGATTTTTATTACTGTTAATATTTTACAATTTTCTTCATAAATGTATTGTTGGTAATAATTATTTACCGAATGTATTACTGGTAATATTTTTTCCTTCAAAAATGTACTGCGGATAAGATTTTTTTCCTCAAAAATGTATTATTGGTAATAATCTATTGCTGGTAATTTTTTCTCAAAAAATTATTGCTGGTATTAAAACCCTAGCAAAGGGATCGTGCTATGTACACGGCCTTGCACCCAACGACTGAAGCAAATGAGCAAAAGAAAAAAAAGTAAAAAAACGTGACAAGGATTTAAAATAGAAAATGATAAACTTGCGAATAAATTATACAAGACGATTGGAAACAAAGGGAGTGAATCATAATAAAATAAAATGAAAGGAAACAAAAATGATGGATGTAAAATGTGTTTAAATTATGAAAGTGTAAAGAGAAGACACAAAAATATGGGGCTAACTGAAAAATGAAGAATAAAAAAGGGACATTTTCTGAAATGAAAAAAAAAAAAAATATTGAGGGGTAAAGCTAGAAAGTGTTTGTGATAGAAATCATTTCAACAATAGGTGTTGATTTCTCTTTTCCCAAAAGGACGTTTACGCAGGAAGAAAATTGGACGCACAGAAGACAGCCTCCAGAAATTCGTTAGGTGATTTCAAACATTTTATTCTTATTTCTTTCAACGTTTTGCTTTTTTTTTCCTTTTCTATCTTATTTTTATTTCCAAATTTCCTGCTGAGATCCAGTGATAGCTAGCACCAGAAACAGGTGGCTTTCAAAATACCTTTAATCGTTTGCATATACTTAAGTCTTTTTTGTTGCTTCTTGTTTGTTGTTTCTTTTTTGTTGTTGTCGTTATGATTTTTTTTCTTTCTTTTTCCAGAGTTTTTTCTCTTCGCTGCTTTCTTTTTTTTTCTTTCTTCTGCATTTTGTTTCCTCGTTGTTTTCTTTTTCTTTCTTTGTTTCTTTGTTTTTTTCCTTTTTTTCTTTATTTCTTCTTTCTTCTCTTCCTCCTTAACATTATCCTTTTATCTTCCGTGCTATTTACAAAAAATTCTTTTGTTTCTTTGTTGCTTTCTTTCTTTTTTGTTTCATTAATGCTTTTGTAGAGGAGCGGGGGTGTAGACGTAAAGAAAACACGTCCGTTTATATTTCCTGCTAGAAGAAGGTCTAGCAACAATAGAATGGTGGACTTGGATTAAGTCCAACTGAAGATAAGGAAGACAAACAAACAAGGCCGATATAAACAAATATAATACATATATTTGTTTAACAAAACATTTAAAAAGCACATAAACAATTAACACTGTGGTTGTGTGAGCATATATGTGTGTTTGTGTGAACGATCGTATTTTGGAGAAGTTCGTAGTGAATGTTCGTGCGTACGTGAATGCGTATTTGTTGGTATGGAATGTTCATTAACGTCTGACCGCAAGGTCAAGACGAGTGTTCACGAAGATCACATTTTGGCTGAGTAAAAAGAGAGCAGAAAAGAGAAAGAAAGGCAAACTCGTGTTTGTTTTTATAGATAGTAGTCACGTGACGGATTCACAGCGCTTTTGGCGGGAAACTTGACTTAGTCACGCGTTGGAAAATATTGTGCGTGGGTGGATTGCGATGCCCACTTGTGTGCGTATCCAATGAATGATTGTTATTGAAGATTTGAATTTGTAAGGGTGTATGCGTGTGTGTGATGATGATGATGATCATGATGATCATGATCATGATGACCACACTTTCTTCTTTTTTTAATGCTTTTTTTTTCTTTCTTTTTGGTCATTTGTTGCTTTCTCTTTCTTCTTTCTTTTTCTTCTTTCCTTTTTTGTTTGTTTCTTTTTTTCTTTTTGTTGCTTTTTTGCTTTTCTTTTTTCATTCATTCATACACTCAGTCATTGTTTTTTCATCTACTTACAATTAGCAAAACCTATTTCGACAAAATATCAGCGGTTAAGAAAATAAAATTGTATTACAGCAAGCATCCAAATGTAAGGCGTGTCCAACGATAAGCAAACTCAGCATCCCTATATCACGACTTTTACCTCGATTCGATCATCAACAATTTCTTTTTGTGGAAATAGATAACTACATGTCGGCAATATTATAATTTCTTTCACGCCTTTTCATTCCCTGTGAATGAATTCTCGTTAATCAGTTTCTTCTTGTTTTCATTCAATCTAACTTTTTGTTTTAATTCCTTTAAGTATGGATTCCTTTTCATAATAATCCAGTGTAAACCTTTTTTATTTAACTTTTCTTCCCATACTTCTTAATTTATCTGTTTGCTACTTTCTTCTTTCCTTAAGCTGAACTGAATACTAGAGAGGAGAAGGGAAAGGAGTAACATCTCATTGGAAAAAGAAATGTCTGACTTGGAAAATCTGGATTCCTAATCCTAAGATCGAACGTTCCAACGCTGCGCAATTGATAAATTGCTTTAATTTCTTTTTATCGAAACTTATTAATTGAACCAATAGCTGTATTAACATCATTTAAAATTTTAATCTAGCCCCCGACATTCTCTTTCTTACAAATACACTTGGAAAAGCCGTGTATCTGTTTCTTCTTCCTCCTAGCTATTATTTAAATATCAGGATATCTGAGAGACACTTAATTTAAGAGAAGAAAAACTTTGAAAACTGTAGAGTAGGCAAAGATAAAATACTCCATTATATTTCCTAAGACATGGTAATGTGCTGATAATTATAATAAAATGGAATCTGTGGAGATACGTGCGCACCTTTCTTCTGAAAGGAAACCGTATTTTTTAAGAAAAAGATCAAACTTTAAATTAACTCTCTTTTCTTTTTTTTTTTCTTTGCTTTCCCTCTTCCTACTTATAGCTTTTTACGTTCTTTCTTTATTTTTTCTACCTTCCTTTCTTCGCCATTGCCTCCAATCTTCTCTCATAAACGTATAAAACATTCATTCTTCCTACCTTCCTTCTTTCAATTGCCACCCGCCCGCTAACACCAGTTTTCCTTCGCATATCAATAACAGATTTTGAATCAGCCTATCAATTTTTCATTGTTTTTTTTCTGAAACATCCTGACAAGCTATCCGCTATCATATTTTTTTTTTTTTTTTTTGCAAAGAAGCTTTTCAATTCAAAGAGATTGCATTCGGCTTCTTGGTTTGGTGCGCTGGTCTAGAGAGATAACGTTGAGATAATCATGTGACATTTCTGAGATTGAAAAGCAGTTGTTTATTTATTTATTGGTAAAGTTTAAATATATTGAGACTTCACTTATATCTTGATTAATGAAATATTTTTCTTACTAAGCTCATGTTAACTATACTTACCTAAGAACAACAAAGTGAAAACGGGAATGAGAAAACACAATATTTTCCAAGAGAGCATGGCTTGCATAATTAAAAATTCACCATTAAAAATCATAGCTTTAAGATGAGACAGAAAACTGATCTCTGGTCCTAGGATGAAAATATTTAATTATTTCAATCAAGATACAAGTTGCGAACATTTATTAATTAAGCTTTGGTCTCATATCAAACCCATTTTTGTAAATGTAACCTCTTGATATTTAAACGAATTTGAGTTATCTGGTAGGATAAGTTAGGATCTGGTAGGGGAGGCATGGTTGAGTAATGGATAGCGATTCGGATTGAGGAATCGGAGAGCCGAGATCAAATTCCAGTTGAATCCATTATATTCCTACTAATACCCTTCGGAAAGGGATGAATCCTCTTCTTATACTCCCAGCTATGGGTAAATAGCAGGACAGTGGATGATGGCAACTGGTCTACCGCAGAAAGAATGGCAACCTACTGCGGAAAAAAAATCTGCCTCGTCAGTCATGTATCACGCATGGCACATAATTGAACTATTAGGATAATACTTAGCCAGATACCGTAGACTACCAGATCTTGTATCTTGTCTAACTTTATTTAATCTCTTCCTATACTATGTACTTCGCGTGTACGAACACAGATGCGATGAGATGGGCATTGATCCTTAAGGCATTCCATACCATATCCTAAACGAGTCTTCCAATAGAAGACAACGATACTGCTTTACCTTCCGATGTCTATGATGAGGGGGGGGTATGCCGGTTATTCATATTTTGGATAAGAAAGATCTTGAAGAGAAAACCAATATCCTCTACGATGAAATAGCACTCAAGATAACCACTGTATCAAAATATGAAGCAATATCTAGCTAGTTTACTCAAGATAAACCTTTTCATACCAGAAACTATTACCTGGAATTGGGACGAAATCAGTGATGGCACCTACTATGAATCCATCATGAAAATAGAAGATGGTGAATCAGTAAATACTAAACACATCAGATACCTCGGTGTATGGATCAGTTATAACAAATTAAGTATAGAAAAAATAAATTAAACATAGAATAGACTACGTTAGATGTAGTTTCACACAATACCACAATTTGCTACAAAACTAAAACATCAACCTGAAAACTCGAGTCATCTTCTTAAATAACCTCACCAGATCGAGACTTTCTTATGAATGTCATGTATGGCGACAAAGCCATTCAGAAATATTTAAAATGTCAGCTGTATACCACCGTTTCCTATGAACTGAGAAATGTTGAAAAAAGGCTTTGAGCAAGGAAAGCCGGAAGTTCTTGGCAAAGATCAACCTTTTTTGAACATTGTGGACTGGCGCTACATTGTGAACTGCACCAGGACAGTATTAATCATATCTCCTGAGGACTATCAACAACAAAAAATAAAATGGATAACACATGTACCTCGAAGAGGAAATAATGACATAATGAAGACATTATCCTACACTACTTTGAATAAAAGTTTAGATAGGAACCCTCCCATCAATATATGGAAACAGCGATAAGAGATACTGGACTTGAGAAATCGGTTTTCCCCAAAAAATGTTTTAAGATTTTATAAAATGCAATCGAAAGCAACACTGGCTGCTCGGTCAATGAATGCTGAATGTTTACTTATAGGGAAACGGCTTTATATTACTATCACCATTACCGTCACGATTTATACTGGAATAGTAAATGCAGAGTGCAACGAGAGGTTTCCTATTACTCCGATTACCTCATTTTCGTATGTTTAAGAATAAAGTAACTGTTAATAAAATTAGATTTGGAACAAGGTCACAAGAGAGAATTGAACTGATTACCGCGTAGTAATAACTGCCTACTCGCTAACAAATACACCATTCCGAGGTACTGTAATAGTACCAGTTGAAGATCGAGCACATTCTACATAGGAATTGATCTGGGAGACGAGTTTACTACATTAAGTATGGATGTTTAAGTATAGCTTAGCGAGCCTGACACAGCAATGAGGTATTCACTAAGGACCGAATTCGCCACACTTGTAATGTTCAATGAGTTTCTTAACGATTGCATTTTGGTGGTCAGTTAATGCGGCTGCATTTAAAAATCTCCGGTGAAAGAGATAGGAGTAATGTAGACTTTGAACTCAGAAGATGACACTTTATTATATCATGATGAGATTCTGTTTTCTTACGTTATTATTTCTTTGCCATAAGGCAGCAAAATGTAACATCGTCGGAAGATATTGTAAGGGCAATATTATAAAAATACATTAAATTAAAAAATAAAGCCATTTCTTGTCCAATTTGTAAATTAACAATATACTGTAGGGCCTGTACTCGCACACTCCCCAATAATAATAATAGTAATAATAATAATGCTAGGAATGGTGGTAATAATAATAATGTATGGTCTGCAGTCGCACTCTCCACGCAAATAATAATAATAATAGTAGTAGTAGTAATAATATTAATATATGTAGTAAAACCCACAACAATACTGCTACTAGTGCTACTACTGCTACTACTACCACTAGTACTAATACTACTAACAATAAAGATGTAATTTCTGTAATAGCACTCACCCGGATAATAATAATAATTAAACGACCCGAAAAATTATAGACCAATAACATGTCTCTACACAACATATAAGTTGATCACGTCTGTACTGACGAACCGTACTTATTCCTTTTTCGAAACAAACAGCATTCTTCCGCTGGAACAGAAGGGATGCAGAAGAGGTTCATATGACTGCAAATATCAACTATTGATGAATAAAATGATCCTGGAAAATTGCAGAAGACGACGTAGAAACCTTAGCGCAGCGTGGATTGATTATCGTAAAGCCTTTGATAGTGTTCCACATTCTTGGATCCTTAAGACTTTGGAAATGTACAAAGTCTTCCCTGTGGTATTACATTTCCTTAAGCACAGCATGGGAATGTGGAACACCAAACTATGCCTTAGTCACACCAAAGAAACTGCCATATCCAACCGTCTGAATATACGACGTGGAATCTTTCAAGGAGACTCTCTGTCACCCCTTCTGTTTTGTTTATCCTTAATCCCTCTTACACATGAACTGAACAACAGTAGCTATGGTTACAAAATAAATAAGAAAATATTCAATCACCTACTCTACATGGATGATCACAAACTCTTTGCCAAAGACGACAATGAGTTGAAAGGCCTCCTCAATATTGTAAAATACTTCAGTGATGACATAGGTATGGACTTCGGATTAGATAAATGTGCAAAAGTAACATTCAAGAAATGTAGAATTACAAAAACACCCTTAATAGATTTAGATTTTGTCACAAAGATTAGAGAACTGGAGCATGATGAATCTTATAAGTACCCAGGAATTAGCGAAGGAGATGGCATACAACACCCCAAATGAAGGAAAAAACAAGAAAGGAGTACCACAGGCGTGTACGTCTGGTACTAAATACTGAACTAAACTCGAAAAACAGAATATCAGCCATAAACACATTGGCTGTCCCTGTGGTGCAATACAGCTTTAATGTCCTTAACTGGACCATAGCTGAAATTAAGCGAATGGACGCCAAAACGAGAAAGCTTCTCACTTGCTACCGCATGCATCATCCCAAAGCTGATGTTGATCTTCTGTATGTGCCCAGATCCGAAGGAGGCAGAGGATTAGTTCAACTAGAACTGTCCTACAAAACTACAACAATTGGCCTCCAAAGATACTTGGAAACTACAGAAGACTGGATGATGGTATGCGTCAAAAAACATGAAAGTAGTAAGCGTCTTTACTCCGTAATAAAAGAAGCCAACAAATCCAAAATGGAGTTTCAAATGGGCGTAGAGATGCAAGTACAGCGCAATACACCGGCTGAAACTGCAAAATACTTAAAAAAGACATCAAAGACAAATGCAACCGACCAGATACAGAAGCGATGGCAAGATAAACCGCTTCATGGCCAATACTCTGCCCGTATCAAACAAGCTGACGTAGACAAAACCCGTACCCATCAGTGGCTACGTAGCGCAGGGTTGAAAGCTGAAACTGAAGGTTTTATCCTTGCTGCACAGGACCAATGCTTGCTAACTAGGAATTATCAAGCACATATACTAAAATATTCTGTCAGCCCAAAATGCAGATTCTGTGATAAATATCCAGAAACGATTGATCATCTTGTATCAGGTTGCACGATATTGGCACCCACTGAGTATAAAACCCGGCATGACAGAGTGGGCCAATATCTGCACTAGAAAATCTGCAACTTCTACGAGAAGGAAACTAAAAGAAACTGGTATGAACTCGAATCCGGTTACGTAGCTAGGACCTGTTACAATTCTATGAGACTACACAATACACACTGATAGAACAATCAAGGCCAACCGCCCAGATATTGTTATTAAAGACCACAAACAAAAAAAGTGCCTCATTATTGATATGGCAGTTCCTGCTGACTGCAATTTATCTTTGAAGATATTCAAAAAGCTGTCAAAATACAAGGACTTTGAAATAGAAATCTTAAAAATGTGTCACATGAGAACATCAATAATCCCTGTTGTAGGACTGGTTGGAAAAAATTCCAGTAGACTAATTCAAGGGATTGCTGGAAGGCCATGCATGAAAGAGATACAAAAAATTGTTCTGACAAGTACAGGCCACACTTTACGAAGGGCTTTATCTATGTAATTTTTTTTTGTCAGTGGAAAGTGTCATGATGCCATTTCTAACCTCAGGTCCCTGGGCGGGACCCGGACAGAAATGTGTAAACGCCAGAAGTCTAATATAATAATAATAATAATAATGGTCTCCCCTTGTTTTATTACTCTTCTCATTGAGAGCTATCTCTGTTTACTGGGACTATAAAAGGACACTATATGCGAACCTTGTATTCTCAGTTCAATAAAGCTTTCTTAAAGTAACTACACTTTTTTTCCAAACTTCCAGCAGAACCTTCCGTTCTTTTTAGCTCAGCATAATATATTTTGTCGATATATATATATATATATATATATATATATATATATATATATATATATGTATGTATATGTGCGTGTATGTGCATGAGTAATGATCGTATTGGCTGATTATCTATTTTTTCATCGCCCCAATGTATCTACACCTGACTTTTCATCTGCTACTGGTCATTGTCACTTATACTAAATTAAAATTTAGTATGGTCGATTTAAAAAAAAATTTTAGGGAAGGAAAACTCATAGTAACAACTGGCAATTCAAAGTATTAATCGTCCCGAGTAGTGAATGGCTTCTGCGTTGTGAGGTCTCGAATGATCCCCTTCAGGCTTCGGAACCCTGTTTGTAAAAGACCGTAACCCAATGTGCCGTGTGACTTTCCATGGACTTTTGGACCCGTGAGAACAGTATGAGAAATAAATGTTAAACCAAAAGTCCATTATGGATCTTCCAGTGTATAAACAGGGAGGCCGCCACTCAAGATGGAACCTACATGAGGCTGAGAAATCTGCCATAGGAATAAACTCCTACCCAAATAGCTAATCCCTAGGTCTTCACAACCGGGATAATCCCAAGAACGGTTCTGCGAATTTTCCAACTAAACCTACAATCATTCATTTAAAGAAAGATACGGTAAAATGGTCTTGTTAGGAGTACAAACTCATTATGACTGCATTCTATGAAGAGTTGCACGAACCTCAGAAAAGCATAACCAGCCAAACATGGCATTTGGCGAGAAATTCTTGGACAAGCAATTAGAAAGTACATTGACGAAAATAAACTCGCCAATGTAAGAAGGTACATCATGAAAAATAAGCGATTGACATATTCTGAAATTAAACAGAACATGAAAGGGAAAATGAAAGGGAAAATGAAAGGGACATAGAAAGGGACATAGAAAGTACTAACATCACACAAACCACAGATAATAATGAAGAAATTGAGATAGACACCAATGAAGGTAGAGATAATGCTGATAGTTTAGAAGAGTTGGAAAGGCGTGATCTTAGTTGCTCACAAGCCTGCAATAAAACGAATCCAAAACACTTTGAACCGAATTATTTTACAGAAAACAAAAACAGTATACAAGGTATAAATCATGAGGTATATATGTCAGAAACAAAATATTGAAATGGAGGAACGAGAACAACTTCTAAAATTAAATCCAACAAAATATAACCTCAAAATTATTAAACTTAAAATGTAGCACCCAAATTAATTCTGGATGAAGCAGACCCCACATATAAATCTCAAAGTAGCAATATATACATCAGCAATAGCAGCAACTAAAAAAATTAAACATCAAAGTTAAAAAGGGAAGACTGACAGACATAAAAATTCACCTACCAAAAGATAGAGAAAATGAACAACTTAGAAGTGTGAATTATCAGTAGTCGATGAACTGGCAAGAAGAACAAATGTATGAACAAGAAAAAGGAAGAAGACACAAAAGAAAATATAAATCAGGAATGAAAATGATTTGAGCTAAAGAAAGAATAAAGCAAATCATACAACTGAAAGCTCAAAGAATCTGACGCTATGAAAAAACGATCAAGATTCTACAGACAGAACAAGATCTTTGAAACTGATGTGAAGAAATTTTACAGAAAAAAGTGCAAATAAAAAATTGAAGCGAAAGACCACCCCCCACCCTAAATAATGGAATCGGTTTTACAGTTCTAGGAATAAATATGAGCTTCCTCTTAAGAACATGAGAAAGAAACAGATTAAATTAAGCAAGAAGTAGAATGGATGAAAGATAAACCAGAACCAGAATGGACGGGAGTCACATAAGAGGATGTTGAATGTACACGGAAAAAAAAATCACACAACTGGAAATTTCCAGGAATGGATAAAATTCATAACCTTTGGCCCTATTATCTAAATACAGCACACAAAAAATAGTCAAAGGACTTCAAGAAATGGTCAATGGTCCTAGTAAAATTCTGTCATTGGTAACCAAAGGAATTACTTTCCTTCTACCCATGTATCGTCAGACAAATTGTATGTTTTCCCACTACTTATTAAACTGATGGTATCTATTCTGATTAACACATTTATTCCTTCTTAGAAAAAAAATGAAACTCTACCTCTTGAACAAAAAGAGTGCAAACGTCGCTCTTATAAGATAAATTATTAATGAAAGATCTTGGAAAACTGCTTCAATACAAAGAAAAATCTCAATACTGCCTTGATAGATGACCGTAAAGCATTCATAGTGTACGACATTTCTAGATTTTAAAATCTTTAAATATATACAAGGTATCGGCCATCGTCATCAATTTCATCAAAGTATTCCGACATAAAAAACAACACTTCACCTCAGTCATATAAATGAATTCTATAAGTCTCGTGAAATAAACACCAACAGAGGAATATTCCAATTTCACACTTTGTCTCACTTACTATTTTGTATATCCCTAATAGCATTAACCAGCGAATATGGCTATAAGATACCTAAAAAAAAAGAAGCCATCTATTTTACATGGTTGACAAAGTTGAATGCTAGGAATGGCTGTGAGCTGGAATGTTTGTTGAAAACAATAAAATGTTTCAGCGATGATATTTGAATGGAATTCAATTTGGATAAATATGCTAGAGCCACAACGAGAATCACTAAAAAACCTCCTCTATTAGCTTAGACCCTTGGGTAACAATCAACAATTCAGAGCATGAAGAAGCTTACCTCAGTGGAAATGAGAGTGAAGAGATTCCCCATAAAATGAAAGAAATAGTGCCAAATGCGTACTATAGAAGGATGCAACTGATACTAAAAACTGAATTGAATTCTCAGAACAGAATTATAGCCATTATTAGACTTGCCATCCCAGTGGTTCAATACAGTTTCCAAATCTTGTACTAGACTCTAAATGATATCAGATAAATGGATTTTAAGTCAAGAAAGCTTCTTTCTAAACATAACATGAATCATCCAAAGTTTGATGGAGACAGTCTATACAGAGCCCGTAAAGAAGGTAGAAGAGGACTTATTCAGTTATAATTATCATACAAGACAACAGCTATCAGCTTACTAATATACATGGAAACAACAAAGGACTGGATGATACAATTAGTCAAACAATACAAAAGCAGAAAGAGAAAATCCCAGATTTAGAGAAGTACAAAAACAAATTGTCTTAATAAATACAGACGACAGAACAAAACAGAACTTTGTTCATGTAACGCTAGTAATTTTATGTAAGTTGGAAAAACGAATCATGAAATGTAGACATAAACACTACCTACCTTAGGTCTCTCCACAGACTTGGTAGATAGTGTGACCATAGCAGAAAAGGGGATATACTACAACAACTACTACTACTACTACTAATAATAATAATATAGTATTGGCCCAAAATGCAGGTTCTGTGATAATTACCCAGAAACAATCGATAAGGTTGCACGGTATTGGCAACCAGTGAATATAAAACCCGGCATGACAGAGGTGGCCAATATATGCACTAGAAAATCTGTAATTTCTACGGGAAGGAAGTTGAAAGGAATTGGTATGAACACCACCCAGACCCGGTTACGAAGATAGGACCTGTTACAAATTTATGGGACTACACAATTCACACAGACAGAACAATCAAAGCTAACCGCCCAGACATTGTTATTAGAGATCGCACACACAAAAAGGTGCCTCCTTATTGCAATTTATCTTTGAAGATCTTGAAAAAGATATCAAAATACAAAGACCTTGAAATCGAAATCTCAAAAATGTGGCACATGGGAACATCAACAATCCCTATTGTAGTTGGAAAAGATTCCAGTAGACTAATTGAAGGGATCCCTAGAAGTCCATGCTTATAAAGAAATACAAAAAATTGTTCTCTGGAGTACAGCCCACACCTTACGAAGGGCTTTGTCTACGTAATTTTTTTTTTTCAGTGATGCCATTTCTAACCTTAGGTCCCTGGGCGGGACCCAGAAAGAAATGAGTAAATATCAAAAATCAAAGAAAATAAAGTAATAATAATAATAATAATAATAATAATAATAATAATAATAATAATAATACCGCATTGCCTCGATAATAAATGTAGGAACTGTATTCGATCTCTGTCTGATAATAATAATCCACCTTTGCTTCTTTATTTGTTACAAATGATGAAAATCATATCAACATTTAAAGAAGAAAAAAAGCAAATAAGGACAAAATACATAAAGTAATGTTCTTCAGTAAATAATGGCACCTTTATTGTGTTTTAAAAAAAAAACATTTCTGTGTATTTTTATTTAGAAATAAAATTTAACCACTTTAACATTTTAACACAACGGATTGAGGAATTGGAAAGCCGAATCGATTAAATTCACTTACATGCTAATACCCTTGGGAAAGGTATAAATCCTCTTCTTCTAAGTTATAGGTATATAACAGGACAGACCGGGTTCTATAGCCTTGTATGGCAACTGGTCTATCTCAGAAAGAAATGGTGACCTATTGTGGAAAAAAAAACCTCGTCAATCATGTATCGAAAGATACATGATCGCCTAAGTGTGTATTACGCATGGCCCATAACTGACTGAGTTTCAATCATTTAATTTAATTGTTGTTTGCAAATAATTATAAATACTGTCAGTAAAGTATAAAGTAAATTGGCGTCTTGCATAAAGTTCGCTTTCGGAAGCCTTTTACACGTGTTCAAATAAGTCTTTGATGCAGAGAATTGTCCCAGATTGTTAAAAAGGTGAAGGATTTGTCATTAATAAATTTCCTACCGTCAGAATGTACGACAATGTAAAGACAGGTAGATATAAAAAAACGTCTTTTTCCGGTTGAATTTGTCTTGATCGAAGCTGTACAAACCCTGGTTAAGAAAATCAAAGAGCACATCAATTTAGTGAATGCTGACTTCGGCAATGGAAGGGCGTAAGATGATATTTACGTATTTCGCGTCGATAATAAATAAAAGCTGCAATTTCGCAGCTAATCGCGAGCAAGGCAAACCAACTTACTCCGAAAACTGTCGTAACGTAATCTCATAACACATTTTACCCTAATCTTTGCGAAACCAGAAGAAAAAGTATTCAAAATGTCTTGTATGCACGTCGAACATTACACTAAGAAAGAACTAAACCTATTCACTGTAAAGCAAATAAAGCGATTCATTCAAAATGGCCTGAAGATGGCATGTGCACTTGAAGATATTCGAAAGGTTGTGATAAGAACAACAAAGATACAACTCTCTCTCTCTTTCTCTCTTTCTCTCTCTCTCCCTCTTCATCTTTATTTCTACTCTTATCTTTCAGGAGGGTGACAATCAAATTCTCCTCTATAAAGTCTTCTCATACTCTTTCACTTTAGGTAACCCCCTTCGTCTAAGTGTCATTATCCTCTTTCTTGGTTGGAATAATAAACAAAAGATGAAATTTGTCTCCACCTGTGTAAAAATAGAGGAAAAAATTCTTTATCTGAAACTTTAAGTAAAGAGAAAAAAACACCACGTTATAATAAATCTATATTATAATGTAAAATAAAATATGGATGAATATATTTATCGGTCACTCAGCCTGACCCCAGCTATTTATTAATGGGATATTACGTTCTTTAAAAGCCCTTGCATTACTCTGCATTTAATTTGTAAATTGTCCGAGATTGTAAAAAAAAGTGAAGCATGTATCATTAATAAATTTCCCGCCGTTAGAATGTACGACAACGCAAAGGCTGATAGATATAGAAGTTTTTTTTTTCTGTTGAATTTATCTTATAAAATATAAAATCTGATTAGCCAATGCAAATCTCAATGCCATTATAAAAGTAATGTCTACTTCCTGGTATAATAATTGTTGTTAAAATTGCATTGTGGAGCGATTGATGCGGAGAGGCGGCCTGTCAACTCGTCAGGGTACCTGGCAGAACGGATACGATATTGCAATACGCGAAATTAATAAGGAAGCTAGGGTAACATCACTGATGACCGCTACCGTTGCATTTTATAAATTTATTTCAAGAGCAGTATGAATGAATATATTTATCGGACACTCAGCCTGACTTCACCTATTTATTAATAGGATATTGCGTTCTTACAAAGCTCTTGTATTATTATGCATTTAATCTATAAATTTTGCGTATAATGTTTTATATTTTATTTTTATTGTTGATTGCAGCCAATAACGAAACATACTTGAGTTAGCAGAACAATGGAATATAAAATTGGTTTATAAGAGAGATCAGACTGTTAATATATAGTTTTTTTTTAAATTTTATTTCGAGTTATGTGTTAGCTTTATTGGGTAATTAATACTTTTAACGAGCTAAGAAGCAGACATCATTTTAAATTCAATAAGAGAATTAATTATACAGACAGACATATTCCGGATTAACTTTTTAACTTGTGGGCTCATTTAAAATTATGATATCTACGCATAAATCTAAGTAAAATGCAATCTGTTTGTTCCAAATTAATAAGACATAAGTTGAGTCATAGAGCACAAAGTATTAAATTCCGAAGTAAAAAGATATTCATCTTCAACTCTTATGAAGTTTTTCTTTTATATTATTTTCGCTTGAATTTAATGATAACATTCTTGGTTAAATAACCCGCGATATGATAGTAAGCAGGTTTAAGAAAAAATAAAAAATAAGCCTGAGATGTGAAATCCCATCGCATATTTCAGATGCTAATATTTTTCACGACGCTATAACCAGTTAATAATCAAATAAGTCCGTCTTTTAATACAAACAATCTAGGCAATGCATATCAGAGCTTAGCCGGTAATGTGGTGAAGATTATAGACTATCATCTTCAAGAAGTTTTGCTAGACAATTTTCTCCCCTGAAAACGTAAGTCTACCATTTCTCGGTCTATCGAATGTTACTACCACATCTGGTCTGGTGTTTTTGTTTTATACCTAGAGAGATTCTTGACAAAATCAACAAAGTTATAGCTCCTGACCTGACATCTCGGCTTCAGTCACTTTCTCACCAACTCTAACGTCGCTCCACCCTGCCTTTTCTATAAATATTTCCCCGGTATTTGTTCTGATGAGCTTCCATCAGTGGGAAGTCGACCTCACAAATTTCAGCGCAGTACTAGATTGGCAGCTGGGTCCAAAAAATTCATTGCTGAAATTGCCATTTGCAACCATAAATTCTATGCTGATAGTTTCTTCTTTAATACTTATCTGTTCTAGAAATATCTTCCGACTTCCAGCTTTCTCTGTAATCCCTTGCGTCTTAGTGGTTTTATTGCCTTGTTTGGAGTGAAATGATGATGAAGAAGAAGAAGAAGAAGAAGAAGAAGAAGAACCCTATCACCAGCGAACTGCTCGCTGAGCACCGTCGCAGAATGGATACAGGGTTTACTTAAAGGAGAGCCTTCACAACTTGCGGAACTGATTCATACTAATAGTTAGCATAGGCGATCGACAAGGATACAGGATCCCGCGTCTGAATCGTGGACTTTACATTCTCGTCTGTAATATCTGAGAGACCGCCTAAGTTCTTTCTAGCTTGTTCTTTATTATAACTCTCCCGTGTGCTTGTCGTTACCGACGACTGCAAAACGGAATGTAACTGCTGTTTAGAGGAATTTTGCATTCGACTGCCGGGAGAAGCCTCACATAATACCTGAACCTGGTTACCTTGGTTTTGTTTTCAATGACAGATAGTCTTTCTCTGATTCTGCTAAAATGAAGTGAATAACAGAGTTAGAGCAGAAATAAATAGACAATGGTGTAAAACTCGATTTGCTGGGCTTTTTTTTCCTGAAGTCATTTCTGGGAAAACATTAAAAATCCATATCGTTATCGCATGTTGTCAGCAGATCTATAATCTTGAATTCTCCTACAGAATGTTACTTTCGCGAAACAAAGCAATGAATATTCACCAATGTCCCAGTTAAACATTACATGTTAGCGGAAGACAATAGAAGCAATTGATCAATGCGTTAAGAAGAAGTGGACGGTTTTATATCTTTTCCGTTAATTTCAAGCAACAAAAATCGAATAAAACATTAAAAAATCGAATATAAAATCTAAATATGTAATTTCAAAAGCGAATATGCTTCTCACCTTCAGTCTTCCCCATCTACTTTTTTATTTCTTTTTTCGCTTGTTGCTTTCTCTTATAGAAATTATTTTTCTTGACAATTTAGTTCATTCATACATTTTACATCAATTCATTAAAAAAAAAAAAAAATCATCTTTATATAATTATCTTTCATCTGACCTAATTTGGTTGTTTTGCTCTTCATACTAAATTAATGATTATTTCTTTTTTTGAAAAGCCATTGCTTTATTCAGCCTCTCATATTTAAATTTAAATTTATTTTTTTCTTCTATTATTAATTTTGCATCTACTTACAGATTTCAGAAACAGATTTCGTAGGATATTTTTTCGCATTATTTGTGTCTTTTGTTTTGAGTTCGTTACGAAAATATTTGCTCTTTTCTCTCTTTTTATCATTTTTCAAAGAAAAATAATTTCTACAGAGAGAAAAGAAAGAAAATAAGCTGAACAGAAGAACGAATGTAAAACAGGAAATGGAAGCAGAAAGTAAAAAAGAGAAAAAAATGAAAAAAGATAAAAATGAAATGAAAGATAATAATAATAATAATAATAATAATAATAATAATAATAATAATAATAATAATACGATCATAAATACTACAATAGCAGCAGTTAGATTTTCAAATACATAAGGCTCGAGAACAACTCTAGGTAGAGTATTAATGTTAAAATGCTTATGATTAATAGTGTATGTGATACGAATGAATGAGTAGGTGGTAGGAAAGAGGATGAGGAAAGAAAGCATAGATAACGATTAGTCCTTGACTTAAAGAGGTTAGGATTTTAATTATCAGGGAAGCATTCACGCGGGAGTTTGTTCCACCAAGTGGAACGCACTTTTTGTATTTGTAATGGGGAATATGTGGACGATTGAACACTGCTGCAGCGACATAGCTTTAAACGGTAAAAACTAATAACCTGACGTTAATTATTATCATTAATAATAATAATAATAATAATAATAATAATAATAATAATAATGTGTTAGAAAAAATATCCCGTTCAGTACCACGTATCAGCTTGAGAAACATTATGACTAAACTTGAACTCATGAAAAGAAAAACAAAAAACAAAAAAAACCGTAAACGCACTTCTTTTTTCATGTTCAAGATGAGGAGTATATAATGTTTTAAGATAAATTTTGAGAGAGATTGATATAAAATTAAAAACAGGACACTGTAAGCATTACGAATGAGAAGTATATTTATTATTATAATAATATATATTATGCCTATTGATTCCTTAGGGAACACAGGGCCTCAACGAGACATCTCCAACGGATGCGATTCCGAGCGAACCTCGACATCTCGGACCATGTCGCGCCGACTGCCTTCACCTCTGCGTCAACCCTTCTGCGACAAGTCTATTTTGGTCGACCCACTTTTTGCTTCCCTTGTGGATTCCAGTCAGTGTCCTGCCTGGTGACACTAGAAGCAGACATTGCGTAGTGTGTGGCCGATCCATCCATCCCCATTTCCGTTTCTTGATGTTAATCACAGTTGGGGCTTGTCTGGTCCTGTCCCACAGTTGGTCGTTGGAGACGACTTGCGGCCAACGGATATTGAAGTTGTTCCTGAGACATCGGTTGGTCTGAAGTTTGTAGGTGTTGGTCTTGGTTACCCGTCAGGTTTCTCAGCCGTAAAGTAGGACCGATTTGACGTTGGTTTTGACGATTCGGATCTTGTTGTAAAGTGATAATATTATATTAGAACACAATTAAAAACAAATATTTTAACATCGAAGATTACTTTCTGAACAATCTAATATAGAAAAGCTCGATGACGTCCGCTGTTATTCTTTTTCTCCTTCTTTACGTCAGTTATTTTCAAGTAATATAGTAAAATTTATAAAACACAAATTAATTTCTATTGGTCATAATTGTGAGTTTTACTCGGATTCAAAATAAATAAAAGAAAGACAGAACACGGGAGGGTATTTTCTTCTGTAGTCATCTGAGTCAAAAGACATGACGACACGAAAAGCTAGAGAACAGTCTGAGTGGAAAAGCTGCTCACTATATTCCTTGTATGAGCATAGCTTCGTAATCATGACGTGAACTTAAGTCATGCAATTATTTTATGCGTATTGCCTTCATCCGATTACATGAGTCACTTATTAACCCTTTAAACATGTTATCCATAGTACTTCATTTTAGTAAACTACTTTACTTTATAATAATAATAATAATAATAATAATAATAATAATAATAATGATGGAAACGAAATTGAAAGAAATTGGTATGAACACAACCCAGACCCGGTTTTATGGGACTACATAAAACACACAGAAAGAACAAAAAAGCTAATCGCCCTGGCATCAAACAAAAAAAAAAATACCTCCTTACTGATATGGCAGTCCCTGCAGACGGCAATATCTCTTTGAAGATTTACAAAAAAGCTCTCAAAATACAAGGACCTTGAAATCGAATTCTCAAAAATATGGCACGCGAGAACATCAACAATCTCCGTTGTAGTTTCAGTCCACGGATTGATTAGAAAAGATTCCAATAGACTCAATGAAAGGATTTCTGGTAGCCAATGCCTTAAAGAAATACAAAGAAAATTGTTCTCACGATTACAGCCCAAGCCTTACGGAGAGCTTTATCCATGTAAAATATTGTGCATTTTTTTTTATTGCTCAGTGGAAAATGTCATGATGCCATTTCTCACATTAGGTCTCTGGTCGGGACCCGGAAAGAAATGAGTACACACATGGAATCAAAGGAAATAAAACGGTAATAGTAATATTAACGTTTAATATAGCCACGATTATCCCTGTTGTGATATAGCCATTGGGTATGATAAGGATACCGAAAATCATAAGATTAAAATTTCCTGGACACATCAGCACCTCAGAGACAGAAAAGATTACGTTGTATGGAATGCCACATATCATCCGTAAATCCCTCTCTTTTTTTAATAAAATGCCCTACAGAAGCTTTTTACTCACAGAGCCCAGAGGCAGCTTGATTATAAAGCACTGAAAATCACACTCTGGAAAGATGATACCACATACAATAATAATAATAAATGATATATATATATATATATATATATATATATATATATATATACATACTTATTTTTAAAAAAATATAATTCCTTCGTTGCATAAGTTCTCATGTTTCAAAAACAGGAGCCAAAGACCTCAATATAACTATTAAAAATAAATTGAATTAAAGTATATATATATATATATATATATATATATATATATATATATATATATATATATATATATATATATATATACCAGGTGTAAGAGCATATTTGTCCATACCATAAAATGTTTAATATCTAGAGAAACACTAAACTAACTGAGTTTCCTTTTTCAGGTTTTCAGATAAAACGTTTAGCCATCTTGATAGCATTTTTTCGTAAGAATCATAGAAAAACCCTTTGAACTATTAAGCTAGTAAGGGAACAGGTTAAATTTGTTTTGTGTCAGCCCCAATGTCTTCCGAAATAAGTAATGGTGAGAGGAAAAACTATCATTCAGGCCTTCAGTAATGGTACCAATATTCATAATCTGGCTTCCATCTCCAAAGTCTATTTAAGAACCATCAAGAGAACGGTAAATAAAAGGATAAAATAATAAAAAAGAGGGAACGCTAAAGAGGAAAACTGGGGCAGGTGGTTACAACAGGATGAGGGATCATCATTTCAAATTAGACCTAAAGAGATCAATTAGGAAAGGTCTAACTTGATTCATCTTGGTACGCGAGAGAAGAGTTTCACACAGGACTGTCCAAAGAGCAGTGAAAAAAAGACTTTAAAATGAAATCGTATGCGAAACCTGTGAGGCACCTTGTTATTAGGTTGGTGCAAAAATAATGACGTAATAATGTCGTTTTTTGACGTTTACGTCAAAAAACGACATTATTACGTCATTATTTTTGCACCAACCTAATACTTCAGTACAGAAAGATAAAAGTTTACAGAGGGCGAAGATCATCTTGAGTAAGTTGGAAAGATCCTGGAATAATAAAGATTTAAATAAAGTTCATATATATATATATATATATATATATATATATATATATATATATATATATAGTAAGGTATTATTAATTAATAATGAATATGTCATCTTTGATTTCATCATGCTAATTCTGTTGAGCTTGGAGAATAATTATAGGTTTTTATTGCTCAAAGTAGAGTCCAATAGTGTTATAAAACCTCGGAGAATTTCAGTAAGATATCTTTAATTATTTCTAAGATGTAATGATTCAAAGCTTAAACATATGAACAATTTTGCTTTTATAGCCAGTATATCATAAAGAAAATCCTAGGAAATTCAGCTTTACCAGAAGCATAAATAAAGTGCTTGTAATGACAAAGTACGCAGGTGTAGGCTTTAAGAAAGCTTTATTCAACTGAGAATACAATATTTACGTATAGTGTCCTTTTATAGTCCCAGTAAACAGAAATAGCTCTCTCTAAGAGGAAAGTAACAAAAAAAGAGGGGAATACTCTTGATTATTCCTAACAGTGCTGTTAAGAAATAAATAAACTCTTTTAATCCAATATGCTCAAGAATTTTCTAAGAAAACACTTCAATTACCTTAGGTCTATGTATAAGCTTTGGTAAATGCTTGTATCAATCGGCAAAGTAAGAGAAACAAAGAATACTTCTTGTAATAAATCGGATGAAATTGTAGGAAAAAAAAAAGTCTCGAAAATTCTGCGACTTTGAAATCCAAATTGTCCCCTCCATCCAAGCAAGAATGTCGTGTCTGAACAAATGAAGTCTGAAAGATCGTAGTGATAGCTATACCATAAGAGCTAAACTTGAAGAGAAAAAAATATAATGGCAGTTCCCTCGGGAACTGAAGATACCATGGAACTTGGAACGGTGTCAAATCCATCAAAGATAAGAGTGGAGGAACTGGAGAATAAAAGAATATTTTTCGAATTGTCCAGACTTTGGTGATGGTAGGTTCTGCCAAAATACTGAGGAAACTGCTGGAGATTTGAGCAGAAGTACTGTCAATTAATCAAACAACAGGCATGTTATGTGAACATAGAAGTGAATAATAATAATAATAATAATAATAATAATAATAATAATAATAATAATAAAAATAATAATAATAATAATAATTTTTTTTTTTTTTTTCATGGCTACAGGTGTAATTTTCCTACAATGCTCTGCCCTTTGTCTATCATCTCTTTGAGTGAATATTCTAAAACATATCTTTCAGCGGCAAGTAGGTTGAGAGATGACCGGAAAAGTATAACTTTTATTCCCTTGCTCCTACCCCTCTGTTTAATGAATTCTTCGATATTCCCCCTACCAATCTGTAGTATAAGTCCAGCCTACCCCATAAAATTTGATAAGTATCTGTCGTTGGCGACGGAAAATTGAACATTTGTGGAGAGTCACTTGTGCTATGCTCCGAAGTTGTAAGAAATGGTAAATGTAGCATCTTTGAATGATACTTTTCCTTTAGTTTGATATGATTGTAAATCCTAATGTCTCAAGTTAATTCCTTGCTTTTCAGTCCCCTT
The DNA here is from genome assembly GCA_963932145.1 of Acanthosepion lycidas. NCBI lineage: Eukaryota > Metazoa > Mollusca > Cephalopoda > Sepiida > Sepiidae > Acanthosepion > Acanthosepion lycidas. The sequence goes on from OZ010582.1 coordinate 127,377,162, forward strand.
TTCTCTCCTCTAATAATTTTTTTTTTTTTTTTTTTTTTTTTTTTTAACTTGTATTTCAAGTTTTAATCCACACCCCAGACCTTAAGCGGACACCCTGGTCCATTTTTTTTTTTTTTTTTTTGTTTTATGTCTATATACTGAAATCAAATTTCCCACTTGGAGGTGTCTCTCGGACTTATACTAAGTTAAAACTTAGTATTATCTACCCAACTGAATACCATACACTGTTATAAACTTTTAACTTCGATATATTAATAAACCCACTATCTCAAATCTGGTCTTGCTCTTGGACCTTCTTCAAGTCTCGTCCTAAAGCTGGTCATCTGAACAAAATTACCCCTTGGCGGTCAAGGTTAAAACGCATCTCTACCAATTTCAATGAATACGAAAAATATCTCATACCGGATCGGCCGTCAACCGGGACAACAAGGGCCGCCTCCCTCAGAGAGGAACCAGTCTGAGGTCGAAAAGTCTGTCACTGGAACAAACTCTCCCACACACGAAGAGACACTAGGTCACCAAACCCGGATTATCGCCAACCTTGGACTAAGTGTCTCAATACCAAATCGACTAGTAAAAATGAAACGAACGAAATGGAGCCGCAAAGAGTATCGACAAGTTATGACATCCTTCTTCACTGCACTCGAAAACCCAGCAAAGAACACCACCAATCAAACATACCAAATATGGAGAAATATGGTGGGAAATGATATAAGACCTAACCTCAATCCAAACATGCTTGCCAATGTCCGCAGAGATATCATGCGAAACAACAGACTCTCAAAAGCAGAAATAGATAAGATAAAATTAGATATAAGACAAAATACTATGACCCATCACTCAAACTGTTGAGACGAATGTTGAAATAAAGAATGCGACAGAGGATGAGGTGGACGCTGAAGCGAATGAAATACGAAATAATCTCCCAGGAAATGAAACCGAAGATTCTGCCTTAGACACTACCTCTAGTTCTCCAGAAATTGTCACTGAAGATGACTCCAGGTACATTAATTTAGAATTCCTTGAAAACCACGAAGCTGAAATCACCGAGGCGAAAAATGACGTCATCCAAGTACTCAGCAGAGTAACTTTCATACAATTGTCAGACAGAGACCAGCTCCCGAAAATCCATATGACAAATCCCAACAAGCACATCGTGAAAATATACAATGCTGCACTGGAAACACTGTTAACAGATAAACCACCGGGAAACATAACAGAAGTTAACAACGTCATATACGCAACAGCTCTAGCAGCGACTCGGAAGCTTGGTGTCAAGACAATAAATAGAATTAACAGACACAGAGAACCAGCTTGGAAAACCAAACTGATACGAGAAATAAAACAAATCAGATGTGAGTTGTCTATATTAGATGAGCTCACCAGAAACCCTAATATTTCCACACGTAAATCCAAAAAGATCAAACGGAAATATAGCATTAAATCCCTAATTGATATTCCATCGATCAAGGAAATGCTGAAACAGAAACTTCAGCTAAAAGCACAGAGAACAAGACGATACGAGAAACGTTGTAGATTCTATCGCCAAAATAAAACATTCCGAACAGACCTTAAGAAATTTTACAGGGAAATTGGAAAAACGCCTATACATGTCGAAACGCCACCATCGATTGATAATGTACAGACATTTTGGGAAAATATTTGGAGCAACCCAAAGGAATGTAACCCAAATGCAGAATGGATACGGCGTGAAGAAGAACGACTGCTGGATACACCTCTGCAAGAATGGGTAAATATATCCACAGATGATGTTAGGCAAGCACTAACGAAATCCCAAAAATGGAAATCCCCAGGAAATGACAAGGTGCCCAATTTCTGGCTGTATCATCTCTCATCTACCCATGGCATACTTGCAAAAACATTATCAACGCTTGTAAATAATCCCAATAAAATCCCGGAATGGGTTACTGAAGGTATTACATACCTCATACCAAAAACAACTGAAACAGACGACCCGAAAAATTATAGACCGATAACATGTCTTTCCACAACGTATAAGTTGATCACGTCTGTACTGACGAACCGTACTTACTCCTTCTTCGAAACAAACAGCATTCTCCCGCTGGAACAGAAGGGATGCAGTAGAGGTTCATATGGCTGCAAAGATCAACTTCTGATAAATACAATGATCCTGGAAAATTGCAGGATACGACGCAGAAATCTTAGTGCAGCGTGGATTGATTATCGTAAAGCCTTTGATAGTGTTCCACATTCTTGGATCCTTAAGGCTTTGGAAATGTACAAAGTCTCCCCTGTGGTATTAAACTTTCTTAAGCACAGCATGGGGATGTGGAACACAAAACTATACCTTAGGCACAGCTATATCCAACCGTCTGAATATCCGACGTGGAATTTTTCAAGGAGACTCTCTGTCACCCCTTCTGTTTTGTTTATCCTTAACCCCTCTTACACATGAACTGAACAACAGTAGCTATGGTTACAAAATAAATAAGAAAATTTTCAATCACCTACTACACATGGATGATCTCAAACTCTTTGCCAAAGACGACAATGAGTTGAAAGGCCTCCTCAATATTGTAAAATACTTTAGTGACGACATAGGTATGGACTTCGGATTAGATAAATGTGCAAAAGTAACATTCAAGAAAGGTAGAATTACAGAAACACCCTCAATAGATTTAGATTTTGTCACAAAGATTAGGGAATTGGAGCATGAAGAAGCTTATAAGTACCTAGGAATTAGCGAAGGAGATGGCATACAACACCCCCAAATGAAAGATAAAATAAGAAAAGAGTACTACAGGCGTGTACGTCTGATACTAAATACTGAACTAAACTCAAAAAATAGAATATCAGCTATAAACACATTGGCTGTCCCAGTGGTGCATTACAGCTTTAATGTTCTTAACTGGACCATAGCTGAAATTAAGCGAATGGACGGCAAAACGAGAAAGCTTCTCACTTGCTATCGCATGCATCATCCCAAAGCTGATGTTGATCGTCTGTATGTGCCCAGATCCGAAGGAGGCAGAGGATTAGTTCAACTAGAACTGTCCTACAAAACTACAACAATTGGCCTCCAAAAATACTTGGAAACTACAGAAGACTGGATGATGGTATGCGTCAAGGAACATGAAAGTAGTAAGCGTCTTTACTCCGTAATGAAAGAAGCCAACAAATTCAAACTGGAGCTTCAAATGGGCGTAGAGATGCAACTACAGCACAATACACCGGCTGAAACTGCAAAATACTTGAAAAAGACAGCAAAGACGATTGCAACCGACCAGATACAGAAGCGATGGCAAGATAAACCGCTTCATGGTCAATACTCTGCCCGTATCAACCAAGCTGATGTAGACAAAACCCGTACCCATCAGTGGCTACGCAGTGCAGGGTTGAAAGCGGAAACTGAAGGTTTTATCCTTGCTGCGCAGGACCAATGCTTGCTAACTAGGAATTATCAAGCACATATACTAAAATATTGTGTCAGCCCAAAATGCAGATTCTGTGATAAATATCCAGAAACGATTGATCATCTTGTATCAGGTTGCACGATGTTGGCACCCACTGAATATAAAACCCGACATGACAGAGTGGGCCAATATCTGCACTGGAAAATCTGCAACTTCTACGGGAAGGAAACTGAAAGAAACTGGTACCAACACCACCCAGACCCAGTTACGGAGATAGGACCCATTACAATTCTATGGGACTACACAATTCACACTGACAGAACAATCAAGGCCAACCGACCAGATATTGTTATTAAAGACCACAAACAAAAACGGTGCCTCCTTATTGATATGGCAGTCCCTGCTGACTGCAATGTATCTTTGAAGATATTCAAAAAGCTGTCAAAATACAAGGACCTTGAAATAGAGGTCTCGAAAATGTGGCATATGGGAACATCAACAATCCCTGTTGTAGTTGGAGCCCTAGGACTGGTTGGAAAAGATTGCAGTAGACTAATTGCAGGGATTCCTGGAAGCCCATGCCTCAAGGAGATACAAAAAATTGTTCTGACAAGTACAGCCCACACTTTACGAAGGGCTCTATCTATGTAATTTTTTTTTTTTTTTTTTTTTTTTTTTTGTCAGTGAAAAGTGTCATGATGCCATTTCTAACCTTAGGTCCCTGGGTGGGACCCGGAAAGAAATGTGTAAACGCCAGAAAGCAAAGAAAATAAAAATAATAATAATAATAATAATTCGATGATGATTATAGTGGTGATGATAGACGAAAGATAAAAAGAGCAAGTACGTAAAGAAGAAAGAAAGGGTGTTTTTTGTTTGTGGTTAAGATAGGCGGGTACTTCTGGCCGCCATCGGATATTAGCGTTTCAGTTGAAACGTAAAAAAAAAAGGTAATGAAAAAGTGACATTGACAAAAGAAAAAAAGCAGAAGAAAAGTCGGTGATAATGAAGAAAATAAATTAAGAAAAGGAAAAACATAAAAAAGGAAGAAGAAGAAGAAGAAGAAGAAGAAGAAGAAAAGCGATAATGAATGCAAAATAAAACAGTGAAATGCATACAAAAAAAAAAAAAAAGAAAAACAGACAAGGAAAGAGAGCAAATGACGATGAAGAGAGAATATTGGAAAACAACAAAGTTGAAAATACTAGAGCAGAAGAAAAAACGGCAAAGATGATGAAAAAGAAAAGACAATGACTTACAAGAAAGACAGACATTAATGAAGAGGGCTAATAAAAAAAAACAGAACCGATTATGAGTAAGATGAAAAGTAGTAGTAGTAGTAGTTGTAATAGGAGGAGAAGAAGAAGATAGTAGTAGTAGGAGTAGTAGTTTTAGTAGTAGTAGTAGTAGTAGTAGTAGAAGAAGAAGAAGAAGAAGAAGAAGAAGAAGAAGAAGAAGAAGAAGAAGAAGAAGAAGAAGAATATTAACTACAACATGAGATAAATGAGCAGGCGGAGCGGAACTTCAGCTGAGAAGGCGTGGGTTAGTTGATGCTGATGGTGCAGCAGGAAAACCGCATATTTGGGAGTGTGGGATAGCGTAACGTTCGGAGTCTTGGAAGCGGTCGGGGTGATCGTCCGTTCCAATCAATGTTGATTCATCAGCCGCCCCCCACCTCTCCGACGTCGTGATCTTCTATTTGTTATTGTTGTTGCACGAGTTGTTCTTACTTTCATAACAAAGTCATACAAAGGGCCCCGCTCGGAGCGAAGCAAACGTTTTACAGATCGATAAAATTGCAAAGAAGCAAAGACAAAATCGATTTATCGATGTTTAGATTATTCGAACAAATATATGTTGGAGTGATGAGGGTGGTCTTTATTTATATTGGCTGGTTAGCTTTTAATATATGCATATTTCATTATGCGGTGTTGAAAACACAAAAAACATTTATTTTTCGTTAGTGGCTGAAAGTGGGACATTGAAATCCGAAGCCGCATTAAGTGAGTCAAAGATGCCTTCTAAAAGCTTAGCAAAGTATTAAGAAACAGAAAAATGTCATTTGAAAAAAAAAAATAAAATAAATACGGAACTGAAGATACATTGCATTAGCAAAAGTTGCCTTTAAAAGCTAAGCAAATTATTATGAAATAGAAAAAGAAAAGAATACTGAACTGTTATGTAATAATATGTTTACTATATGGCAGTGAATACTGGACAATCGCCTCACAGATTAGGCAGGGACTTGAAGCAACAGAAATAAAGAAAAGATTAATAAGCCGTTACGTAAGATTATTCCTCCTATATGGCAGTGAATACTAGACAATCGCCTCACAGATTAAGCAGGGACTTGAAGCAACAGAAATAAAGAAAAGATTAATAAGCCGTTACGTAAGATTATTCCTCCTATATGGCAGTGAATACTAGACAATCGCCTCACAGATTAAGCAGGGACTTGAAGCAACAGAAATAAAGAAAAGATTAATAAGCCGTTACGTAAGATTATTCCTCCTATATGGCAGTGAATACTAGACAATCGCCTCACAGATTAAGCAGGGACTTGAAGCAACAGAAATAAAGAAAAGATTAATAAGCCGTTACGTAAGATTATTCCTCCTATATGGCAGTGAATACTAGACAATCGCCTCACAGATTAAGCAGGGACTTGAAGCAACAGAAATAAAGAAAAGATTAATAAGCCGTTACGTAAGATTATTCCTCCTATATGGCAGTGAATACTAGACAATCGCCTCACAGATTAAGCAGGGACTTGAAGCAACAGAAATAAAGAAAAGATTAATAAGCCGTTACGTAAGATTATTCCTCCTATATGGCAGTGAATACTAGACAATCGCCTCACAGATTAAGCAGGGACTTGAAGCAACAGAAATAAAGAAAAGATTAATAAGCCGTTACGTAAGATTATTCCTCCTATATGGCAGTGAATACTAGACAATCGCCTCACAGATTAAGCAGGGACTTGAAGCAACAGAAATAAAGAAAAGATTAATAAGCCGTTACGTAAGATTATTCCTCCTATATGGCAGTGAATACTAGACAATCGCCTCACAGATTAAGCAGGGACTTGAAGCAACAGAAATAAAGAAAAGATTAATAAGCCGTTACGTAAGATTATTCCTCCTATATGGCAGTGAATACTAGACAATCGCCTCACAGATTAAGCAGGGACTTGAAGCAACAGAAATAAAGAAAAGATTAATAAGCCGTTACGTAAGATTATTCCTCCTATATGGCAGTGAATACTAGACAATCGCCTCACAGATTAAGCAGGGACTTGAAGCAACAGAAATAAAGAAAAGATTAATAAGCCGTTACGTAAGATTATTCCTCCTATATGGCAGTGAATACTAGACAATCGCCTCACAGATTAAGCAGGGACTTGAAGCAACAGAAATAAAGAAAAGATTAATAAGCCGTTACGTAAGATTATTCCTCCTATATGGCAGTGAATACTAGACAATCGCCTCACAGATTAAGCAGGGACTTGAAGCAACAGAAATAAAGAAAAGATTAATAAGCCGTTACGTAAGATTATTCCTCCTATATGGCAGTGAATACTAGACAATCGCCTCACAGATTAAGCAGGGACTTGAAGCAACAGAAATAAAGAAAAGATTAATAAGCCGTTACGTAAGATTATTCCTCCTATATGGCAGTGAATACTAGACAATCGCCTCACAGATTAAGCAGGGACTTGAAGCAACAGAAATAAAGAAAAGATTAATAAGCCGTTACGTAAGATTATTCCTCCTATATGGCAGTGAATACTAGACAATCGCCTCACAGATTAAGCAGGGACTTGAAGCAACAGAAATAAAGAAAAGATTAATAAGCCGTTACGTAAGATTATTCCTCCTATATGGCAGTGAATACTAGACAATCGCCTCACAGATTAAGCAGGGACTTGAAGCAACAGAAATAAAGAAAAGATTAATAAGCCGTTACGTAAGATTATTCCTCCTATATGGCAGTGAATACTAGACAATCGCCTCACAGATTAAGCAGGGACTTGAAGCAACAGAAATAAAGAAAAGATTAATAAGCCGTTACGTAAGATTATTCCTCCTATATGGCAGTGAATACTAGACAATCGCCTCACAGATTAAGCAGGGACTTGAAGCAACAGAAATAAAGAAAAGATTAATAAGCCGTTACGTAAGATTATTCCTCCTATATGGCAGTGAATACTAGACAATCGCCTCACAGATTAAGCAGGGACTTGAAGCAACAGAAATAAAGAAAAGATTAATAAGCCGTTACGTAAGATTATTCCTCCTATATGGCAGTGAATACTAGACAATCGCCTCACAGATTAAGCAGGGACTTGAAGCAACAGAAATAAAGAAAAGATTAATAAGCCGTTACGTAAGATTATTCCTCCTATATGGCAGTGAATACTAGACAATCGCCTCACAGATTAAGCAGGGACTTGAAGCAACAGAAATAAAGAAAAGATTAATAAGCCGTTACGTAAGATTATTCCTCCTATATGGCAGTGAATACTAGACAATCGCCTCACAGATTAAGCAGGGACTTGAAGCAACAGAAATAAAGAAAAGATTAATAAGCCGTTACGTAAGATTATTCCTCCTATATGGCAGTGAATACTAGACAATCGCCTCACAGATTAAGCAGGGACTTGAAGCAACAGAAATAAAGAAAAGATTAATAAGCCGTTACGTAAGATTATTCCTCCTATATGGCAGTGAATACTAGACAATCGCCTCACAGATTAAGCAGGGACTTGAATCAACAGAAATAAAGAAAAGAATAATAAGCCGTTACGTAAGATTATTCCTCCTATATGGCAGTGAATACTGTACAATCTCCTCACAGATTAGGCAGGGACTTGAAGCAACAGAAATAAAGAAAAGAATAATAAGCCGTTACGTAAGATTATTCCTCCTATATGGCAGTGAATACTGTACAATCTCCTCACAGATTAGGCAGGGACTTGAAGCAACAGAAATAAAGAAAAGAATAATAAGCCGTTACGTAAGATTATTCCTCCTATATGGCAGTGAATACTGTACAATCTCCTCACAGATTAGGCAGGGACTTGAATCAACAGAAATAAAGAAAAGAATAATAAGCCGTTACGTAAGATCATTCCTCCTATATGGCAGTGAATACTAGACAATCGCCTCACAGATTAAGCAGGGACTTGAAGCAACAGAAACAAAGAAAAGATTAATAAGCCGTTACGTAAGATCATTCCTCCTATATGGCAGTGAATACTGTACAATCTCCTCACAGATTAGGCAGGGACTTGAAGCAACAGAAATAAAGAAACGAATAATAAGCCGTTACGTAAGATTATTCCTCCTATATGGCAGTGAATACTGTACAATCTCCTCACAGATTAGGCAGGGACTTGAAGCAACAGAAACAAAGAAAAGATTAATAAGCCGTTACGTAAGATCATTCCTCCTATATGGCAGTGAATACTAGACAATCGCCTCACAGATTAAGCAGGGACTTGAATCAACAGAAATAAAGAAAAGAATAATAAGCCGTTACGTAAGATTATTCCTCCTATATGGCAGTGAATACTGTACAATCTCCTCACAGATTAGGCAGGGACTTGAAGCAACAGAAATAAAGAAAAGAATAATAAGCCGTTACGTAAGATTATTCCTCCTATATGGCAGTGAATACTGTACAATCTCCTCACAGATTAGGCAGGGACTTGAATCAACAGAAATAAAGAAAAGAATAATAAGCCGTTACGTAAGATCATTCCTCCTATATGGCAGTGAATACTAGACAATCGCCTCACAGATTAAGCAGGGACTTGAAGCAACAGAAACAAAGAAAAGATTAATAAGCCGTTACGTAAGATCATTCCTCCTATATGGCAGTGAATACTGTACAATCTCCTCACAGATTAGGCAGGGACTTGAAGCAACAGAAATAAAGAAACGAATAATAAGCCGTTACGTAAGATTATTCCTCCTATATGGCAGTGAATACTGTACAATCTCCTCACAGATTAGGCAGGGACTTGAAGCAACAGAAACAAAGAAAAGATTAATAAGCCGTTACGTAAGATCATTCCTCCTATATGGCAGTGAATACTAGACAATCGCCTCACAGATTAAGCAGGGACTTGAAGCAACAGAAACAAAGAAAAGATTAATAAGCCGTTACGTAAGATCATTCCTCCTATATGGCAGTGAATACTGTACAATCTCCTCACAGATTAAGCAGGGACTTGAAGCAACAGAAATAAAGAAAAGATTAATAAGCCGTTACGTAAGATCATTCCTCCTATATGGCAGTGAATACTGTACAATCTCCTCACAGATTAGGCAGGGACTTGAAGCAACAGAAACAAAGAAAAGATTAATAAGCCGTTACGTAAGATCATTCCTCCTATATGGCAGTGAATACTAGACAATCGCCTCACAGATTAAGCAGGGACTTGAAGCAACAGAAACAAAGAAAAGATTAATAAGCCGTTACGTAAGATCATTCCTCCTATATGGCAGTGAATACTAGACAATCGCCTCACAGATTAAGCAGGGACTTGAAGCAACAGAAATAAAGAAAAGAATAATAAGCCGTTACGTAAGATTATTCCTCCTATATGGCAGTGAATACTGTACAATCTCCTCACAGATGAAAAAGGGACTTGAAGCAACAGAAAGAAGGAAAAGACTACTGAACTTCTATGTAATATTCTTCCTATCTATCTGTGAAAGCAAGGCAATCTCTTCAAAGATGAAGAAGAGACTTGAAGCAGCAGAAATGTGGTTCTATAGAAGGATGCTGAGGATACCATAGACCAAACGTGAGCTACGATGCTGTTTTAAAGAAAAAAGAAAAAAAAAAACGTTAAAAACCAAATAGAAACATTTAAAATTTCTAGGGCAATTAATGAGTAAAGAAGGATTGGAAAATCTGATACTCACAGAATAGATTGAAGGTAAGAGGGACAGAGGAAAATAATACAAT